>OY757943.1:27677880-28127880 GCA_963585895.1 Sepioteuthis lessoniana
AGTCTCATTGGGTGCCCCATTCATATGGCCTTGTGCCACATCTAAGCAAAAAGCTTAGTAAATTACTACTTGCCCAAGCCCACTTCTATGGGTGGACGTATCTGCCCCCAGTCGCCGAGTTTAACTACGTCCATAGGTCAAGGTGACATTCCGGTAATCACTTTGTTGATTTTATCTTCGTCCGGATGAAGCTGTCAACAACATCTGCTGATACAACACCTGTAGAGCATGTTAATATATTACACGACAATGGCAATGAAAGACTGACTCCATACCTCCAGAGCTCCTGAACTGTAACGTCAATACAGTATGCCCAGGACACCCCTTATATGGTGGGGTTGAGATTTACCCCTCTTTGTAGTATACAGACGGCATATTCTGATACTAGTGATTGGGTGGTCGTCTAAAGATAAAACTAAGAAATGATAATAATTTATCCTGATGCTTGTCCATTAAATTAATGAAATCACATATCTTCATCTTTAAATCATATAACTTATTGAGTCTTCAGGGTCTACTGCAAGGAGTCCTTCTCCTTAGCATCTCTTAGGGAAATGAGAGGGTTGCTTAACGCAGCCTATCTCCTGAGTAACATGGTATAGTATCAAATACCACCCCTTATCTAACTTTTATTTGAGGTTTTGAATTCAGAACTGTCCTATTCCTAAACCGGTCATCCTACCTAGGCTAAAAAGCCCTGCTGTTCAAACATAGGTAGAAGAGATTGATTCTTTAACGCGGAGTGAAATATAAATCCTGGAGGATTTGAATTAAGGTCACCGTTTCGTTTGATTTGATTGAGTTTTATGTCATAACAACTCCTATGGGTTATTTAATACATGATCCTGTGTATATATATATATATTTAGTGATACCTCGAGATAAGAAATTAATTCGTTCCGTAGGGGATTTCGTATCTTGGAATTTTCGTATTATAGGACAGGATTTACCCTGTAAATTAGCTCCTGCCCCCAAAAGCAGTCATATAGAATACAAATATTATACCCACCCGAAGGAATACGTTCGTTAATGACAACATAGACATTTACAAAAAAATCAATGAGAAAATTATAAAATCAATGAAAAACAATAATAAATGTTATTACAAATGATAACACACAACCTTTTGAGTCGGCCACTTTCGATTTTCGTTTTCGTATCTTTAATATTTTTTCGTTACATGGGACGGAAATTTCTTCGAAGCCCGTTTCCTATTCTGAATTTTTCGAATAATGGAGTTTTAGTAAATCGAGGTTGCACTATATATATATATATATATATATACATAAATATATATATATATATATATATATATGTGTGTGTGTGTGTGTATGTGTATATATATATATATAAATGTACATATATATATATATATATATATCCGCAACCCCTCTGCACTGGTAAATGTAACACAAAGTCAACGTTTTAAAGCAGAGATTTGCAGGTTTGAATTCAGAGTTTTCCTTCTCCTGGACTGGTTGCCTCACTAAGGCTGAAGAACCCAGTCTTCCCTACAATTTACCCATTGCTGACGGGGAGAATAGTTGGATTTATGCCTTTCCCAAAAAAAGTTTTAGAGCTATGGTAAACGTCCACAGCCTCTCCTAGGGTTTGAACTCATATCGTCGTGTCCATTTCCTACAACGGTAACCATTACACCACGTCACCTCCGATTATTTATGCATTTATTATACGTATCATTTGTAAGCGAATAGTTTGTAGGTAACATTTTTTTAAAGGAACCAGCGCACTTTTTTTGCTCAAAGTTAAAGGGTTTCACGAATTTGCTATTTAACACTCATAATTCTATTTAGAAATAATTATAATCCATAATAAGAGATTTCAAGTATTTCTATCAAACACTAATAATTTCATTCAACATTATTTAAATGGTTCCAAGTATATGAAATGATTGAATATTTCTATTTGATCCATAGACGGGATTCTAACGGGTTTACCATTACGAGTCAGAATCGACCAGTAAGTAATGGCAAAGAAGAGGTATTCTACAATCTCCAAAGTTCCAAAACAGGAGCCTCACCATCAGATTGAGTTTTATGTCATAAATAGCGTAATTCGCTCCTGCCTCCAAAAGCAGTCATATAAAATACAAATATTATACCTACCTGAAGGAATATGTTCGTTAATGACAACATAGACATTTACAAAAAAATCAATGAGAAAATTGTAAATAACATATTTAACACTTGGGTCAAATAGAACTAAATAGTGTACTTATGCTAAACTGAATTGCTTGAAATAGAACTGTTTAGACACTTAAACTGCGTACTTATGCTAAACTGAATTGTTTGAAATTTAACCGTTTTTGTATGCCAAACTGAATTGTTTGAAATAGAACTGTTTTGACATTTAACTGTGTGTAAGCAAAACTATACTTATACTAAACTGAATTGTTTAAATTAGAACTGTTTGACAAAACTGAATAGCTTGAAATAGAAATGTTTTTACAATCAAATTGTGTACTTATGCTAAACTGAATTGTTTGAAATAGAACTGTTTATTTGTATAAAAATGGATTTAGCATTAAATATCCAACAAAGGTTGATATGCTATAAAACCCACCAACCAAACTCCAGTGGCACGATTACGTTCTCGGATAAATACTTTTCAGAAAAGTCTGAAACCCCTTAGCCATCAGTCAGCTATGGGTTGAATAGTATCACCACTATTTTTCTACAAAGATGGCTTTGACATTAAATAACCCAAGAAGGTTTATATGCCTTTAAGCAAAGAAAGTTTAAATGAATCTCGTGATGAACCTACACTCATAGAACACAGTATCCTTTTCGTTGTCATTACTTCCAGGTTCACTCCCATTAGAAGTGGGAAGACCTTTTCGGGTCCTATCTATAGGTCAAATAGACCAGTTTGAAACTATTAGAGCTGTGATTGTTGAAAAAGGATTATTATTTTTTCTTTTTTATTTATTTATTTTTTTTTTTTTTGAGTTTTCCTCGCCAGCGTTAGCTGGTGGTTTTCCACTAGAGTATAAGTGACAGCAAGTCTTTTCAAGTCTCCAAGACACTTCTAAGTATTCTGGCCGATCTCAACAATGCTGTGGATTATGTAGATGGTCCTCTTATTTCCAAGTCTTCCAGTCCGTGTAAAAATTCTTTGGTGACTGTACCGAGTGCACCAATTACAATTAGTATCACCGAAACTTTCATGTTCCATAGTTTTTTTCAGTTCTCACGCAATGTCCAGGTATTTATTTCTCTTTTCGCCTTCCTTCAGTTTTGCCTGAACGGCTAATTCCGCTCTTCGGCAGGTTCTTTTTTTT
The DNA here is from genome assembly GCA_963585895.1 of Sepioteuthis lessoniana. Classification (NCBI taxonomy): domain Eukaryota; kingdom Metazoa; phylum Mollusca; class Cephalopoda; order Myopsida; family Loliginidae; genus Sepioteuthis; species Sepioteuthis lessoniana. The sequence goes on from OY757943.1 coordinate 27,681,182, forward strand.
TTTTTTTTTTTTGACTATCATATTGTCTGGTCGTATGGCCGAGATTAGATGATCCGTTTGTATCACAAAATCTCAAGGAACTTTGTGCGTCTCATTTTCCTGGACGGATTCTGGATTGTGTATATACCATTTGTTCGTATGGTCAAATTTAAACTTTTTGCCCAATTCCCAGTGGATCACTTTGCCCACCCAGTAGTGTCTTGTCTTATACTCTCTCTGCGTTAATTTACTGCATTTGCTCATTATATGATTCATCGTTTCGTCTCAATCACCACATAATGAACATCTGCTATTTTGTTGCATCTTGTCTATTCTTGCTTTGACAGTCGTCATGACGTTGTTTTGTGCTGCTATTAAAATATATTCAGTTTCTCTTTTAAGCTTTCACATTTAGCCACGTTTACAATTTCTCGTGAGAGATTTCGCCTGTTAGTCGCTTGAAATGTCCATTGAGTTATATTTTTTTTTTTTTTCTCGTCTCTGTTTTCTGGTTATTTTTGTTCTGTTGATGCTTTTGTTGTCTTTATTGTTTCTGGTGGTTATAATCAGTCTCTTTCCGCTTTTATAGTTACTATTATTATCATTATTACCTCCTTTAGAATTGTCTTTAATTGGAATAATTTTGAGATGAGGCTTCTTAATCTGAGAATTAATTTTTATTTATTGCAGACTTTTTGTCCTCATCTTGGTAGTTTTTGTGTTGTTTCTTCTTTCACTACGTTTCGGCCAAATTTTACTTCTGGCCTTCTTCAGGTGTTTTACCGCGACCTCGGATAGGAATGCTGAGTCTTGTAACCGTATCCCCAGTAATTACTGCCATCCATAGTTGTTGTCTATCGAACCACGTTTTTGTAATTACTGGGGAAACGGTTACAAGACTCAGCATTCCTATCCGAGATCGCGGTAAAACACCTGAAGAAGGCCAGATGTGAAATTTGGCCGAAACGTAGTGAAAGAAGGAACAACACAAAAACTACCAAGATGAGGACAAAAGGTCCGCAATAAATAAAAATTAATTCTCACCTCCTTTAGAGTTTTTCACATCAGCGTCAGCTGATGGTCTTTCACTGAAGTTGGAGTGACAGCAAGTCTCTCAAGTCTCCCGGACTCTTCTCTGTATTCTGGCCGATCTTAATAATGCAGTAAATTAGATGGTCTCCACTCTGCTGTGGTTTAGATGGTCCTCTTATTTCCAAGTCTTCCTGTCCCAGTACCAATCCTTTGATGACTGTACCGAGTGCACCAGTTACAATTGGTATCACCGTCACTTTTATGTTCCACAGTTTTTTTTAATACAGGGTAGAACGATAAAATTGTCGCCCTAAAAAAAGATGACATGATTCCATTTCCGTTTAATGAAAACCGGCTTTCTTTTTTGGTTGCAGACCATCTACTACTTGGCCAATTGTGTACAAATCCCAAGAGCGATAGGAGCCTTCTATCATGTCTGAAAGTGACACAATGTTCAATGAGATGCGCTATGACAACAGGACCATTGCCAGCACACTCAAAATGCAAATCCGGACGGTTCAGTGCTTGAGGGCACAGCTCAACGCATCGGACGACCCTTTGAAGGTGGTGGAGCGGAAGGCCACATCATGCTACCTAACATCTTCGAAGTCGGCTTGAAAGTCAACACCAAAGTGTCCCTGGATGTGCTGAAGAGTGTGGTGATCCCCTGGTGCAATCAGGTGGCCAGTGGCAGACCCTGGGTGAGCAAGACTCGGCGCCGACCAACAAGTCCAAAGAGACCCAGGCATGGCTTCAGAAGGAGTGCTACGACTTTGTACCCTTCTCTCACTGGTTCCCCTTCTCCCCCGACCTGAACCCGCTGGACTACTTCGTTTGGTCATGCATCAAGAACATCACCCACATGACCTCCTACAACACCAAAGCCAGCCTGATCGCCGCCATCCGCCGAGTATTCGCCAAGCTCCCGCCGGCGCTTGTAGAAAAGGCATGCTCCCAGTTCCGGATCCGTATCGAGGTGATGATTGAGGCTGAAGGCGGTTACATTTAATAGATGTCAGCCCTACTACATAATCAAGTTTTAAAATAAAGCTGTAGTGTTGTTTTCTTTAGGACAACAATTTTATCGTTCCACTCTGTAGATGTCAGCTCTACTACATAATCAAGTTAGCTGAATTGATTTTTTCAATAAAAGTTTTAAAATAAAGCTGTAGTGTTGTTTTCTTTAGGACGACAATTTTATCGTTCCAACCTGTAGATGTCAGCTCTACTATATAATCAAGTTAGCTGAATTGATTTTTTCAATAAAAGTTTTAAAATAAAACTGTAGTGTTGTTTTCTTCAGGACGACAATTTTATCGTTCCACCCAGTACTCTAGCAAGGTCCAGGTACTCATCCTTATTTTCGCTTTCTTTCAATTTTACTCCCTCCGCGGTCAGCCGGGACAGCAAAGTCTACAATTCAGCAAGTTCTTTTTTTTTTTTTCTTTTTTTGCTATAACAAGGTCTGGTACTATTTAAACCATATAATTAGTTTGTTTTCTTTGTTTAATACCATATCATGTGTCATCTAATGCCAAAGTCATTCTTCTAAAAGGACAGTAGCGTTACTATTTAAGCCAATGTTGGGGGGGATAAGATGATTCATACCTTTTACAAGGGTATTTATCCGAAAGAACGTAATTACCCGACTGGAGTTCAAACTTACTGACTTTGATCTCACAGTACAGTAAATTACCAACTAAGCCATGGGGACTCCCGACATAAAATTGCTTAAATTAGAAAAGCGTAACTATTATCTTTAGAAAGAAATACAAGAAACAACATAACTGTATGTAAATCATTAGAAATAAATAGGAACATTTGATACGATCCTATTTACCAACCCCTCCGCTCGGGCAGGATATGACACAAGGTCGATTTTTAAGCGGAGTTTAACAGGTTTCAATTCAGCGTTTTCCTTCTCCTAGACTAGTTGCCTCACCAAGACTGAAGAACCTAGTCTGTCCTACTATTTACCCATAGCTGGAGGGAGAATAATTAGATTCATACCTTTCCCAAGGGTATTAGTGTTATGTGAAATGCTATCAGTCTCGTCCAGGATTTGAACTCGTGTTGCCGTGTCCATTTCCTACGACGATAACCATTACACCACGGAACATTTGATACGATATGATTATGTATAGATAATGAGATTTAGAAAGAATTGCTTGATACCACATAATCGTATGCAAATTATAAGTATTACCTTGGAATTGGTACCATAAATTTGTATAGAAATTAATTGTATTAGATAGGGATATTGATACCGTAAATCAAGTGCGAATTATTAGTATTAGATAGGAATACTTGATACCAAAACATTGTGTGGATATTATTCGTATTAGATTAGAATAATCTATACTATATATTTGTGTGAAGATAGTTAGTATTAAATTGAATTACTTGATACCATATAACTGTGTACATATTATAAATATTAGATTAGAATAATTGACACGATAAAATTGTACGGAAATTATTAAAATTAGATTGGAATACTTGATACTAAAAAATTGTACTGAAATTATTAAAATTAGATTGGAATACTTGATACTAAACAAATTGTACTGAAATTATTAAAATTAGATTGGAATACTTGATACTAAACAAATTGTACTGAAATTATTAAAATTAGATTGGAATACTTGATACTAAAAAATTGTACGGAAATTATTAAAATTAGATTGGAATACTTGATACTAAAAAATTGTACGGAAATTATTAAAATTAAATTGGAATACTTGATACTAAAAAATTGTACTGAAATTATTAAAATTAGATTGGAATACTTGATACTAAAAAATTGTGCTGAAATTATTAAAATTAGATTGGAATACTTGATACTAAAAAAATTGTACTAAAATTATTAAAATTAGATTGGAATACTTGATACTAAAAAATTGTAAGGAAATTATTAAAATTAGATTGGAATACTTGATACTAAAAAATTGTACGGAAATTATTAAAATTAGATTGAAATACTTGATACTAAAAAATTGTACGGAAATTATTAAAATTAGATTGGAATACTTGATACTAAAAATTGTACGGAAATTATTAAAATTAGATTGAAATACTTGATACTAAAAAATTGTACGGAAATTATTAAAATTAGATTGGAATACTTGATACTAAAAAATTGTACGGAAATTATTAAAATTAGATTGAAATACTTGATACTAAAAAATTGTACTGAAATTATTAAAATTAGATTGGAATACTTGATACTAAAAAATTGTACGGAAATTATTAAAATTAGATTGGAATACTTGATACTAAAAAATTGTACGGAAATTATTAAAATTAGATTGAAATACTTGATACTAAAAAATTGTATGGAAATTATCAAAATTAGATTGGAATACTTGATACTAAAAAATTGTACGGAAATTATTAAAATTAGATTGGAAAACTTGATACTAAAAAATTGTACGGAAATTATTAAAATTATATTGGAATACTTGATACTAAAAAATTGTACTGAAATTATTAAAATTAGATTGGAATACTTGATACTAAAAAATTGTAAGGAAATCATTAAAATTAGATAGGAATACTTGATACTAAAATAATTGTACTGAAATTATTAAAATTAGATTGAAATACTTGATACAAAAAATTGTACTGAAATTATTAAAATTAGATTGGAATACTTGATACTAAAAAATTGTACTGAAATTATTAAAATTAAATTGGAATACTTGATACTAAAAAATTGTACGGAAATTATTAAAATTAGATTGGAAAACTTGATACTAAAAAATTTTAAGGAAATTATTAAAATTATATTGGAATACTTGATACTAAAAAATTGTACTGAAATTATTAAAATTAGATTGGAATACTTGATACTAAAAAATTGTAAGGAAATCATTAAAATTAGATAGGAATACTTGATACTAAAATAATTGTACTGAAATTATTAAAATTAGATTGAAATACTTGATACAAAAAATTGTACTGAAATTATTAAAATTAAATTGGAATACTTGATACTAAAAAATTGTACTGAAATTATTAAAATTAAATTGGAATACTTGATACTAAAAAATTGTACGGAAATTATTAAAATTAGATTGGAATACTTGATACTAAAAAATTTTAAGGAAATTATTAAAATTAGATAGGAATACTTGATACTAAAAAAATTGTACGGAAATTATTAAAATTAGATTGGAATACTTGATACTAAAAAATTGTACTGAAATTATTAAAATTAGATTGGAATACTTGATACTAAAAATTGTACTGAAATTATTAAAATTAGATTGGAATACTTGATACTAAAAAATTGTACGGAAATTATTAAAATTAGATTTGAATACTTGATACTAAAAAAATTGTGCATGTGACTCTCTCTGTCCCTCTCTCTCTCTCTCTCTCTCCCTTCGTTTGTATGTGTGTGTGTGTTTCTCCTTCTTTTTCACACACATACTCTCTCACTCTCACTCACTCTCTCTATATATATATACATATATCTGTATTTGTGCGTGTGCACGAGCGTGTGTGTGTGTGTTTCTGTTTCTCTCTCTCTCTCTCTCTTTATCTATCTATCTATCTATCTATCTATCTATCTCTGTGTTTGTGCATGTGAGAGTCTTTCTCTTTCTCTTTCTCTCTCTCTCTCTATATATATATATCATCATCATCATATCGCGCTGGTAACACGGATATCCCTGACCCTCTCTCGGCACTCCTCCCTATCGTTCATCGCCCTAGGTAGGTCTTCAGGACAACATCCCGTATCCTCACATAGCTGCTGGATGTATGTTCGTGCTGGTCGTCCTGCTTTTGCACGGCCATGTGTGGGGGTCCATAAGAGTACATCACTTATGAGTTCGTCCCTGCTTCTCCAGCAGTGTCCTGCATGTCTGGCTCGTCTAACTTGAATAGTTTTCGTGATAGGGGGTAGGTGGCCGTACAGTTGGTGTCTTGTGGGGTGTTGCCGCCAGGACTTGTTTAAGATTGCACGTAGCATTCTTGTGTAATTGCCGTCTAGCTTCTTCTCCAGCCGTTTTGTTAGCGTCCAAGTAGTGCAGCCATATAGCAGTATCGATGTGACCGCTGACTGGAAGAAACTGCGTTTCATTTTATCGGTTAGGTCTGATTTCCAAATAATCGAGAACCTATTGATAGCTGTCCATGCTTTCGCTAACCTCGTTTCGATGTCCTTTTCGGTTGATTCGACGCTGCTTCCTAGGTAAGTGAATTTGTCTACTAGTTTAAGAGGGGTTCCTTCTCGAGTGGATATGTCCCCCGTTTGGTTATAGCACATATATTCCGTTTTGTGTGCATTAACATAGAGGCCTATGTTTGCTGCTGCTCGTTCCAAACTATGCAGTAGTGTTTCGGCTTGGTCAGGTGTATTTGCCAGTATCGCTATGTCATCGGCGTAGTCGGCGTCGGTAATTGTTGTTGCGGGGTACCTTCTGCTTCTTTTCTTCGTCAGTTCGAAGCCATTCTCTTTGATTTTGTCAATCGATGTTCTAAGTACGTAATCTAGACAAATGATAAAGAGGTACGGGGCCAGCGTGTCCCCTTGTAGTACTCCTGCTACAATGTCGAAGTATTCTGTGTCTCCATCTGGTGATCGTACTTTTACTTTAGTGTTTCTATAGAGAATCGTTATTGCCGCTACGGTTTCTTTAGGTATGCCGTATGCTAGTAGGATTTGTTCCATCTTTCCTCTGTGAATGGAATCGAAAGCCTTGGTAAAGTCAACAAAAATTAATGTCGCTTGTAGGTTTTTTGCCCGTACACCTTCAAGGATTCTACGGATGGTTAATATTTGTGAGGTCGTGGATCTATTTCTTCGGAAGCCATTTTGGTTTTTTCTAAGTATGTTGTCGATTTCGGGTTCTATGCGGTTTCGTAGTAGGGCATTGTAGATTTTGGCTGCTATGGATGTAAGTGTTATGCCTCGGCAGTTTTTGGCTAATCCGAGGTCCCCCTTTTTAGGGAAGGGGAGTATGCATCCTTTCATCCATCTATTTATCGGATTTTGATTGTATACTGCGTTGCAGTGTCGGAGCAGTATGTCATCGAATTGTCTGGTCTTCCATACTTCCGGGGGAATTTCGTCCAGCCCTGCAGCTTTCCTATTTTTAATTTTTCTGAGAACCGAGTCGAGTTCTTCTTGTGTGAACGGTCCTAGTTTAATGTCTAATTGTTTGCTAATTATTCTGGTGATTGGTTCATGTGTTATTTTCGGTGGGTTTCCTAGTAAGTTTTCGAAGTGCTGTTTCCACAGTTTTATTCTTTCTTGTTGGTTTGCTGCTTTCAGTTTTGCTTTGGCTGTGTTCTTTCTTCTACTCACTTCGTTTATTGTTAGCCAGGCTATCCTAGATTGTCTATCTTCCACCGAGTCTCTAATCTTATCTATCTGATTTTGAATGTATTCTGTCTGTTCCTTTATATATATGCCTGCTAATTGATATTGTGCCGTTTTTAGTTTTAAGGCATTTGTGTTTGTGGGGTTTTTTCGATAGTTTTTGGAGGTTTTTTCGATAGTTTTTGGAGGCTGTTTTCACTAGTGTTTCCCAAGGGACTCTATATTTAGTTTAAAGTTTTGTTGGAATGCATTTCGCTGCTGCCTCGAGGTGTGTATTGACGAAATTTTCATATTCGTCGTTTGGTGTACTTTTTTCCGTCTTTTCTTGTAGTGTTTCGAATCTGTTTCTTAATTCTAATACGTATTTATCTTTTATATCTCTGTTGTTCAATAGGACCCTGTCATAGTGTTTGGTGGTCGCTGTTCGTTTGGCGTTTTTTCGTAGGCTTAACCGTATTTTCGCCGTGACTATTCGGTGATCGGTGGACACACCCTCAAAAGAGGAGTATGCCTCGCAATTCATTGCACTATTTTTCCATTTCTTGTTTTTAAGGACGTAGTCTATCTGAGCTTTAGTATTGTTTGCGTACGTGTATGTCCATAGTTTTCCCTCCCTTTTTTGGTAGTTTGTATTGAGGCATGCTAATCTATTTTCTATCATGAAATCTGTTAGATGTTGCCCATTCCTATTTGACGTGTTGTGGAGGCTGTATTTGTTGTTTCCGTTTTTCCCGATTTGGACATTCATGTCTCCGCCAATGACTAACATGTTGTGTTTCGGGATGCTACGCACTAATGAGGATAACTCATCGTAGAAGGTGACTAGTTCAGTTTCTTCACTAACATTGGTGGGGCTGTAGCATGAGATGATTGTTGCTCTGGGGTTGCCGTTAAAAGTAGCTGCCATCATTCTAGGTTGTATTTTCTCAACGCTATATATCGTTTTTAATGCTCTTGGTCCTATAAATAATCCTACCCCTCCTACTGCAGTGTTGACAGAGTTTTTCCATGCGGATACGGTGACGAGCGACCACCCATGGCCAGTTTCGTGATATTTGATATCTTCGGTGTGCGTGTATCTGTGTTCTTGTATGCATATTATGTCAATCTTATGTTCTTCGGCCGATGCGATTAGCTCTGGTAGTTGTCCTATTCTATTTAAGGTTCTTACGTTAAATGTGGCTATTTGTAGTGTTTGCTTGCATTTTAGTAGTTTTGATTGTTTGAGCTCTGTAGCTGATTTTTCGAACACTGAGGCCAGGGCTCCAACCTCAGCAGGACGCGCCCCTTTTTTACCCGCGCGAAGAGCGATGCGGTTTGTGTATGTGGTTTGAGTGTATGTCATGGTTATCTTTCGATGGCTGTTTTATTCTCTTCTATAGAAGCCACTCTTATAGAGGAGCAGCAGTAGTTCCCCGATCGAACTAACGATCTGTGTGTGTGATTTTGTGTTTGATATCCGAAAAAATTATAAAAAGTAGGACTTAAAAAACCTGAAGTTGCTGTTGCAATGATTTCATTTCTTGTATAACGTTTCCTACTTTACTAAATGAACTTTTTCAAACATAGTTGGAAAATCACCCATGTCGATGGGGCTTACAATATGCAGATTGTATCCCCAGAAGAAGGGTAAGACACCCCCCTTACCCAAGAAATTAGCGTTCTGGATACGACATTAAAATGCATCTGATGTTGGGGTTCCAGTTCTGGAGCTCTGCTTAGTGAAGGGTACCTCTTCATAGACATTACTCCCAAGTCCACTCTAACCCTCTTAGGGACACATCTATGGGTCAAATAGTTCTATTTAAAAATTACGCAAAATTTTCGAAAAAAAGGTAAATATAAATATACAATGTATACAATTCCCTAACCTCTTGGCAGGAAATAACCCAAATAGGTTGACAATCAATCAATCTGACCATTTTTTTCAGGCGAACTGCATATTTCTTCATTAAAAGAAAATATTTCAGTTTTGATAAGATGACTGTTTCAAAAAACTTTTCAATATTTTAAATTTGTGGGAGATTCCTGTTCAGATAGGTGGTGCATGGAGCAAATGATTCAATAATCATTGAGGAAGGAAAAAAGGTTGTTCTTTGATCTCTTGTGATACGGAATTCAAACAGGCCAGTTGCTCACTGATGTAGTGTGTAGTACCTGTCATAACTGATTAAGTAATGGAAAACAGTTTAATGCTATTTAGAAAGTTATTTGTGATAGGTAACGTTAACATGTATATAAGTAGTAAGTTGGCCGACCGTAGTCGAGGGTGACCCAAAGGCTCCCTTTTCAATAGCTACTACCCTGTGGGGTAGGTGAGGGCACTACAACTTTCTCTGGATTACTCCACTTACCCTTGATCTGTACTTTATAATGCTGAATGTTAAGCAAGAGAGCATCAAGTACTATTTTTGAGACTTTGGTATAACTCGACGTGGGATTGAACCCCGGTATCTCCCGGACCATTGGCAAATACTCTACCAACTGTATACAAGTTGAAAGACCCGTCTACATCGGGTTAGATTTCAAAACTTGAATAGCAACTGGCTATTTTATAATTGTTGTCAATTTTTAAAAATACATTGAATGATTACAAACTGTAATTGTTACTATAAAAGATTATAGCCCCATCGGCAGGCCTCAGACTACAGTGACTGTATTCTCTGAATAGGGGTAAGATACCCACCTGCGCCTAAAAAAAGGTTGTCTCTTGCAGGAAACTAAACTGCATTTGATGGCTCTGGGGAGAGAGGAGTATCACTTCATTGCCATTATTCCCAAGTCCACTTTGTCCTGTTAGGTTCCCATTAAGGTGTCGAATTGATCTGTTTTTAAATCATTCATATTTTATAGGAACGAGTGAGAAATTCTTTAAGAAACAGTAAAGAAATAATATAAATATTGAACGTACAATAAATGCAATGTCCTAACCTCTTAGCATAAAATAACCCTAGACAGGTTGACACACCATCAAAATTAATCAAACGACCGAGAGCTGGAAAACAGATATTTATATCTGTGAATGTGTCGTGACATAAAATTTTTAAATATAATTTGCTACTGAAATTTCATAGATTTAAAATCTCTCTCTCTCTCTCTATATATATATATATATATATGTGTGTGTGTGTGTGTGTGTGTGTGTGTGTGTGTGTGTGTGTGTTGTGTACACTTTGTGTATGCTTGTATTTGTGTATGTATGTGTGTGTATTTGTGTGTATGTATAATTTGTGTTTATCTAAGTGCGTGTGTGTTTACAGATGTGATTACGTGCGTGAGTGCTTCTGTATGTTTGTATTTGTGTATGTGTTTGTATTTGTGTATGTGTTTGTATTTGTGTATGTGTGTGCTCGTGTTTAAATGTGTGTGGGGGGGTTGTTGTTTTATGGGTGCGTTTTTGCATGTGTATGCATGTGTGTTTATGTGTGTGTGTGTATAATTTGTGTTTGTCTAAGTATGCGTGTGTTTGTATATGTGTTTGTTTGCCTGAGTGTTTGTGTATTTTTTGTATGTTTATGTGTGTTTGTGTATGTGTTGTGCTTATGTGTGTTTGTGTATGTGTGTGCGTGCCTGCTTGTATGATATTGTGTTTGTGTAAGAGTATGTATGTGTTTGTGAATGTGTTTGTGTGTGCATGCTTATGTGTGTTTGTGTATGTGTTGTGTTTGTGTGTGTCTTTGTGTGTGTGTATGTGTATGTATGTGTGTGTGTGTGTGTGAGAGAGAGAGAGAGAGAGAGAGAGAGAGATTGTGTATGCCCGCGTTTCTGCGCGTTTGCATCGTTTGTGTATGTTGTGTTTGTGTGTGTGTGCATGAGCGTGTGTGCGTGCGTGTATATGCGTAAGTATGTGTGTGTGCGTGTTTGTATGAGATTACGTTTATTTATGTGTATGTGTGTGTTTGTGTGTGTGCATGTATGCATGTGAGTGTATGAGTACGTTTGTGTGAATTTGTGATTGTCTGTGTTTGTGTGTGACTGTGTATGTGTGTATGTGTTTGTGTATATATGAGTACGTTTGTGAATAGGTGTGTTAGTGAGTGAGTGTCTGTGTGTTTGTGCTCGGGGGGCGTGTTTGTATTTTTGTAATTGTGTGTGCGCGTGTGTGTGATCGTGCTTATGTGTGTGTGTATGTGTGTGCATTTGTGTGATTTTGCGTGTGCGTGTGTATCATTGCACGTGTGTGTGTGTGCATATGTGTCATTGTGCTTCTGTGTTTGTGTAAGGGATTTGCTAAAAAGTTCTCGGTCCTACAAAAAGAGAAACGACCTCCACGCAACATTTGATCAACAAATAAGTGATATTTGTTTACATTTCGGCCTTAATTCATTGCACGAAATTAACTCCGATTCCCATTGGCTAATCGAATATCGATTACTTCTAAGAATGTTTGGCAGGGCAGAGGGGGGCGCTTTATGTTTTAAAATTGTCTACTCGACAAGTTCAGGAGACAGACAATTCGGTGCGAATGAAATCAATAAGTCATTTCAAAATATTTACACCAAGCTCCCACCGACCAAATTTCTAAAGATTTTTTTATGTCTCCCAAATTTCATGACTACAGAAAAATATAAGGAACTTGATTCTTTTTATAAATTTGCCATCTATATCAATAATTAAAAAGAGTTTCTTTGTCTGTCCTCTATGGACGGCCTAACGGTTTGGTGTAGAGATGCTAAATACGGTTTGTATTTTTTTAGCAAGAGTATTGTTTCAGTATAAAAAGATATATGTTCCTTATATATCGAGATGGGTACGCTAATAATAGATAATTATCAACAGGAAACCATGTTATTGCAAGATTTAACTAATCATACTGAATTCAAATTTTCGAACTTCAAAAGAAAAATTAAAGGATTTATCATCGTGTTGTATAGCAGAGAAAGACAACAACGCTGATGGACATGAATATAATCTGCTTCTTTTCTTTTCCCTTTATACCCAAAATATATACACACACACACACACACACACACACACACACAGAGACAATCACAAATTCACACAAACATACTCATAAACTCCCTAACACAAATGCACACATACACATACACATACACAGACTCATAAAACACGCACACGCACATACTAACGCACACACACGCATAGAGTACGGTGGGTTGAAGACGACTGAGAGGCAAACACATGGGGGGCCCGACGGTACGAATATTTAGTATACCGCTTTCGTCTTCCCCTTTCTGCGATTCGGGTCGAAGACTCCCAGGTTATATTCCGGACGCCCACGCCAATTCTCGTGGTCTCATCTCCTGCAACCTGATACTTACACATTGCACGTGGACACGTTTCCTTCTAACATGCTACCTACACAGTGCACGTGGTCACGCTTCCTTCTAGCATGCCACCTACGTCCTATTTGATTTAGGTACCAGGTGCATTTCTTGTTCCTTTTGTTCCCTGTGTCTGACTTCTGCAGCTGTAGCGACAAGTCAAAGGGTCTTCAAGTCAATATCCAACAATCGTACGAAAATAATAATTCACTAGCGATTAAAATAACTGAAGTAGCGAAATAATTACATGGAATTACTGCAGAGTAAGGACTAACGTTTCTGACATAAAAACAAATTTAAAATTGGTAAATCTCTTTAGTGTTTCTCACTCAAAATCTAACTAAATATTTCCCCACAAAAAACGATATAAACCTAATAAAATATGAATATAAAGAATTGAATTGATAAGAATAAAAAACAAATTAATACACTTGAAAATAAATCATAAATAAATTAATAGATATTTTATGAAATAAATCTATGAATATTTTTTTAAAAAAACTTATATATATAAAGAATATACATTAAAAATATTTTGATAAACATTAAATAATAGATTGGTAAATGTTTTAATAAAATAAAAAAAAATCAATAATTATTTTTTCAAATAAATCAATAAAAGAATTTTAAATAAATCAATAAATATTATTTAAATGAATCTATAGATATTCTTAAAAAATGAATCAATCAATATTTTTAAAAAATGAATCAATAGATATTTTTTTTAAATGAATCAATAAATATTTCTAAAAAATGAATTAAATAAATATTTTTAAAAAATGAATCAATAAATATTTTTAAAAAAGGAATTAATAAATATTTAAAAATAGATTAACAACTATCAAAAAATATATGAATGAAAATTAACAAAAAATATATTAATAAATACCAAAATATAATCAATAAAAAATTTTTAAATAAAAAAAGATTTTGAAAAATACATTAATAAATAATAAAAGAAGAATCAATAGAAATTTTTAAAAAATAAATGAATGAATATTTAGAAAAAAAAGATCAATGAATATTTTAAAATTAATTTATAAGTATTAAAAAAATGAATATTAAAAAATGAATGAATTAATATAAAATAAATCGATACACATGAAAAATTGACAAATTGATAAATCAATACTAAAAAAGATTGATTATATGAAAAATGAATTAATAAATATGAAATGATAGATTAATAAATATTGACAAAAATAAATTAATAAATATGAAAAAATGAATTTATGAATATTAAAGATAAATTGATAAATATCAAAAAATAAATCATTAATTTTTTTTAAAATCATATATATATATATATATATATATATATATATATATATATATTTAAAATCATATATATATATATATATATATATATATATATTATACCGGGATAACCAGCGGTTAGAGTGTTCGCCAATGGCCCGGGAGACCTGGGTTCAATCCCAGGTCGAGTCATACCAAAGACTTTAAAAATGGTACTTGATACCACTCAGCATTATAAGGTACGGTTCAAGGGTAAAGTGGAGCAATCCTGGGAATGGAGTAGCGCCCTCCCCTACACCTTGGTGTAGTAGCTATCGAAAAGGGAGCCTTCGGGTCACCCTCGACTATGGTCGCTAACTTTACTTTATATATATATATATTTACTAACCTACTATCTACCAGCATTCACGGTTACCAGGCAAAAAGAAAAAAAACCGCCAGGAACAAGAGATAAAAATATCTCGAATCACCGCCCGAGGAAAAAAAAAAAAATATCATAGGACAAAAAAAAAAAAAAAGAAAAGGCCAACTTCGTCACACCAGTTGAAAAAAAATCAAGAGATATGCAGTCACTTGGTCAAAAGAAAAATAAAACCCACCGTAAAATACTGCAATGCTACAATTATAAGAGAGCTCAATACGAATAGAGCCAATTACAAAAATTATCTTAAATCGCGAGTCGGAATTCTCCTACTAAAATTTCACCTCAACGGATCATCAGGGAGTTTAACACCGACCGGTGCTAAACTCCCTGATAATTCGTTGAGGTGAAACTTTAGTAGGAGAATTCCGACTCGCGATTTAAGTTAATATATATATATATATATATATATATATATATATATATATATACAATAAATTAATTGATATTAGAAATAATTTAATGAATATTTCAAAAAATGGATTATTATATATTCAAAAAAATAAATAGATAAATAGATTAAAGAAATGAATAGATTACTAACATTATAAAAAGCAAATAATGAATATAAAAAATAAATAATTTGTAAATAATTTTTAAAATTATAAAATATCTTTAAATAAATAAGAAATAAATATTTTTTTAAAAATGATAAGTAATTAAAAAAAAAGCTTTGAAATAATTTTAAGAATGAATAGATATCTGAAAATATATTACTAAATGTTTGAAAAATGAAATGAATACTAGATAAGAAATTGATAAATATTAAAAAATAAATTAATAGATATTTGAAAAATATATAGATGTGTATTAAAAAATGAATTAATAAATATCTTTTTAATTAATAAAAAGTTAAGTTAGCGACCTTAGTCGAGGGTGACCCGAATGCTCCCTTTTCTATAGCTACTACACCCAGGCATAAAAAGGGCACTACTCCCTTCCTTGCATTGCTCCATTTTAACCTTGATCCTTATCTTATAATGATGAGGACTAAGCAAGGCGATAGCAAGTACTATTTTTGGAGTCTTTGGTATCACTTGACCTGCGATTGAACCCAGTCTCCTAGACCATTGGCGAACACGGTCCGGTAATTACTAAATATTGGAAAATAAATCAGTAAACATGATAAAATATAATGTTAAATTTCTTATCTCTTACAACAAAAATTATAGTTTGTAACAATGAAAATTTTTAAGTGAGTGTAAATCAACGTCATAGCTTCTTACTCGACGGAAACATGTACTTCACCTAAAACAATGACTGATACTCTCTTCATATTTGTTGGTTGATAGCGATGTTATGTTTAGTTCCTTTAGTTCCTAATGGCATATCAATCTTCTGGGGTTGTTTAATACCAAAGCTATCCATGTAGAAGAACAGTAATGGTATTAGCAATAGCAAGGGAGATAATTGGTTCATGTCTTCCCTAAGGGTATTAATCCAAAATAAAACGTAATAGCGCGACTGGAGTTCGAACTCACATAATACAAGGTCGCAATCAAGTATTTTAGCAACTATCCCTTGTCATCATTATCATGTCGTGCCACTAGCACGGATATCCCTGACCCTCTCTCGCCACTTCTCCCTATCGTTCATCGCCTCTGGCAGGTCTTCAGGGCCACATCCCGTATCCTCGCATAGCTGCTGGATGTATGTTCGAGTTGGTCGTCCTGCTTTTGCCCGGTCATATGTGGGGGTCCATAGGAGTACATCATTTATGAGCTCGTCCCTGCTTCTCCAGCAATGACCTGCATGTCTGGTTCGTCTAACTTGGATAGTTTTCGTGATGGGAGGTAAGTGGCCGTATAGTTGGTGTCTTGTGGGGTGTTGCCGCCAGGACTTGTTCAATATTGCTCGCAGCATTCTTGTGTAATTGTCGTCCAGCTTCTTCTCCAGACGTTTAGTTAGCGTCCAAGTAGTGCATCCATACAGCAGTATCGATACGACCGCTGCCTGGAAGAAACTGCGTTTCATTTTATCGGCCAGGTCTGATTTCCATATGATCGATAGCATATCCATAGCTGTCCATGCCTTCGTTAGCTGCGTGTCGAGGTCCTTTTCTGTTGATGATACGCTGCTTCCTAGGTAGGTGAATTTGTCAACTAGTTTAAGAGGAATTCCATCTAGTGTGGTGATGTCGCCTGTTTGATTATAGCACATATATTCTGTTTTGTGTGCATTGGCATGGAGGCCAATGCCTGTGGCGGCTCGTTCAAAACTATGCAGTAGTGTTTCGGCTTGGTTGGGTTTATTTGCCAGTATCGCTATGTCATCGGCGTAGTCGGCGTCGGTAATTGTTTTTGTTGGGTGCCTTCTGCTTCTTTTCTTTGTCAGCTAATTTGTCACATTGATCACTAAGAAGCTTTAAACATGTTAATTAACTGATACATGATTATGGAGGCGCTTATAATGAAATGGTTATCGTCTTAGGAAACGGACACGGAGACCCGATTTCAAACTCTGGACGTGGCTGTATGCACCTCCCATAGCGATAATCAAATTGGAAAATTATAAATTGAATTTCATGACCAGAAAATCTGGCAAGCACTCTGCGTGACATACGGAATCAACAAACAGCCGTTTCGACCTTATTAGGTCTCATCAGCGTATATACCGTGATCTTCCCCACTGAAGATCGAATCAGCCACCACAGAATGCAGAGCGGAAACTCTATCACTGCGTAAAACCGATCCGAAATAAACTAGTTATGGTAAATGTGCGGCCAATTAACCTGATAAGTCTTGCAGTTACATCCGTAATCTTACAGAGGACACGGTCACCTCCAAGACCACGTCTTCCCAAGAGGATTGGAGATACGCATCAGCGTTATAATAAGCTCGTGAGCAAGGAAATAGATATGCATTTTTTTAAACAAAGGAATCATATTATAAATCAAATTAAAAAAACGAATAAACATTAAAAAAAAGGTAAGCACCCAACTATATTCCCTCCAGCTAAGGGTAAATAGTTAGACAGACAGACTCTTTAAGTTATCGCCTGGCAACCAGTCTAGGAAAAGGAAAACTATGAATTCAAACCTGCTAAACCCTACTTAAAAATTGACCTTGGGTCACATCCTGCTAATTCGGAGGGGTTGGTAAATACACATGTATATGTATTTGCTCAAGCAATGATGTGACACAAGGTCAATTTTAAGCGGTGTTTAAAGGTTTGAATTCAGAGTTTTCCTTCTCCTAGACCAGTTGCCACGACTAAGCTTAAAGAAGGGGAAGATCAGATGGTTTCTAGCCTTTCCCAATGACATTAGGAAGAAGTGAAACGCAAACAGCTTTGTCCAGGATTTGAACTCAGTTTGCAGATTCCATTTCCCACGACGATAACCGTTATGTTAAGTGCGCCCCGCATGATTAGCTAACAAGCTATCTTAGCAAACCATTGTTAGAGACTTCGATTCTCGCTGTATGTTCCATATTTCTGACCTGGTGCCAAGCTAAGCTAAGTAGTAAATGACAATGAACTTTTACAGTTTGTTGTTGTTGATGATTTCCATTTGCAAGGCATATTTAATCCCAAACTGTTTTGTATATGACAGATTAGCAAAACCAAATCTTTATCGTTGTTTTTAATCATACAAAGTAGGTATCTAGCTGAAACTTTCTCAGCTAGAAATCAAATTTATGATTTTTTTTCTGGTCACCGCGCTCACTTGATACAGGCTCTGTGTTGAGTTCTGGCCTACTGGGCTGGGACACACTTCGGCCAGCCGTGTTACCTGGTACACGGATCAGGTCAGATGTGTCTTGACTTTTGTGGCAGTCAGTCGAAGCCACGTGACATGGTTACCGAGGAAGCCCGATATTCGTACCGCGTGACCGACTCACGTTGAATATCAGGGGGGCCGTCCTTCCAGGTTCCCACCAGCTCCGGCCGAGCTTGATTTATCACCAGGAACCTGAAGCGCCTTTTTTAGGGGAAGGTATTTTGAGGGCCGCCGAGCGTGTCTGGGTTACAGCCTTGCGTCTGGCTCCCACGTTTGTGCCACTCTTTGGTATGGTTGGATACCAAACAGATCCGAGCTCACCTGATACTCTCCGAGAACTACTCACAAGATTAATCTCTATGATTTGGAGTACAGCCTCGGAATCTACGGTTTTAGGCCCACCTGACTTTGCCTGATCGTCGAACTTCTTGCAACCGCAGCAAAATTTCTTCAGCCATCGAGTTACTATAATGGAATCAACTGCGCTTTCACTTTTCAACGACGTTCGGACTAGTGAACATAAATCTCCGAATTCGACCATGTGGCGCGTTCATCTGTGTTGCTTTCAAATCCCTCGGGGAGTGAAATAATGCATAACGTATCAGCGCACCGACTACCACGATACTACCAATGCTTCGGTTACGTGATATCATCATCATCATGTCGCGCTATGAGCACAGATCTTCCAGACCCTCTCTCGTCACCCGTCTTTATCGTCCATCGCTCCCGGTGGGTCTTCAAGGCTACATCCTGTATCGGCACAGAGTTGTTGCATATCGGTTGTAGCTGGTCGTCCTGCCTTTGCTCGTCCTTGAGAAGGGGTCTGCAGGAGTATGTCACTTATGGGTTCGTCCCCACTTCTCCAGCAGTTTTCCGCATGTCTGGTTTGTCTAACTTGAATAGTTTTCGTGATAGGTGGTAGGTGGTCGTACAGCTACTGCTTTGTGGAGTGCTGCCTCCAGGACTTGTTCAGTATTGCTTACTGCATTCTGGTGTAGTTTCTGTCATGCACCTCAAATTAACACGTACCAAAACAACGCAAAAACATTGACTCACCCGAATAGTTTGGTGTTTAGGTTGTGCTCACCCGAATAGGTTGGTGTTTAGGTTGTGCTCACCCGAACAGTTTGGTGTTTAACTTGTGCTTATTGTTACTATAAAAAGTAGGACAGACAAATTTGCATCAGTTAACGTAACTTGAAAGACCCGCCCGCTAGGTAGGTTTCTAGCTAACAATAACTTTACATCTAATTTGCATAAGTACTTGCCTTTTCAAGATCGTATATGTGAATGAATGATTTATTAATTTAAGTAGGGTTTGAACACTGGCTAAGACAATATTGACAGTTTCCGATATTAATCAATGAAGTCAGTTGGCGTGTGGCAAGTCAGCCACTTTATTGAGAAGTTAATTCAATATACGTCTTAATACAAGGAATAAGAATTAAATTATCTTGAAATAATCATATATATATATATATATATGTGTGTGTGTGTGTGTGTGTGTGTGTGTGTGTGAATTGGAACGGTAGGATAATCACAAGTCTTCTTTAAAAAATGGACGATATGCATATTGCACAAAACTATCTAAATGCATTGGAGATTATGAAAGAAAACATGGGAAGGAATTGGAAATAGATTGTTTGGTTGGGTTTCTTTGTTTAATGGCATATAAACCTTCGTGGGTGATTTAATACCAAAGCCATTCAATAAAAGAACAGTGATGGGGTACCATAGATGGGGGATAAAGGAACTCATATCTTTCTCAAGGCAATCCGAAAGTGAGAGCGACTGGAGTTCGAAATCGCATACGACGATGTCTTTTTATATAGTATATACAAATTCTGTTTATATAGTCTATATAAGTTCTATTGAAATACTTTATATAAGTTTCATTGATATATTCTGTATAAGTTATGTTAATAGACTCCGTATAAATTCTGATGATATACTCTATATAAATTCTATTAATATTGTCTATATAAATTCTATTTATATATTCTGTATAAGTTATGTTAATATACTCTAAATAAATTCTGATAATAACCTCTGTATAAATTCTATTAATATAGTCTATATAAGTGTACACGTTAGTACAAAAGAACAAACATCTTTTCATTTGAAATTTTTTCTCGACGTCTTGAAAGAAGTTTATTTCTATTTAAAAGAGAAAGCTATAACAATATGATCAAATTCCCTCGGATGTACGCAGGTAAGGTTTACTTTAATCTCTCTGTTTTAATGGCATATCAACTTACGTGGGTTATTTAATGCCAAAGCTATCCTCATAGTGGTACGATGTAACCCTTAGCTGAGGTGATCAGGTAATTATATCGCACGATAACAGGTCTTCTTCAAGGATGGCTTGGACATTAAATAACCCATGAAGGTTGATACGCCATTGAACAAAGAAATCAAACCAATGCACCACGTTTGCCGCCTCTTTAGCCAATATAAGGCAACCAGTCTAAGAGATGGAAAACTCTGAATTCAAACCAGCTTACTCCGCCCTAAATGTTGGCCTTGTGTCACATCCTGCTTGTGACGGAGGGGTTGGGTAAATGCATACATATATCAAATAAAATAATTTTATTAATTAAAGGCACCTGTGGTGTAATGGATACCATTGTAGAAAATGGATCGGGTGATTTGAGTTCAAACTTTGAATTCAAACTTTGAATTCAAACTTGTAAAACTCCGCCTAAAAGTTGACCTTGTGTCACATCCTGCTCCTTAAGGTTGGGTAAATACTTATCATATTTACCAACCCCTCCGCTCGGGCAGGATATGACACAAGGTAAATTTTTAAGCGGGGTTTAACAGGTTTAAATTCAGTGTTTTCCTTCTCCTAGACTAGTTGCCTCACCAAGGCTGAAGAAACAGTCTGCCCTACTATTTACCCATAGCTGGAGGGAGAATGATTGGATTCATACCTTTCCCAAGGGTATTAGTGCTATGTGAAATGCAATCAGCCTCGTCCAGGATTTGAACTCGTGTCACCGTGTCCATTTCCTACGACGATAACCATTATGTACCACGGGCACCTCCTTAATCTTATATCAGCATTAAACAACCCATAAGGAATCGGTATACTCAGTCTGTCCTACTATTTACCCATAGCTAGAGGGAGAATAATTGGATTCATACTTTTCCGAAGGGTATAAGTGCTATGTGAAATGCAATCAGTCTCGTCCAGGATTTGAACACGTGTCGCCGTGTCCATTTCCTACGACGATAACCATTACACTACGGGTAAATACTTATACTAAATTCAAGTTCTAGTACTTGTCCAATTCTTAAACTCTTCTGTCTTTTGCTGTCAAATTAAAAATAGGTGGTTTGGTTTGGTTTGGTTTGGTTTCTTTGCTTAATGGCATATCAACCTTTGTAGGTCATTTGATGCCAAAGACATCTTTCAAGAACAGTAGTGGTTCTATTTAACCCATAGCTGGGAGGATAAGGGGGTTTATACCTTTCCCAAGGATATTTGTCCGAAAGTGAAAGTAATAACGCTACTGGAGAGATAATTGAACAACTATACTCCACGCTAGTTAAAGACCGGATTCAATATAAGCTTGGAATTTTGACAGTTCAACAGTCGAACCAACTCCGCTGTTGAAATCCACATCACTTTGCTAAACCTCCTGAACCCGAGGCCTCTCCGAATTATAAAGACTTAGCTTATTACTTGACCGTTTACAACTGGAAGTTTTGACATCTCACGAATCGATTAAACACCAGTGTTGAAATCTACGTCACTTTGCGAGACGTTCTGAACTCGAGACCTTGGGCCAGCCTCTGAATACTAAAGGTTTGACTTTCTACTAAACCGGTTACCGTCTTGCACATTGCAGAGTCATTTGACTAAGACAATAATGAGAAGGGTTACAAATGATATACACAAAAACGTTTTTACTTTTTTAACTCGTGTTGACTTTGGTTTTCGTATTGAAAAATTATCATGATGTAACCACTGGCCGTCGACCGGTTCATCACTTCAGTGACTTCTCACCTTTTCTGATGAAAAAACACAATGTGGGAAAAGTGGTCGATGGCCGTGAAGAACACTGATGCAGTCAGCACGATAGCAGTAAAGAGCAGTGATCATCAAGTGATTACATTATTTGGTTGCCGATTGACGAGGATCGACCCTGGAAGGTTACAATACTATAACAAGTTTAACTGCTTAACAATAGCAACTGCTATTACACTTTGATCTATGCATAGAGGAAATACAGGAAGATGAAATGAAGGGTGAAATCGACGAACCAAGTTCAAACCCCGGTTCCGGCAATTCCCTTTCCCCTTATACCCTCGGAAAAAGCAGAAACCCGTCAATTGTAGCTACGGATTAAAAAGTGCTAAAGATTGGACTATCTAATCTTGTTTGGTAACCAGTAGAGGAGAAGGACAACTTCCTTTGCCTTCCTGTCATATTCACTCATGAGAAAGGGCCAGAAGTACACCCTGACGGCGAATTTTTATCCCGAATGCAATCTAAAACTATGTTAAACTTCATTAAAGATCTTTTGTAATCGAGAGAGAAGCACAGATAGAGACACTCAGAGTATATATATATATATATGTGTGTGTGTGTGTGTGTGTGTGTGTGTAAGCTAAAAGTAATTAAAATCCTCCCATCTTGCTATTGTTTCATTGCTATAAGTTTCATGTATCATCAATCGAATAAAAGACAATCATTAGATGAAACGTTATTTATATGTAGTAACCATAAAGTGGTGGTTCATTTTGCAATATAAGTTTAATGCAAAATTAGGCACAGAAGTTATGTCCAAAAATATAATATAATGTAAATTCAATATAAATTGGATCCTTTGTAGTTTCAAATCAAAGAAGAACTACGTGACAGGACCCGTTAAAAACAGATCGATTTATGTCGATTTCATTTGTGTTTCTCAAAATAATTAAAAAGTCTTGATTATGTCTTTTATTTCTTTTTTTCCTTAATCTTCTGTTTCTTGAGCCCTGTATAACCAATTCAACGAATCGTCCGTTAAAATGTAATAAAGTCCAAAGAAAATTAAATCGATCTCTGTCCATTTAAAATGTAATTAAAATTTAGTGAAAATGGTATATTTAGATGAAAAATTTTGAATCGTTGATTTTTAAAAAATACTCCAATTTAAAAATGAGAAGAGAGCATTTTTTAAAATTATATCTATATGTGTTTTTCAACAACTTTTCGTATTTTCTGTTTGCATGTCCTAGTACTACTTTCCATTTTATAAGTGTGACACTTTCGAGTAAACAGACAAACAAATTAAGTGACAGATATATGTATATTGAGAAATTGTCAATGAGAATAACTTCTATTTAAATATCGATTAATGATGTTTATTTATGACATGCTGAGATACGAGCAAACTGAAATAGATAGATAGATAGATAGATATGAACAGAACATGATAGATAGATAGATAGATAGATAGATAGATAGATTTTACAATTAAGTCCCATGTCAATGTTGTATATGTGTGTGCATAGGAATATAGCCTTTTTGGTTTTTGTTATTTTTGTTTTTCGTTATTTTCATGACCAATTTTTCTTTATTTTTTTACTTTTTCTTTTTCTTCTCTCCCCCCTCTCTCTCTCTCTCATACACACACACACACTATCTATCTCTTTCTTTCTTTCTCTCTCTCTCCTACTCTCTCTCTCTCTCTCTCCTTCTCTCTCTCTCTCTCTTTCTCTCTCTCTCTCTCTCTCTGCCATACACAAATTTATTCTTTTTTTCCCTTTTCAACCCCCCCGCTTCCTCTTCCTCTTCCTTGCCTTCTCTTTCTCTTTGTATTAAACAACTTTCTTTCTACCTACCTACCTACCTACCTTACCCCTCTCCCAGTTCTTTCTTTTGTGTTCCCCTTTTGACACTGTAAAACCATATAATCAAGTTGCGAGCATTGAAATCGAAAAGTGTTATATTCAAAAGCGTCTCCTATCGACCGAGACAATCACCCACCCACCCGGACCAGCCTTGCTAACCCTTGCAAACCCTACCCCCAGCTCGAACAATGAAACAGCTGATATGTCCATTTCCCTCAACCAATTCCGACCATCAACTGACCATTCCAACACCCTCGGCCACAGGTCAGCCAACTTCGGCCATTAACAACTTTACTGTTGTTGTCGCATCTCGCTCCGCCATTTTGCAGACGTTTCTCTACGTGTAGCGTTTGCCACACACCAAGTGTGAGACATATCAGCTTGGCCCGTCCGTATCAATCGACGTCTCTTTGCAGTTTTTAAAATATGCATAAAGTTGCATTAAACACCACTAAACCCCCATACCCACACACCCACACATACAAACCCTTTTTTGGTTCCCGAGAATTGTCATGGGAGGAGTGTATGGTAATATTTCGATGTCTGTGCATAAAACTTGTACATTTGTATGTGTCTCCATTTAAATATGTGAATTTTTGCGTATATTAGTAAATATAGAAGTGTTTGTAGGTATGTGTGTGTGTGTGAGAGAGAGTGTGTGTGGGTGTCAAAAGAAGGATTGTTGAATATTTTCTATATATGTACGTTCAACGATACATCAATGTGACAATTAAAGGCGCTCGCAGTGTAATGATTATAGTCGTAGCAAATGGAAACGGCGACACGAGTTCAAATCCTGGACGATCCTGTTAGCATTTCACTTAGCGCTAATACCCTCGAGAAAGGTATGAGTCCAACTATTCTCCCACCATTTATGGGTAAATAGTAGGGAAGAGAATGCTCTTTAACCTTAACAGGGCAACCTGTGAAGGAGAAAGAAAACTCTGAAATCAAACCTGTTAAATTTCATTTAAAAATTGACCGTGTGCCACACCCTACTCTTACGGGGTTGAGTATATATATATATATATATATATATATATATATATATTTCAATGCGAACATATATGCCTACATTTATATATCTCAATAGAAATATTTATACATACATACGTATATATATATATATATATATATCAATGCGAATATATATACCTATGTATATAATCATTGCGATAAACGAGTAGGTAGAGTGTTTGCCAATGGCCCTGGACACCAGGGTTCAACTCCAGGTCGTGTCATATCAAAGACTCAAAAAATGGTACTTGATGCTTTCTTGATTAACACTCAGCATTATAAGGTACGTATCAAGGGTAAAGTGGCGCAATCAAGTAAAAGGAGTAGCGCCCTCCCCTACACCTCAATGTAGTAGCTATTGAAAAGAGAGTCTTCGGGTCACCCTCGACAACAGTCGCCAACTTTACTAATATATATATACATATATATATATATATCAATGCGAATATATATGCGCACGTTTGAGTATTTATGATTGATAGCTAATGGGTGTAGACCTTGACTTAGTCTGGCAGAAGGTGATAGCAATTTGAGCCCCAATGGGGATCGAACTCACCTCACCCGACTAGTTTAATTTCGTGACCATCACTCTAAGGTAGGCTCCATGCATTTTGATACGAGTTTAAACACTTTTTTTTATCTCTATTCATTTGTTGTATATGTGTGCATACGCATGCGCCAATGCATGTCTGTAGGTGTGCGCATGCGCGTGTTTGTGTGTGTATTCGAAGCTTTAAAAGAAAATGTACTTCTAGACGCATCATCTTTACCAATAAGTATATGTTTGTAAATTAGATTCATTAAAAACTTTAGAATTTTTGCAAATGTACGCAGCTCTTCGTTTCTGATTGTTGTGTAATGCGAGTTACTATATACATAAGTATTTAAATAAGTCTGCGCATGAATATATTTACCCAACCCCTCCGCCACAGGTAGGAAGAGACACAAAGCTGATTTTTAAGCAGAGTAATGCCTAATTTAAATTCAGAGTTTGCCTTCTCCTACACTGGTGGCCAAACCAAGAGTGAAGAACGCAGTTTAACCGTAGTTGAAGCAGAGGAATGGGTAGATTCATGTTTTTCCGAAGGGCATTAGTCCGAAACAAAAAGCAAACGGTCTCATCCAGAATGAAAACTCAAGTCGCCGATTCCATTTCTGCCAACGATAACCGTTACGCTAACTGTGCTTCCTTATATGTGTGTACGTATGATTTTAAGCATTGGTAAGGGATCCAACCACTGCCACACCGATGGAAGAAATGTGTTGATCGCAAGGAGAACTATATTCAAAAATAAACTTCGTTTAGTCATAATCTATGAGAGTATCTTGGTCAGCCTATGAACTTTTCAGCTGAGCTTCGTATTAATGCATTTGCGATTTTATACTTCTGGTGTGTGTGTGTGTGTGTGTGTGTGTGTGTGTGTGTGTGTGTGTGTGTATTTATATATATCAGCGTGTATATGTTATACGTTTCCTTCCAGCATATTTTTTTCGTATATGTTTGTCTCCTCATATACATACGTATATATGCGTCTCTCTTTCCCTTTCTCTCTCGCCTCACACACAACCACACACACATACGCACGCACATATATGCATATATTTGCGTGCGTGTGTGTATGGTGTCGTCGTAGATCTGAAAACACTGGGTGCCGTCCGCACAAAGCCAATGAAGAAACCATGTACAGATGAACATGGTCTCATTTTTCGCGCCACGAAAGTACCGTACAAACAAAATGGCGTCCATTATGGTCCTATGTTCGCGCTAAGGTCGACGCGCCAAGCGAGGAATGTCGGCGCCTGGCTTCACACTAACCCGAGGGAAATATTGGCACGCTTGGCGTCCATTCTTCCTCAAGGGACGACACCAATGGTGTGTGAGTGGGCCGCCTTAAACCGTGTTAAACCTCGCTAGTGGCAAAGTAGACAGATACAAAAAGAAGCGGTGATGACGACAACGGTGGCAGCCTCGCTTTGAGCGTGAAGTCGAATGTTTGTCAGAATGGCAGACTTCAACGGTTTATGGCTAAATGGGTCATTTAATATCAATGTATTGATTTTGGCTCATACAAAGAACAGTTAGTGGCTTTTACCAGTGAGAGCAAAAAGAACTGTGTAGATGTGTCGAACAATCAAACAAATAATTATAAATCAATTTATTGATTGTAAATACAGCTGTGTCTCTAACACACACGCACAAAGGGAAAATAATATAAGTTCGAAAATCTCTACAATATATATATATATATATATAAGGATCATTCAATAAATCAGGGAATTTTTTTTCAAATAAGTAAAATAATGTGGGTTTTTTTTCAGAATTTTTTCCATGAATGTAAACTCTGCATTGTTGGTAATTTATTTATTGCAAAAATTGTTTCAGTCCCACAAAAATATTTGTTTTGAGGCTATTCAAAATGGTGACAAATCAAACAGAGTGCAAACGATGTGAAATTTTACAGCAAAATGCGTGATGTACATAGAAAAGCATGTTTTAGTCAAGAAAATGTTTTCAAATGAGCGAAACATAGGTTTGCTACAACAAGCTTGAGACGAGAATAGAGTCTATGGAGTGGACGCAAACTAACTCTCCGGTAAAGAAAACTTCCGGGTGCAGTGGTCAGAAAAAAAGGTCATGCTAATTGTCTTCTAGGACATGAAAGTGAAGAACCAGTATTAAATTTCATTTGACAGTTCTTCCTATCACCAACTTCTTAGGCAAAATTCACCTTATTACGAGTAAATGACCCTCGTATATATTTGTGGATGTCCGTTGGTATACCTTTGTATATTTAAATATACATATTAATTCAAAGCACACACACACACACACACGCACACACACACACACACACACTCTCGTATATCTGTCTGATGAATGCGTAAAGCATGAAACCCATGGTCACAGACACCACCCTGTTATATATATATATATATATATGTGTGTGTGTGTGTGTGTGTGTGTATATATATATATATATAAGAAGTTTATGGGTTTTTCTAACTAACTTGGTGAGTTAAAGTAAGACCAAATGTTGCAGTATTGTTAAATAGTGCTCAATATCAAAGATAGAGCATTTATATATATATATATATATATATATATATATATATATATATATATATATATATATATCTTTAAGAAAAACAAAAACCAGTCACATTAGGATTATAGATTTATTTCCATCCTGTTATGGGTATTGATATGAATCAATAACACCAAAAATAACATAATTTTTTCAGATCTAATGGATGAAATAATTACAGACGGAATAGACACAGGAGGAAAGGATGGGAGGGCGTAGAAGAGGGGTGAAGAGTTTCTTCCCCATTTACCCACTTCCAGTTTTTCTTCTTTTTTTTTTTCTTTTTTATTACCGGTTGGAATCACAGTAAATTAATTTTTTTTGATTTTTGAATTCTAAACACATTTCAACATAAAACTCCTGATTTAATTATAATTTAGGGAAGTACAACATTCCTTAATAACCTTACGTAAGGATTACAGTAATACTCATCTTAAATTAAATTCAGAATTTTAAATTTAAATTTAAAATTCAAAATTTATATTCGTGCCTATGAACTCAGTTACCCTTCAATTGAAAAGTACATATACATCACATGGTATCTTCCCATTTTTTTATTTTATTCATTTCACCTCAAATCTCAAATTAATCCTATTTTTTGGTTAATTAAACATTTTCTATGATATTTGTCTATAGTTTAAATTTATTCCTATGTCTACATCTAGCTATTAATTCACATCGCTGATTCAATAATTTTTCAGGGTCTGGGTATATCATTATTTGTATTTTTTCTTCTAGGCACAGATTACATCTACTATCGAGTATTCGACTTTTTCAATATGATCCATTGAATCTCAGGGGGTCAAACCTTTAATTTTCAAACTCCAAAATTGCTTAGATAAGGCTGTTTGGTTTTTCAGATGTTCATGGAAGAAAGAAAAAATATGATTATAGTATCAAGACTTCCATTTCGTCGACGAAATCCCTATATGAGTTTTTCTATCCTTAACATTTTCTTTTGGGTAAATGATTCCTTGGTATACTACATTATCTAAATTACATAATCCATTCATGGGACAATTCATTCGAGTTTTACAATTACATTCGTTTTGTTTACTATTATTATTATTATTTGTTCGGTCATGAAATTCCTTAATTATCTCTTTATTATGATTATTGATTATTTGAAAAATATTTTTCGTGCAGGAGTAACTAATTTTTAACGTTTTTCTACTAAATATTTTATGTAGTATATTATTATGTTTAAAGAGCTTATCTGTCAATTTAAAAAATATTTACCAACATTTATACTTGCTAGTCTACAAAAACGGGGGTGAAACCATAAAATTTTTCTTTTTCTTTTTTTTTTTTTTACTGTACTTCTTATTTTCTTTATTAATATCATTAGCTATATTTTCTTATTAGTAGGTAAACTCTTCCCTAAAACCGCTATTTTTAAGGGCATCTATATATATCTTACTACTCTCTTGGAATATTTTCTCGTTAGCGGATAAATTCCTTATTCTCAATTTTACTGCTTTGCGGACTTGTTTAATTATGGCCTTCGGGTGATTCGAGTTTTCATTAATATAGGATGGGTACTGGTCAGCTTTTAGAAAAGGTTTAGATATGTTATTCGAAAGGTTTAGTGTCACATTCAGGAAATTAACCATCTTATTATTTGATGAAACTTCTATTTTGAATCCTAAAAACTTAAATGCGCTTATAATCTTCTTTTGTCAGCGTGAGCTATTTGAGCCATTACTATTTGGGATATATATTATCCCATCAAATGATATAAACCCATCTCTTCCGGGCTAACAATCCTACTAAGTATTTCTAATATATATAGACCCACAAGGTCAGCTATTTGTAAAGAATCATACCCCCCCCATATGGACATCAAAATTATCAGAACCACTTTTTACCCACGTGGACCTATTATTTTTTAGAACTGTTTTTCTACAAGCTAGAATTATATCATATTGTTCTTCAGTTATTTCTACATATTTTTGGGCGTAGTTAATGCTAACAATTAGAGTATTTTTTGTTATTGAAGGATAAAAGTCAATAATATCGAATTGCGTAAATGTAGCCTGGATCTTATTTTTAATTTTCTTAAACCATTCAATGGTGTCCTACGAGTTTCTCCAAAGATTATTATAGTTAGTCTTTTTCACATTAGTTGCAATATTTTGAATAATATTTTTTGATACCTTACCCAACTCTGTTTTTGAGGGATTAATCAGTCTAGATTGTAATTTATTCTCAAAATTCGGTTTATGGTCCTTAAACAGAATGTAAGCATCTTTCTTTTTTTACGTTGAAATGTATTTAAAATTTAAAAATTTTTTAAAATTAATTTACTGTGATTCCAACCGGTAATAAAAAAAGAAAAAAAAAGAAAAACCGGAAGTGGGTAAATGGGGAAGAAACTATTCACCCCTCTTCTACTCCCTCCCACCCTTTCCTCCTGTATCTATTCTGTCTGTAATTATTTTATCCATTAGAACTGAAGAAGTCCTGTTATTTTTGGTGTTATTGATTCATATCAATACCCATAACAGGATGGAAATAAATCTATAATCCTAATGTGACCAGTTTTTGTTTTTCTTAAAGAAATTATTTCTCTGTGATGTCAGTTACATTGAGCTCTTTACCAGGAAAATTTAAATTTTCATAGATGAATGATTTTTGTCCTGACGGAATTATTCCCGACTCCGGTTAACTGGACTGAATAATACTTATATATATATATATATATATATATACATATATATATATATATAGAGAGAGAGAGAGAGAGAGAAATACATATTCCTATGTATAAATGCTCTATAATATAATATAATCCATTATATATATATATATATATATATATATATATGTGTGTGTGTGTGTGTGTGTGTGTGTGTGTGTGTATTATGGATTCTCCTGTCGAAGTCGATGTATGAGAGCCAAACAGCTCAATTAAAGACGTGAAGCGTTGAACTTCTTTCACAGGGGAACTGTTTTAGTGGTAAATACTTGTATGGGACCGGTCACACTTTTTAAACGTACTGATAACAGAAGAATGGTACACCAATATGCCCCAAATTCTCCTGGACAACACTTCATGGATTTTGAATTCAGTGTTTCTTCTTCTCCTTAACCGGCTGACTAGAGGTCTTAGTCTGCATTATACACACTTAAATACACACACATGTGCACACACACATATGTAAAGGACACACATACGCCATCGCACAAATACATATAGACACCCACGCGCACGCGCTCTTATATATATATATATATATATACTTATATATATATATATATATTGTCATCCACAGACAGACTGTTTCATAGTATCACGACTCTTCAGTATGGCTAGACAAGCAGGACGCTTCAAGCTGGGATCGAAATCCACCTAACTTTACGCTAGACTTAGTATCCTATTGCTCAGCCATTAGGCGAGCGACGTCAGCTTGAGAATTATAACGCATTATAAATTAGCTTTCGTTTGTTTATATTTTTGCTCTGCCGGATACCGGAGTGCTCAATTCGTTAGAAGAGCTTCACATTACACGGATGGCAGCCATTAATTCCTTTGCCAGAGGATTCAACTTCCGGGAAGGAAGCTTATATAACGTTATTATAGTCATTTCTGGTGACATAGAAAAATATTACGAAGAAAGGACATTGGCCCAGCGGTTAGAGTGTTCGCCAATGGCCCGGGAGACCTGGGTTCAATCCCAGGTCGAGTCATACCAAAGACTTTTAAAATGGTACTTGATACCACCTTGCTTAACACTCAGCATTATTAGGTACGGTTCAAGGGTAAAGTGAAGCAATCCTGGGAATGGAGTAGCGCCCTCCCCTACACCTTGGTGTAGTAGCTATCAAAAAGGGAGCCTTCGGGTCACCCTCGACTATGGTCGCTAACTTTACTTTATATATATATATGTGTGTGTGTGTGTGTGTGTGTGTGTGTGTGTGCGTTTAAGTCATAATTATTAAAGAAAATGCAATGAATAAAATAGCATTCAGCCTGGGAACCGATGTACTAAACCTTTTTACTAACTAGAAAATCTTTATTACTGTTAACAGTATGTCCGGCTGTAACGGAGCAGATTTAATAATAAAAAAATATCCGGCGTGGTTTTTAGAAGATTGGGGTAGTATATTGTTTGTTGTTTTTGTTTTTTTTTAAAGAGAGATACAATATGTTGTCACTATGAAAAGGAAGAGAGAAATATTGTCAAATTTTTGGGCAAACAGAAAAATTACAAAAGCGTTGAAATTGATTTTTCTAACCAGGAAAGAGATAAAGAAAAGCTAGAATCGGAGAAATCACTAGTCAAAACAGAAAAGGAGCAGGAAATGAAAGGTTACAAGAGGTCATCCCAGATGCATGCCGCTAACCTGAGGAAAATCAACATTGGAGAAATGGAAAGTTTTGCGCTAATTTTGGAAGTGGTGACGTATGAATCACGTGAGGAGAAAGGGGCCGTCCTCTTGCGGAGAAGAGGATAGAACACATGCGCGATGAGAGAGGAAAGGGGATGAAGCCCTATTGTAGCAGTCGCACCAGAAGTTGTAGAGAGGCAACCAACATCCCCCTAGTAATAGCAAACACAAAGAGTCACTGGTGGGGTGGCAGAACGCAACAGTGAATGGAATTAATTGTTAAAGATTTAATTAAAGAGAAGACCGCTGATGGAATACGCTCACTTGAAAACAGAATAAACAATTATATAAACCAGATTTTTGCTGACAGTTGCAGTGCGGGGAGAAACCTTGCGGAATTGACTTGAGGCTCCGACCAAAAGAGCCTTGCACCAGACTCGGAGATAACCAGATCATCTCACATCTCTGTTGTTTCAACAAGCTGAAGAAAGATTAATGTAACACACTGAGAATACTTAGAGAGTCCAAGGGAAAAAGACTGACCGTGGACTTGGACTGACTTCCGCAAGATAGGGGCTAGATTCCGAGACATTCTAATTGTATTTACAGGGAAAGGAACATCGAAATAACAATAATTTCGTGATTGTTAACTGTTGTTGTTTTTTTTACTAAAAATATTATTATTTCATTATTTCCTTATTATTATTTACTCATTAGAGTTTTCACATCAGCGTAAGCTGATGGTATTTCACTGGAGATTGAATGACAGCAAGTCTCCTCAAGTCTCCAGGACTCTTCTCAGTATTCTGGCAGTTTTCAATAATGCTGTTGTTTGGATGGTCTCCACTCGGTCGCCAACTTCCAAATCTTCCAGGCCCTTTAATAATCCTTTAGTTACCGTGCCAAAGACATCAATCACAATTGGTATAATTGTCACCTTCATGTTTCATAGTTTTTTTCAATTCTCTAGCGAGGTCGAGGTACTTATCTCTCTTTTCACATTCTTTTAGTTTTATTCTGTGGTCCGCCGGGACAGCAAGGTCGACAATTTTTCAGATTCTTTTCTTTTTTTGCTGATTATTATAAGATCTGGTCTTCGGGCCGAGATTAGGTGATCCGTTTGTATATCAAAGTCCCACAGGAGTTTGTGTGTATCATTTTCTAGGACAGATGTTGGGTTGTGCATATACCATTTGTTGGCATGGTCAAATTTAAATTTCTTGCACATATTATTATCATTATTATTCCCTTGTTTGTTCGTTCTCTGGACTTCAACTTTTTACTTTTATTTATTTTTTTTTCATAATTGAATGATCCGCCGGTCCTGTTATTTCGGCTTTCGACGTGAACACTGAATCTCGTTGCTTGAGTGTAAAATTCACAACGTGGGCAGACAGCCGATTCGGCTGGGATTTCATATCCCTCCTTAGGTAGGTCAGTCGTCGAATGGTCGAGTGAACTCCACGGTAGACATTTTCATATTTGGTTACCGTGACCAGGTTGATCTGGAGTGAGCCAGCCTGAAAACCCATTCATACGGCTCCATCCTTTACTACTTCAGAATAGACTGACTCCCATCTTTCACTACTTATACTGGCACCGTCTTTCGCTACTCACTATACAAAGCTCTGTCGGTCGCTACTGCAGTTTAAACTGGCTCCATTTTTCGCTACTTCAGCATTACACCGGCTCCATCGTTCAATACTTCAGGCTGGTTGGTTGGTTTTATTTACGGCGCAACAACCCTTTTCTGGTCATTTATGGCCGGATCAAGTTTGTTTGTTTGTTTGTTTGTTTGGATTTTATGGCATATCAACCTTTGTAGGTTATTTAATGCCAAATCCATTTTTATTCAAATAAACAGTTCTATTTCAAACAATTCAGTTTAGCATAGGTTTGTCTAAAACATTTCTATTTCAAGCTATTCGGTTTAATCAAACGGTTCTAATTCAAACAATTCCGTTTAGTATAAGCATAGTGTTTTGTTTACACGCGGGTAAATGTCAAAATAGTTCTATTTAAAACAATTCAATTTAGTGTAAGTACAGTTTCAATGTCAAAAACAGTTCAAACATTTCAATCTAGCATACAAAAACGGTTCAAATAATTCAGTTTAGCATAAGTACGCAGTTCAAATGTCAAAACAATTCTATTTCAAGCAAATCAGTTTAGCGTAAATACACAGTTTAATTCTATTTGACCCATAAATATGACCATATCAGGTGCTACCACTCCGGGCCAGAGTGAACCTAGGAGCGATGGCAATGGAGGAGTACTCCACATATCCCAAAGCTCCAGCATTACTGAAACCTCACCATCAGATTGTTTAGTGTCATATCCGGGACACTCGTTGGAGGAGGGTCTTACGCTTCTGCAGAGAAGCAGTCGGTGAATTCTAAAGCCCCAGCTGACTGGGCAAACTACATCAATTGTTCACAGTACTGCAACCAAATGGTTGATGAAATTTCGCTCGGGTTGCAAGAACTTCTACCACCAGATAAAATCAGCTAGACTTAAAACCGGGGATTCCGAGTCCATACCCCAAACCATAGAGCAAATCCGGTGAGTAACACTCGGAGAGTATCAGGCGAACTCGGCATCTCATGGTTCACTGAAGTTCATCACTTTCCTGACCTCAACAAAAACGCCCGGAGTTGCCAAATAGTGCTTCACCATACAAAATACATCCGGAGCTGCCAAATTGTGCTTTACGTTACTAAAACATCCAGAGCTGCTGAATTGTGCCTCACGTTACAAAAACATCCGGAGCTGCTAATTTGTGCCTCACGTTACAAAAACATCCAGAGCTACTGAATTGTGCCTCACGTTATAAAAACCTCTAGAGCTTCCAAATTGTGCTTCACGTTACTAAAACATCCGGAGCTGCTGAATTGTGCCTCACGTTACAAAAACATCCGGAGCTGCTAATTTGTGCCTCACGTTACAAAAACATCCAGAGCTACTGAAATGTGCCTCACGTTATAAAAACCTCTAGAGCTTCCAAATTGTGCTTCACGTTACTAAAACATCCGGAGCTGCTGAATTGTGCCTCACGTTACAAAAACATCCGGAGCTGCTAATTTGTGCCTCACGTTACAAAAACATCCAGAGCTACAGAATTGTGCCTCACGTTATAAAAACCTCTAGAGCTTCCAAATTGTGCTTCACGTTACTAAAACATCCAGAGCTGCTGAATTGTGCCTCACGTTACAAAAACATCCGGAGCTGCTAATTTGTGCCTCACGTTACAAAAACATCCAGAGCTACTGAATTGTGCCTCACGTTATAAAAACCTCTAGAGCTTCCAAATTGTGCTTCACGTTACTAAAACATCCAGAGCTGCTGAATTGTGCCTCACGTTACGAAACATCCGGAGTTGCTAAATTTTTCTGAAACACACTGTTTATTTAGAATTTAGAAAATTCAAACGTTTAATTTCAAACATATTCAAGCGTCTGCCTGGCTGGTGAGACTTGTTGCCACGCATTAAGGTAAATTCGTATCGCTGAAGAGCAGCGTTCACATTTTATTTGAAGTCCGTTGGTCAAAGAAAGATGTTATGAAAAACAAAACAAAAAAAAAAAAAGATGTTTTTTTAAAAAAAATCAGCAAATCGTCCCTTCGGTAATCACGCCTTCCCCACCGACCCCATTGTTTTGTGATCGACAATCAGACACGAGAAAAAAATGGACTGAAATGCAATTTTTCAGCAATTAATTTTTGGGGACGCCGCATGGTTTGGAAAGAGTTTCGATGAAAGGAGTGATTTGGCCTTTCTGGAATCACGTTGACAATTCAGGAGGGAAAGTGAGAGAGGAAATAATAGTGGAAGATGGAGGAGTTTTTGATGGATTGATCGGGGAAACAATGTGACGCCAAAAAAATTCAAAAAAAGTTAGAACATCAGAAGGAGGAGATGAAAAGTGAAGGGGGGTGGGTTAAGAAAAACGATGTAAAATGGGTAAAGAGATGACTAAAAAGAAAAGAGTGCGGAGGAGGAAAGTGCCTGAAGTGAAAAAGAAGCAAATATAAAAAGGAGCAAGAAGAAGAGGAAGAGAATATCACGAAGTTGAATAAAGAGAAGCGTTGAAGAAGAAGAAGAGGAAAAAGAGGAGGAGGAGAAGGGAGTCGGAAGAGGAGGAACAAAAATAGTCGGTTGGTTGGTTGGGTTTTATGGCATATCAACATTTGTAGGTTATTTAACACTAAATCCATTTTTAAACAAATAATCAGTTCTATTTCAAACAATTCAGTCTAGCATGAGTAATTTTCAAAATGTTTCTATTTGAAGCTATTCAGTTTATTCAAACAGTTCTAATTCAGTTAATTCTCTTTAGTATAAGTACAGATTTTGTTAACGCATAGTTAAATGTCAAAAACAGTTCTATATCAAACAATTCAGTTTAGTGTAATACAGTTTCAATGTCAAAAACAGTTCCATTTCAAACAATTCAGTTTAGCATAAGCACGCAGGTTAAACGTAAGTACAGTTTTTTAATTGTCAAAAACATTTCTACTTCAAGCTATTTAGTCAAAGATTTCTAATTCAAACAATTCAGTTTAGCATAAGTAGGCAGTTAGTTCTATTTAACCAATAGATAGGGCTATATCAGGTGTTACCACTCCAGGCCAGAGTGGAGCTGGGAGCAATGGCAATGAAGGGGTGCTCCGCATTCCCCAAAGCCCCAGTATCACTGGAACCTCACCATCAGATTGTTTAGTGTCATATCCAGGACACTCAGTGGGGGGGTCTTACCCCCTCTGCAGAGGTGCAGTCGGTGTATTCTACAACCCTAGCTGATTGGGCAATACAGAGTTAATGTTAAAACAATTTTATTTCAGATAATTCAGTTTAGCATAAGTAGGCAGTTAGTTCTATTTAACCAATAGATAGGGCTATATCAGGTGTTACCACTCCAGGCCAGAGTGGAGCTGGGAGCAATGGCAATGAAGGGGTGCTCCGCATTCCCCAAAGCCCCAGTATCACTGGAACCTCACCATCAGATTGTTTAGTGTCATATCAGGACACTCAGTGGGGGGGGTCTTACACCTCTGCAGAGGTGCAGCCGGTGTATTCTACTGGCCCAGCCGAATGGGCAAGCAGAAATAGTGAGAATAAATGGAAAGGAACGAGATTAATAGGAAAAATTTGAGAAAAGTCAAAAGGAAAGGAAATTAAGGCGGAGGACAGAGAGAAAGAGAAAGAAAGGGGGAGAAGGAGAGAAAAGAGGAGTTGCAGGAGGAGAATATCAGTAAGTAAAAGGTGGAGCGTTAAATGGAGGGCAGAAATAGTAGTAAGAAATAGTTACTCGAGTTTCTTCAATTTCCCCAGTCTTTTTTCCAGGTGTTTAGGGACCATTCCAAGTGCTCCAACAACAACAGGT
The DNA here is from genome assembly GCA_963585895.1 of Sepioteuthis lessoniana. Classification (NCBI taxonomy): domain Eukaryota; kingdom Metazoa; phylum Mollusca; class Cephalopoda; order Myopsida; family Loliginidae; genus Sepioteuthis; species Sepioteuthis lessoniana. The sequence continues at coordinate 27,718,871 of OY757943.1, forward strand.
CTCACCGCCACCGTTGTATTTCTCATCTTTTTCAGCTAGCTATGTGGCAATATCCAGATATTTTGCTTTATTTTATTTTTCTCTATCGTTCGCTATAACAGCAAAATCCACGAGATAACAAGTTCTTTTTTCCATTAATCAAAATTAGGCTTTGTCGTTATTATTATTATTATTATTATTATTCGAGTTTTTCACATCACCGTTAGCCGATGGTTTTCCACTGGAGTCTGAGTGACAAGTCTCACGTCTCCAGAACTCTTCTCAATATTCTGGCCTATCTCAATAATATTGTAGTTTGGATGGTCTCCAATTGTCTTGTTATTTCCCAGTCCTGCAGTCTTTGTATCAAACCTTTGTTGACTGTACTAAGAGCACCAATTACAATTGGTATAATCGTCACTTTCATATTCCACAATTGTTTTTAAATTCCCTTGAAAGGTCGAGGTATTTATCTTTCTTTACGCTTTCTTTTAATTTTACTCTGTGGACAGCCGGGACAGCAAAGTCCACAATTCTACAAGTTCTCTTTTTTGTTGATTATTACTAGGTCTGGTCGTCTGGCCGAGATTAGGTGATCCGGTTGTATCTCAAAATCCCAAATGAGTCCGAGTATCTCATTCTCCAGGACAGATTCTGGGTTGTGCATATACCATTTGTTCGTATGGTCAAATTTCCTGTGGATCACCTTACCCACCCAGTTGTGTCTAGTCTTGTACTCTTTCTGTGCTAGTTTGCTGCATTCGTTTATCATATGACAGATGGTTTCGTTTCTATCACCACATAACCTACATCTGCTATTTTATTACGTCTTATCTATTCTTGCTTTGATATGACTGGTCCTTATGACGTTGTTTTGAGCTGCTATTAGAAGAGATTCAGTTTATCTCTTAAGGTTTCTCTTTTTTAGCCACATCCATGTTTTCTTGCATGATATGTTGCTTATTTGTCGCTTATAATATCCGTACAGTTGATTGCTTCCCATGTTTGTTTTCTGGTTATTCACGTTCACTTGATCCTCAAGTTGTCAGTGTTGTTTCTTCTGGTTGTAATCAGTCTTCTCTATGTTTTTCTACGTAATCTTCTAGTCGTATCGATGTGTCAACACTATCTTCAATGCTGGCAGGTCCTGTTTCTCCTTCTTTCCTTGACAAATATAGTCTTTCAACGTTATCTCTGGGATGCAAGGCCTTATGCATACTATCATTATTATTATTAATAATTTGGAGGTGCCCGTGGTGTAATTTTTATCGTCGTAGGAAATGGACACGGCGATACGAGATCAAATCCTGGACGAGACTGATTGCATTTCACATAGAACTAATACCCTTGGGAAAGGTATGAATCCAACTATTCTCTCTCCAGCTATGGATAAATGGTAGGACAGACTAGGTTCTTCAGCCTTGGTGAGGCAACTAGTCTAGGAGAAGGAAAACTCTGAATTCAAACCTGTTAAACTCCGCTTAAAAATTGACCTTGTGTCATATCCTGCTCGAGCGGAGGGGTTGGTAAATATGATTATTATTATTAATAAAAATATCAATGGGAATCTCTTTTCGAAGTTCTTGGGGACGTTTTCAAGAGCCCCGACTCGGATTGGTATCACTGTTCCTTGAATGTTTCACAACTTTGTTTATTCTCTGGCAAGGTCTAGGTATTTTTCGAGCTTTTGACTCTGTGGTTTTCCGCCGCCGCAAAATCCACCAAATGACACTTCATTTTCTTCCAGGGAATCCAAACTAAGTCCGGTCTTCCGGTCTGGATTGAGTTATCAGTTTGTATTCAAGTCCCAGACAATTTTATGCGTTTCAGTTTCATGGACAGATTCTGGTTTGTGCAAATATTATTTGTTAATATGGCGAAATTTCAGTTTCTTGCACACTTCCCAGTGAATCACCTTTCCTGCCCAAACGTACCTACTCGTGTATTCCTTTTATGTTATTTTGCTACTTTCACTTACTTTATTATTTCGTCTCTATCATCACTTAACCTACACTTGCTGTTCTTCTGTATATAGTCAATTTTCGCTTTGACATAATTGGTTCTTATGGTATAATTTTGAACTGCTATTATTTGAGACTCAGTTTCTCTTTTCAAGTCCTCAATGCGTAACCATATCATCTCATGTACAATGTCCTTAGATTGTCGTTTAAAGTATCCATATCGTTGTTTTTCTTTCCATCGTTTTCTAGATTTTTTAACATTTTTGTTGTTCTGCTGTTATTTATTACTGTTAGTGGCTGCTGTAATCGGTCTCTCTTTGATTTTGTTTATATATTCGAGTTCTTGTATTGATCTATCTATGCAGTCCTCAATGATGGCGAGTCCTCTTCCTCTTTCATTTCTTGGCATATTAGTCAATCAATGTCATCTCTTGAGTGTAAGGCCTTGTGCATCGTTAACGATTTGTTTGTTCTTTGGTCCACCTTTCAGATTTCCTACCTTGTCCACTTTAAGAAGGGTCCAGACTATCTGACAAAAGAAATCGAGGTGCTCGTGGTGTAATGGTTATCGTCGTAGGAAATGGACACGGCGACACGGGTTTAAATCCTGGAAGACACTGTTTGCATTTCACATAGCGCTAATACTCTTGGGAAAGGTATGACTTGAACTTCTGCTGTTCCAACCTTTCTTGAATTTTCTTGGCGTCACATTGTTTTCCTGATCAATCCATCAAAAACACCCTCACCCTCCACTTTCCCTCCTGAATTGTCAACGTGATTCCAGAATACCAAATCACCCCTTTCTTCCAAATCATACGGCGTCCTCAAAAATTAGTTGCTGAAAAAATTGCATATCAGTCCATTTTTTTTTTCTCGTGTCTGATTGTCGATCACAGACCGATGGGGGGAATGGGGAAGACGTGATTATCGAAGGGACAATTTGCTGATTTTTAAAAAATATCTTTTTTCTTTTATTTTTTTTTTTTTTTTTTTTTTTAGTGGGGGGTCATAACATCTTTCTTTGACCAACGGACTTCAAATAAAATGTGAACGCTGTTAAACTCCGCTTGAAAAAAATGAAACTGTGTCACATCCTGCTGGCGAAGAGGGGTTGGGTAAATACATACAAGAGAAATGGCCGACAAGTTTTAACGAGGTGTTAATTCGTGGATCCTATTTACCCAACCCCTCCGCTCGGGCAGGATATGACACAAGGTCAATTTCTAACCGGAGTTTAACAGGTTTGAATTCAGAGTTTTCCTTCTCCTAGACTAGTTGCCTCACCAAGGCTGAAGAACCTAGTCTGTTCAACTATCTACCCATAGCTGGAGGGAGAATAATTGGATTCATACCTTTCCCAAGGGCATTAGTGCGATGTGAAATGCCATCAGTTTCGTCCAAGATTTGAACTCGTGTCGCCGTGTCCAATTCCTGCGACGATAACCATTACACCAATACAAGAGTCATAAGCGTTCAAAGAACAAACAGAAAAGTTCATACAGCAAAAAGGTGGAAACTACTTACTCTTCTCAAGTATCAAAAATAAAGGAAAGAAGCTCGATGTTCTCGCCGCTAGAGAGCGAACCACCACGTCTGCTCTACTCAAGATTTGTTCGTAAAAGAGGCGGATTCTCCAGCTCACTTTGTCACTTAACCAAAATAGACTCGTGACATGGGAGAGTTCCTCAAACACTATGAAAAGGGAGACTACTCTCTTTAGTCTCCCAACATGCCCATGTATTAATTTCTGCTAGTTATAATTTTCCTTGTTTCAAGTGTTTCCACGCTTTCTTCATATTGTAGTTCTATTCCATCTGATATTTCTTTTCCTCGTTCATTATTATAAACATGACACATTTTTCAATCCCATCTTCCATTCTTATATCCTAGTTGTATATTCTTATTGTTTATATCAGGCTTTCTAGTTCTTTTTTTTAATTATTTTTGATAAATATCTTGTTATCATCTGTATGTATTAGGTGGTTTATCTTTTCCAGTGATTTAGTAAATTCGTAACCTTTATTTCACTCCTTGCAGGTTTTTCACGCCAGTGTTAGCTGATGATCTTTTACTGGAGTCTAAGAGACATAAAGTGTTTTCAAGTCCCCAGGACTCTTCTCAGTATTCTAGCCGATCTGAACTTTGCTGCAGTTTAAACGGTCTTGATTTGTCTACCGATTTCTGACTCTTCCAGTCCTCTTTCCAAGCATTTGGTGATCGTTCCAAGCGTGCCAATCACAAGAGATATCACCGTCACCCTCATGTTCCACAACTTTCTCAGTTCTTTGACAAGGTCTAAGTAATTTTCAAGCAAAAAGCCCAGGGTAAGAGGTCGACGGTTGTTTCGTTTCGTTTCGTTTTATGGCACATTAACGATTGTAGGATATTTATTCCAAATCCATTTTTGTACATATAAAACAGTTCTATTTCAAACAATTCAGTTTAGTATGAGTATAGTTTGTTGTTGACACATAGTTAAAGGTCAAAACAGTTCAAATTCAAACAATTTAGCTTAGCATAAGTACGCCGTTTACATATCAAAACAGTTCTATTTCAAGCAGTTCAGTTTAGCATAAGTACTCAGTTTAAATATCAAAACAGTTCTATTTCAAGCAATTCAGTTTAGCATAAGCACGCATTTTAGTCCTATGTGACCCATAGATAGGACACTTTCTGGTGCAACCACTTCGGGCCAGAGTGGACCGGGGAGCGATGACAATGAAGGGGTGCTCTGCATCCCCCAAAACTCCAGCATTACTGGAGCCTCAACATCCGATCGTTTGTGTCATATCCAAGACACTGCAGGGCAAAATTGTTTTGTTCCAGTTTCTTTGTTTAATTGTACATCAGTCTTTGTGGGTTATTTAATAAAAATGCCATTCTTGTAGAAGGGTAGTAGTGGTTCTATTTAACCTGTTGCTGGAGGGAAGATAAGGGGGTTGATGCCTTTCACAAGGGAATTGGTCCAAAAGTGAGTGTTATAACAGGACTGGGGTTCGAACTCGCAATAATGTTGCCCTCCTGCACGTTAGCCATTACCTATGGGTACTCCTCTCTTTCTCCCCTCCACAACCACCAACGGTTGTGGGCTGGTCTAAGGCCTAAAGGAAACAAGGAAACAAGGGAGATAAGTAAATTATCAGGTCAGAGAACCATGTTCGACGAATGAATAGGGTCAGTGAACATTTTTCAAACGTGATTGAAATATTCACACACATACACACATACACGTATACACACGCACACATGTACATACACGTATACACGCACGTATACATACGTACATACTTATGCACATACATATACCCACACACACACACTTATACATACATGTACATCCACACACACACATATACACACACTCACACACACAGGTGTGCACACACACATGTACACACACACGTATACTTATACACACACATATACACACACACTTATACACACATACATGCACACACACACATACACACACATGCATACACACACTCACACACACAGGTGTGCACACACACATGTACACACACACGTATACTTATACACACACATATACACACACACTTATACACACATACATGCACACACACACATACACACACATGCATGCACACACACACATACACACACATGCATGCACACACACACATACACACACATACACACACATGCATGCACACACACACATACACACACATGCACACACATACACACACATACACACACATGCATGCACACACACACATACACACACATGCATGCACACACACACATACACACACATACATGCACACACACACATATACACACACACTTATACACACATACATGCACACACACACATACACACACATGCACATACACACATACAGAGACTTTATGAGAAGCTGAAAGAATGTGAAAATTCCCCAAAATGGAAATTCTTTATTCAGTAAATTCCAGTATACTCATTTACTAAACTTGAAACTGTGTCATCATCATCATCATCATCAAATCCTGCTGACAACACGGATTTCCTTGATTCTGTCTCACAATCCGTCCCTGGTAGGTCTTCTAAACTGCATCCAGTGTCCGCGCAAAACTGATGTATTTATTTGCTGGTCGGCCAAAATTGGCACATCTCTGTGAAGGAGTCCAAAAGAGAATGTCGATTATGAGTTCATCCAGAAGTGTCCCGCATGTCTTGCTCGTCTTACTTGTATGACTTGTGAGATGGGAAGCAGGTGGCCGTACAGCCGCTATTTTGTTGGTTGTTGCTTCTAGGATTTGTTCAAGACAGCACGTACCATTGTTGTCTTGTTCCTATATAGTTTTTTCTCTGTATGTCTTGCTAGCGTCTATATAGTGCACCCATGTAGTAGTATGAACTCAGCTACATAACTTAAAAGAAATCCGATTATATTTTATCGGATTGATCAGATTTCCATCCGATCAATAACCTGCCAATAGCATTTCACACATTGGTTGGACGTATGTTGTCATTCATTAGAATTAACGTATGTATTTACCCAACTCCTGGACCGAAGAAAGGATGAGACATGAGGTCAGTTTTTAATCGGAGTACATCTGGTATGAATTCATAGTCTTCCTTCTCCTAGACTGGTTCTTTAACCAAGGTTAAAGGACCCAGTCTTCCCTTCTATTTACGCATATATGTGAGGGGAGAATAGATGGGTCCATGTCTTTCCCAAGGGAATTATCGAGAATTGAAACGCAGACAGCCTCGTTCAGGATTTGAACTCTGGTCAACGATTCCATTTCCTGCGATGTTATATATGCCATCTTAAGGTCAGAAGTAATAGGTACACAGTGAGAATCGATATCAAGTTTAGGTGACGGTAAACATTAAAGAATAATATTGTGGATATAATTCACGTTGTACTTGATTTTCTCTTTAATCAAAAAGGCAACATAAAGTTCAGAACGGCGGGGAAAGTGGCAAAAAAATACTAAAAAGCCAATAGTAAAAATAGAACAAAACTACCTTTTAAGTTCCGCTGGAAATGCGTGCGAAAGCTACAAAAAATAATTTCAAATTTTCAAATAGGTCGACCAACTCACAAGAAATTAGATTTACCAACCAATCATAACAGAACAATAATCCGTTTAAGACTCGCTCGTTTGGAGCCAATCAAAACAAATAGAAAAGTGAAAAATTTCAAGTGAGTCAGGTAACTTGCGACTAACCTTAGTTTATTATCAAGCAAAACATTAAAACAGATTTTTATAAGATTTTTAGACCAAACGAAAACATTTTTAAAAAACTTTTAACCCAAACAAAAACATTTTATAAGACATTTAAACCAAACGTAAACATATTTTCAAAAGACATTTAGACCAAACGATAACTTAATCCTCTTACAGTTTTAGACCAAACGAAAACATATACACACGGACAGCCGACTTGAAATCCTCCACCAGCCTCACTGCATTTCTTATAGCGCTAATATCAATTATTCTCCCTCCACTTATATAGCTAAATACTACACTCGCCTCTTAAACTTACTATGGCAAACGGTCGACCAGAAGGAAAATTCTCCTTGCAAACTCTGCTTAACAATTCGCCTTTTCTAGCATCTCGCCTCTGCCGACCGCTTCTGGGGTTCGAGTCCCCATGCGGGCTGAAGATAGTTTCTCTTTCTCTCTACTTCATATGCTGTAACAATTGAAACAATAAACTTCTGCCAGTTTAGAAATCTACTTTATAACTCTATATAGAAACCATTTTTATTATTATTATTATCATTATTTTTGTTGTTGTTGCTGTTTTACTGGTCCTTCTTCTTGTTGTTACTATTATTATTATTAATGCATCAACTTTATTATACGTCAGTTATTTTCCTAAAAATCAGGCTGCATTTTCTGTGGTGCTATTCAATCGCTAGCGATATATGATATCGCCTATTCTTTCTCTATATAGACGCACTCCATCTCTAATGATTACTGCCGGAGAAAATACACACGGACAGCCGACTTGAAATCCTCCACCAGCCTCGCTGCATTTCTTATAGCGCTAATATCAATTATTCTCCCTCCACTTATATAGCTAAATACTACACTCGCCTCTTAACCTTACTATGGCAAACGGTCGACCAGAAGGAAAATTCTCCTTTCAAACCTTGCAAACTCTGCTTAACAATTCGCCTTTTCTAGCATCTCGCCTCTGCCGACCGCTTTGCTAAATTTATATACATTCTCTCTCGTAGGAAAACACAAAACTCTCAAGCTCAGCATCAAATAAACGGACACATTTTCATTGGCACTTCTTAAGAGATAATATTTCAAAAAATTATAATATCAACTATCATTTTCACACCTCTTAATACTATCATTTAATAGCAAATATCATTTTCTGCAAGATTATTCCGAAAATAATTCTCTTTCCATATTATTATGCGTTCTGCTTAAAAAGCTCTTAAATTTACATTAGATTTTCACTTACTTTCCTCAAAACACAAACTACATCTACATAGCTTATTAATGAAAGAAGACTTTTTCGACCAATGAAAAACTAACAATTTTAAAGCAACACAATGCCACCTGCCTTTTCCTTTTCTTTTCTTTTCTTTTCTTCTTTATATCTTTATCAATTATTCGAGAAATAAAAACTCTTACAGGAAAAAACTACACAAACCTACAGCAGGATTTATTTTGGAAATTTTCAGTTTTCTCCCTTGTTTTCAGATGCAATATCTAAGTGAAAATCTAAGCAAAATAAGCAAAGTTTGTTTGAAAAGTAGCAAGTTTGAAAAAGCTAAAAACTAGTTTATTTTTGGATTTTCTCTAAGGTATAGTTGACTAGAGTGAGTAATTTTTGTTGAGTTGAAATCTTCTTGGAAATGTGTTAAGAATGTCTTTGATATATGTAATGGTATTTTTTGTTTTAATCGAGCTAATATTAATGGTGTAAGGATGGGTGATATAAAAGTAATATTTTTTAAGATATGTTAAGACTACTATGTTTCGTTAATTTCAATTGGCTTTCAGAAAGAAAAACTGCAAGTATTCTTAGTAGCTATGATATGGCATTAAAGGAAAACACTGAGTGAAGCTGAAGCTAGAATCTACTAAAATTGTATTATAATCTAAGTTTCAAAAGTTCTATTTCTACGTGGCAGCCCTCATAGCTCAGTCGGTAGAGCATCAGACTTTTAAGTACGAATGTAATCTGAGGGTCTGGGGTTCGAGTCCCCATGCGGGCTGAAGATAGTTTTTCTTTCTCTCTACTTCATATGCTGTTGAAATGTGTTAAGAATGTTTGAGATATGTAATGGTATTTTCTTTTAGTTGAGCTAATATTAATAGTGTAAGGATGGTTGATATGAATTAATATTTTTTAAGGTATGTTAAAAGTAGTAGTTTTTTATTTTTAATTGTTTATCAGAAAGAAAAAAGAGCTAGTATTCTTAGTAACTTTGGTTGGTCATTAAAGAAGAACACTGTATTATAATATCAGTTTCAAAAGTTCAAAGGCTGCATGGTAGCCTTCATTGCTCAGTCAGTAGAGCAACAGATTTTTAAGTAAGAATGTAATCGGGTGTTCAAGTTCCGATGACTTCATTTCTTTCTGTCTACTTTATATCCGGTAAACTGTAACACTTGATACAGTAAACATCTCTATATTGAAACCATTACCATTTTTACTGTTGTCGTCGTTAATATTATTATTAATGCATCAACTTTATGATACATCAGTTATTTTCCTAAAAATCTGACAGCATTCTTCATGACATTGGTGTGTGCGCTATTCAATCGCTATATGATATCGCCTATTCTTTCTCTATATAGACGCACTCCATCTCTAATGATTACTGCCGGAGAAAATACACACGGACAGCCGACTTGAAATCCTCCACCAGCCTCGCTGCATTTCTTATAGCGCTAATATCAATTATTCTCCCTCCACTTATATAGCTAAATACTACACTCGCCTCTTAACCTTACTATGGCAAACGGTCGACCAGAAGGAAAATTCTCCTTGCAAACTCTGCTTAACAATTCGCCTTTTCTAGCATCTCGACTCTGCCGACCGCTTTGCTAAATTTATATACATTCTCTCTCGTAGGAAAACACAAAACTCTCAAGCTCAGCATCAAATAAACGGACACATTTTCATTGGCACTTCTTAAGAGATAATATTTCAAAAAATTATAATATCAACTATCATTTTCACACCTCTTAATACTATCATTTAATAGCAAATATCATTTTCTGCAAGATTATTCCGAAAATAATTCTCTTTCCATATTATTATGCGTTCTGCTTAAAAAGCTCTTAAATTTACATTAGATTTTCACTTACTTTCCTCAAAACACAAACTACATCTACATAGCTTATTAATGAAAGAAGACTTTTTCGACCAATGAAAAACTAACAATTTTAAAACAACACAATGCCACCTGCCTTTTCCTTTTCTTTTCTTTTCTTTTCTTCTTTATATCTTTATCAATTATTCGAGAAATAAAAACTCTTACAGGAAAAAACTACACAAACCTACAGCAGGATTTATTTTGGAAATTTTCAGTTTTCTCCCTTGTTTTCAGATGCAATATCTAAGTGAAAATCTAAGCAAAATAAGCAAAGTTTGTTTGAAAAGTAGCAAGTTTGAAAAAGCTAAAAACTAGTTTATTTTGGGATTTTCTCTAAGGTATAGTTGACTAGAGTGAGTAATTTTTGTTGAGTTGAAATCTTCTTGGAAATGTGTTAAGAATGTCTTTGATATATGTAATGGTATTTTTTGTTTTAATCGAGCTAATATTAATGGTGTAAGGATGGGTGATATAAAAGTAATATTTTTTAAGATATGTTAAGACTACTATGTTTCGTTAATTTCAATTGGCTTTCAGAAAGAAAAACTGCAAGTATTCTTAGTAGCTATGATATGGCATTAAAGGAAAACACTGAGTGAAGCTGAAGCTAGAATCTACTAAAATTGTATTATAATCTAAGTTTCAAAAGTTCTATTTCTACGTGGCAGCCCTCATAGCACAGTCGGTAGAGCATCAGACTTTTAAGTACGAATGTAATCTGAGGGTCTGGGGTTCGAGTCCCCATGCGGGCTGAAGATAGTTTTTCTTTCTCTCTACTTCATATGCTGTAACAATTGAAACAATAAACTTCTGCCAGTTTAGAAATCTACTTTATAACTCTATATAGAAACCATTTTTATTATTATTATTATTATTATTATCATTATTGTTGTTGTTTTACTGGTCCTTCTTCTTGTTGTTACTATTATTATTATTAATGCATCAACTTTATTATACGTCAGTTATTTTCCTAAAAATCAGGCTGCATTTTCTGTGGTGCTATTCAATCGCTAGCGATATATGATTCGCCTATTCTTTCTCTATATAGACGCACTCCATCTCTAATGATTACTGCCGGAGAAAATACACACGGACAGCCGACTTGAAATCCTCCACCAGCCTCGCTGCATTTCTTATAGCGCTAATATCAATTAATCCCCCTCCACTTATATAGCTAAATACTACACGCGCCTCTTAACCTTACTATGGCAAACGGTCGACCAGAAGGAAAATTCTCCTTGCAAACTCTGCTTAACAATTCGCCTTTTCTAGCATCTCGCCTCTGCCGACCGCTTTGCTAAATTTATATACATTCTCTCTCGTAGGAAAACACAAAACTCTCAAGCTCAGCATCAAATAAACGGACACATTTTCATTGGCACTTCTTAAGAGATAATATTTCAAAAAATTATAATATCAACTATCATTTTCACACCTCTTAATACTATCATTTAATAGCAAATATCATTTTCTGCAAGATTATTCCGAAAATAATTCTCTTTCCATATTATTATGCGTTCTGCTTAAAAAGCTCTTAAATTTACATTTGATTTTCACTTACTTTCCTCAAAACACAAACTACATCTACATAGTTTATTAATGAAAGAAGACTTTTTCGACCAATGAAAAACTAACAATTTTAAAGCAACACAATGCCACCTGCCTTTTCCTTTTCTTTTCTTTTCTTTTCTTCTTTATATCTTTATCAATTATTCGAGAAATAAAAACTCTTACAGGAAAAAACTACACAAACCTACAGCAGGATTTATTTTGGAAATTTTCAGTTTTCTCCCTTGTTTTCAGATGCAATATCTAAGTGAAAATCTAAGCAAAATAAGCAAAGTTTGTTTGAAAAGTAGCAAGTTTGAAAAAGCTAAAAACTAGTTTATTTTTGGATTTTCTCTAAGGTATAGTTGACTAGAGTGAGTAATTTTTGTTGAGTTGAAATCTTCTTGGAAATGTGTTAAGAATGTCTTTGATATATGTAATGGTATTTTTTGTTTTAATCGAGCTAATATTAATGGTGTAAGGATGGGTGATATAAAAGTAATATTTTTTAAGATATGTTAAGACTACTATGTTTCGTTAATTTCAATTGGCTTTCAGAAAGAAAAACTGCAAGTATTCTTAGTAGCTATGATATGGCATTAAAGGAAAACACTGAGTGAAGCTGAAGCTAGAATCTACTAAAATTGTATTATAATCTAAGTTTCAGAAGTTCTGTTTCTACGTGGCGGCCCTCATAGCTCAGTCGGCAGAGCATCAGACTTTTAAGTACGAATGTAATCTGAGGGTCTGGGGTTCGAGTCCCCATGCGGGCTGAAGATAGTTTTTCTTTCTCTCTACTTCATATGCTGTAACAATTGAAACAATAAACTTCTGCCAGTTTAGAAATCTACTTTATAACTCTATATAGAAACCATTTTTATTATTATTATTATTATTTTTGTTGTTGTTGTTGTTGTTGTTGCTGTTTTACTGGTCCTTCTTCTTCTTGTTACTATTATTATTATTAATGCATCAACTTTATTATACGTCAGTTATTTTCCTAAAAATCAGGCTGCATTTTCTGTGGTGCTATTCAATCGCTAGCGATATATGATATCGCCTATTCTTTCTCTATATAGACGCACTCCATCTCTAATGATTACTGCCGGAGAAAATACACACGGACAGCCGACTTGAAATCCTCCACCAGCCTCGCTGCATTTCTTATAGCGCTAATATCAATTAATCCCCCTCCACTTATATAGCTAAATACTACACGCGCCTCTTAACCTTACTATGGCAAACGGTCGACCAGAAGGAAAATTCTCCTTGCAAACTCTGCTTAACAATTCGCCTTTTCTAGCATCTCGCCTCTGCCGACCGCTTTGCTAAATTTATATACATTCTCTCTCGTAGGAAAACACAAAACTCTCAAGCTCAGCATCAAATAAACGGACACATTTTCATTGGCACTTCTTAAGAGATAATATTTCAAAAAATTATAATATCAACTATCATTTTCACACCTCTTAATACTATCATTTAATAGCAAATATCATTTTCTGCAAGATTATTCCGAAAATAATTCTCTTTCCATATTATTATGCGTTCTGCTTAAAAAGCTCTTAAATTTACATTTGATTTTCACTTACTTTCCTCAAAACACAAACTACATCTACATAGTTTATTAATGAAAGAAGACTTTTTCGACCAATGAAAAACTAACAATTTTAAAGCAACACAATGCCACCTGCCTTTTCCTTTTCTTTTCTTTTCTTTTCTTCTTTATATCTTTATCAATTATTCGAGAAATAAAAACTCTTACAGGAAAAAACTACACAAACCTACAGCAGGATTTATTTTGGAAATTTTCAGTTTTCTCCCTTGTTTTCAGATGCAATATCTAAGTGAAAATCTAAGCAAAATAAGCAAAGTTTGTTTGAAAAGTAGCAAGTTTGAAAAAGCTAAAAACTAGTTTATTTTTGGATTTTCTCTAAGGTATAGTTGACTAGAGTGAGTAATTTTTGTTGAGTTGAAATCTTCTTGGAAATGTGTTAAGAATGTCTTTGATATATGTAATGGTATTTTTTGTTTTAATCGAGCTAATATTAATGGTGTAAGGATGGGTGATATAAAAGTAATATTTTTTAAGATATGTTAAGACTACTATGTTTCGTTAATTTCAATTGGCTTTCAGAAAGAAAAACTGCAAGTATTCTTAGTAGCTATGATATGGCATTAAAGGAAAACACTGAGTGAAGCTGAAGCTAGAATCTACTAAAATTGTATTATAATCTAAGTTTCAGAAGTTCTGTTTCTACGTGGCGGCCCTCATAGCTCAGTCGGCAGAGCATCAGACTTTTAAGTACGAATGTAATCTGAGGGTCTGGGGTTCGAGTCCCCATGCGGGCTGAAGATAGTTTTTCTTTCTCTCTACTTCATATGCTGTAACAATTGAAACAATAAACTTCTGCCAGTTTAGAAATCTACTTTATAACTCTATATAGAAACCATTTTTATTATTATTATTATTATTTTTGTTGTTGTTGTTGTTGTTGTTGCTGTTTTACTGGTCCTTCTTCTTGTTGTTACTATTATTATTATTAATGCATCAACTTTATTATACGTCAGTTATTTTCCTAAAAATCAGGCTGCATTTTCTGTGGTGCTATTCAATCGCTAGCGATATATGATATCGCCTATTCTTTCTCTATATAGACGCACTCCATCTCTAATGATTACTGCCGGAGAAAATACACACGGACAGCCGACTTGAAATCCTCCACCAGCCTCGCTGCATTTCTTATAGCGCTAATATCAATTAATCCCCCTCCACTTATATAGCTAAATACTACACGCGCCTCTTAACCTTACTATGGCAAACGGTCGACCAGAAGGAAAATTCTCCTTGCAAACTCTGCTTAACAATTCGCCTTTTCTAGCATCTCGCCTCTGCCGACCGCTTTGCTAAATTTATATACATTCTCTCTCGTAGGAAAACACAAAACTCTCAAGCTCAGCATCAAATAAACGGACACATTTTCATTAGCACTTCTTAAGAGATAATATTTCAAAAAATTATAATATCAACTATCATTTTCACACCTCTTAATACTATCATTTAATAGCAAATATCATTTTCTGCAAGATTATTCCGAAAATAATTCTCTTTCCATATTATTATGCGTTCTGCTTAAAAAGCTCTTAAATTTACATTTGATTTTCACTTACTTTCCTCAAAACACAAACTACATCTACATAGCTTATTAATGAAAGAAGACTTTTTCGACCAATGAAAAACTAACAATTTTAAAGCAACACAATGCCACCTGCCTTTTCCTTTTCTTTTCTTTTCTTTTCTTCTTTATATCTTTATCAATTATTCGAGAAATAAAAACTCTTACAGGAAAAAACTACACAAACCTACAGCAGGATTTATTTTGGAAATTTTCAGTTTTCTCCCTTGTTTTCAGATGCAATATCTAAGTGAAAATCTAAGCAAAATAAGCAAAGTTTGTTTGAAAAGTAGCAAGTTTGAAAAAGCTAAAAACTAGTTTATTTTTGGATTTTCTCTAAGGTATAGTTGACTAGAGTGAGTAATTTTTGTTGAGTTGAAATCTTCTTGGAAATGTGTTAAGAATGTCTTTGATATATGTAATGGTATTTTTTGTTTTAATCGAGCTAATATTAATGGTGTAAGGATGGGTGATATAAAAGTAATATTTTTTAAGATATGTTAAGACTACTATGTTTCGTTAATTTCAATTGGCTTTCAGAAAGAAAAACTGCAAGTATTCTTAGTAGCTATGATATGGCATTAAAGGAAAACACTGAGTGAAGCTGAAGCTAGAATCTACTAAAATTGTATTATAATCTAAGTTTCAGAAGTTCTGTTTCTACGTGGCGGCCCTCATAGCTCAGTCGGCAGAGCATCAGACTTTTAAGTACGAATGTAATCTGAGGGTCTGGGGTTCGAGTCCCCATGCGGGCTGAAGATAGTTTTTCTTTCTCTCTACTTCATATGCTGTAACAATTGAAACAATAAACTTCTGCCAGTTTAGAAATCTACTTTATAACTCTATATAGAAACCATTTTTATTATTATTATTATTATTTTTGTTGTTGTTGTTGTTGTTGTTGCTGTTTTACTGGTCCTTCTTCTTCTTGTTACTATTATTATTATTAATGCATCAACTTTATTATACGTCAGTTATTTTCCTAAAAATCAGGCTGCATTTTCTGTGGTGCTATTCAATCGCTAGCGATATATGATATCGCCTATTCTTTCTCTATATAGACGCACTCCATCTCTAATGATTACTGCCGGAGAAAATACACACGGACAGCCGACTTGAAATCCTCCACCAGCCTCGCTGCATTTCTTATAGCGCTAATATCAATTAATCCCCCTCCACTTATATAGCTAAATACTACACTCGCCTCTTAACCTTACTATGGCAAACGGTCGACCAGAAGGAAAATTCTCCTTGCAAACTCTGCTTAACAATTCGCCTTTTCTAGCATCTCGCCTCTGCCGACCGCTTTGCTAAATTTATATACATTCTCTCTCGTAGGAAAACACAAAACTCTCAAGCTCAGCATCAAATAAACGGACACATTTTCATTGGCACTTCTTAAGAGATAATATTTCAAAAAATTATAATATCAACTATCATTTTCACACCTCTTAATACTATCATTTAATAGCAAATATCATTTTCTGCAAGATTATTCCGAAAATAATTCTCTTTCCATATTATTATGCGTTCTGCTTAAAAAGCTCTTAAATTTACATTAGATTTTCACTTACTTTCCTCAAAACACAAACTACATCTACATAGCTTATTAATGAAAGAAGACTTTTTCGACCAATGAAAAACTAACAATTTTAAAGCAACACAATGCCACCTGCCTTTTCCTTTTCTTTTCTTTTCTTTTCTTCTTTATATCTTTATCAATTATTCGAGAAATAAAAACTCTTACAGGAAAAAACTACACAAACCTACAGCAGGATTTATTTTGGAAATTTTCAGTTTTCTCCCTTGTTTTCAGATGCAATATCTAAGTGAAAATCTAAGCAAAATAAGCAAAGTTTGTTTGAAAAGTAGCAAGTTTGAAAAAGCTAAAAACTAGTTTATTTTTGGATTTTCTCTAAGGTATAGTTGACTAGAGTGAGTAATTTTTGTTGAGTTGAAATCTTCTTGGAAATGTGTTAAGAATGTCTTTGATATATGTAATGGTATTTTTTGTTTTAATCGAGCTAATATTAATGGTGTAAGGATGGGTGATATAAAAGTAATATTTTTTAAGATATGTTAAGACTACTATGTTTCGTTAATTTCAATTGGCTTTCAGAAAGAAAAACTGCAAGTATTCTTAGTAGCTATGATATAGCATTAAAGGAAAACACTGAGTGAAGCTGAAGCTAGAATCTACTAAAATTGTATTATAATCTAAGTTTCAGAAGTTCTGTTACTACGTGGCGGCCCTCATAGCTCAGTCGGCAGAGCATCAGACTTTTAAGTACGAATGTAATCTGAGGGTCTGGGGTTCGAGTCCCCATGCGGGCTGAAGATAGTTTTTCTTTCTCTCTACTTCATATGCTGTAACAATTGAAACAATAAACTTCTGCCAGTTTAGAAATCTACTTTATAACTCTATATAGAAACCATTTTTATTATTATTATTTTTGTTGTTGTTGTTGTTGTTGTTGCTGTTTTACTGGTCCTTCTTCTTCTTGTTACTATTATTATTATTAATGCATCAACTTTATTATACGTCAGTTATTTTCCTAAAAATCAGGCTGCATTTTCTGTGGTGCTATTCAATCGCTAGCGATATATGATATCGCCTATTCTTTCTCTATATAGACGCACTCCATCTCTAATGATTACTGCCGGAGAAAATACACACGGACAGCCGACTTGAAATCCTCCACCAGCCTCGCTGCATTTCTTATAGCGCTAATATCAATTAATCCCCCTCCACTTATATAGCTAAATACTACACTCGCCTCTTAACCTTACTATGGCAAACGGTCGACCAGAAGGAAAATTCTCCTTGCAAACTCTGCTTAACAATTCGCCTTTTCTAGCATCTCGCCTCTGCCGACCGCTTTGCTAAATTTATATACATTCTCTCTCGTAGGAAAACACAAAACTCTCAAGCTCAGCATCAAATAAACGGACACATTTTCATTGGCACTTCTTAAGAGATAATATTTCAAAAAATTATAATATCAACTATCATTTTCACACCTCTTAATACTATCATTTAATAGCAAATATCATTTTCTGCAAGATTATTCCGAAAATAATTCTCTTTCCATATTATTATGCGTTCTGCTTAAAAAGCTCTTAAATTTACATTAGATTTTCACTTACTTTCCTCAAAACACAAACTACATCTACATAGCTTATTAATGAAAGAAGACTTTTTCGACCAATGAAAAACTAACAATTTTAAAGCAACACAATGCCACCTGCCTTTTCCTTTTCTTTTCTTTTCTTTTCTTCTTTATATCTTTATCAATTATTCGAGAAATAAAAACTCTTACAGGAAAAAACTACACAAACCTACAGCAGGATTTATTTTGGAAATTTTCAGTTTTCTCCCTTGTTTTCAGATGCAATATCTAAGTGAAAATCTAAGCAAAATAAGCAAAGTTTGTTTGAAAAGTAGCAAGTTTGAAAAAGCTAAAAACTAGTTTATTTTTGGATTTTCTCTAAGGTATAGTTGACTAGAGTGAGTAATTTTTGTTGAGTTGAAATCTTCTTGGAAATGTGTTAAGAATGTCTTTGATATATGTAATGGTATTTTTTGTTTTAATCGAGCTAATATTAATGGTGTAAGGATGGGTGATATAAAAGTAATATTTTTTAAGATATGTTAAGACTACTATGTTTCGTTAATTTCAATTGGCTTTCAGAAAGAAAAACTGCAAGTATTCTTAGTAGCTATGATATAGCATTAAAGGAAAACACTGAGTGAAGCTGAAGCTAGAATCTACTAAAATTGTATTATAATCTAAGTTTCAGAAGTTCTGTTACTACGTGGCGGCCCTCATAGCTCAGTCGGCAGAGCATCAGACTTTTAAGTACGAATGTAATCTGAGGGTCTGGGGTTCGAGTCCCCATGCGGGCTGAAGATAGTTTTTCTTTCTCTCTACTTCATATGCTGTAACAATTGAAACAATAAACTTCTGCCAGTTTAGAAATCTACTTTATAACTCTATATAGAAACCATTTTTATTATTATTATTTTTGTTGTTGTTGTTGTTGTTGTTGCTGTTTTACTGGTCCTTCTTCTTCTTGTTACTATTATTATTATTAATGCATCAACTTTATTATACGTCAGTTATTTTCCTAAAAATCAGGCTGCATTTTCTGTGGTGCTATTCAATCGCTAGCGATATATGATATCGCCTATTCTTTCTCTATATAGACGCACTCCATCTCTAATGATTACTGCCGGAGAAAATACACACGGACAGCCGACTTGAAATCCTCCACCAGCCTCGCTGCATTTCTTATAGCGCTAATATCAATTAATCCCCCTCCACTTATATAGCTAAATACTACACTCGCCTCTTAACCTTACTATGGCAAACGGTCGACCAGAAGGAAAATTCTCCTTGCAAACTCTGCTTAACAATTCGCCTTTTCTAGCATCTCGCCTCTGCCGACCGCTTTGCTAAATTTATATACATTCTCTCTCGTAGGAAAACACAAAACTCTCAAGCTCAGCATCAAATAAACGGACACATTTTCATTGGCACTTCTTAAGAGATAATATTTCAAAAAATTATAATATCAACTATCATTTTCACACCTCTTAATACTATCATTTAATAGCAAATATCATTTTCTGCAAGATTATTCCGAAAATAATTCTCTTTCCATATTATTATGCGTTCTGCTTAAAAAGCTCTTAAATTTACATTAGATTTTCACTTACTTTCCTCAAAACACAAACTACATCTACATAGCTTATTAATGAAAGAAGACTTTTTCGACCAATGAAAAACTAACAATTTTAAAGCAACACAATGCCACCTGCCTTTTCCTTTTCTTTTCTTTTCTTTTCTTCTTTATATCTTTATCAATTATTCGAGAAATAAAAACTCTTACAGGAAAAAACTACACAAACCTACAGCAGGATTTATTTTGGAAATTTTCAGTTTTCTCCCTTGTTTTCAGATGCAATATCTAAGTGAAAATCTAAGCAAAATAAGCAAAGTTTGTTTGAAAAGTAGCAAGTTTGAAAAAGCTAAAAACTAGTTTATTTTGGGATTTTCTCTAAGGTATAGTTGACTAGAGTGAGTAATTTTTGTTGAGTTGAAATCTTCTTGGAAATGTGTTAAGAAAGTCTTTGATATATGTAATGGTATTTTGTGTTTTAATCGAGCTAATATTAATGGTGTAAGGATGGGTGATATAAAAGTAATATTTTTTAAGATATGTTAAGACTACTATGTTTCGTTAATTTCAATTGGCTTTCAGAAAGAAAAAATGCAAGTATTCTTAGTAGCTATGATATGGCATTAAAGGAAAACACTGAGTGAAGCTGAAGCTAGAATCTACTAAAATTGTATTATAATCTAAGTTTCAAAAGTTCTGTTTCTACGTGGCGGCCCTCATAGCTCAGTCGGCAGAGCATCAGACTTTTAAGTACGAATGTAATCTGAGGGTCTGGGGTTCGAGTCCCCATGCGGGCTGAAGATAGTTTTTCTTTCTCTCTACTTCATATGCTGTAACAATTGAAACAATAAACTTCTGCCAGTTTAGAAATCTACTTTATAACTCTATATAGAAACCATTTTTATTATTATTATTATTATTTTTGTTGTTGTTGTTGTTGTTGTTGCTGTTTTACTGGTCCTTCTTCTTCTTGTTACTATTATTATTATTAATGCATCAACTTTATTATACGTCAGTTATTTTCCTAAAAATCAGGCTGCATTTTCTGTGGTGCTATTCAATCGCTAGCGATATATGATATCGCCTATTCTTTCTCTATATAGACGCACTCCATCTCTAATGATTACTGCCGGAGAAAATACACACGGACAGCCGACTTGAAATCCTCCACCAGCCTCGCTGCATTTCTTATAGCGCTAATATCAATTAATCCCCCTCCACTTATATAGCTAAATACTACACTCGCCTCTTAACCTTACTATGGCAAACGGTCGACCAGAAGGAAAATTCTCCTTGCAAACTCTGCTTAACAATTCGCCTTTTCTAGCATCTCGCCTCTGCCGACCGCTTTGCTAAATTTATATACATTCTCTCTCGTAGGAAAACACAAAACTCTCAAGCTCAGCATCAAATAAACGGACACATTTTCATTGGCACTTCTTAAGAGATAATATTTCAAAAAATTATAATATCAACTATCATTTTCACACCTCTTAATACTATCATTTAATAGCAAATATCATTTTCTGCAAGATTATTCCGAAAATAATTCTCTTTCCATATTATTATGCGTTCTGCTTAAAAAGCTCTTAAATTTACATTAGATTTTCACTTACTTTCCTCAAAACACAAACTACATCTACATAGCTTATTAATGAAAGAAGACTTTTTCGACCAATGAAAAACTAACAATTTTAAAGCAACACAATGCCACCTGCCTTTTCCTTTTCTTTTCTTTTCTTTTCTTCTTTATATCTTTATCAATTATTCGAGAAATAAAAACTCTTACAGGAAAAAACTACACAAACCTACAGCAGGATTTATTTTGGAAATTTTCAGTTTTCTCCCTTGTTTTCAGATGCAATATCTAAGTGAAAATCTAAGCAAAATAAGCAAAGTTTGTTTGAAAAGTAGCAAGTTTGAAAAAGCTAAAAACTAGTTTATTTTTGGATTTTCTCTAAGGTATAGTTGACTAGAGTGAGTAATTTTTGTTGAGTTGAAATCTTCTTGGAAATGTGTTAAGAAAGTCTTTGATATATGTAATGGTATTTTGTGTTTTAATCGAGCTAATATTAATGGTGTAAGGATGGGTGATATAAAAGTAATATTTTTTAAGATATGTTAAGACTACTATGTTTCGTTAATTTCAATTGGCTTTCAGAAAGAAAAAATGCAAGTATTCTTAGTAGCTATGATATGGCATTAAAGGAAAACACTGAGTGAAGCTGAAGCTAGAATCTACTAAAATTGTATTATAATCTAAGTTTCAAAAGTTCTGTTTCTACGTGGCGGCCCTCATAGCTCAGTCGGCAGAGCATCAGACTTTTAAGTACGAATGTAATCTGAGGGTCTGGGGTTCGAGTCCCCATGCGGGCTGAAGATAGTTTTTCTTTCTCTCTACTTCATATGCTGTAACAATTGAAACAATAAACTTCTGCCAGTTTAGAAATCTACTTTATAACTCTATATAGAAACCATTTTTATTATTATTATTATTATTTTTGTTGTTGTTGTTGTTGTTGTTGCTGTTTTACTGGTCCTTCTTCTTCTTGTTACTATTATTATTATTAATGCATCAACTTTATTATACGTCAGTTATTTTCCTAAAAATCAGGCTGCATTTTCTGTGGTGCTATTCAATCGCTAGCGATATATGATATCGCCTATTCTTTCTCTATATAGACGCACTCCATCTCTAATGATTACTGCCGGAGAAAATACACACGGACAGCCGACTTGAAATCCTCCACCAGCCTCGCTGCATTTCTTATAGCGCTAATATCAATTAATCCCCCTCCACTTATATAGCTAAATACTACACTCGCCTCTTAACCTTACTATGGCAAACGGTCGACCAGAAGGAAAATTCTCCTTGCAAACTCTGCTTAACAATTCGCCTTTTCTAGCATCTCGCCTCTGCCGACCGCTTTGCTAAATTTATATACATTCTCTCTCGTAGGAAAACACAAAACTCTCAAGCTCAGCATCAAATAAACGGACACATTTTCATTGGCACTTCTTAAGAGATAATATTTCAAAAAATTATAATATCAACTATCATTTTCACACCTCTTAATACTATCATTTAATAGCAAATATCATTTTCTGCAAGATTATTCCGAAAATAATTCTCTTTCCATATTATTATGCGTTCTGCTTAAAAAGCTCTTAAATTTACATTAGATTTTCACTTACTTTCCTCAAAACACAAACTACATCTACATAGCTTATTAATGAAAGAAGACTTTTTCGACCAATGAAAAACTAACAATTTTAAAGCAACACAATGCCACCTGCCTTTTCCTTTTCTTTTCTTTTCTTTTCTTCTTTATATCTTTATCAATTATTCGAGAAATAAAAACTCTTACAGGAAAAAACTACACAAACCTACAGCAGGATTTATTTTGGAAATTTTCAGTTTTCTCCCTTGTTTTCAGATGCAATATCTAAGTGAAAATCTAAGCAAAATAAGCAAAGTTTGTTTGAAAAGTAGCAAGTTTGAAAAAGCTAAAAACTAGTTTATTTTGGGATTTTCTCTAAGGTATAGTTGACTAGAGTGAGTAATTTTTGTTGAGTTGAAATCTTCTTGGAAATGTGTTAAGAAAGTCTTTGATATATGTAATGGTATTTTGTGTTTTAATCGAGCTAATATTAATGGTGTAAGGATGGGTGATATAAAAGTAATATTTTTTAAGATATGTTAAGACTACTATGTTTCGTTAATTTCAATTGGCTTTCAGAAAGAAAAAATGCAAGTATTCTTAGTAGCTATGATATGGCATTAAAGGAAAACACTGAGTGAAGCTGAAGCTAGAATCTACTAAAATTGTATTATAATCTAAGTTTCAAAAGTTCTGTTTCTACGTGGCGGCCCTCATAGCTCAGTCGGCAGAGCATCAGACTTTTAAGTACGAATGTAATCTGAGGGTCTGGGGTTCGAGTCCCCATGCGGGCTGAAGATAGTTTTTCTTTCTCTCTACTTCATATGCTGTAACAATTGAAACAATAAACTTCTGCCAGTTTAGAAATCTACTTTATAACTCTATATAGAAACCATTTTTATTATTATTATTTTTGTTGTTGTTGTTGTTGTTGTTGCTGTTTTACTGGTCCTTCTTCTTCTTGTTACTATTATTATTATTAATGCATCAACTTTATTATACGTCAGTTATTTTCCTAAAAATCAGGCTGCATTTTCTGTGGTGCTATTCAATCGCTAGCGATATATGATATCGCCTATTCTTTCTCTATATAGACGCACTCCATCTCTAATGATTACTGCCGGAGAAAATACACACGGACAGCCGACTTGAAATCCTCCACCAGCCTCGCTGCATTTCTTATAGCGCTAATATCAATTAATCCCCCTCCACTTATATAGCTAAATACTACACTCGCCTCTTAACCTTACTATGGCAAACGGTCGACCAGAAGGAAAATTCTCCTTGCAAACTCTGCTTAACAATTCGCCTTTTCTAGCATCTCGCCTCTGCCGACCGCTTTGCTAAATTTATATACATTCTCTCTCGTAGGAAAACACAAAACTCTCAAGCTCAGCATCAAATAAACGGACACATTTTCATTGGCACTTCTTAAGAGATAATATTTCAAAAAATTATAATATCAACTATCATTTTCACACCTCTTAATACTATCATTTAATAGCAAATATCATTTTCTGCAAGATTATTCCGAAAATAATTCTCTTTCCATATTATTATGCGTTCTGCTTAAAAAGCTCTTAAATTTACATTAGATTTTCACTTACTTTCCTCAAAACACAAACTACATCTACATAGCTTATTAATGAAAGAAGACTTTTTCGACCAATGAAAAACTAACAATTTTAAAGCAACACAATGCCACCTGCCTTTTCCTTTTCTTTTCTTTTCTTTTCTTCTTTATATCTTTATCAATTATTCGAGAAATAAAAACTCTTACAGGAAAAAACTACACAAACCTACAGCAGGATTTATTTTGGAAATTTTCAGTTTTCTCCCTTGTTTTCAGATGCAATATCTAAGTGAAAATCTAAGCAAAATAAGCAAAGTTTGTTTGAAAAGTAGCAAGTTTGAAAAAGCTAAAAACTAGTTTATTTTGGGATTTTCTCTAAGGTATAGTTGACTAGAGTGAGTAATTTTTGTTGAGTTGAAATCTTCTTGGAAATGTGTTAAGAAAGTCTTTGATATATGTAATGGTATTTTGTGTTTTAATCGAGCTAATATTAATGGTGTAAGGATGGGTGATATAAAAGTAATATTTTTTAAGATATGTTAAGACTACTATGTTTCGTTAATTTCAATTGGCTTTCAGAAAGAAAAACTGCAAGTATTCTTAGTAGCTATGATATGGCATTAAAGGAAAACACTGAGTGAAGCTGAAGCTAGAATCTACTAAAATTGTATTATAATCTAAGTTTCAAAAGTTCTGTTTCTACGTGGCGGCCCTCATAGCTCAGTCGGCAGAGCATCAGACTTTTAAGTACGAATGTAATCTGAGGGTCTGGGGTTCGAGTCCCCATGCGGGCTGAAGATAGTTTTTCTTTCTCTCTACTTCATATGCTGTAACAATTGAAACAATAAACTTCTGCCAGTTTAGAAATCTACTTTATAACTCTATATAGAAACCATTTTTATTATTATTATTTTTGTTGTTGTTGTTGTTGTTGTTGCTGTTTTACTGGTCCTTCTTCTTCTTGTTACTATTATTATTATTAATGCATCAACTTTATTATACGTCAGTTATTTTCCTAAAAATCAGGCTGCATTTTCTGTGGTGCTATTCAATCGCTAGCGATATATGATATCGCCTATTCTTTCTCTATATAGACGCACTCCATCTCTAATGATTACTGCCGGAGAAAATACACACGGACAGCCGACTTGAAATCCTCCACCAGCCTCGCTGCATTTCTTATAGCGCTAATATCAATTAATCCCCCTCCACTTATATAGCTAAATACTACACTCGCCTCTTAACCTTACTATGGCAAACGGTCGACCAGAAGGAAAATTCTCCTTGCAAACTCTGCTTAACAATTCGCCTTTTCTAGCATCTCGCCTCTGCCGACCGCTTTGCTAAATTTATATACATTCTCTCTCGTAGGAAAACACAAAACTCTCAAGCTCAGCATCAAATAAACGGACACATTTTCATTGGCACTTCTTAAGAGATAATATTTCAAAAAATTATAATATCAACTATCATTTTCACACCTCTTAATACTATCATTTAATAGCAAATATCATTTTCTGCAAGATTATTCCGAAAATAATTCTCTTTCCATATTATTATGCGTTCTGCTTAAAAAGCTCTTAAATTTACATTAGATTTTCACTTACTTTCCTCAAAACACAAACTACATCTACATAGCTTATTAATGAAAGAAGACTTTTTCGACCAATGAAAAACTAACAATTTTAAAGCAACACAATGCCACCTGCCTTTTCCTTTTCTTTTCTTTTCTTTTCTTCTTTATATCTTTATCAATTATTCGAGAAATAAAAACTCTTACAGGAAAAAACTACACAAACCTACAGCAGGATTTATTTTGGAAATTTTCAGTTTTCTCCCTTGTTTTCAGATGCAATATCTAAGTGAAAATCTAAGCAAAATAAGCAAAGTTTGTTTGAAAAGTAGCAAGTTTGAAAAAGCTAAAAACTAGTTTATTTTGGGATTTTCTCTAAGGTATAGTTGACTAGAGTGAGTAATTTTTGTTGAGTTGAAATCTTCTTGGAAATGTGTTAAGAAAGTCTTTGATATATGTAATGGTATTTTGTGTTTTAATCGAGCTAATATTAATGGTGTAAGGATGGGTGATATAAAAGTAATATTTTTTAAGATATGTTAAGACTACTATGTTTCGTTAATTTCAATTGGCTTTCAGAAAGAAAAACTGCAAGTATTCTTAGTAGCTATGATATGGCATTAAAGGAAAACACTGAGTGAAGCTGAAGCTAGAATCTACTAAAATTGTATTATAATCTAAGTTTCAAAAGTTCTGTTTCTACGTGGCGGCCCTCATAGCTCAGTCGGCAGAGCATCAGACTTTTAAGTACGAATGTAATCTGAGGGTCTGGGGTTCGAGTCCCCATGCGGGCTGAAGATAGTTTTTCTTTCTCTCTACTTCATATGCTGTAACAATTGAAACAATAAACTTCTGCCAGTTTAGAAATCTACTTTATAACTCTATATAGAAACCATTTTTATTATTATAATTATTATTTTTGTTGTTGTTGTTGTTGTTGTTGCTGTTTTACTGGTCCTTCTTCTTCTTGTTACTATTATTATTATTAATGCATCAACTTTATTATACGTCAGTTATTTTCCTAAAAATCAGGCTGCATTTTCTGTGGTGCTATTCAATCGCTAGCGATATATGATATCGCCTATTCTTTCTCTATATAGACGCACTCCATCTCTAATGATTACTGCCGGAGAAAATACACACGGACAGCCGACTTGAAATCCTCCACCAGCCTCGCTGCATTTCTTATAGCGCTAATATCAATTAATCCCCCTCCACTTATATAGCTAAATACTACACGCGCCTCTTAACCTTACTATGGTAAACGGTCGACCAGAAGGAAAATTCTCCTTGCAAACTCTGCTTAACAATTCGCCTTTTCTAGCATCTCGCCTCTGCCGACCGCTTTGCTAAATTTATATACATTCTCTCTCGTAGGAAAACACAAAACTCTCAAGCTCAGCATCAAATAAACGGACACATTTTCATTGGCACTTCTTAAGAGATAATATTTCAAAAAATTATAATATCAACTATCATTTTCACACCTCTTAATACTATCATTTAATAGCAAATATCATTTTCTGCAAGATTATTCCGAAAATAATTCTCTTTCCATATTATTATGCGTTCTGCTTAAAAAGCTCTTAAATTTACATTTGATTTTCACTTACTTTCCTCAAAACACAAACTACATCTACATAGCTTATTAATGAAAGAAGACTTTTTCGACCAATGAAAAACTAACAATTTTAAAGCAACACAATGCCACCTGCCTTTTCCTTTTCTTTTCTTTTCTTTTCTTCTTTATATCTTTATCAATTATTCGAGAAATAAAAACTCTTACAGGAAAAAACTACACAAACCTACAGCAGGATTTATTTTGGAAATTTTCAGTTTTCTCCCTTGTTTTCAGATGCAATATCTAAGTGAAAATCTAAGCAAAATAAGCAAAGTTTGTTTGAAAAGTAGCAAGTTTGAAAAAGCTAAAAACTAGTTTATTTTGGGATTTTCTCTAAGGTATAGTTGACTAGAGTGAGTAATTTTTGTTGAGTTGAAATCTTCTTGGAAATGTGTTAAGAATGTCTTTGATATATGTAATGGTATTTTTTGTTTTAATCGAGCTAATATTAATGGTGTAAGGATGGGTGATATAAAAGTAATATTTTTTAAGATATGTTAAGACTACTATGTTTCGTTAATTTCAATTGGCTTTCAGAAAGAAAAACTGCAAGTATTCTTAGTAGCTATGATATGGCATTAAAGGAAAACACTGAGTGAAGCTGAAGCTAGAATCTACTAAAATTGTATTATAATCTAAGTTTCAGAAGTTCTGTTTCTACGTGGCGGCCCTCATAGCGCAGTCGGCAGAGCATCAGACTTTTAAGTACGAATGTAATCTGAGGGTCTGGGGTTCGAGTCCCCATGCGGGCTGAAGATAGTTTTTCTTTCTCTCTACTTCATATGCTGTAACAATTGAAACAATAAACTTCTGCCAGTTTAGAAATCTACTTTATAACTCTATATAGAAACCATTTTTATTATTATTATTATTATTTTTGTTGTTGTTGTTGTTGTTGTTGCTGTTTTACTGGTCCTTCTTCTTCTTGTTACTATTATTATTATTAATGCATCAACTTTATTATACGTCAGTTATTTTCCTAAAAATCAGGCTGCATTTTCTGTGGTGCTATTCAATCGCTAGCGATATATGATATCGCCTATTCTTTCTCTATATAGACGCACTCCATCTCTAATGATTACTGCCGGAGAAAATACACACGGACAGCCGACTTGAAATCCTCCACCAGCCTCGCTGCATTTCTTATAGCGCTAATATCAATTAATCCCCCTCCACTTATATAGCTAAATACTACACTCGCCTCTTAACCTTACTATGGCAAACGGTCGACCAGAAGGAAAATTCTCCTTGCAAACTCTGCTTAACAATTCGCCTTTTCTAGCATCTCGCCTCTGCCGACCGCTTTGCTAAATTTATATACATTCTCTCTCGTAGGAAAACACAAAACTCTCAAGCTCAGCATCAAATAAACGGACACATTTTCATTGGCACTTCTTAAGAGATAATATTTCAAAAAATTATAATATCAACTATCATTTTCACACCTCTTAATACTATCATTTAATAGCAAATATCATTTTCTGCAAGATTATTCCGAAAATAATTCTCTTTCCATATTATTATGCGTTCTGCTTAAAAAGCTCTTAAATTTACATTAGATTTTCACTTACTTTCCTCAAAACACAAACTACATCTACATAGCTTATTAATGAAAGAAGACTTTTTCGACCAATGAAAAACTAACAATTTTAAAGCAACACAATGCCACCTGCCTTTTCCTTTTCTTTTCTTTTCTTTTCTTCTTTATATCTTTATCAATTATTCGAGAAATAAAAACTCTTACAGGAAAAAACTACACAAACCTACAGCAGGATTTATTTTGGAAATTTTCAGTTTTCTCCCTTGTTTTCAGATGCAATATCTAAGTGAAAATCTAAGCAAAATAAGCAAAGTTTGTTTGAAAAGTAGCAAGTTTGAAAAAGCTAAAAACTAGTTTATTTTTGGATTTTCTCTAAGGTATAGTTGACTAGAGTGAGTAATTTTTGTTGAGTTGAAATCTTCTTGGAAATGTGTTAAGAAAGTCTTTGATATATGTAATGGTATTTTGTGTTTTAATCGAGCTAATATTAATGGTGTAAGGATGGGTGATATAAAAGTAATATTTTTTAAGATATGTTAAGACTACTATGTTTCGTTAATTTCAATTGGCTTTCAGAAAGAAAAACTGCAAGTATTCTTAGTAGCTATGATATGGCATTAAAGGAAAACACTGAGTGAAGCTGAAGCTAGAATCTACTAAAATTGTATTATAATCTAAGTTTCAAAAGTTCTGTTTCTACGTGGCGGCCCTCATAGCTCAGTCGGCAGAGCATCAGACTTTTAAGTACGAATGTAATCTGAGGGTCTGGGGTTCGAGTCCCCATGCGGGCTGAAGATAGTTTTTCTTTCTCTCTACTTCATATGCTGTAACAATTGAAACAATAAACTTCTGCCAGTTTAGAAATCTACTTTATAACTCTATATAGAAACCATTTTTATTATTATTATTATTATTTTTGTTGTTGTTGTTGTTGTTGTTGCTGTTTTACTGGTCCTTCTTCTTCTTGTTACTATTATTATTATTAATGCATCAACTTTATTATACGTCAGTTATTTTCCTAAAAATCAGGCTGCATTTTCTGTGGTGCTATTCAATCGCTAGCGATATATGATATCGCCTATTCTTTCTCTATATAGACGCACTCCATCTCTAATGATTACTGCCGGAGAAAATACACACGGACAGCCGACTTGAAATCCTCCACCAGCCTCGCTGCATTTCTTATAGCGCTAATATCAATTAATCCCCCTCCACTTATATAGCTAAATACTACACGCGCCTCTTAACCTTACTATGGTAAACGGTCGACCAGAAGGAAAATTCTCCTTGCAAACTCTGCTTAACAATTCGCCTTTTCTAGCATCTCGCCTCTGCCGACCGCTTTGCTAAATTTATATACATTCTCTCTCGTAGGAAAACACAAAACTCTCAAGCTCAGCATCAAATAAACGGACACATTTTCATTGGCACTTCTTAAGAGATAATATTTCAAAAAATTATAATATCAACTATCATTTTCACACCTCTTAATACTATCATTTAATAGCAAATATCATTTTCTGCAAGATTATTCCGAAAATAATTCTCTTTCCATATTATTATGCGTTCTGCTTAAAAAGCTCTTAAATTTACATTTGATTTTCACTTACTTTCCTCAAAACACAAACTACATCTACATAGCTTATTAATGAAAGAAGACTTTTTCGACCAATGAAAAACTAACAATTTTAAAGCAACACAATGCCACCTGCCTTTTCCTTTTCTTTTCTTTTCTTTTCTTCTTTATATCTTTATCAATTATTCGAGAAATAAAAACTCTTACAGGAAAAAACTACACAAACCTACAGCAGGATTTATTTTGGAAATTTTCAGTTTTCTCCCTTGTTTTCAGATGCAATATCTAAGTGAAAATCTAAGCAAAATAAGCAAAGTTTGTTTGAAAAGTAGCAAGTTTGAAAAAGCTAAAAACTAGTTTATTTTGGGATTTTCTCTAAGGTATAGTTGACTAGAGTGAGTAATTTTTGTTGAGTTGAAATCTTCTTGGAAATGTGTTAAGAATGTCTTTGATATATGTAATGGTATTTTTTGTTTTAATCGAGCTAATATTAATGGTGTAAGGATGGGTGATATAAAAGTAATATTTTTTAAGATATGTTAAGACTACTATGTTTCGTTAATTTCAATTGGCTTTCAGAAAGAAAAACTGCAAGTATTCTTAGTAGCTATGATATGGCATTAAAGGAAAACACTGAGTGAAGCTGAAGCTAGAATCTACTAAAATTGTATTATAATCTAAGTTTCAGAAGTTCTGTTTCTACGTGGCTGCCCTCATAGCTCAGTCGGCAGAACATCAGACTTTTAAGTACGAATGTAATCTGAGGGTCTGGGGTTCGAGTCCCCATGCGGGCTGAAGATAGTTTTTCTTTCTCTCTACTTCATATGCTGTAACAATTGAAACAATAAACTTCTGCCAGTTTAGAAATCTACTTTATAACTCTATATAGAAACCATTTTTATTATTATTATTATTATTTTTGTTGTTGTTGTTGTTGTTGTTGCTGTTTTACTGGTCCTTCTTCTTCTTGTTACTATTATTATTATTAATGCATCAACTTTATTATACGTCAGTTATTTTCCTAAAAATCAGGCTGCATTTTCTGTGGTGCTATTCAATCGCTAGCGATATATGATATCGCCTATTCTTTCTCTATATAGACGCACTCCATCTCTAATGATTACTGCCGGAGAAAATACACACGGACAGCCGACTTGAAATCCTCCACCAGCCTCGCTGCATTTCTTATAGCGCTAATATCAATTAATCCCCCTCCACTTATATAGCTAAATACTACACTCGCCTCTTAACCTTACTATGGCAAACGGTCGACCAGAAGGAAAATTCTCCTTGCAAACTCTGCTTAACAATTCGCCTTTTCTAGCATCTCGCCTCTGCCGACCGCTTTGCTAAATTTATATACATTCTCTCTCGTAGGAAAACACAAAACTCTCAAGCTCAGCATCAAATAAACGGACACATTTTCATTGGCACTTCTTAAGAGATAATATTTCAAAAAATTATAATATCAACTATCATTTTCACACCTCTTAATACTATCATTTAATAGCAAATATCATTTTCTGCAAGATTATTCCGAAAATAATTCTCTTTCCATATTATTATGCGTTCTGCTTAAAAAGCTCTTAAATTTACATTAGATTTTCACTTACTTTCCTCAAAACACAAACTACATCTACATAGCTTATTAATGAAAGAAGACTTTTTCGACCAATGAAAAACTAACAATTTTAAAGCAACACAATGCCACCTGCCTTTTCCTTTTCTTTTCTTTTCTTTTCTTCTTTATATCTTTATCAATTATTCGAGAAATAAAAACTCTTACAGGAAAAAACTACACAAACCTACAGCAGGATTTATTTTGGAAATTTTCAGTTTTCTCCCTTGTTTTCAGATGCAATATCTAAGTGAAAATCTAAGCAAAATAAGCAAAGTTTGTTTGAAAAGTAGCAAGTTTGAAAAAGCTAAAAACTAGTTTATTTTGGGATTTTCTCTAAGGTATAGTTGACTAGAGTGAGTAATTTTTGTTGAGTTGAAATCTTCTTGGAAATGTGTTAAGAATGTCTTTGATATATGTAATGGTATTTTTTGTTTTAATCGAGCTAATATTAATGGTGTAAGGATGGGTGATATAAAAGTAATATTTTTTAAGATATGTTAAGACTACTATGTTTCGTTAATTTCAATTGGCTTTCAGAAAGAAAAAATGCAAGTATTCTTAGTAGCTATGATATGGCATTAAAGGAAAACACTGAGTGAAGCTGAAGCTAGAATCTACTAAAATTGTATTATAATCTAAGTTTCAGAAGTTCTGTTTCTACGTGGCGGCCCTCATAGCTCAGTCGGCAGAGCGTCAGACTTTTAAGTACGAATGTAATCTGAGGGTCTGGGGTTCGAGTCCCCATGCGGGCTGAAGATAGTTTTTCTTTCTCTCTACTTCATATGCTGTAACAATTGAAACAATAAACTTCTGCCAGTTTAGAAATCTACTTTATAACTCTATATTGAAACCATTTTTATTATTATTATTATTGTTGTTGTTGTTGTTGCTGTTTTACTGGTCCTTCTTCTTCTTGTTACTATTATTATTATTAATGCATCAACTTTATTATACGTCAGTTATTTTCCTAAAAATCAGGCTGCATTTTCTGTGGTGCTATTCAATCGCTAGCGATATATGATATCGCCTATTCTTTCTCTATATAGACGCACTCCATCTCTAATGATTACTGCCGGAGAAAATACACACGGACAGCCGACTTGAAATCCTCCACCAGCCTCGCTGCATTTCTTATAGCGCTAATATCAATTAATCCCCCTCCACTTATATAGCTAAATACTACACTCGCCTCTTAACCTTACTATGGCAAACGGTCGACCAGAAGGAAAATTCTCCTTGCAAACTCTGCTTAACAATTCGCCTTTTCTAGCATCTCGCCTCTGCCGACCGCTTTGCTAAATTTATATACATTCTCTCTCGTAGGAAAACACAAAACTCTCAAGCTCAGCATCAAATAAACGGACACATTTTCATTGGCACTTCTTAAGAGATAATATTTCAAAAAATTATAATATCAACTATCATTTTCACACCTCTTAATACTATCATTTAATAGCAAATATCATTTTCTGCAAGATTATTCCGAAAATAATTCTCTTTCCATATTATTATGCGTTCTGCTTAAAAAGCTCTTAAATTTACATTTGATTTTCACTTACTTTCCTCAAAACACAAACTACATCTACATAGCTTATTAATGAAAGAAGACTTTTTCGACCAATGAAAAACTAACAATTTTAAAGCAACACAATGCCACCTGCCTTTTCCTTTTCTTTTCTTTTCTTTTCTTCTTTATATCTTTATCAATTATTCGAGAAATAAAAACTCTTACAGGAAAAAACTACACAAACCTACAGCAGGATTTATTTTGGAAATTTTCAGTTTTCTCCCTTGTTTTCAGATGCAATATCTAAGTGAAAATCTAAGCAAAATAAGCAAAGTTTGTTTGAAAAGTAGCAAGTTTGAAAAAGCTAAAAACTAGTTTATTTTGGGATTTTCTCTAAGGTATAGTTGACTAGAGTGAGTAATTTTTGTTGAGTTGAAATCTTCTTGGAAATGTGTTAAGAATGTCTTTGATATATGTAATGGTATTTTTTGTTTTAATCGAGCTAATATTAATGGTGTAAGGATGGGTGATATAAAAGTAATATTTTTTAAGATATGTTAAGACTACTATGTTTCGTTAATTTCAATTGGCTTTCAGAAAGAAAAACTGCAAGTATTCTTAGTAGCTATGATATGGCATTAAAGGAAAACACTGAGTGAAGCTGAAGCTAGAATCTACTAAAATTGTATTATAATCTAAGTTTCAGAAGTTCTGTTTCTACGTGGCTGCCCTCATAGCTCAGTCGGCAGAACATCAGACTTTTAAGTACGAATGTAATCTGAGGGTCTGGGGTTCGAGTCCCCATGCGGGCTGAAGATAGTTTTTCTTTCTCTCTACTTCATATGCTGTAACAATTGAAACAATAAACTTCTGCCAGTTTAGAAATCTACTTTATAACTCTATATAGAAACCATTTTTATTATTATTATTATTATTTTTGTTGTTGTTGTTGTTGTTGTTGCTGTTTTACTGGTCCTTCTTCTTCTTGTTACTATTATTATTATTAATGCATCAACTTTATTATACGTCAGTTATTTTCCTAAAAATCAGGCTGCATTTTCTGTGGTGCTATTCAATCGCTAGCGATATATGATATCGCCTATTCTTTCTCTATATAGACGCACTCCATCTCTAATGATTACTGCCGGAGAAAATACACACGGACAGCCGACTTGAAATCCTCCACCAGCCTCGCTGCATTTCTTATAGCGCTAATATCAATTAATCCCCCTCCACTTATATAGCTAAATACTACACTCGCCTCTTAACCTTACTATGGCAAACGGTCGACCAGAAGGAAAATTCTCCTTGCAAACTCTGCTTAACAATTCGCCTTTTCTAGCATCTCGCCTCTGCCGACCGCTTTGCTAAATTTATATACATTCTCTCTCGTAGGAAAACACAAAACTCTCAAGCTCAGCATCAAATAAACGGACACATTTTCATTGGCACTTCTTAAGAGATAATATTTCAAAAAATTATAATATCAACTATCATTTTCACACCTCTTAATACTATCATTTAATAGCAAATATCATTTTCTGCAAGATTATTCCGAAAATAATTCTCTTTCCATATTATTATGCGTTCTGCTTAAAAAGCTCTTAAATTTACATTAGATTTTCACTTACTTTCCTCAAAACACAAACTACATCTACATAGCTTATTAATGAAAGAAGACTTTTTCGACCAATGAAAAACTAACAATTTTAAAGCAACACAATGCCACCTGCCTTTTCCTTTTCTTTTCTTTTCTTTTCTTCTTTATATCTTTATCAATTATTCGAGAAATAAAAACTCTTACAGGAAAAAACTACACAAACCTACAGCAGGATTTATTTTGGAAATTTTCAGTTTTCTCCCTTGTTTTCAGATGCAATATCTAAGTGAAAATCTAAGCAAAATAAGCAAAGTTTGTTTGAAAAGTAGCAAGTTTGAAAAAGCTAAAAACTAGTTTATTTTGGGATTTTCTCTAAGGTATAGTTGACTAGAGTGAGTAATTTTTGTTGAGTTGAAATCTTCTTGGAAATGTGTTAAGAATGTCTTTGATATATGTAATGGTATTTTTTGTTTTAATCGAGCTAATATTAATGGTGTAAGGATGGGTGATATAAAAGTAATATTTTTTAAGATATGTTAAGACTACTATGTTTCGTTAATTTCAATTGGCTTTCAGAAAGAAAAAATGCAAGTATTCTTAGTAGCTATGATATGGCATTAAAGGAAAACACTGAGTGAAGCTGAAGCTAGAATCTACTAAAATTGTATTATAATCTAAGTTTCAGAAGTTCTGTTTCTACGTGGCGGCCCTCATAGCTCAGTCGGCAGAGCGTCAGACTTTTAAGTACGAATGTAATCTGAGGGTCTGGGGTTCGAGTCCCCATGCGGGCTGAAGATAGTTTTTCTTTCTCTCTACTTCATATGCTGTAACAATTGAAACAATAAACTTCTGCCAGTTTAGAAATCTACTTTATAACTCTATATTGAAACCATTTTTATTATTATTATTATTGTTGTTGTTGTTGTTGCTGTTTTACTGGTCCTTCTTCTTCTTGTTACTATTATTATTATTAATGCATCAACTTTATTATACGTCAGTTATTTTCCTAAAAATCAGGCTGCATTTTCTGTGGTGCTATTCAATCGCTAGCGATATATGATATCGCCTATTCTTTCTCTATATAGACGCACTCCATCTCTAATGATTACTGCCGGAGAAAATACACACGGACAGCCGACTTGAAATCCTCCACCAGCCTCGCTGCATTTCTTATAGCGCTAATATCAATTAATCCCCCTCCACTTATATAGCTAAATACTACACTCGCCTCTTAACCTTACTATGGCAAACGGTCGACCAGAAGGAAAATTCTCCTTGCAAACTCTGCTTAACAATTCGCCTTTTCTAGCATCTCGCCTCTGCCGACCGCTTTGCTAAATTTATATACATTCTCTCTCGTAGGAAAACACAAAACTCTCAAGCTCAGCATCAAATAAACGGACACATTTTCATTGGCACTTCTTAAGAGATAATATTTCAAAAAATTATAATATCAACTATCATTTTCACACCTCTTAATACTATCATTTAATAGCAAATATCATTTTCTGCAAGATTATTCCGAAAATAATTCTCTTTCCATATTATTATGCGTTCTGCTTAAAAAGCTCTTAAATTTACATTAGATTTTCACTTACTTTCCTCAAAACACAAACTACATCTACATAGCTTATTAATGAAAGAAGACTTTTTCGACCAATGAAAAACTAACAATTTTAAAGCAACACAATGCCACCTGCCTTTTCCTTTTCTTTTCTTTTCTTTTCTTCTTTATATCTTTATCAATTATTCGAGAAATAAAAACTCTTACAGGAAAAAACTACACAAACCTACAGCAGGATTTATTTTGGAAATTTTCAGTTTTCTCCCTTGTTTTCAGATGCAATATCTAAGTGAAAATCTAAGCAAAATAAGCAAAGTTTGTTTGAAAAGTAGCAAGTTTGAAAAAGCTAAAAACTAGTTTATTTTGGGATTTTCTCTAAGGTATAGTTGACTAGAGTGAGTAATTTTTGTTGAGTTGAAATCTTCTTGGAAATGTGTTAAGAAAGTCTTTGATATATGTAATGGTATTTTGTGTTTTAATCGAGCTAATATTAATGGTGTAAGGATGGGTGATATAAAAGTAATATTTTTTAAGATATGTTAAGACTACTATGTTTCGTTAATTTCAATTGGCTTTCAGAAAGAAAAACTGCAAGTATTCTTAGTAGCTATGATATGGCATTAAAGGAAAACACTGAGTGAAGCTGAAGCTAGAATCTACTAAAATTGTATTATAATCTAAGTTTCAAAAGTTCTGTTTCTACGTGGCGGCCCTCATAGCTCAGTCGGCAGAGCATCAGACTTTTAAGTACGAATGTAATCTGAGGGTCTGGGGTTCGAGTCCCCATGCGGGCTGAAGATAGTTTTTCTTTCTCTCTACTTCATATGCTGTAACAATTGAAACAATAAACTTCTGCCAGTTTAGAAATCTACTTTATAACTCTATATAGAAACCATTTTTATTATTATTATTTTTGTTGTTGTTGTTGTTGTTGTTGCTGTTTTACTGGTCCTTCTTCTTCTTGTTACTATTATTATTATTAATGCATCAACTTTATTATACGTCAGTTATTTTCCTAAAAATCAGGCTGCATTTTCTGTGGTGCTATTCAATCGCTAGCGATATATGATATCGCCTATTCTTTCTCTATATAGACGCACTCCATCTCTAATGATTACTGCCGGAGAAAATACACACGGACAGCCGACTTGAAATCCTCCACCAGCCTCGCTGCATTTCTTATAGCGCTAATATCAATTAATCCCCCTCCACTTATATAGCTAAATACTACACTCGCCTCTTAACCTTACTATGGCAAACGGTCGACCAGAAGGAAAATTCTCCTTGCAAACTCTGCTTAACAATTCGCCTTTTCTAGCATCTCGCCTCTGCCGACCGCTTTGCTAAATTTATATACATTCTCTCTCGTAGGAAAACACAAAACTCTCAAGCTCAGCATCAAATAAACGGACACATTTTCATTGGCACTTCTTAAGAGATAATATTTCAAAAAATTATAATATCAACTATCATTTTCACACCTCTTAATACTATCATTTAATAGCAAATATCATTTTCTGCAAGATTATTCCGAAAATAATTCTCTTTCCATATTATTATGCGTTCTGCTTAAAAAGCTCTTAAATTTACATTAGATTTTCACTTACTTTCCTCAAAACACAAACTACATCTACATAGCTTATTAATGAAAGAAGACTTTTTCGACCAATGAAAAACTAACAATTTTAAAGCAACACAATGCCACCTGCCTTTTCCTTTTCTTTTCTTTTCTTTTCTTCTTTATATCTTTATCAATTATTCGAGAAATAAAAACTCTTACAGGAAAAAACTACACAAACCTACAGCAGGATTTATTTTGGAAATTTTCAGTTTTCTCCCTTGTTTTCAGATGCAATATCTAAGTGAAAATCTAAGCAAAATAAGCAAAGTTTGTTTGAAAAGTAGCAAGTTTGAAAAAGCTAAAAACTAGTTTATTTTGGGATTTTCTCTAAGGTATAGTTGACTAGAGTGAGTAATTTTTGTTGAGTTGAAATCTTCTTGGAAATGTGTTAAGAAAGTCTTTGATATATGTAATGGTATTTTGTGTTTTAATCGAGCTAATATTAATGGTGTAAGGATGGGTGATATAAAAGTAATATTTTTTAAGATATGTTAAGACTACTATGTTTCGTTAATTTCAATTGGCTTTCAGAAAGAAAAACTGCAAGTATTCTTAGTAGCTATGATATGGCATTAAAGGAAAACACTGAGTGAAGCTGAAGCTAGAATCTACTAAAATTGTATTATAATCTAAGTTTCAAAAGTTCTGTTTCTACGTGGCGGCCCTCATAGCTCAGTCGGCAGAGCATCAGACTTTTAAGTACGAATGTAATCTGAGGGTCTGGGGTTCGAGTCCCCATGCGGGCTGAAGATAGTTTTTCTTTCTCTCTACTTCATATGCTGTAACAATTGAAACAATAAACTTCTGCCAGTTTAGAAATCTACTTTATAACTCTATATAGAAACCATTTTTATTATTATAATTATTATTTTTGTTGTTGTTGTTGTTGTTGTTGCTGTTTTACTGGTCCTTCTTCTTCTTGTTACTATTATTATTATTAATGCATCAACTTTATTATACGTCAGTTATTTTCCTAAAAATCAGGCTGCATTTTCTGTGGTGCTATTCAATCGCTAGCGATATATGATATCGCCTATTCTTTCTCTATATAGACGCACTCCATCTCTAATGATTACTGCCGGAGAAAATACACACGGACAGCCGACTTGAAATCCTCCACCAGCCTCGCTGCATTTCTTATAGCGCTAATATCAATTAATCCCCCTCCACTTATATAGCTAAATACTACACGCGCCTCTTAACCTTACTATGGTAAACGGTCGACCAGAAGGAAAATTCTCCTTGCAAACTCTGCTTAACAATTCGCCTTTTCTAGCATCTCGCCTCTGCCGACCGCTTTGCTAAATTTATATACATTCTCTCTCGTAGGAAAACACAAAACTCTCAAGCTCAGCATCAAATAAACGGACACATTTTCATTGGCACTTCTTAAGAGATAATATTTCAAAAAATTATAATATCAACTATCATTTTCACACCTCTTAATACTATCATTTAATAGCAAATATCATTTTCTGCAAGATTATTCCGAAAATAATTCTCTTTCCATATTATTATGCGTTCTGCTTAAAAAGCTCTTAAATTTACATTTGATTTTCACTTACTTTCCTCAAAACACAAACTACATCTACATAGCTTATTAATGAAAGAAGACTTTTTCGACCAATGAAAAACTAACAATTTTAAAGCAACACAATGCCACCTGCCTTTTCCTTTTCTTTTCTTTTCTTTTCTTCTTTATATCTTTATCAATTATTCGAGAAATAAAAACTCTTACAGGAAAAAACTACACAAACCTACAGCAGGATTTATTTTGGAAATTTTCAGTTTTCTCCCTTGTTTTCAGATGCAATATCTAAGTGAAAATCTAAGCAAAATAAGCAAAGTTTGTTTGAAAAGTAGCAAGTTTGAAAAAGCTAAAAACTAGTTTATTTTGGGATTTTCTCTAAGGTATAGTTGACTAGAGTGAGTAATTTTTGTTGAGTTGAAATCTTCTTGGAAATGTGTTAAGAATGTCTTTGATATATGTAATGGTATTTTTTGTTTTAATCGAGCTAATATTAATGGTGTAAGGATGGGTGATATAAAAGTAATATTTTTTAAGATATGTTAAGACTACTATGTTTCGTTAATTTCAATTGGCTTTCAGAAAGAAAAACTGCAAGTATTCTTAGTAGCTATGATATGGCATTAAAGGAAAACACTGAGTGAAGCTGAAGCTAGAATCTACTAAAATTGTATTATAATCTAAGTTTCAGAAGTTCTGTTTCTACGTGGCGGCCCTCATAGCGCAGTCGGCAGAGCATCAGACTTTTAAGTACGAATGTAATCTGAGGGTCTGGGGTTCGAGTCCCCATGCGGGCTGAAGATAGTTTTTCTTTCTCTCTACTTCATATGCTGTAACAATTGAAACAATAAACTTCTGCCAGTTTAGAAATCTACTTTATAACTCTATATAGAAACCATTTTTATTATTATTATTATTATTTTTGTTGTTGTTGTTGTTGTTGTTGCTGTTTTACTGGTCCTTCTTCTTCTTGTTACTATTATTATTATTAATGCATCAACTTTATTATACGTCAGTTATTTTCCTAAAAATCAGGCTGCATTTTCTGTGGTGCTATTCAATCGCTAGCGATATATGATATCGCCTATTCTTTCTCTATATAGACGCACTCCATCTCTAATGATTACTGCCGGAGAAAATACACACGGACAGCCGACTTGAAATCCTCCACCAGCCTCGCTGCATTTCTTATAGCGCTAATATCAATTAATCCCCCTCCACTTATATAGCTAAATACTACACTCGCCTCTTAACCTTACTATGGCAAACGGTCGACCAGAAGGAAAATTCTCCTTGCAAACTCTGCTTAACAATTCGCCTTTTCTAGCATCTCGCCTCTGCCGACCGCTTTGCTAAATTTATATACATTCTCTCTCGTAGGAAAACACAAAACTCTCAAGCTCAGCATCAAATAAACGGACACATTTTCATTGGCACTTCTTAAGAGATAATATTTCAAAAAATTATAATATCAACTATCATTTTCACACCTCTTAATACTATCATTTAATAGCAAATATCATTTTCTGCAAGATTATTCCGAAAATAATTCTCTTTCCATATTATTATGCGTTCTGCTTAAAAAGCTCTTAAATTTACATTAGATTTTCACTTACTTTCCTCAAAACACAAACTACATCTACATAGCTTATTAATGAAAGAAGACTTTTTCGACCAATGAAAAACTAACAATTTTAAAGCAACACAATGCCACCTGCCTTTTCCTTTTCTTTTCTTTTCTTTTCTTCTTTATATCTTTATCAATTATTCGAGAAATAAAAACTCTTACAGGAAAAAACTACACAAACCTACAGCAGGATTTATTTTGGAAATTTTCAGTTTTCTCCCTTGTTTTCAGATGCAATATCTAAGTGAAAATCTAAGCAAAATAAGCAAAGTTTGTTTGAAAAGTAGCAAGTTTGAAAAAGCTAAAAACTAGTTTATTTTTGGATTTTCTCTAAGGTATAGTTGACTAGAGTGAGTAATTTTTGTTGAGTTGAAATCTTCTTGGAAATGTGTTAAGAAAGTCTTTGATATATGTAATGGTATTTTGTGTTTTAATCGAGCTAATATTAATGGTGTAAGGATGGGTGATATAAAAGTAATATTTTTTAAGATATGTTAAGACTACTATGTTTCGTTAATTTCAATTGGCTTTCAGAAAGAAAAACTGCAAGTATTCTTAGTAGCTATGATATGGCATTAAAGGAAAACACTGAGTGAAGCTGAAGCTAGAATCTACTAAAATTGTATTATAATCTAAGTTTCAAAAGTTCTGTTTCTACGTGGCGGCCCTCATAGCTCAGTCGGCAGAGCATCAGACTTTTAAGTACGAATGTAATCTGAGGGTCTGGGGTTCGAGTCCCCATGCGGGCTGAAGATAGTTTTTCTTTCTCTCTACTTCATATGCTGTAACAATTGAAACAATAAACTTCTGCCAGTTTAGAAATCTACTTTATAACTCTATATAGAAACCATTTTTATTATTATTATTATTATTTTTGTTGTTGTTGTTGTTGTTGTTGCTGTTTTACTGGTCCTTCTTCTTCTTGTTACTATTAT
Organism: Sepioteuthis lessoniana; assembly: GCA_963585895.1. Classification (NCBI taxonomy): domain Eukaryota; kingdom Metazoa; phylum Mollusca; class Cephalopoda; order Myopsida; family Loliginidae; genus Sepioteuthis; species Sepioteuthis lessoniana. Next base: position 27,761,568 of record OY757943.1, read on the forward strand.
TATTATTAATGCATCAACTTTATTATACGTCAGTTATTTTCCTAAAAATCAGGCTGCATTTTCTGTGGTGCTATTCAATCGCTAGCGATATATGATATCGCCTATTCTTTCTCTATATAGACGCACTCCATCTCTAATGATTACTGCCGGAGAAAATACACACGGACAGCCGACTTGAAATCCTCCACCAGCCTCGCTGCATTTCTTATAGCGCTAATATCAATTAATCCCCCTCCACTTATATAGCTAAATACTACACGCGCCTCTTAACCTTACTATGGTAAACGGTCGACCAGAAGGAAAATTCTCCTTGCAAACTCTGCTTAACAATTCGCCTTTTCTAGCATCTCGCCTCTGCCGACCGCTTTGCTAAATTTATATACATTCTCTCTCGTAGGAAAACACAAAACTCTCAAGCTCAGCATCAAATAAACGGACACATTTTCATTGGCACTTCTTAAGAGATAATATTTCAAAAAATTATAATATCAACTATCATTTTCACACCTCTTAATACTATCATTTAATAGCAAATATCATTTTCTGCAAGATTATTCCGAAAATAATTCTCTTTCCATATTATTATGCGTTCTGCTTAAAAAGCTCTTAAATTTACATTTGATTTTCACTTACTTTCCTCAAAACACAAACTACATCTACATAGCTTATTAATGAAAGAAGACTTTTTCGACCAATGAAAAACTAACAATTTTAAAGCAACACAATGCCACCTGCCTTTTCCTTTTCTTTTCTTTTCTTTTCTTCTTTATATCTTTATCAATTATTCGAGAAATAAAAACTCTTACAGGAAAAAACTACACAAACCTACAGCAGGATTTATTTTGGAAATTTTCAGTTTTCTCCCTTGTTTTCAGATGCAATATCTAAGTGAAAATCTAAGCAAAATAAGCAAAGTTTGTTTGAAAAGTAGCAAGTTTGAAAAAGCTAAAAACTAGTTTATTTTGGGATTTTCTCTAAGGTATAGTTGACTAGAGTGAGTAATTTTTGTTGAGTTGAAATCTTCTTGGAAATGTGTTAAGAATGTCTTTGATATATGTAATGGTATTTTTTGTTTTAATCGAGCTAATATTAATGGTGTAAGGATGGGTGATATAAAAGTAATATTTTTTAAGATATGTTAAGACTACTATGTTTCGTTAATTTCAATTGGCTTTCAGAAAGAAAAACTGCAAGTATTCTTAGTAGCTATGATATGGCATTAAAGGAAAACACTGAGTGAAGCTGAAGCTAGAATCTACTAAAATTGTATTATAATCTAAGTTTCAGAAGTTCTGTTTCTACGTGGCTGCCCTCATAGCTCAGTCGGCAGAACATCAGACTTTTAAGTACGAATGTAATCTGAGGGTCTGGGGTTCGAGTCCCCATGCGGGCTGAAGATAGTTTTTCTTTCTCTCTACTTCATATGCTGTAACAATTGAAACAATAAACTTCTGCCAGTTTAGAAATCTACTTTATAACTCTATATAGAAACCATTTTTATTATTATTATTATTATTTTTGTTGTTGTTGTTGTTGTTGTTGCTGTTTTACTGGTCCTTCTTCTTCTTGTTACTATTATTATTATTAATGCATCAACTTTATTATACGTCAGTTATTTTCCTAAAAATCAGGCTGCATTTTCTGTGGTGCTATTCAATCGCTAGCGATATATGATATCGCCTATTCTTTCTCTATATAGACGCACTCCATCTCTAATGATTACTGCCGGAGAAAATACACACGGACAGCCGACTTGAAATCCTCCACCAGCCTCGCTGCATTTCTTATAGCGCTAATATCAATTAATCCCCCTCCACTTATATAGCTAAATACTACACTCGCCTCTTAACCTTACTATGGCAAACGGTCGACCAGAAGGAAAATTCTCCTTGCAAACTCTGCTTAACAATTCGCCTTTTCTAGCATCTCGCCTCTGCCGACCGCTTTGCTAAATTTATATACATTCTCTCTCGTAGGAAAACACAAAACTCTCAAGCTCAGCATCAAATAAACGGACACATTTTCATTGGCACTTCTTAAGAGATAATATTTCAAAAAATTATAATATCAACTATCATTTTCACACCTCTTAATACTATCATTTAATAGCAAATATCATTTTCTGCAAGATTATTCCGAAAATAATTCTCTTTCCATATTATTATGCGTTCTGCTTAAAAAGCTCTTAAATTTACATTAGATTTTCACTTACTTTCCTCAAAACACAAACTACATCTACATAGCTTATTAATGAAAGAAGACTTTTTCGACCAATGAAAAACTAACAATTTTAAAGCAACACAATGCCACCTGCCTTTTCCTTTTCTTTTCTTTTCTTTTCTTCTTTATATCTTTATCAATTATTCGAGAAATAAAAACTCTTACAGGAAAAAACTACACAAACCTACAGCAGGATTTATTTTGGAAATTTTCAGTTTTCTCCCTTGTTTTCAGATGCAATATCTAAGTGAAAATCTAAGCAAAATAAGCAAAGTTTGTTTGAAAAGTAGCAAGTTTGAAAAAGCTAAAAACTAGTTTATTTTGGGATTTTCTCTAAGGTATAGTTGACTAGAGTGAGTAATTTTTGTTGAGTTGAAATCTTCTTGGAAATGTGTTAAGAATGTCTTTGATATATGTAATGGTATTTTTTGTTTTAATCGAGCTAATATTAATGGTGTAAGGATGGGTGATATAAAAGTAATATTTTTTAAGATATGTTAAGACTACTATGTTTCGTTAATTTCAATTGGCTTTCAGAAAGAAAAAATGCAAGTATTCTTAGTAGCTATGATATGGCATTAAAGGAAAACACTGAGTGAAGCTGAAGCTAGAATCTACTAAAATTGTATTATAATCTAAGTTTCAGAAGTTCTGTTTCTACGTGGCGGCCCTCATAGCTCAGTCGGCAGAGCGTCAGACTTTTAAGTACGAATGTAATCTGAGGGTCTGGGGTTCGAGTCCCCATGCGGGCTGAAGATAGTTTTTCTTTCTCTCTACTTCATATGCTGTAACAATTGAAACAATAAACTTCTGCCAGTTTAGAAATCTACTTTATAACTCTATATTGAAACCATTTTTATTATTATTATTATTGTTGTTGTTGTTGTTGCTGTTTTACTGGTCCTTCTTCTTCTTGTTACTATTATTATTATTAATGCATCAACTTTATTATACGTCAGTTATTTTCCTAAAAATCAGGCTGCATTTTCTGTGGTGCTATTCAATCGCTAGCGATATATGATATCGCCTATTCTTTCTCTATATAGACGCACTCCATCTCTAATGATTACTGCCGGAGAAAATACACACGGACAGCCGACTTGAAATCCTCCACCAGCCTCGCTGCATTTCTTATAGCGCTAATATCAATTAATCCCCCTCCACTTATATAGCTAAATACTACACTCGCCTCTTAACCTTACTATGGCAAACGGTCGACCAGAAGGAAAATTCTCCTTGCAAACTCTGCTTAACAATTCGCCTTTTCTAGCATCTCGCCTCTGCCGACCGCTTTGCTAAATTTATATACATTCTCTCTCGTAGGAAAACACAAAACTCTCAAGCTCAGCATCAAATAAACGGACACATTTTCATTGGCACTTCTTAAGAGATAATATTTCAAAAAATTATAATATCAACTATCATTTTCACACCTCTTAATACTATCATTTAATAGCAAATATCATTTTCTGCAAGATTATTCCGAAAATAATTCTCTTTCCATATTATTATGCGTTCTGCTTAAAAAGCTCTTAAATTTACATTTGATTTTCACTTACTTTCCTCAAAACACAAACTACATCTACATAGCTTATTAATGAAAGAAGACTTTTTCGACCAATGAAAAACTAACAATTTTAAAGCAACACAATGCCACCTGCCTTTTCCTTTTCTTTTCTTTTCTTTTCTTCTTTATATCTTTATCAATTATTCGAGAAATAAAAACTCTTACAGGAAAAAACTACACAAACCTACAGCAGGATTTATTTTGGAAATTTTCAGTTTTCTCCCTTGTTTTCAGATGCAATATCTAAGTGAAAATCTAAGCAAAATAAGCAAAGTTTGTTTGAAAAGTAGCAAGTTTGAAAAAGCTAAAAACTAGTTTATTTTGGGATTTTCTCTAAGGTATAGTTGACTAGAGTGAGTAATTTTTGTTGAGTTGAAATCTTCTTGGAAATGTGTTAAGAATGTCTTTGATATATGTAATGGTATTTTTTGTTTTAATCGAGCTAACATTAATGGTGTAAGGATGGGTGATATAAAAGTAATATTTTTTAAGATATGTTAAGACTACTATGTTTCGTTAATTTCAATTGGCTTTCAGAAAGAAAAACTGCAAGTATTCTTAGTAGCTATGATATGGCATTAAAGGAAAACACTGAGTGAAGCTGAAGCTAGAATCTACTAAAATTGTATTATAATCTAAGTTTCAGAAGTTCTGTTTCTACGTGGCTGCCCTCATAGCTCAGTCGGCAGAACATCAGACTTTTAAGTACGAATGTAATCTGAGGGTCTGGGGTTCGAGTCCCCATGCGGGCTGAAGATAGTTTTTCTTTCTCTCTACTTCATATGCTGTAACAATTGAAACAATAAACTTCTGCCAGTTTAGAAATCTACTTTATAACTCTATATAGAAACCATTTTTATTATTATTATTATTATTTTTGTTGTTGTTGTTGTTGTTGTTGCTGTTTTACTGGTCCTTCTTCTTCTTGTTACTATTATTATTATTAATGCATCAACTTTATTATACGTCAGTTATTTTCCTAAAAATCAGGCTGCATTTTCTGTGGTGCTATTCAATCGCTAGCGATATATGATATCGCCTATTCTTTCTCTATATAGACGCACTCCATCTCTAATGATTACTGCCGGAGAAAATACACACGGACAGCCGACTTGAAATCCTCCACCAGCCTCGCTGCATTTCTTATAGCGCTAATATCAATTAATCCCCCTCCACTTATATAGCTAAATACTACACTCGCCTCTTAACCTTACTATGGCAAACGGTCGACCAGAAGGAAAATTCTCCTTGCAAACTCTGCTTAACAATTCGCCTTTTCTAGCATCTCGCCTCTGCCGACCGCTTTGCTAAATTTATATACATTCTCTCTCGTAGGAAAACACAAAACTCTCAAGCTCAGCATCAAATAAACGGACACATTTTCATTGGCACTTCTTAAGAGATAATATTTCAAAAAATTATAATATCAACTATCATTTTCACACCTCTTAATACTATCATTTAATAGCAAATATCATTTTCTGCAAGATTATTCCGAAAATAATTCTCTTTCCATATTATTATGCGTTCTGCTTAAAAAGCTCTTAAATTTACATTAGATTTTCACTTACTTTCCTCAAAACACAAACTACATCTACATAGCTTATTAATGAAAGAAGACTTTTTCGACCAATGAAAAACTAACAATTTTAAAGCAACACAATGCCACCTGCCTTTTCCTTTTCTTTTCTTTTCTTTTCTTCTTTATATCTTTATCAATTATTCGAGAAATAAAAACTCTTACAGGAAAAAACTACACAAACCTACAGCAGGATTTATTTTGGAAATTTTCAGTTTTCTCCCTTGTTTTCAGATGCAATATCTAAGTGAAAATCTAAGCAAAATAAGCAAAGTTTGTTTGAAAAGTAGCAAGTTTGAAAAAGCTAAAAACTAGTTTATTTTGGGATTTTCTCTAAGGTATAGTTGACTAGAGTGAGTAATTTTTGTTGAGTTGAAATCTTCTTGGAAATGTGTTAAGAATGTCTTTGATATATGTAATGGTATTTTTTGTTTTAATCGAGCTAATATTAATGGTGTAAGGATGGGTGATATAAAAGTAATATTTTTTAAGATATGTTAAGACTACTATGTTTCGTTAATTTCAATTGGCTTTCAGAAAGAAAAAATGCAAGTATTCTTAGTAGCTATGATATGGCATTAAAGGAAAACACTGAGTGAAGCTGAAGCTAGAATCTACTAAAATTGTATTATAATCTAAGTTTCAGAAGTTCTGTTTCTACGTGGCGGCCCTCATAGCTCAGTCGGCAGAGCGTCAGACTTTTAAGTACGAATGTAATCTGAGGGTCTGGGGTTCGAGTCCCCATGCGGGCTGAAGATAGTTTTTCTTTCTCTCTACTTCATATGCTGTAACAATTGAAACAATAAACTTCTGCCAGTTTAGAAATCTACTTTATAACTCTATATTGAAACCATTTTTATTATTATTATTATTGTTGTTGTTGTTGTTGCTGTTTTACTGGTCCTTCTTCTTCTTGTTACTATTATTATTATTAATGCATCAACTTTATTATACGTCAGTTATTTTCCTAAAAATCAGGCTGCATTTTCTGTGGTGCTATTCAATCGCTAGCGATATATGATATCGCCTATTCTTTCTCTATATAGACGCACTCCATCTCTAATGATTACTGCCGGAGAAAATACACACGGACAGCCGACTTGAAATCCTCCACCAGCCTCGCTGCATTTCTTATAGCGCTAATATCAATTAATCCCCCTCCACTTATATAGCTAAATACTACACTCGCCTCTTAACCTTACTATGGCAAACGGTCGACCAGAAGGAAAATTCTCCTTGCAAACTCTGCTTAACAATTCGCCTTTTCTAGCATCTCGCCTCTGCCGACCGCTTTGCTAAATTTATATACATTCTCTCTCGTAGGAAAACACAAAACTCTCAAGCTCAGCATCAAATAAACGGACACATTTTCATTGGCACTTCTTAAGAGATAATATTTCAAAAAATTATAATATCAACTATCATTTTCACACCTCTTAATACTATCATTTAATAGCAAATATCATTTTCTGCAAGATTATTCCGAAAATAATTCTCTTTCCATATTATTATGCGTTCTGCTTAAAAAGCTCTTAAATTTACATTAGATTTTCACTTACTTTCCTCAAAACACAAACTACATCTACATAGCTTATTAATGAAAGAAGACTTTTTCGACCAATGAAAAACTAACAATTTTAAAGCAACACAATGCCACCTGCCTTTTCCTTTTCTTTTCTTTTCTTTTCTTCTTTATATCTTTATCAATTATTCGAGAAATAAAAACTCTTACAGGAAAAAACTACACAAACCTAGAGCAGGATTTATTTTGGAAATTTTCAGTTTTCTCCCTTGTTTTCAGATGCAATATCTAAGTGAAAATCTAAGCAAAATAAGCAAAGTTTGTTTGAAAAGTAGCAAGTTTGAAAAAGCTAAAAACTAGTTTATTTTTGGATTTTCTCTAAGGTATAGTTGACTAGAGTGAGTAATTTTTGTTGAGTTGAAATCTTCTTGGAAATGTGTTAAGAATGTCTTTGATATATGTAATGGTATTTTTTGTTTTAATCGAGCTAATATTAATGGTGTAAGGATGGGTGATATAAAAGTAATATTTTTTAAGATATGTTAAGACTACTATGTTTCGTTAATTTCAATTGGCTTTCAGAAAGAAAAACTGCAAGTATTCTTAGTAGCTATGATATGGCATTAAAGGAAAACACTGAGTGAAGCTGAAGCTAGAATCTACTAAAATTGTATTATAATCTAAGTTTCAGAAGTTCTGTTTCTATGTGGCGGCCCTCATAGCTCAGTCGGCAGAGCGTCAGACTTTTAAGTACGAATGTAATCTGAGGGTCTGGGGTTCGAGTCCCCATGCGGGCTGAAGATAGTTTCTCTTTCTCTCTACTTCATATGCTGTAACAATTGAAACAATAAACTTCTGCCAGTTTAGAAATCTACTTTATAACTCTATATAGAAACCATTTTTATTATTATCATTATTTTTGTTGTTGTTGCTGTTTTACTGGTCCTTCTTCTTCTTGTTACTATTATTATTATTAATGCATCAACTTTATTATACGTCAGTTATTTTCCTAAAAATCAGGCTGCATTTTCTGTGGTGCTATTCAATCGCTAGCGATATATGATATCGCCTATTCTTTCTCTATATAGACGCACTCCATCTCTAATGATTACTGCCGGAGAAAATACACACGGACAGCCGACTTGAAATCCTCCACCAGCCTCGCTGCATTTCTTATAGCGCTAATATCAATTAATCCCCCTCCACTTATATAGCTAAATACTACACTCGCCTCTTAACCTTACTATGGCAAACGGTCGACCAGAAGGAAAATTCTCCTTGCAAACTCTGCTTAACAATTCGCCTTTTCTAGCATCTCGCCTCTGCCGACCGCTTTGCTAAATTTATATACATTCTCTCTCGTAGGAAAACACAAAACTCTCAAGCTCAGCATCAAATAAACGGACACATTTTCATTGGCACTTCTTAAGAGATAATATTTCAAAAAATTATAATATCAACTATCATTTTCACACCTCTTAGTACTATCATTTAATAGCAAATATCATTTTCTGCAAGATTATTCCGAAAATAATTCTCTTTCCATATTATTATGCGTTCTGCTTAAAAAGCTCTTAAATTTACATTAGATTTTCACTTACTTTCCTCAAAACACAAACTACATCTACATAGCTTATTAATGAAAGAAGACTTTTTCGACCAATGAAAAACTAACAATTTTAAAGCAACACAATGCCACCTGCCTTTTCCTTTTCTTTTCTTTTCTTTTCTTCTTTATATCTTTATCAATTATTCGAGAAATAAAAACTCTTACAGGAAAAAACTACACAAACCTACAGCAGGATTTATTTTGGAAATTTTCAGTTTTCTCCCTTGTTTTCAGATGCAATATCTAAGTGAAAATCTAAGCAAAATAAGCAAAGTTTGTTTGAAAAGTAGCAAGTTTGAAAAAGCTAAAAACTAGTTTATTTTTGGATTTTCTCTAAGGTATAGTTGACTAGAGTGAGTAATTTTTGTTGAGATGAAATCTTCTTGGAAATGTGTTAAGAATGTCTTTGATATATGTAATGGTATTTTTTGTTTTAATCGAGCTAATATTAATGGTGTAAGGATGGGTGATATAAAAGTAATATTTTTTAAGATATGTTAAGACTACTATGTTTCGTTAATTTCAATTGGCTTTCAGAAAGAAAAAATGCAAGTATTCTTAGTAGCTATGATATGGCATTAAAGGAAAACACTGAGTGAAGCTGAAGCTAGAATCTACTAAAATTGTATTATAATATAAGTTTCAAAAGTTCTATTTCTACGTGGCAGCCCTCATAGCTCAGTCGGTAGAGCATCAGACTTTTAAGTACGAATGTAATCTGAGGGTCTGGGGTTCGAGTCCCCATGCGGGCTGAAGATAGTTTTTCTTTCTCTCTACTTCATATGCTGTAACAATTGAAACAATAAACTTCTGCCAGTTTAGAAATCTACTTTATAACTCTATATAGAAACCATTTTTATTATTATTTTTGTTGTTGTTGTTGTTGTTGTTGTTGCTGTTTTACTGGTCCTTCTTCTTCTTGTTACTATTATTATTATTAATGCATCAACTTTATTATACGTCAGTTATTTTCCTAAAAATCAGGCTGCATTTTCTGTGGTGCTATTCAATCGCTAGCGATATATGATATCGCCTATTCTTTCTCTATATAGACGCACTCCATCTCTAATGATTACTGCCGGAGAAAATACACACGGACAGCCGACTTGAAATCCTCCACCAGCCTCGCTGCATTTCTTATAGCGCTAATATCAATTATTCTCCCTCCACTTATATAGCTAAATACTACACTCGCCTCTTAACCTTACTATGGCAAACGGTCGACCAGAAGGAAAATTCTCCTTGCAAACTCTGCTTAACAATTCGCCTTTTCTAGCATCTCGACTCTGCCGACCGCTTTGCTAAATTTATATACATTCTCTCTCGTAGGAAAACACAAAACTCTCAAGCTCAGCATCAAATAAACGGACACATTTTCATTGGCACTTCTTAAGAGATAATATTTCAAAAAATTATAATATCAACTATCATTTTCACACCTCTTAGTACTATCATTTAATAGCAAATATCATTTTCTGCAAGATTATTCCGAAAATAATTCTCTTTCCATATTATTATGCGTTCTGCTTAAAAAGCTCTTAAATTTACATTAGATTTTCACTTACTTTCCTCAAAACACAAACTACATCTACATAGCTTATTAATGAAAGAAGACTTTTTCGACCAATGAAAAACTAACAATTTTAAAGCAACACAATGCCACCTGCCTTTTCCTTTTCTTTTCTTTTCTTTTCTTCTTTATATCTTTATCAATTATTCGAGAAATAAAAACTCTTACAGGAAAAAACTACACAAACCTACAGCAGGATTTATTTTGGAAATTTTCAGTTTTCTCCCTTGTTTTCAGATGCAATATCTAAGTGAAAATCTAAGCAAAATAAGCAAAGTTTGTTTGAAAAGTAGCAAGTTTGAAAAAGCTAAAAACTAGTTTATTTTGGGATTTTCTCTAAGGTATAGTTGACTAGAGTGAGTAATTTTTGTTGAGTTGAAATCTTCTTGGAAATGTGTTAAGAATGTCTTTGATATATGTAATGGTATTTTTTGTTTTAATCGTGCTAATATTAATGGTGTAAGGATGGGTGATATAAAAGTAATATTTTTTAAGATATGTTAAGACTACTATGTTTCGTTAATTTCAATTGGCTTTCAGAAAGAAAAACTGCAAGTATTCTTAGTAGCTATGATATGGCATTAAAGGAAAACACTGAGTGAAGCTGAAGCTAGAATCTACTAAAATTGTATTATAATCTAAGTTTCAAAAGTTCTATTTCTACGTGGCAGCCCTCATAGATCAGTCGGTAGAGCATCAGACTTTTAAGTACGAATGTAATCTGAGCGTCTGGGGTTCGAGTCCCCATGCGGGCTGAAGATAGTTTTTCTTTCTCTCTACTTCATATGCTGTAACAATTGAAACAATAAACTTCTGCCAGTTTAGAAATCTACTTTATAACTCTATATAGAAACCATTTTTATTATTATTATTATTATTTTTGTTGTTGTTGTTGTTGTTGCTGTTTTACTGGTCCTTCTTCTTGTTGTTACTATTATTATTATTAATGCATCAACTTTATTATACGTCAGTTATTTTCCTAAAAATCAGGCTGCATTTTCTGTGGTGCTATTCAATCGCTAGCGATATATGATTCGCCTATTCTTTCTCTATATAGACGCACTCCATCTCTAATGATTACTGCCGGAGAAAATACACACGGACAGCCGACTTGAAATCCTCCACCAGCCTCGCTGCATTTCTTATAGCGCTAATATCAATTATTCTCCCTCCACTTATATAGCTAAATACTACACTCGCCTCTTAACCTTACTATGGCAAACGGTCGACCAGAAGGAAAATTCTCCTTTCAAACCTTGCAAACTCTGCTTAACAATTCGCCTTTTCTAGCATCTCGCCTCTGCCGACCGCTTTGCTAAATTTATATACATTCTCTCTCGTAGGAAAACTCAAAACTCTCAAGCTCAGCATCAAATAAACGGACACATTTTCATTGGCACTTCTTAAGAGATAATATTTCAAAAAATTATAATATCAACTATCATTTTCACACCTCTTAATACTATCATTTAATAGCAAATATCATTTTCTGCAAGATTATTCCGAAAATAATTCCTTTTCCATATTATTATGCGTTCTGCTTAAAAAGCTCTTAAATTTACATTAGATTTTCACTTACTTTCCTCACAACACAAACTACATCTACATAGCTTATTAATAAAAGAAGACTTTTTCGACCAATGAAAAACTAACAATTTTAAAGCAACACAATGCCACCTGCCTTTTCCTTTTCTTTTCTTTTCTTCTTTATATCTTTATCAATTATTCGAGAAATAAAAACTCTTACAGGAAAAAACTACACAAACCTAGAGCAGGATTTATTTTGGAAATTTTCAGTTTTCTCCCTTGTTTTCAGATGCAATATCTAAGTGAAAATCTAAGCAAAATAAGCAAAGTTTGTTTGAAAAGTAGCAAGTTTGAAAAAGCTAAAAACTAGTTTATTTTTGGATTTTCTCTAAGGCATAGTTGACTAGAGTGAGTAATTTTTGTTGAGTTGAAATCTTCTTGGAAATGTGTTAAGAATGTCTTTGATATATGTAATGGTATTTTTTGTTTTAATCGAGCTAATATTAATGGTGTAAGGATGGGTGATATAAAAGTAATATTTTTTAAGATATGTTAAGACTACTATGTTTCGTTAATTTCAATTGGCTTTCAGAAAGAAAAACTGCAAGTATTCTTAGTAGCTATGATATGGCATTAAAGGAAAACACTGAGTGAAGCTGAAGCTAGAATCTACTAAAATTGTATTATAATCTAAGTTTCAAAAGTTCTATTTCTACGTGGCAGCCCTCATAGATCAGTCGGTAGAGCATCAGACTTTTAAGTACGAATGTAATCTGAGCGTCTGGGGTTCGAGTCCCCATGCGGGCTGAAGATAGTTTTTCTTTCTCTCTACTTCATATGCTGTAACAATTGAAACAATAAACTTCTGCCAGTTTAGAAATCTACTTTATAACTCTATATAGAAACCATTTTTATTATTATTATTATTATTTTTGTTGTTGTTGTTGTTGTTGCTGTTTTACTGGTCCTTCTTCTTGTTGTTACTATTATTATTATTAATGCATCAACTTTATTATACGTCAGTTATTTTCCTAAAAATCAGGCTGCATTTTCTGTGGTGCTATTCAATCGCTAGCGATATATGATTCGCCTATTCTTTCTCTATATAGACGCACTCCATCTCTAATGATTACTGCCGGAGAAAATACACACGGACAGCCGACTTGAAATCCTCCACCAGCCTCGCTGCATTTCTTATAGCGCTAATATCAATTATTCTCCCTCCACTTATATAGCTAAATACTACACTCGCCTCTTAACCTTACTATGGCAAACGGTCGACCAGAAGGAAAATTCTCCTTTCAAACCTTGCAAACTCTGCTTAACAATTCGCCTTTTCTAGCATCTCGCCTCTGCCGACCGCTTTTCTAAATTTATATACATTCTCTCTCGTAGGAAAACACAAAACTCTCAAGCTCAGCATCAAATAAACGGACACATTTTCATTGGCACTTCTTAAGAGATAATATTTCAAAAAATTATAATATCAACTATCATTTTCACACCTCTTAATACTATCATTTAATAGCAAATATCATTTTCTGCAAGATTATTCCGAAAATAATTCTCTTTCCATATTATTATGCGTTCTGCTTAAAAAGCTCTTAAATTTACATTAGATTTTCACTTACTTTCCTCAAAACACAAACTACATCTACATAGCTTATTAATGAAAGAAGACTTTTTCGACCAATGAAAAACTAACAATTTTAAAGCAACACAATGCCACCTGCCTTTTCCTTTTCTTTTCTTTTCTTCTTTATATCTTTATCAATTATTCGAGAAATAAAAACTCTTACAGGAAAAAACTACACAAACCTAGAGCAGGATTTATTTTGGAAATTTTCAGTTTTCTCCCTTGTTTTCAGATGCAATATCTAAGTGAAAATCTAAGCAAAATAAGCAAAGTTTGTTTGAAAAGTAGCAAGTTTGAAAAAGCTAAAAACTAGTTTATTTTTGGATTTTCTCTAAGGTATAGTTGACTAGAGTGAGTAATTTTTGTTGAGTTGAAATCTTCTTGGAAATGTGTTAAGAATGTCTTTGATATATGTAATGGTATTTTTTGTTTTAATCGAGCTAATATTAATGGTGTAAGGATGGGTGATATAAAAGTAATATTTTTTAAGATATGTTAAGACTACTATGTTTCGTTAATTTCAATTGGCTTTCAGAAAGAAAAACTGCAAGTATTCTTAGTAGCTATGATATGGCATTAAAGGAAAACACTGAGTGAAGCTGAAGCTAGAATCTACTAAAATTGTATTATAATCTAAGTTTCAAAAGTTCTATTTCTACGTGGCAGCCCTCATAGCTCAGTCGGTAGAGCATCAGACTTTTAAGTACGAATGTAATCTGAGGGTCTGGGGTTCGAGTCCCCATGCGGGCTGAAGATAGTTTTTCTTTCTCTCTACTTCATATGCTGTAACAATTGAAACAATAAACTTCTGCCAGTTTAGAAATCTACTTTATAACTCTATATAGAAACCATTTTTATTATTATTATTATTATTTTTGTTGTTGTTGTTGTTGTTGCTGTTTTACTGGTCCTTCTTCTTGTTGTTACTATTATTATTATTAATGCATCAACTTTATTATACGTCAGTTATTTTCCTAAAAATCAGGCTGCATTTTCTGTGGTGCTATTCAATCGCTAGCGATATATGATTCGCCTATTCTTTCTCTATATAGACGCACTCCATCTCTAATGATTACTGCCGGAGAAAATACACACGGACAGCCGACTTGAAATCCTCCACCAGCCTCGCTGCATTTCTTATAGCGCTAATATCAATTATTCTCCCTCCACTTATATAGCTAAATACTACACTCGCCTCTTAACCTTACTATGGCAAACGGTCGACCAGAAGGAAAATTCTCCTTTCAAACCTTGCAAACTCTGCTTAACAATTCGCCTTTTCTAGCATCTCGCCTCTGCCGACCGCTTTTCTAAATTTATATACATTCTCTCTCGTAGGAAAACACAAAACTCTCAAGCTCAGCATCAAATAAACGGACACATTTTCATTGGCACTTCTTAAGAGATAATATTTCAAAAAATTATAATATCAACTATCATTTTCACACCTCTTAATACTATCATTTAATAGCAAATATCATTTTCTGCAAGATTATTCCGAAAATAATTCTCTTTCCATATTATTATGCGTTCTGCTTAAAAAGCTCTTAAATTTACATTAGATTTTCACTTACTTTCCTCAAAACACAAACTACATCTACATAGCTTATTAATGAAAGAAGACTTTTTCGACCAATGAAAAACTAACAATTTTAAAGCAACACAATGCCACCTGCCTTTTCCTTTTCTTTTCTTTTCTTCTTTATATCTTTATCAATTATTCGAGAAATAAAAACTCTTACAGGAAAAAACTACACAAACCTAGAGCAGGATTTATTTTGGAAATTTTCAGTTTTCTCCCTTGTTTTCAGATGCAATATCTAAGTGAAAATCTAAGCAAAATAAGCAAAGTTTGTTTGAAAAGTAGCAAGTTTGAAAAAGCTAAAAACTAGTTTATTTTGGGATTTTCTCTAAGGTATAGTTGACTAGAGTGAGTAATTTTTGTTGAGTTGAAATCTTCTTGGAAATGTGTTAAGAATGTCTTTGATATATGTAATGGTATTTTTTGTTTTAATCGAGCTAATATTAATGGTGTAAGGATGGGTGATATAAAAGTAATATTTTTTAAGATATGTTAAGACTACTATGTTTCGTTAATTTCAATTGGCTTTCAGAAAGAAAAACTGCAAGTATTCTTAGTAGCTATGATATGGCATTAAAGGAAAACACTGAGTGAAGCTGAAGCTAGAATCTACTAAAATTGTATTATAATCTAAGTTTCAAAAGTTCTATTTCTACGTGGCAGCCCTCATAGCTCAGTCGGTAGAGCATCAGACTTTTAAGTACGAATGTAATCTGAGGGTCTGGGGTTCGAGTCCCCATGCGGGCTGAAGATAGTTTTTCTTTCTCTCTACTTCATATGCTGTAACAATTGAAACAATAAACTTCTGCCAGTTTAGAAATCTACTTTATAACTCTATATAGAAACCATTTTTATTATTATTATTATTATTTTTGTTGTTGTTGTTGTTGTTGTTGTTGCTGTTTTACTGGTCCTTCTTCTTGTTGTTACTATTATTATTATTAATGCATCAACTTTATTATACGTCAGTTATTTTCCTAAAAATCAGGCTGCATTTTCTTTGGTGCTATTCAATCGCTAGCGATATATGATATCGCCTATTCTTTCTCTATATAGACGCACTCCATCTCTAATGATTACTGCCGGAGAAAATACACACGGACAGCCGACTTGAAATCCTCCACCAGCATCGCTGCATTTCTTATAGCGCTAATATCAATTATTCTTCCTCCACTTATATAGCTAAATACTACACTCGCCTCTTAACCTTACTATGGCAAACGGTCGACAAGAAGGAAAATTCTCCTTGCAAACTCTGCTTAACAATTCGCCTTTTCTAGCATCTCGCCTCTGCCGACCGCTTTGCTAAATTTATATACATTCTCTCTCGTAGAAAAACACAAAACTCTCAAGCTCAGCATCAAATAAACGGACACATTTTCATTGGCACTTCTTAAGTGATAATATTTCAAAAAATTATAATATCAACTATCATTTTCACACCTCTTAATACTATCATTTAATAGCAAATATCATTTTCTGCAAGATTATTCCGAAAATAATTCTCTTTCCATATTATTATGCGTTCTGCTTAAAAAGCTCTTAAATTTACATTAGATTTCCCTTACTTTCCTCAAAACACAAACTACATCTACATAGCTTATTAATGAAAGAAGACTTTTTCGACCAATGAAAAACTAACAATTTTAAAGCAACACAATGCCACCTGCCTTTTCCTTTTCTTTTCTTTTCTTCTTTATATCTTTATCAATTATTCGAGAAATAAAAACTCTTACAGGAAAAAACTACACAAACCTAGAGCAGGATTTATTTTGGAAATTTTCAGTTTTCTCCCTTGTTTTCAGATGCAATATCTAAGTGAAAATCTAAGCAAAATAAGCAAAGTTTGTTTGAAAAGTAGCAAGTTTGAAAAAGCTAAAAACTAGTTTATTTTGGGATTTTCTCTAAGGTATAGTTGACTAGAGTGAGTAATTTTTGTTGAGTTGAAATCTTCTTGGAAATGTGTTAAGAATGTCTTTGATATATGTAATGGTATTTTTTGTTTTAATCGAGCTAATATTAATGGTGTAAGGATGGGTGATATAAAAGTAATATTTTTTAAGATATGTTAAGACTACTATGTTTCGTTAATTTCAATTGGCTTTCAGAAAGAAAAACTGCAAGTATTCTTAGTAGCTATGATATGGCATTAAAGGAAAACACTGAGTGAAGCTGAAGCTAGAATCTACTAAAATTGTATTATAATCTAAGTTTCAAAAGTTCTATTTCTACGTGGCAGCCCTCATAGCTCAGTCGGTAGAGCATCAGACTTTTAAGTACGAATGTAATCTGAGGGTCTGGGGTTCGAGTCCCCATGCGGGCTGAAGATAGTTTTTCTTTCTCTCTACTTCATATGCTGTAACAATTGAAACAATAAACTTCTGCCAGTTTAGAAATCTACTTTATAACTCTATATAGAAACCATTTTTATTATTATTATCATTATTGTTGTTGTTTTACTGGTCCTTCTTCTTGTTGTTACTATTATTATTATTAATGCATCAACTTTATTATACGTCAGTTATTTTCCTAAAAATCAGGCTGCATTTTCTGTGGTGCTATTCAATCGCTAGCGATATATGATATCGCCTATTCTTTCTCTATATAGACGCACTCCATCTCTAATGATTACTGCCGGAGAAAATACACACGGACAGCCGACTTGAAATCCTCCACCAGCCTCGCTGCATTTCTTATAGCGCTAATATCAATTATTCTCCCTCCACTTATATAGCTAAATACTACACTCGCCTCTTAACCTTACTATGGCAAACGGTCGACCAGAAGGAAAATTCTCCTTTCAAACCTTGCAAACTCTGCTTAACAATTCGCCTTTTCTAGCATCTCGCCTCTGCCGACCGCTTTGCTAAATTTATATACATTCTTTCTCGTAGGAAAACTCAAAACTCTCAAGCTCAGCATCAAATAAACGGACACATTTTCATTGGCACTTCTTAAGAGATAATATTTCAAAAAATTATAATATCAACTATCATTTTCACACCTCTTAATACTATCATTTAATAGCAAATATCATTTTCTGCAAGATTATTCCGAAAATAATTCCTTTTCCATATTATTATGCGTTCTGCTTAAAAAGCTCTTAAATTTACATTAGATTTTCACTTACTTTCCTCACAACACAAACTACATCTACATAGCTTATTAATAAAAGAAGACTTTTTCGACCAATGAAAAACTAACAATTTTAAAGCAACACAATGCCACCTGCCTTTTCCTTTTCTTTTCTTTTCTTCTTTATATCTTTATCAATTATTCGAGAAATAAAAACTCTTACAGGAAAAAACTACACAAACCTAGAGCAGGATTTATTTTGGAAATTTTCAGTTTTCTCCCTTGTTTTCAGATGCAATATCTAAGTGAAAATCTAAGCAAAATAAGCAAAGTTTGTTTGAAAAGTAGCAAGTTTGAAAAAGCTAAAAACTAGTTTATTTTTGGATTTTCTCTAAGGTATAGTTGACTAGAGTGAGTAATTTTTGTTGAGTTGAAATCTTCTTGGAAATGTGTTAAGAATGTCTTTGATATATGTAATGGTATTTTTTGTTTTAATCGAGCTAATATTAATGGTGTAAGGATGGGTGATATAAAAGTAATATTTTTTAAGATATGTTAAGACTACTATGTTTCGTTAATTTCAATTGGCTTTCAGAAAGAAAAACTGCAAGTATTCTTAGTAGCTATGATATGGCATTAAAGGAAAACACTGAGTGAAGCTGAAGCTAGAATCTACTAAAATTGTATTAAAATCTAAGTTTCAAAAGTTCTATTTCTACGTGGCAGCCCTCATAGATCAGTCGGTAGAGCATCAGACTTTTAAGTACGAATGTAATCTGAGCGTCTGGGGTTCGAGTCCCCATGCGGGCTGAAGATAGTTTTTCTTTCTCTCTACTTCATATGCTGTAACAATTGAAACAATAAACTTCTGCCAGTTTAGAAATCTACTTTATAACTCTATATAGAAACCATTTTTATTATTATTTTTGTTGTTGTTGTTGTTGCTGTTTTACTGGTCCTTCTTCTTGTTGTTACTATTATTATTATTAATGCATCAACTTTATTATACGTCAGTTATTTTCCTAAAAATCAGGCTGCATTTTCTGTGGTGCTATTCAATCGCTAGCGATATATGATATCGCCTATTCTTTCTCTATATAGACGCACTCCATCTCTAATGATTACTGCCGGAGAAAATACACACGGACAGCCGACTTGAAATCCTCCACCAGCCTCGCTGCATTTCTTATAGCGCTAATATCAATTATTCTCCCTCCACTTATATAGCTAAATACTACACTCGCCTCTTAACCTTACTATGGCAAACGGTCGACCAGAAGGAAAATTCTCCTTTCAAACCTTGCTAAGTCTGCTTAACAATTCGCCTTTTCTAGCATCTCGCCTCTGCCGACCGCTTTGCTAAATTTATATACATTCTCTCTCGTAGGAAAACACAAAACTCTCAAGCTCAGCATCAAATAAACGGACACATTTTCATTGGCACTTCTTAAGAGATAATATTTCAAAATATTATAATATCAACTATCATTTTCACACCTCTTAATACTATCATTTAATAGCAAATATCATTTTCTGCAAGATTATTCCGAAAATAATTCTCTTTCCATATTATTATGCGTTCTGCTTAAAAAGCTCTTAAATTTACATTAGATTTTCACTTACTTTCCTCAAAACACAAACTACATCTACATAGCTTATTAATGAAAGAAGACTTTTTCGACCAATGAAAAACTAACAATTTTAAAGCAACACAATGCCACCTGCCTTTTCCTTTTCTTTTCTTTTCTTTTCTTCTTTATATCTTCATCAATTATTCGAGAAATAAAAACTCTTACAGGAAAAAACTACACAAACCTAGAGCAGGATTTATTTTGGAAATTTTCAGTTTTCTCCCTTGTTTTCAGATGCAATATCTAAGTGAAAATCTAAGCAAAATAAGCAAAGTTTGTTTGAAAAGTAGCAAGTTTGAAAAAGCTAAAAACTAGTTTATTTTGGGATTTTCTCTAAGGTATAGTTGACTAGAGTGAGTAATTTTTGTTGAGTTGAAATCTTCTTGGAAATGTGTTAAGAATGTCTTTGATATATGTAATGGTATTTTTTGTTTTAATCGAGCTAATATTAATGGTGTAAGGATGGGTAATATAAAAGTAATATTTTTTAAGATATGTTAAGACTACTATGTTTCGTTAATTTCAATTGGCTTTCAGAAAGAAAAACTGCAAGTATTCTTAGTAGCTATGATATGGCATTAAAGGAAAACACTGAGTGAAGCTGAAGCTAGAATCTACTAAAATTGTATTATAATCTAAGTTTCAAAAGTTCTATTTCTACGTGGCAGCCCTCATAGCTCAGTCGGTAGAGCATCAGACTTTTAAGTACGAATGTAATCTGAGGGTCTGGGGTTCGAGTCCCCATGCGGGCTGAAGATAGTTTTTCTTTCTCTCTACTTCATATGCTGTAACAATTGAAACAATAAACTTCTGCCAGTTTAGAAATCTACTTTATAACTTTATATAGAAAACATTTTTATTATTATCATTATTGTTGTTGTTTTACTGGTCCTTCTTCTTGTTGTTACTATTATTATTATTAATGCATCAACTTTATTATACGTCAGTTATTTTCCTAAAAATCAGGCTGCATTTTCTGTGGTGCTATTCAATCGCTAGCGATATATGATATCGCCTATTCTTTCTCTATATAGACGCACTCCATCTCTAATGATTACTGCCGGAGAAAATACACACGGACAGCCGACTTGAAATCCTCCACCAGCCTCGCTGCATTTCTTATAGCGCTAATATCAATTATTCTCCCTCCACTTATATAGCTAAATACTACACTCGCCTCTTAACCTTACTATGGCAAACGGTCGACCAGAAGGAAAATTCTCCTTGCAAACTCTGCTTAACAATTCGCCTTTTCTAGCATCTCGACTCTGCCGACCGCTTTGCTAAATTTATATACATTCTCTCTCGTAGGAAAACACAAAACTCTCAAGCTCAGCATCAAATAAACGGACACATTTTCATTGGCACTTCTTAAGAGATAATATTTCAAAAAATTATAATATCAACTATCATTTTCCCACCTCTTAATACTATCATTTAATAGCAAATATCATTTTCTGCAAGATTATTCCGAAAATAATTCTCTTTCCATATTATTATGCGTTCTGCTTAAAAAGCTCTTAAATTTACATTAGATTTTCAGTTACTTTCCTCAAAACACAAACTACATCTACATAGCTTATTAATGAAAGAAGACTTTTTCGACCAATGAAAAACTAACAATTTTAAAGCAACACAATGCCACCTGCCTTTTCCTTTTCTTTTCTTTTCTTTTCTTCTTTATATCTTTATCAATTATTCGAGAAATAAAAACTCTTACAGGAAAAAACTACACAAACCTACAGCAGGATTTATTTTGGAAATTTTCAGTTTTCTCCCTTGTTTTCAGATGCAATATCTAAGTGAAAATCTAAGCAAAATAAGCAAAGTTTGTTTGAAAAGTAGCAAGTTTGAAAAAGCTAAAAACTAGTTTATTTTTGGATTCTCTCTAAGGTATAGTTGACTAGAGTGAGTAATTTTTGTTGAGTTGAAATCTTCTTGGAAATGTGTTAAGAATGTCTTTGATATATGTAATGGTATTTTTTGTTTTAATCGAGCTAATATTAATGGTGTAAGGATGGGTGATATAAAAGTAATATTTTTTAAGATATGTTAAGACTACTATGTTTCGTTAATTTCAATTGGCTTTCAGAAAGAAAAACTGCAAGTATTCTTAGTAGCTATGATATGGCATTAAAAGAAAACACTGAGTGAAGCTGAAGCTAGAATCTACTAAAATTGTATTATAATCTAAGTTTCAAAAGTTCCTGTGGCAGCCCTCATAGCTCAGTCGGTAGAGCATCAGACTTTTAAGTACGAATGTAATCTGAGGGTCTGGGGTTCGAGTCCCCATGCGGGCTGAAGATAGTTTTTCTTTCTCTCTACTTCATATGCTGTAACAATTGAAACAATAAACTTCTGCCAGTTTAGAAATCTACTTTATAACTCTATATAGAAACCATTTTTATTATTATTATTATCATTATTATCATTATTGTTGTTGTTTTACTGGTCCTTCTTCTTGTTGTTACTATTATTATTATTAATGCATCAACTTTATTATACGTCAGTTATTTTCCTAAAAATCAGGCTGCATTTTCTGTGGTGCTATTCAATCGCTAGCGATATATGATATCGCCTATTCTTTCTCTATATAGACGCACTCCATCTCTAATGATTACTGCCGGAGAAAATACACACGGACAGCCGACTTGAAATCCTCCACCAGCCTCGCTGCATTTCTTATAGCGCTAATATCAATTATTCTCCCTCCACTTATATAGCTAAATACTACACTCGCCTCTTAACCTTACTATGGCAAACGGTCGACCAGAAGGAAAATTCTCCTTGCAAACTCTGCTTAACAATTCGCCTTTTCTAGCATCTCGACTCTGCCGACCGCTTTGCTAAATTTATATACATTCTCTCTCGTAGGAAAACACAAAACTCTCAAGCTCAGCATCAAATAAACGGACACATTTTCATTGGCACTTCTTAAGAGATAATATTTCAAAAAATTATAATATCAACTATCATTTTCCCACCTCTTAATACTATCGTTTAATAGCAAATATCATTTTCTGCAAGATTATTCCGAAAATAATTCTCTTTCCATATTATTATGCGTTCTGCTTAAAAAGCTCTTAAATTTACATTAGATTTTCACTTACTTTCCTCAAAACACAAACTACATCTACATAGCTTATTAATGAAAGAAGACTTTTTCGACCAATGAAAAACTAACAATTTTAAAGCAACACAATGCCACCTGCCTTTTCCTTTTCTTTTCTTTTCTTTTCTTCTTTATATCTTTATCAATTATTCGAGAAATAAAAACTCTTACAGGAAAAAACTACACAAACCTACAGCAGGATTTATTTTGGAAATTTTCAGTTTTCTCCCTTGTTTTCAGATGCAATATCTAAGTGAAAATCTAAGCAAAATAAGCAAAGTTTGTTTGAAAAGTAGCAAGTTTGAAAAAGCTAAAAACTAGTTTATTTTTGGATTTTCTCTAAGGTATAGTTGACTAGAGTGAGTAATTTTTGTTGAGTTGAAATCTTCTTGGAAATGTGTTAAGAATGTCTTTGATATATGTAATGGTATTTTTTGTTTTAATCGAGCTAATATTAATGGTGTAAGGATGGGTGATATAAAAGTAATATTTTTTAAGATATGTTAAGACTACTATGTTTCGTTAATTTCAATTGGCTTTCAGAAAGAAAAACTGCAAGTATTCTTAGTAGCTATGATATGGCATTAAAGGAAAACACTGAGTGAAGCTGAAGCTAGAATCTACTAAAATTGTATTATAATCTAAGTTTCAAAAGTTCTATTTCTACGTGGCAGCCCTCATAGCTCAGTCGGTAGAGCATCAGACTTTTAAGTACGAATGTAATCTGAGGGTCTGGGGTTCGAGTCCCCATGCGGGCTGAAGATAGTTTTTCTTTCTCTCTACTTCATATGCTGTAACAATTGAAACAATAAACTTCTGCCAGTTTAGAAATCTACTTTATAACTCTATATAGAAACCATTTTTATTATTATTATTATTATTATTATCATTATTGTTGTTGTTTTACTGGTCCTTCTTCTTGTTGTTACTATTATTATTATTAATGCATCAACTTTATTATACGTCAGTTATTTTCCTAAAAATCAGGCTGCATTTTCTGTGGTGCTATTCAATCGCTAGCGATATATGATATCGCCTATTCTTTCTCTATATAGACGCACTCCATCTCTAATGATTACTGCCGGAGAAAATACACACGGACAGCCGACTTGAAATCCTCCACCAGCCTCGCTGCATTTCTTATAGCGCTAATATCAATTATTCTCCCTCCACTTATATAGCTAAATACTACACTCGCCTCTTAACCTTACTATGGCAAACGGTCGACCAGAAGGAAAATTCTCCTTGCAAACTCTGCTTAACAATTCGCCTTTTCTAGCATCTCGACTCTGCCGACCGCTTTGCTAAATTTATATACATTCTCTCTCGTAGGAAAACACAAAACTCTCAAGCTCAGCATCAAATAAACGGACACATTTTCATTGGCACTTCTTAAGAGATAATATTTCAAAAAATTATAATATCAACTATCATTTTCACACCTCTTAGTACTATCATTTAATAGCAAATATCATTTTCTGCAAGATTATTCCGAAAATAATTCTCTTTCCATATTATTATGCTTTCTGCTTAAAAAGCTCTTAAATTTACATTAGATTTTCACTTACTTTCCTCAAAACACAAACTACATCTACATAGCTTATTAATGAAAGAAGACTTTTTCGACCAATGAAAAACTAACAATTTTAAAGCAACACAATGCCACCTGCCTTTTCCTTTTCTTTTCTTTTCTTTTCTTCTTTATATCTTTATCAATTATTCGAGAAATAAAAACTCTTACAGGAAAAAACTACACAAACCTACAGCAGGATTTATTTTGGAAATTTTCAGTTTTCTCCCTTGTTTTCAGATGCAATATCTAAGTGAAAATCTAAGCAAAATAAGCAAAGTTTGTTTGAAAAGTAGCAAGTTTGAAAAAGCTAAAAACTAGTTTATTTTTGGATTTTCTCTAAGGTATAGTTGACTAGAGTGAGTAATTTTTGTTGAGTTGAAATCTTCTTGGAAATGTGTTAAGAATGTCTTTGATATATGCAATGGTATTTTTTGTTTTAATCGAGCTAATATTAATGGTGTAAGGATGGGTGATATAAAAGTAATATTTTTTAAGATATGTTAAGACTACTATGTTTCGTTAATTTCAATTGGCTTTCAGAAAGAAAAACTGCAAGTATTCTTAGTAGCTATGATATGGCATTAAAGGAAAACACTGAGTGAAGCTGAAGCTAGAATCTACTAAAATTGTATTATAATCTAAGTTTCAAAAGTTCTATTTCTACGTGGCAGCCCTCATAGCTCAGTCGGTAGAGCATCAGACTTTTAAGTACGAATGTAATCTGAGGGTCTGGGGTTCGAGTCCCCATGCGGGCTGAAGATAGTTTTTCTTTCTCTCTACTTCATATGCTGTAACAATTGAAACAATAAACTTCTGCCAGTTTAGAAATCTACTTTATAACTCTATATAGAAACCATTTTTATTATTATTATTATTATTATTATCATTATTGTTGTTGTTTTACTGGTCCTTCTTCTTGTTGTTACTATTATTATTATTAATGCATCAACTTTATTATACGTCAGTTATTTTCCTAAAAATCAGGCTGCATTTTCTGTGGTGCTATTCAATCGCTAGCGATATATGATATCGCCTATTCTTTCTCTATATAGACGCACTCCATCTCTAATGATTACTGCCGGAGAAAATACACACGGACAGCCGACTTGAAATCCTCCACCAGCCTCGCTGCATTTCTTATAGCGCTAATATCAATTATTCTCCCTCCACTTATATAGCTAAATACTACACTCGCCTCTTAACCTTACTATGGCAAACGGTCGACCAGAAGGAAAATTCTCCTTGCAAACTCTGCTTAACAATTCGCCTTTTCTAGCATCTCGACTCTGCCGACCGCTTTGCTAAATTTATATACATTCTCTCTCGTAGGAAAGCACAAAACTCTCAAGCTCAGCATCAAATAAACGGACACATTTTCATTGGCACTTCTTAAGAGATAATATTTCAAAAAATTATAATATCAACTATCATTTTCCCACCTCTTAATACTATCATTTAATAGCAAATATCATTTTCTGCAAGATTATTCCGAAAATAATTCTCTTTCCATATTATTATGCGTTCTGCTTAAAAAGCTCTTAAATTTACATTAGATTTTCAGTTACTTTCCTCAAAACACAAACTACATCTACATAGCTTATTAATGAAAGAAGACTTTTTCGACCAATGAAAAACTAACAATTTTAAAGCAACACAATGCCACCTGCCTTTTCCTTTTCTTTTCTTTTCTTTTCTTCTTTATATCTTTATCAATTATTCGAGAAATAAAAACTCTTACAGGAAAAAACTACACAAACCTACAGCAGGATTTATTTTGGAAATTTTCAGTTTTCTCCCTTGTTTTCAGATGCAATATCTAAGTGAAAATCTAAGCAAAATAAGCAAAGTTTGTTTGAAAAGTAGCAAGTTTGAAAAAGCTAAAAACTAGTTTATTTTTGGATTCTCTCTAAGGTATAGTTGACTAGAGTGAGTAATTTTTGTTGAGTTGAAATCTTCTTGGAAATGTGTTAAGAATGTCTTTGATATATGTAATGGTATTTTTTGTTTTAATCGAGCTAATATTAATGGTGTAAGGATGGGTGATATAAAAGTAATATTTTTTAAGATATGTTAAGACTACTATGTTTCGTTAATTTCAATTGGCTTTCAGAAAGAAAAACTGCAAGTATTCTTAGTAGCTATGATATGGCATTAAAAGAAAACACTGAGTGAAGCTGAAGCTAGAATCTACTAAAATTGTATTATAATCTAAGTTTCAAAAGTTCCTGTGGCAGCCCTCATAGCTCAGTCGGTAGAGCATCAGACTTTTAAGTACGAATGTAATCTGAGGGTCTGGGGTTCGAGTCCCCATGCGGGCTGAAGATAGTTTTTCTTTCTCTCTACTTCATATGCTGTAACAATTGAAACAATAAACTTCTGCCAGTTTAGAAATCTACTTTATAACTCTATATAGAAACCATTTTTATTATTATTATTATCATTATTATCATTATTGTTGTTGTTTTACTGGTCCTTCTTCTTGTTGTTACTATTATTATTATTAATGCATCAACTTTATTATACGTCAGTTATTTTCCTAAAAATCAGGCTGCATTTTCTGTGGTGCTATTCAATCGCTAGCGATATATGATATCGCCTATTCTTTCTCTATATAGACGCACTCCATCTCTAATGATTACTGCCGGAGAAAATACACACGGACAGCCGACTTGAAATCCTCCACCAGCCTCGCTGCATTTCTTATAGCGCTAATATCAATTATTCTCCCTCCACTTATATAGCTAAATACTACACTCGCCTCTTAACCTTACTATGGCAAACGGTCGACCAGAAGGAAAATTCTCCTTGCAAACTCTGCTTAACAATTCGCCTTTTCTAGCATCTCGACTCTGCCGACCGCTTTGCTAAATTTATATACATTCTCTCTCGTAGGAAAACACAAAACTCTCAAGCTCAGCATCAAATAAACGGACACATTTTCATTGGCACTTCTTAAGAGATAATATTTCAAAAAATTATAATATCAACTATCATTTTCCCACCTCTTAATACTATCGTTTAATAGCAAATATCATTTTCTGCAAGATTATTCCGAAAATAATTCTCTTTCCATATTATTATGCGTTCTGCTTAAAAAGCTCTTAAATTTACATTAGATTTTCACTTACTTTCCTCAAAACACAAACTACATCTACATAGCTTATTAATGAAAGAAGACTTTTTCGACCAATGAAAAACTAACAATTTTAAAGCAACACAATGCCACCTGCCTTTTCCTTTTCTTTTCTTTTCTTTTCTTCTTTATATCTTTATCAATTATTCGAGAAATAAAAACTCTTACAGGAAAAAACTACACAAACCTACAGCAGGATTTATTTTGGAAATTTTCAGTTTTCTCCCTTGTTTTCAGATGCAATATCTAAGTGAAAATCTAAGCAAAATAAGCAAAGTTTGTTTGAAAAGTAGCAAGTTTGAAAAAGCTAAAAACTAGTTTATTTTTGGATTTTCTCTAAGGTATAGTTGACTAGAGTGAGTAATTTTTGTTGAGTTGAAATCTTCTTGGAAATGTGTTAAGAATGTCTTTGATATATGTAATGGTATTTTTTGTTTTAATCGAGCTAATATTAATGGTGTAAGGATGGGTGATATAAAAGTAATATTTTTTAAGATATGTTAAGACTACTATGTTTCGTTAATTTCAATTGGCTTTCAGAAAGAAAAACTGCAAGTATTCTTAGTAGCTATGATATGGCATTAAAGGAAAACACTGAGTGAAGCTGAAGCTAGAATCTACTAAAATTGTATTATAATCTAAGTTTCAAAAGTTCTATTACTACGTGGCAGCCCTCATAGCTCAGTCGGTAGAGCATCAGACTTTTAAGTACGAATGTAATCTGAGGGTCTGGGGTTCGAGTCCCCATGCGGGCTGAAGATAGTTTTTCCTTCTCTCTACTTCATATGCTGTAACAATTGAAACAATAAACTTCTGCCAGTTTAGAAATCTACTTTATAACTCTATATAGAAACCATTTTTATTATTATTATTATTATTATTATCATTATTGTTGTTGTTTTACTGGTCCTTCTTGTTGTTACTATTATTATTATTAATGCATCAACTTTATTATACGTCAGTTATTTTCCTAAAAATCAGGCTGCATTTTCTGTGGTGCTATTCAATCGCTAGCGATATATGATATCGCCTATTCTTTCTCTATATAGACGCACTCCATCTCTAATGATTACTGCCGGAGAAAATACACACGGACAGCCGACTTGAAATCCTCCACCAGCCTCGCTGCATTTCTTATAGCGCTAATATCAATTATTCTCCCTCCACTTATATAGCTAAATACTACACTCGCCTCTTAACCTTACTATGGCAAACGGTCGACCAGAAGGAAAATTCTCCTTGCAAACTCTGCTTAACAATTCGCCTTTTCTAGCATCTCGACTCTGCCGACCGCTTTGCTAAATTTATATACATTCTCTCTCGTAGGAAAACACAAAACTCTCAAGCTCAGCATCAAATAAACGGACACATTTTCATTGGCACTTCTTAAGAGATAATATTTCAAAAAATTATAATATCAACTATCATTTTCCCACCTCTTAATACTATCATTTAATAGCAAATATCATTTTCTGCAAGATTATTCCGAAAATAATTCTCTTTCCATATTATTATGCGTTCTGCTTAAAAAGCTCTTAAATTTACATTAGATTTTCACTTACTTTCCTCAAAACACAAACTACATCTACATAGCTTATTAATGAAAGAAGACTTTTTCGACCAATGAAAAACTAACAATTTTAAAGCAACACAATGCCACCTGCCTTTTCCTTTTCTTTTCTTTTCTTTTCTTCTTTATATCTTTATCAATTATTCGAGAAATAAAAACTCTTACAGGAAAAAACTACACAAACCTACAGCAGGATTTATTTTGGAAATTTTCAGTTTTCTCCCTTGTTTTCAGATGCAATATCTAAGTGAAAATCTAAGCAAAATAAGCAAAGTTTGTTTGAAAAGTAGCAAGTTTGAAAAAGCTAAAAACTAGTTTATTTTTGGATTTTCTCTAAGGTATAGTTGACTAGAGTGAGTAATTTTTGTTGAGTTGAAATCTTCTTGGAAATGTGTTAAGAATGTCTTTGATATATGTAATGGTATTTTTTGTTTTAATCGAGCTAATATTAATGGTGTAAGGATGGGTGATATAAAAGTAATATTTTTTAAGATATGTTAAGACTACTATGTTTCGTTAATTTCAATTGGCTTTCAGAAAGAAAAAATGCAAGTATTCTTAGTAGCTATGATATGGCATTAAAGGAAAACACTGAGTGAAGCTGAAGCTAGAATCTACTAAAATTGTATTATAATCTAAGTTTCAAAAGTTCTTTTTCTACGTGGCAGCCCTCATAGCTCAGTCGGTAGAGCATCAGACTTTTAAGTACGAATGTAATCTGAGGGTCTGGGGTTCGAGTCCCCATGCGGGCTGAAGATAGTTTTTTTTCTCTCTACTTCATATGCTGTAACAATTGAAACAATAAACTTCTGCCAGTTTAGAAATCTACTTTATAACTCTATATAGAAACCATTTTTATTATTATTATTATTATTATCATTATTGTTGTTGTTTTACTGGTCCTTCTTCTTGTTGTTACTATTATTATTATTAATGCATCAACTTTATTATACGTCAGTTATTTTCCTAAAAATCAGGCTGCATTTTCTGTGGTGCTATTCAATCGCTAGCGATATATGATATCGCCTATTCTTTCTCTATATAGACGCACTCCATCTCTAATGATTACTGCCGGAGAAAATACACACGGACAGCCGACTTGAAATCCTCCACCAGCCTCGCTGCATTTCTTATAGCGCTAATATCAATTATTCTCCCTCCACTTATATAGCTAAATACTACACTCGCCTCTTAACCTTACTATGGCAAACGGTCGACCAGAAGGAAAATTCTCCTTGCAAACTCTGCTTAACAATTCGCCTTTTCTAGCATCTCGACTCTGCCGACCGCTTTGCTAAATTTATATACATTCTCTCTCGTAGGAAAACACAAAACTCTCAAGCTCAGCATCAAATAAACGGACACATTTTCATTGGCACTTCTTAAGAGATAATATTTCAAAAAATTATAATATCAACTATCATTTTCACACCTCTTAGTACTATCATTTAATAGCAAATATCATTTTCTGCAAGATTATTCCGAAAATAATTCTCTTTCCATATTATTATGCGTTCTGCTTAAAAAGCTCTTAAATTTACATTAGATTTTCACTTACTTTCCTCAAAACACAAACTACATCTACATAGCTTATTAATGAAAGAACACTTTTTCGACCAATGAAAAACTAACAATTTTAAAGCAACACAATGCCACCTGCCTTTTCCTTTTCTTTTCTTTTCTTTTCTTCTTTATATCTTTATCAATTATTCGAGAAATAAAAACTCTTACAGGAAAAAACTACACAAACCTACAGCAGGATTTATTTTGGAAATTTTCAGTTTTCTCCCTTGTTTTCAGATGCAATATCTAAGTGAAAATCTAAGCAAAATAAGCAAAGTTTGTTTGAAAAGTAGCAAGTTTGAAAAAGCTAAAAACTAGTTTATTTTTGGATTTTCTCTAAGGTATAGTTGACTAGAGTGAGTAATTTTTGTTGAGTTGAAATCTTCTTGGAAATGTGTTAAGAATGTCTTTGATATATGTAATGGTATTTTTTGTTTTAATCGAGCTATTATTAATGGTGTAAGGATGGGTGATATAAAAGTAATATTTTTTATGATATGTTAAGACTACTATGTTTCGTTAATTTCAATTGGCTTTCAGAAAGAAAAACTGCAAGTATTCTTAGTAGCTATGATATGGCATTAAAGGAAAACACTGAGTGAAGCTGAAGCTAAAATCTACTAAAATTGTATTATAATCTAGGTTTCAAAAGTTCTATTTCTACGTGGCAGCCCTCATAGCTCAGTCGGTAGAGCATCAGACTTTTAAGTACGAATGTAATCTGAGGGTCTGGTGTTCGAGTCCCCATGCGGGCTGAAGATAGTTTTTCTTTCTCTCTACTTCATATGCTGTAACAATTGAAACAATAAACTTCTGCCAGTTTAGAAATCTACTTTATAACTCTATATAGAAACCATTTTTATTATTATTATTATTATTATTTTTGTTGTTGTTGTTGTTGTTGTTGCTGTTTTACTGGTCCTTCTTCTTGTTGTTACTATTATTATTATTAATGCATCAACTTTATTATACGTCAGTTATTTTCCTAAAAATCAGGCTGTATTTTCTGTGGTGCTATTCAATCGCTAGCGATATATGATATCGCCTATTCTTTCTCTATATAGACGCACTCCATCTCTAATGATTACTGCCGGAGAAAATACACACGGACAGCCGACTTAAATCCTCCACCAGCCTCGCTGCATTTCTTATAGCGCTAATATCAATTATTCTCCCTCCACTTATATAGCTAAATACTACACTCGCCTCTTAACCTTACTATGGCAAACGGTCGACCAGAAGGAAAATTCTCCTTGCAAACTCTGCTTAACAATTCGCCTTTTCTAGCATCTCGACTCTGCCGACCGCTTTGCTAAATTTATATACATTCTCTCTCGTAGGAAAACACAAAACTCTCAAGCTCAGCATCAAATAAACGGACACATTTTCATTGGCACTTCTTAAGAGATAATATTTCAAAAAATTATAATATCAACTATCATTTTCACACCTCTTAGTACTATCATTTAATAGCAAATATCATTTTCTGCAAGATTATTCCGAAAATAATTCTCTTTCCATATTATTATGCGTTCTGCTTAAAAAGCTCTTAAATTTACATTAGATTTTCACTTACTTTCCTCAAAACACAAACTACATCTACATAGCTTATTAATGAAAGAAGACTTTTTCGACCAATGAAAAACTAACAATTTTAAAGCAACACAATGCCACCTGCCTTTTCCTTTTCTTTTCTTTTCTTTTCTTCTTTATATCTTTATGAATTATTCGAGAAATAAAAACTCTTACAGGAAAAAACTACACAAACCTACAGCAGGATTTATTTTGGAAATTTTCAGTTTTCTCCCTTGTTTTCAGATGCAATATCTAAGTGAAAATCTAAGCAAAATAAGCAAAGTTTGTTTGAAAAGTAGCAAGTTTGAAAAAGCTAAAAACTAGTTTATTTTTGGATTTTCTCTAAGGTATAGTTGACTAGAGTGAGTAATTTTTGTTGAGTTGAAATCTTCTTGGAAATGTGTTAAGAATGTCTTTGATATATATAATGGTATTTTTTGTTTTAATCGAGCTAATATTAATGGTGTAAGGATGGGTGATATAAAAGTAATATTTTTTATGATATGTTAAGACTACTATGTTTCGTTAATTTCAATTGGCTTTCAGAAAGAAAAAATGCAAGTATTCTTAGTAGCTATGATATGGCATTAAAGGAAAACACTGAGTGAAGCTGAAGCTAAAATCTACTAAAATTGTATTATAATCTAAGTTTCAAAAGTTCTATTTCTACGTGGCAGCCCTCATAGCTCAGTCGGTAGAGCATCAGACTTTTAAGTACGAATGTAATCTGAGGGTCTGGTGTTCGAGTCCCCATGCGGGCTGAAGATAGTTTTTCTTTCTCTCTACTTCATATGCTGTAACAATTGAAACAATAAACTTCTGCCAGTTTAGAAATCTACTTTATAACTCTATATAGAAACCATTTTTATTATTATTATTATTATTTTTGTTGTTGTTGTTGTTGTTGCTGTTTTACTGGTCCTTCTTCTTGTTGTTACTATTATTATTATTAATGCATCAACTTTATTATACGTCAGTTATTTTCCTAAAAATCAGGCTGCATTTTCTGTGGTGCTATTCAATCGCTAGCGATATATGATATCGCCTATTCTTTCTCTATATAGACGCACTCCATCTCTAATGATTACTGCCGGAGAAAATACACACGGACAGCCGACTTAAATCCTCCACCAGCCTCGCTGCATTTCTTATAGCGCTAATATCAATTATTCTCCCTCCACTTATATAGCTAAATACTACACTCGCCTCTTAACCTTACTATGGCAAACGGTCGACCAGAAGGAAAATTCTCCTTGCAAACTCTGCTTAACAATTCGCCTTTTCTAGCATCTCGCCTCTGCCAACCGCTTTGCTAAATTTATATACATTCTCTCTCGTAGGAAAACACAAAACTCTCAAGCTCAGCATCAAATAAACGGACACATTTTCATTGGCACTTCTTAAGAGATAATATTTCAAAAAATTATAATATCAACTATCATTTTCACACCTCTTAGTACTATCATTTAATAGCAAATATCATTTTCTGCAAGATTATTCCGAAAATAATTCTCTTTCCATATTATTATGCTTTCTGCTTAAAAAGCTCTTAAATTTACATTAGATTTTCACTTACTTTCCTCAAAACACAAACTACATCTACATAGCTTATTAATGAAAGAAGACTTTTTCGGCCAATGAAAAACTAACAATTTTAAAGCAACACAATGCCACCTGCCTTTTCCTTTTCTTTTCTTTTCTTTTCTTCTTTATATCTTTATCAATTATTCGAGAAATAAAAACTCTTACAGGAAAAAACTACACAAACCTACAGCAGGATTTATTTTGGAAATTTTCAGTTTTCTCCCTTGTTTTCAGATGCAATATCTAAGTGAAAATCTAAGCAAAATAAGCAAAGTTTGTTTGAAAAGTAGCAAGTTTGAAAAAGCTAAAAACTAGTTTATTTTTGGATTTTCTCTAAGCTATAGTTGACTAGAGTGAGTAATTTTTGTTGAGTTGAAATCTTCTTGGAAATGTGTTAAGAATGTCTTTGATATATGTAATGGTATTTTTTGTTTTAATCGAGCTAATATTAATGGTGTAAGGATGGGTGATATAAAAGTAATATTTTTTAAGATATGTTAAGACTACTATGTTTCGTTAATTTCAATTGGCTTTCAGAAAGAAAAACTGCAAGTATTCTTAGTAGCTATGATATGGCATTAAAGGAAAACACTGAGTGAAGCTGAAGCTAGAATCTACTAAAATTGTATTATAATCTAAGTTTCAAAAGTTCTATTTCTACGTGGCAGCCCTCATAGCTCAGTCGGTAGAGCATCAGACTTTTAAGTACGAATGTAATTTGAGGGTCTGGGGTTCGAGTCCCCATGCGGGCTGAAGATAGTTTTTCTTTCTCTCTACTTCATATGCTGTAACAATTGAAACAATAAACTTCTGCCAGTTTAGAAATCTACTTCATAACTCTATATAGAAACCATTTTTATTATTATTATTATTATTATCATTATTGTTGTTGTTTTACTGGTCCTTCTTCTTGTTGTTACTATTATTATTATTAATGCATCAACTTTATTATACGTCAGTTATTTTCCTAAAAATCAGGCTGCATTTTCTGTGGTGCTATTCAATCCCTAGCGATATATGATATCGCCTATTCTTTCTCTATATAGACGCACTCCATCTCTAATGATTACTGCCGGAGAAAATACACACGGACAGCCGACTTGAAATCCTCCACCAGCCTCGCTGCATTTCTTATAGCGCTAATATCAATTATTCTCCCTCCACTTATATAGCTAAATACTACACTCGCCTCTTAACCTTACTATGGCAAACGGTCGACCAGAAGGAAAATTCTCCTTGCAAACTCTGCTTAACAATTCGCCTTTTCTAGCATCTCGACTCTGCCGACCGCTTTGCTAAATTTATATACATTCTCTCTCGTAGGAAAACACAAAACTCTCAAGCTCAGCATCAAATAAACGGACACATTTTCATTGGCACTTCTTAAGAGATAATATTTCAAAAAATTATAATATCAACTATCATTTTCACACCTCTTAGTACTATCATTTAATAGCAAATATCATTTTCTGCAAGATTATTCCGAAAATAATTCTCTTTCCATATTATTATGCGTTCTGCTTAAAAAGCTCTTAAATTTACATTAGATTTTCACTTACTTTCCTCAAAACACAAACTACATCTACATAGCTTATTAATGAAAGAAGACTTTTTCGACCAATGAAAAACTAACAATTTTAAAGCAACACAATGCCACCTGCCTTTTCCTTTTCTTTTCTTTTCTTTTCTTCTTTATATCTTTATCAATTATTCGAGAAATAAAAACTCTTACAGGAAAAAACTACACAAACCTACAGCAGGATTTATTTTGGAAATTTTCAGTTTTCTCCCTTGTTTTCAGATGCAATATCTAAGTGAAAATCTAAGCAAAATAAGCAAAGTTTGTTTGAAAAGTAGCAAGTTTGAAAAAGCTAAAAACTAGTTTATTTTGGGATTTTCTCTAAGGTATAGTTGACTAGAGTGAGTAATTTTTGTTGAGTTGAAATCTTCTTGGAAATGTGTTAAGAATGTCTTTGATATATGTAATGGTATTTTTTGTTTTAATCGAGCTAATATTAATGGTGTAAGGATGGGTGATATAAAAGTAATATTTTTTATGATATGTTAAGACTACTATGTTTCGTTAATTTCAATTGGCTTTCAGAAAGAAAAACTGCAAGTATTCTTAGTAGCTATGATATGGCATTAAAGGAAAACACTGAGTGAAGCTGAAGCTAAAATCTACTAAAATTGTATTATAATCTAAGTTTCAAAAGTTCTATTTCTACGTGGCAGCCCTCATAGCTCAGTCGGTAGAGCATCAGACTTTTAAGTACGAATGTAATCTGAGGGTCTGGTGTTCGAGTCCCCATGCGGGCTGAAGATAGTTTTTCTTTCTCTCTACTTCATATGCTGTAACAATTGAAACAATAAACTTCTGCCAGTTTAGAAATCTACTTTATAACTCTATATAGAAACCATTTTTATTATTATTATTATTATTTTTGTTGTTGTTGTTGTTGTTGCTGTTTTACTGGTCCTTCTTCTTGTTGTTACTATTATTATTATTAATGCATCAACTTTATTATACGTCAGTTATTTTCCTAAAAATCAGGCTGCATTTTCTGTGGTGCTATTCAATCGCTAGCGATATATGATATCGCCTATTCTTTCTCTATATAGACGCACTCCATCTCTAATGATTACTGCCGGAGAAAATACACACGGACAGCCGACTTAAATCCTCCACCAGCCTCGCTGCATTTCTTATAGCGCTAATATCAATTATTCTCCCTCCACTTATATAGCTAAATACTACACTCGCCTCTTAACCTTGCTATGGCAAACGGTCGACCAGAAGGAAAATTCTCCTTGCAAACTCTGCTTAACAATTCGCCTTTTCTAGCATCTCGCCTCTGCCGACCGCTTTGCTAAATTTATATACATTCTCTCTCGTAGGAAAACACAAAACTCTCAAGCTCAGCATCAAATAAACGGACACATTTTCATTGGCACTTCTTAAGAGATAATATTTCAAAAAATTATAATATCAACTATCATTTTCACACCTCTTAGTACTATCATTTAATAGCAAATATCATTTTCTGCAAGATTATTCCGAAAATAATTCTCTTTCCATATTATTATGCTTTCTGCTTAAAAAGCTCTTAAATTTACATTAGATTTTCACTTACTTTCCTCAAAACACAAACTACATCTACATAGCTTATTAATGAAAGAAGACTTTTTCGACCAATGAAAAACTAACAATTTTAAAGCAACACAATGCCACCTGCCTTTTCCTTTTCTTTTCTTTTCTTTTCTTCTTTATATCTTTATCAATTATTCGAGAAATAAAAACTCTTACAGGAAAAAACTACACAAACCTACAGCAGGATTTATTTTGGAAATTTTCAGTTTTCTCCCTTGTTTTCAGATGCAATATCTAAGTGAAAATCTAAGCAAAATAAGCAAAGTTTGTTTGAAAAGTAGCAAGTTTGAAAAAGCTAAAAACTAGTTTATTTTTGGATTTTCTCTAAGATATAGTTGACTAGAGTGAGTAATTTTTGTTGAGTTGAAATCTTCTTGGAAATGTGTTAAGAATGTCTTTGATATATGTACTGGTATTTTTTGTTTTAATCGAGCTAATATTAATGGTGTAAGGATGGGTGATATAAAAGTAATATTTTTTAAGATATTTTAAGACTACTATGTTTTGTTAATTTCAATTGGCTTTCAGAAAGAAAAACTGCAAGTATTCTTAGTAGCTATGATATGGCATTAAAGGAAAACACTGAGTGAAGCTGAAGCTAGAATCTACTAAAATTGTATTATAATCTAAGTTTCAAAAGTTCTATTTCTACGTGGCAGCCCTCATAGCTCAGTCGGTAGAGCATCAGACTTTTAAGTACGAATGTAATTTGAGGGTCTGGGGTTCGAGTCCCCATGCGGGCTGAAGATAGTTTTTCTTTCTCTCTACTTCATATGCTGTAACAATTGAAACAATAAACTTCTGCCAGTTTAGAAATCTACTTTATAACTCTATATAGAAACCATTTTTATTATTATTATTATTATTATCATTATTGTTGTTGTTTTACTGGTCCTTCTTCTTGTTGTTACTATTATTATTATTAATGCATCAACTTTATTATACGTCAGTTATTTTCCTAAAAATCAGGCTGCATTTTCTGTGGTGCTATTCAATCCCTAGCGATATATGATATCGCCTATTCTTTCTCTATATAGACGCACTCCATCTCTAATGATTACTGCCGGAGAAAATACACACGGACAGCCGACTTGAAATCCTCCACCAGCCTCGCTGCATTTCTTATAGCGCTAATATCAATTATTCTCCCTCCACTTATATAGCTAAATACTACACTCGCCTCTTAACCTTACTATGGCAAACGGTCGACCAGAAGGAAAATTCTCCTTGCAAACTCTGCTTAACAATTCGCCTTTTCTAGCATCTCGACTCTGCCGACCGCTTTGCTAAATTTATATACATTCTCTCTCGTAGGAAAACACAAAACTCTCAAGCTCAGCATCAAATAAACGGACACATTTTCATTGGCACTTCTTAAGAGATAATATTTCAAAAAATTATAATATCAACTATCATTTTCACACCTCTTAGTACTATCATTTAATAGCAAATATCATTTTCTGCAAGATTATTCCGAAAATAATTCTCTTTCCATATTATTATGCTTTCTGCTTAAAAAGCTCTTAAATTTACATTAGATTTTCACTTACTTTCCTCAAAACACAAACTACATCTACATAGCTTATTAATGAAAGAAGACTTTTTCGACCAATGAAAAACTAACAATTTTAAAGCAACACAATGCCACCTGCCTTTTCCTTTTCTTTTCTTTTCTTTTCTTCTTTATATCTTTATCAATTATTCGAGAAATAAAAACTCTTACAGGAAAAAACTACACAAACCTAGAGCAGGATTTATTTTGGAAATTTTCAGTTTTCTCCCTTGTTTTCAGATGCAATATCTAAGTGAAAATCTAAGCAAAATAAGCAAAGTTTGTTTGAAAAGTAGCAAGTTTGAAAAAGCTAAAAACTAGTTTATTTTTGGATTTTCTCTAAGGTATAGTTGACTAGAGTGAGTAATTTTTGTTGAGTTGAAATCTTCTTGGAAATGTGTTAAGAATGTCTTTGATATATGTAATGGTATTTTTTGTTTTAATCGAGCTAATATTAATGGTGTAAGGATGGGTGATATAAAAGTAATATTTTTTAAGATATGTTAAGACTACTATGTTTCGTTAATTTCAATTGGCTTTCAGAAAGAAAAACTGCAAGTATTCTTAGTAGCTATGATATGGCATTAAAGGAAAAC
Organism: Sepioteuthis lessoniana; assembly: GCA_963585895.1. Classification (NCBI taxonomy): domain Eukaryota; kingdom Metazoa; phylum Mollusca; class Cephalopoda; order Myopsida; family Loliginidae; genus Sepioteuthis; species Sepioteuthis lessoniana. The sequence continues at coordinate 27,800,495 of OY757943.1, forward strand.
ACTGAGTGAAGCTGAAGCTAGAATCTACTAAAATTGTATTATAATCTAAGTTTCAAAAGTTCCTGTGGCAGCCCTCATAGCTCAGTCGGTAGAGCATCAGACTTTTAAGTACGAATGTAATCTGAGGGTCTGGGGTTCGAGTCCCCATGCGGGCTGAAGATAGTTTTTCTTTCTCTCTACTTCATATGCTGTAACAATTGAAACAATAAACTTCTGCCAGTTTAGAAATCTACTTTATAACTCTATATAGAAACCATTTTTATTATTATTATTATTATTATTATCATTATTGTTGTTGTTTTACTGGTCCTTCTTCTTGTTGTTACTATTATTATTATTAATGCATCAACTTTATTATACGTCAGTTATTTTCCTAAAAATCAGGCTGCATTTTCTGTGGTGCTATTCAATCGCTAGCGATATATGATATCGCCTATTCTTTCTCTATATAGACGCACTCCATCTCTAATGATTACTGCCGGAGAAAATACACACGGACAGCCGACTTGAAATCCTCCACCAGCCTCGCTGCATTTCTTATAGCGCTAATATCAATTATTCTCCCTCCACTTATATAGCTAAATACTACACTCGCCTCTTAACCTTACTATGGCAAACGGTCGACCAGAAGGAAAATTCTCCTTGCAAACTCTGCTTAACAATTCGCCTTTTCTAGCATCTCGACTCTGCCGACCGCTTTGCTAAATTTATATACATTCTCTCTCGTAGGAAAACACAAAACTCTCAAGCTCAGCATCAAATAAACGGACACATTTTCATTGGCACTTCTTAAGAGATAATATTTCAAAAAATTATAATATCAACTATCATTTTCCCACCTCTTAATACTATCATTTAATAGCAAATATCATTTTCTGCAAGATTATTCCGAAAATAATTCTCTTTCCATATTATTATGCGTTCTGCTTAAAAAGCTCTTAAATTTACATTAGATTTTCAGTTACTTTCCTCAAAACACAAACTACATCTACATAGCTTATTAATGAAAGAAGACTTTTTCGACCAATGAAAAACTAACAATTTTAAAGCAACACAATGCCACCTGCCTTTTCCTTTTCTTTTCTTTTCTTTTCTTCTTTATATCTTTATCAATTATTCGAGAAATAAAAACTCTTACAGGAAAAAACTACACAAACCTACAGCAGGATTTATTTTGGAAATTTTCAGTTTTCTCCCTTGTTTTCAGATGCAATATCTAAGTGAAAATCTAAGCAAAATAAGCAAAGTTTGTTTGAAAAGTAGCAAGTTTGAAAAAGCTAAAAACTAGTTTATTTTTGGATTCTCTCTAAGGTATAGTTGACTAGAGTGAGTAATTTTTGTTGAGTTGAAATCTTCTTGGAAATGTGTTAAGAATGTCTTTGATATATGTAATGGTATTTTTTGTTTTAATCGAGCTAATATTAATGGTGTAAGGATGGGTGATATAAAAGTAATATTTTTTAAGATATGTTAAGACTACTATGTTTCGTTAATTTCAATTGGCTTTCAGAAAGAAAAACTGCAAGTATTCTTAGTAGCTATGATATGGCATTAAAAGAAAACACTGAGTGAAGCTGAAGCTAGAATCTACTAAAATTGTATTATAATCTAAGTTTCAAAAGTTCCTGTGGCAGCCCTCATAGCTCAGTCGGTAGAGCATCAGACTTTTAAGTACGAATGTAATCTGAGGGTCTGGGGTTCGAGTCCCCATGCGGGCTGAAGATAGTTTTTCTTTCTCTCTACTTCATATGCTGTAACAATTGAAACAATAAACTTCTGCCAGTTTAGAAATCTACTTTATAACTCTATATAGAAACCATTTTTATTATTATTATTATCATTATTATCATTATTGTTGTTGTTTTACTGGTCCTTCTTCTTGTTGTTACTATTATTATTATTAATGCATCAACTTTATTATACGTCAGTTATTTTCCTAAAAATCAGGCTGCATTTTCTGTGGTGCTATTCAATCGCTAGCGATATATGATATCGCCTATTCTTTCTCTATATAGACGCACTCCATCTCTAATGATTACTGCCGGAGAAAATACACACGGACAGCCGACTTGAAATCCTCCACCAGCCTCGCTGCATTTCTTATAGCGCTAATATCAATTATTCTCCCTCCACTTATATAGCTAAATACTACACTCGCCTCTTAACCTTACTATGGCAAACGGTCGACCAGAAGGAAAATTCTCCTTGCAAACTCTGCTTAACAATTCGCCTTTTCTAGCATCTCGACTCTGCCGACCGCTTTGCTAAATTTATATACATTCTCTCTCGTAGGAAAACACAAAACTCTCAAGCTCAGCATCAAATAAACGGACACATTTTCATTGGCACTTCTTAAGAGATAATATTTCAAAAAATTATAATATCAACTATCATTTTCCCACCTCTTAATACTATCGTTTAATAGCAAATATCATTTTCTGCAAGATTATTCCGAAAATAATTCTCTTTCCATATTATTATGCGTTCTGCTTAAAAAGCTCTTAAATTTACATTAGATTTTCACTTACTTTCCTCAAAACACAAACTACATCTACATAGCTTATTAATGAAAGAAGACTTTTTCGACCAATGAAAAACTAACAATTTTAAAGCAACACAATGCCACCTGCCTTTTCCTTTTCTTTTCTTTTCTTTTCTTCTTTATATCTTTATCAATTATTCGAGAAATAAAAACTCTTACAGGAAAAAACTACACAAACCTACAGCAGGATTTATTTTGGAAATTTTCAGTTTTCTCCCTTGTTTTCAGATGCAATATCTAAGTGAAAATCTAAGCAAAATAAGCAAAGTTTGTTTGAAAAGTAGCAAGTTTGAAAAAGCTAAAAACTAGTTTATTTTTGGATTTTCTCTAAGGTATAGTTGACTAGAGTGAGTAATTTTTGTTGAGTTGAAATCTTCTTGGAAATGTGTTAAGAATGTCTTTGATATATGTAATGGTATTTTTTGTTTTAATCGAGCTAATATTAATGGTGTAAGGATGGGTGATATAAAAGTAATATTTTTTAAGATATGTTAAGACTACTATGTTTCGTTAATTTCAATTGGCTTTCAGAAAGAAAAACTGCAAGTATTCTTAGTAGCTATGATATGGCATTAAAGGAAAACACTGAGTGAAGCTGAAGCTAGAATCTACTAAAATTGTATTATAATCTAAGTTTCAAAAGTTCTATTACTACGTGGCAGCCCTCATAGCTCAGTCGGTAGAGCATCAGACTTTTAAGTACGAATGTAATCTGAGGGTCTGGGGTTCGAGTCCCCATGCGGGCTGAAGATAGTTTTTCCTTCTCTCTACTTCATATGCTGTAACAATTGAAACAATAAACTTCTGCCAGTTTAGAAATCTACTTTATAACTCTATATAGAAACCATTTTTATTATTATTATTATTATTATTATCATTATTGTTGTTGTTTTACTGGTCCTTCTTGTTGTTACTATTATTATTATTAATGCATCAACTTTATTATACGTCAGTTATTTTCCTAAAAATCAGGCTGCATTTTCTGTGGTGCTATTCAATCGCTAGCGATATATGATATCGCCTATTCTTTCTCTATATAGACGCACTCCATCTCTAATGATTACTGCCGGAGAAAATACACACGGACAGCCGACTTGAAATCCTCCACCAGCCTCGCTGCATTTCTTATAGCGCTAATATCAATTATTCTCCCTCCACTTATATAGCTAAATACTACACTCGCCTCTTAACCTTACTATGGCAAACGGTCGACCAGAAGGAAAATTCTCCTTGCAAACTCTGCTTAACAATTCGCCTTTTCTAGCATCTCGACTCTGCCGACCGCTTTGCTAAATTTATATACATTCTCTCTCGTAGGAAAACACAAAACTCTCAAGCTCAGCATCAAATAAACGGACACATTTTCATTGGCACTTCTTAAGAGATAATATTTCAAAAAATTATAATATCAACTATCATTTTCCCACCTCTTAATACTATCATTTAATAGCAAATATCATTTTCTGCAAGATTATTCCGAAAATAATTCTCTTTCCATATTATTATGCGTTCTGCTTAAAAAGCTCTTAAATTTACATTAGATTTTCACTTACTTTCCTCAAAACACAAACTACATCTACATAGCTTATTAATGAAAGAAGACTTTTTCGACCAATGAAAAACTAACAATTTTAAAGCAACACAATGCCACCTGCCTTTTCCTTTTCTTTTCTTTTCTTTTCTTCTTTATATCTTTATCAATTATTCGAGAAATAAAAACTCTTACAGGAAAAAACTACACAAACCTACAGCAGGATTTATTTTGGAAATTTTCAGTTTTCTCCCTTGTTTTCAGATGCAATATCTAAGTGAAAATCTAAGCAAAATAAGCAAAGTTTGTTTGAAAAGTAGCAAGTTTGAAAAAGCTAAAAACTAGTTTATTTTTGGATTTTCTCTAAGGTATAGTTGACTAGAGTGAGTAATTTTTGTTGAGTTGAAATCTTCTTGGAAATGTGTTAAGAATGTCTTTGATATATGTAATGGTATTTTTTGTTTTAATCGAGCTAATATTAATGGTGTAAGGATGGGTGATATAAAAGTAATATTTTTTAAGATATGTTAAGACTACTATGTTTCGTTAATTTCAATTGGCTTTCAGAAAGAAAAAATGCAAGTATTCTTAGTAGCTATGATATGGCATTAAAGGAAAACACTGAGTGAAGCTGAAGCTAGAATCTACTAAAATTGTATTATAATCTAAGTTTCAAAAGTTCTTTTTCTACGTGGCAGCCCTCATAGCTCAGTCGGTAGAGCATCAGACTTTTAAGTACGAATGTAATCTGAGGGTCTGGGGTTCGAGTCCCCATGCGGGCTGAAGATAGTTTTTTTTCTCTCTACTTCATATGCTGTAACAATTGAAACAATAAACTTCTGCCAGTTTAGAAATCTACTTTATAACTCTATATAGAAACCATTTTTATTATTATTATTATTATTATCATTATTGTTGTTGTTTTACTGGTCCTTCTTCTTGTTGTTACTATTATTATTATTAATGCATCAACTTTATTATACGTCAGTTATTTTCCTAAAAATCAGGCTGCATTTTCTGTGGTGCTATTCAATCGCTAGCGATATATGATATCGCCTATTCTTTCTCTATATAGACGCACTCCATCTCTAATGATTACTGCCGGAGAAAATACACACGGACAGCCGACTTGAAATCCTCCACCAGCCTCGCTGCATTTCTTATAGCGCTAATATCAATTATTCTCCCTCCACTTATATAGCTAAATACTACACTCGCCTCTTAACCTTACTATGGCAAACGGTCGACCAGAAGGAAAATTCTCCTTGCAAACTCTGCTTAACAATTCGCCTTTTCTAGCATCTCGACTCTGCCGACCGCTTTGCTAAATTTATATACATTCTCTCTCGTAGGAAAACACAAAACTCTCAAGCTCAGCATCAAATAAACGGACACATTTTCATTGGCACTTCTTAAGAGATAATATTTCAAAAAATTATAATATCAACTATCATTTTCACACCTCTTAGTACTATCATTTAATAGCAAATATCATTTTCTGCAAGATTATTCCGAAAATAATTCTCTTTCCATATTATTATGCTTTCTGCTTAAAAAGCTCTTAAATTTACATTAGATTTTCACTTACTTTCCTCAAAACACAAACTACATCTACATAGCTTATTAATGAAAGAAGACTTTTTCGACCAATGAAAAACTAACAATTTTAAAGCAACACAATGCCACCTGCCTTTTCCTTTTCTTTTCTTTTCTTTTCTTCTTTATATCTTTATCAATTATTCGAGAAATAAAAACTCTTACAGGAAAAAACTACACAAACCTACAGCAGGATTTATTTTGGAAATTTTCAGTTTTCTCCCTTGTTTTCAGATGCAATATCTAAGTGAAAATCTAAGCAAAATAAGCAAAGTTTGTTTGAAAAGTAGCAAGTTTGAAAAAGCTAAAAACTAGTTTATTTTTGGATTTTCTCTAAGGTATAGTTGACTAGAGTGAGTAATTTTTGTTGAGTTGAAATCTTCTTGGAAATGTGTTAAGAATGTCTTTGATATATGCAATGGTATTTTTTGTTTTAATCGAGCTAATATTAATGGTGTAAGGATGGGTGATATAAAAGTAATATTTTTTAAGATATGTTAAGACTACTATGTTTCGTTAATTTCAATTGGCTTTCAGAAAGAAAAACTGCAAGTATTCTTAGTAGCTATGATATGGCATTAAAGGAAAACACTGAGTGAAGCTGAAGCTAGAATCTACTAAAATTGTATTATAATCTAAGTTTCAAAAGTTCTATTTCTACGTGGCAGCCCTCATAGCTCAGTCGGTAGAGCATCAGACTTTTAAGTACGAATGTAATCTGAGGGTCTGGGGTTCGAGTCCCCATGCGGGCTGAAGATAGTTTTTCTTTCTCTCTACTTCATATGCTGTAACAATTGAAACAATAAACTTCTGCCAGTTTAGAAATCTACTTTATAACTCTATATAGAAACCATTTTTATTATTATTATTATTATTATTATCATTATTGTTGTTGTTTTACTGGTCCTTCTTCTTGTTGTTACTATTATTATTATTAATGCATCAACTTTATTATACGTCAGTTATTTTCCTAAAAATCAGGCTGCATTTTCTGTGGTGCTATTCAATCGCTAGCGATATATGATATCGCCTATTCTTTCTCTATATAGACGCACTCCATCTCTAATGATTACTGCCGGAGAAAATACACACGGACAGCCGACTTGAAATCCTCCACCAGCCTCGCTGCATTTCTTATAGCGCTAATATCAATTATTCTCCCTCCACTTATATAGCTAAATACTACACTCGCCTCTTAACCTTACTATGGCAAACGGTCGACCAGAAGGAAAATTCTCCTTGCAAACTCTGCTTAACAATTCGCCTTTTCTAGCATCTCGACTCTGCCGACCGCTTTGCTAAATTTATATACATTCTCTCTCGTAGGAAAACACAAAACTCTCAAGCTCAGCATCAAATAAACGGACACATTTTCATTGGCACTTCTTAAGAGATAATATTTCAAAAAATTATAATATCAACTATCATTTTCACACCTCTTAGTACTATCATTTAATAGCAAATATCATTTTCTGCAAGATTATTCCGAAAATAATTCTCTTTCCATATTATTATGCTTTCTGCTTAAAAAGCTCTTAAATTTACATTAGATTTTCACTTACTTTCCTCAAAACACAAACTACATCTACATAGCTTATTAATGAAAGAAGACTTTTTCGACCAATGAAAAACTAACAATTTTAAAGCAACACAATGCCACCTGCCTTTTCCTTTTCTTTTCTTTTCTTTTCTTCTTTATATCTTTATCAATTATTCGAGAAATAAAAACTCTTACAGGAAAAAACTACACAAACCTACAGCAGGATTTATTTTGGAAATTTTCAGTTTTCTCCCTTGTTTTCAGATGCAATATCTAAGTGAAAATCTAAGCAAAATAAGCAAAGTTTGTTTGAAAAGTAGCAAGTTTGAAAAAGCTAAAAACTAGTTTATTTTTGGATTTTCTCTAAGGTATAGTTGACTAGAGTGAGTAATTTTTGTTGAGTTGAAATCTTCTTGGAAATGTGTTAAGAATGTCTTTGATATATGTAATGGTATTTTTTGTTTTAATCGAGCTAATATTAATGGTGTAAGGATGGGTGATATAAAAGTAATATTTTTTAAGATATGTTAAGACTACTATGTTTCGTTAATTTCAATTGGCTTTCAGAAAGAAAAAATGCAAGTATTCTTAGTAGCTATGATATGGCATTAAAGGAAAACACTGAGTGAAGCTGAAGCTAGAATCTACTAAAATTGTATTATAATCTAAGTTTCAAAAGTTCTATTTCTACGTGGCAGCCCTCATAGCTCAGTCGGTAGAGCATCAGACTTTTAAGTACGAATGTAATCTGGGGTTCGAGTCCCCATGCGGGCTGAAGATAGTTTTTCTTTCTCTCTACTTCATATGCTGTAACAATTGAAACAATAAACTTCTGCCAGTTTAGAAATCTACTTTATAACTCTATATAGAAACCATTTTTATTATTATTATTATTATTATTATCATTATTGTTGTTGTTTTACTGGTCCTTCTTCTTGTTGTTACTATTATTATTATTAATGCATCAACTTTATTATACGTCAGTTATTTTCCTAAAAATCAGGCTGCATTTTCTGTGGTGCTATTCAATCGCTAGCGATATATGATATCGCCTATTCTTTCTCTATATAGACGCACTCCATCTCTAATGATTACTGCCGGAGAAAATACACACGGACAGCCGACTTGAAATCCTCCACCAGCCTCGCTGCATTTCTTATAGCGCTAATATCAATTATTCTCCCTCCACTTATATAGCTAAATACTACACTCGCCTCTTAACCTTACTATGGCAAACGGTCGACCAGAAGGAAAATTCTCCTTGCAAACTCTGCTTAACAATTCGCCTTTTCTAGCATCTCGACTCTGCCGACCGCTTTGCTAAATTTATATACATTCTCTCTCGTAGGAAAACACAAAACTCTCAAGCTCAGCATCAAATAAACGGACACATTTTCATTGGCACTTCTTAAGAGATAATATTTCAAAAAATTATAATATCAACTATCATTTTCACACCTCTTAGTACTATCATTTAATAGCAAATATCATTTTCTGCAAGATTATTCCGAAAATAATTCTCTTTCCATATTATTATGCTTTCTGCTTAAAAAGCTCTTAAATTTACATTAGATTTTCACTTACTTTCCTCAAAACACAAACTACATCTACATAGCTTATTAATGAAAGAAGACTTTTTCGACCAATGAAAAACTAACAATTTTAAAGCAACACAATGCCACCTGCCTTTTCCTTTTCTTTTCTTTTCTTTTCTTCTTTATATCTTTATCAATTATTCGAGAAATAAAAACTCTTACAGGAAAAAACTACACAAACCTAGAGCAGGATTTATTTTGGAAATTTTCAGTTTTCTCCCTTGTTTTCAGATGCAATATCTAAGTGAAAATCTAAGCAAAATAAGCAAAGTTTGTTTGAAAAGTAGCAAGTTTGAAAAAGCTAAAAACTAGTTTATTTTTGGATTTTCTCTAAGGTATAGTTGACTAGAGTGAGTAATTTTTGTTGAGTTGAAATCTTCTTGGAAATGTGTTAAGAATGTCTTTGATATATGTAATGGTATTTTTTGTTTTAATCGAGCTAATATTAATGGTGTAAGGATGGGTGATATAAAAGTAATATTTTTTAAGATATGTTAAGACTACTATGTTTCGTTAATTTCAATTGGCTTTCAGAAAGAAAAACTGCAAGTATTCTTAGTAGCTATGATATGGCATTAAAGGAAAACACTGAGTGAAGCTGAAGCTAGAATCTACTAAAATTGTATTATAATCTAAGTTTCAAAAGTTCTATTTCTACGTGGCAGCCCTCATAGCTCAGTCGGTAGAGCATCAGACTTTTAAGTACGAATGTAATCTGAGGGTCTGGGGTTCGAGTCCCCATGCGGGCTGAAGATAGTTTTTCTTTCTCTCTACTTCATATGCTGTAACAATTGAAACAATAAACTTCTGCCAGTTTAGAAATCTACTTTATAACTCTATATAGAAACCATTTTTATTATTATTATTATTATTATTATCATTATTGTTGTTGTTTTACTGGTCCTTCTTCTTGTTGTTACTATTATTATTATTAATGCATCAACTTTATTATACGTCAGTTATTTTCCTAAAAATCAGGCTGCATTTTCTGTGGTGCTATTCAATCGCTAGCGATATATGATATCGCCTATTCTTTCTCTATATAGACGCACTCCATCTCTAATGATTACTGCCGGAGAAAATACACACGGACAGCCGACTTGAAATCCTCCACCAGCCTCGCTGCATTTCTTATAGCGCTAATATCAATTATTCTCCCTCCACTTATATAGCTAAATACTACACTCGCCTCTTAACCTTACTATGGCAAACGGTCGACCAGAAGGAAAATTCTCCTTGCAAACTCTGCTTAACAATTCGCCTTTTCTAGCATCTCGACTCTGCCGACCGCTTTGCTAAATTTATATACATTCTCTCTCGTAGGAAAACACAAAACTCTCAAGCTCAGCATCAAATAAACGGACACATTTTCATTGGCACTTCTTAAGAGATAATATTTCAAAAAATTATAATATCAACTATCATTTTCACACCTCTTAGTACTATCATTTAATAGCAAATATCATTTTCTGCAAGATTATTCCGAAAATAATTCTCTTTCCATATTATTATGCTTTCTGCTTAAAAAGCTCTTAAATTTACATTAGATTTTCACTTACTTTCCTCAAAACACAAACTACATCTACATAGCTTATTAATGAAAGAAGACTTTTTCGACCAATGAAAAACTAACAATTTTAAAGCAACACAATGCCACCTGCCTTTTCCTTTTCTTTTCTTTTCTTTTCTTCTTTATATCTTTATCAATTATTCGAGAAATAAAAACTCTTACAGGAAAAAACTACACAAACCTACAGCAGGATTTATTTTGGAAATTTTCAGTTTTCTCCCTTGTTTTCAGATGCAATATCTAAGTGAAAATCTAAGCAAAATAAGCAAAGTTTGTTTGAAAAGTAGCAAGTTTGAAAAAGCTAAAAACTAGTTTATTTTTGGATTTTCTCTAAGGTATAGTTGACTAGAGTGAGTAATTTTTGTTGAGTTGAAATCTTCTTGGAAATGTGTTAAGAATGTCTTTGATATATGTAATGGTATTTTTTGTTTTAATCGAGCTAATATTAATGGTGTAAGGATGGGTGATATAAAAGTAATATTTTTTAAGATATGTTAAGACTACTATGTTTCGTTAATTTCAATTGGCTTTCAGAAAGAAAAACTGCAAGTATTCTTAGTAGCTATGATATGGCATTAAAGGAAAACACTGAGTGAAGCTGAAGCTAGAATCTACTAAAATTGTATTATAATCTAAGTTTCAAAAGTTCTATTTCTACGTGGCAGCCCTCATAGCTCAGTCGGTAGAGCATCAGACTTTTAAGTACGAATGTAATCTGAGGGTCTGGGGTTCGAGTCCCCATGCGGGCTGAAGATAGTTTTTCTTTCTCTCTACTTCATATGCTGTAACAATTGAAACAATAAACTTCTGCCAGTTTAGAAATCTACTTTATAACTCTATATAGAAACCATTTTTATTATTATTATTATTATTATTATCATTATTGTTGTTGTTTTACTGGTCCTTCTTCTTGTTGTTACTATTATTATTATTAATGCATCAACTTTATTATACGTCAGTTATTTTCCTAAAAATCAGGCTGCATTTTCTGTGGTGCTATTCAATCGCTAGCGATATATGATATCGCCTATTCTTTCTCTATATAGACGCACTCCATCTCTAATGATTACTGCCGGAGAAAATACACACGGACAGCCGACTTGAAATCCTCCACCAGCCTCGCTGCATTTCTTATAGCGCTAATATCAATTATTCTCCCTCCACTTATATAGCTAAATACTACACTCGCCTCTTAACCTTACTATGGCAAACGGTCGACCAGAAGGAAAATTCTCCTTGCAAACTCTGCTTAACAATTCGCCTTTTCTAGCATCTCGACTCTGCCGACCGCTTTGCTAAATTTATATACATTCTCTCTCGTAGGAAAACACAAAACTCTCAAGCTCAGCATCAAATAAACGGACACATTTTCATTGGCACTTCTTAAGAGATAATATTTCAAAAAATTATAATATCAACTATCATTTTCACACCTCTTAGTACTATCATTTAATAGCAAATATCATTTTCTGCAAGATTATTCCGAAAATAATTCTCTTTCCATATTATTATGCTTTCTGCTTAAAAAGCTCTTAAATTTACATTAGATTTTCACTTACTTTCCTCAAAACACAAACTACATCTACATAGCTTATTAATGAAAGAAGACTTTTTCGACCAATGAAAAACTAACAATTTTAAAGCAACACAATGCCACCTGCCTTTTCCTTTTCTTTTCTTTTCTTTTCTTCTTTATATCTTTATCAATTATTCGAGAAATAAAAACTCTTACAGGAAAAAACTACACAAACCTAGAGCAGGATTTATTTTGGAAATTTTCAGTTTTCTCCCTTGTTTTCAGATGCAATATCTAAGTGAAAATCTAAGCAAAATAAGCAAAGTTTGTTTGAAAAGTAGCAAGTTTGAAAAAGCTAAAAACTAGTTTATTTTTGGATTTTCTCTAAGGTATAGTTGACTAGAGTGAGTAATTTTTGTTGAGTTGAAATCTTCTTGGAAATGTGTTAAGAATGTCTTTGATATATGTAATGGTATTTTTTGTTTTAATCGAGCTAATATTAATGGTGTAAGGATGGGTGATATAAAAGTAATATTTTTTAAGATATGTTAAGACTACTATGTTTCGTTAATTTCAATTGGCTTTCAGAAAGAAAAACTGCAAGTATTCTTAGTAGCTATGATATGGCATTAAAGGAAAACACTGAGTGAAGCTGAAGCTAGAATCTACTAAAATTGTATTATAATCTAAGTTTCAAAAGTTCTATTTCTACGTGGCAGCCCTCATAGCTCAGTCGGTAGAGCATCAGACTTTTAAGTACGAATGTAATCTGAGGGTCTGGGGTTCGAGTCCCCATGCGGGCTGAAGATAGTTTTTCTTTCTCTCTACTTCATATGCTGTAACAATTGAAACAATAAACTTCTGCCAGTTTAGAAATCTACTTTATAACTCTATATAGAAACCATTTTTATTATTATTATTATTATTATTATCATTATTGTTGTTGTTTTACTGGTCCTTCTTCTTGTTGTTACTATTATTATTATTAATGCATCAACTTTATTATACGTCAGTTATTTTCCTAAAAATCAGGCTGCATTTTCTGTGGTGCTATTCAATCGCTAGCGATATATGATATCGCCTATTCTTTCTCTATATAGACGCACTCCATCTCTAATGATTACTGCCGGAGAAAATACACACGGACAGCCGACTTGAAATCCTCCACCAGCCTCGCTGCATTTCTTATAGCGCTAATATCAATTATTCTCCCTCCACTTATATAGCTAAATACTACACTCGCCTCTTAACCTTACTATGGCAAACGGTCGACCAGAAGGAAAATTCTCCTTGCAAACTCTGCTTAACAATTCGCCTTTTCTAGCATCTCGACTCTGCCGACCGCTTTGCTAAATTTATATACATTCTCTCTCGTAGGAAAACACAAAACTCTCAAGCTCAGCATCAAATAAACGGACACATTTTCATTGGCACTTCTTAAGAGATAATATTTCAAAAAATTATAATATCAACTATCATTTTCACACCTCTTAGTACTATCATTTAATAGCAAATATCATTTTCTGCAAGATTATTCCGAAAATAATTCTCTTTCCATATTATTATGCTTTCTGCTTAAAAAGCTCTTAAATTTACATTAGATTTTCACTTACTTTCCTCAAAACACAAACTACATCTACATAGCTTATTAATGAAAGAAGACTTTTTCGACCAATGAAAAACTAACAATTTTAAAGCAACACAATGCCACCTGCCTTTTCCTTTTCTTTTCTTTTCTTTTCTTTTCTTTTCTTCTTTATATCTTTATCAATTATTCGAGAAATAAAAACTCTTACAGGAAAAAACTACACAAACCTACAGCAGGATTTATTTTGGAAATTTTCAGTTTTCTCCCTTGTTTTCAGATGAAATATCTCGGTTAAAATCTAAGCAAAATAAGCAAAGTTTGTTTGAAAAGTAGCAAGTTTGAAAAAGCTAAAAACTAGTTTATTTTTGGATTTTCTCTAAGGTATAGTTGACTAGAGTGTGTAATTTTTGTTGAGTTGAAATCTTCTTGGAAATGTGTTAAGAATGTCTTTGATATATGTAATGGTATTTTTTGTTTTAATCGAGCTAATATTAATGGTGTAAGGATGGGTGATATAAAAGTAATATTTTTTAAGATATGTTAAGACTACTATGTTTCGTTAATTTCAATTGGCTTTCAGAAAGAAAAAATGCAAGTATTCTTAGTAGCTATGATATGGCATTAAAGGAAAACACTGAGTGAAGCTGAAGCTAGAATCTACTAAAATTGTATTATAATCTAAGTTTCAAAAGTTCTATTTCTACGTGGCAGCCCTCATAGCTCAGTCGGTAGAGCATCAGACTTTTAAGTACGAATGTAATCTGAGGGTCTGGGGTTCGAGTCCCCATGCGGGCTGAAGATAGTTTTTCTTTCTCTCTACTTCATATGCTGTAACAATTGAAACAATAAACTTCTGCCAGTTTAGAAATCTACTTTATAACTCTATATAGAAACCATTTTTATTATTATTATTATTATTATTATCATTATTGTTGTTGTTTTACTGGTCCTTCTTCTTGTTGTTACTATTATTATTATTAATGCATCAACTTTATTATACGTCAGTTATTTTCCTAAAAATCAGGCTGCATTTTCTGTGGTGCTATTCAATCGCTAGCGATATATGATATCGCCTATTCTTTCTCTATATAGACGCACTCCATCTCTAATGATTACTGCCGGAGAAAATACACACGGACAGCCGACTTGAAATCCTCCACCAGCCTCGCTGCATTTCTTATAGCGCTAATATCAATTATTCTCCCTCCACTTATATAGCTAAATACTACACTCGCCTCTTAACCTTACTATGGCAAACGGTCGACCAGAAGGAAAATTCTCCTTGCAAACTCTGCTTAACAATTCGCCTTTTCTAGCATCTCGACTCTGCCGACCGCTTTGCTAAATTTATATACATTCTCTCTCGTAGGAAAACACAAAACTCTCAAGCTCAGCATCAAATAAACGGACACATTTTCATTGGCACTTCTTAAGAGATAATATTTCAAAAAATTATAATATCAACTATCATTTTCACACCTCTTAGTACTATCATTTAATAGCAAATATCATTTTCTGCAAGATTATTCCGAAAATAATTCTCTTTCCATATTATTATGCTTTCTGCTTAAAAAGCTCTTAAATTTACATTAGATTTTCACTTACTTTCCTCAAAACACAAACTACATCTACATAGCTTATTAATGAAAGAAGACTTTTTCGACCAATGAAAAACTAACAATTTTAAAGCAACACAATGCCACCTGCCTTTTCCTTTTCTTTTCTTTTCTTTTCTTCTTTATATCTTTATCAATTATTCGAGAAATAAAAACTCTTACAGGAAAAAACTACACAAACCTACAGCAGGATTTATTTTGGAAATTTTTAGTTTTCTCCCTTGTTTTCAGATGCAATATCTAAGTGAAAATCTAAGCAAAATAAGCAAAGTTTGTTTGAAAAGTAGCAAGTTTGAAAAAGCTAAAAACTAGTTTATTTTTGGATTTTCTCTAAGGTATAGTTGACTAGAGTGAGTAATTTTTGTTGAGTTGAAATCTTCTTGGAAATGTGTTAAGAATGTCTTTGATATATGTAATGGTATTTTTTGTTTTAATCGAGCTAATATTAATGGTGTAAGGATGGGTGATATAAAAGTAATATTTTTTAAGATATGTTAAGACTACTATGTTTCGTTAATTTCAATTGGCTTTCAGAAAGAAAAAATGCAAGTATTCTTAGTAGCTATGATATGGCATTAAAGGAAAACACTGAGTGAAGCTGAAGCTAGAATCTACTAAAATTGTATTATAATCTAAGTTTCAAAAGTTCCTGTGGCAGCCCTCATAGCTCAGTCGGTAGAGCATCAGACTTTTAAGTACGAATGTAATCTGAGGGTCTGGGGTTCGAGTCCCCATGCGGGCTGAAGATAGTTTTTCTTTCTCTCTACTTCATATGCTGTAACAATTGAAACAATAAACTTCTGCCAGTTTAGAAATCTACTTTATAACTCTATATAGAAACCATTTTTATTATTATTATTATTATTATTATCATTATTGTTGTTGTTTTACTGGTCCTTCTTCTTGTTGTTACTATTATTATTATTAATGCATCAACTTTATTATACGTCAGTTATTTTCCTAAAAATCAGGCTGCATTTTCTGTGGTGCTATTCAATCGCTAGCGATATATGATATCGCCTATTCTTTCTCTATATAGACGCACTCCATCTCTAATGATTACTGCCGGAGAAAATACACACGGACAGCCGACTTGAAATCCTCCACCAGCCTCGCTGCATTTCTTATAGCGCTAATATCAATTATTCTCCCTCCACTTATATAGCTAAATACTACACTCGCCTCTTAACCTTACTATGGCAAACGGTCGACCAGAAGGAAAATTCTCCTTGCAAACTCTGCTTAACAATTCGCCTTTTCTAGCATCTCGACTCTGCCGACCGCTTTGCTAAATTTATATACATTCTCTCTCGTAGGAAAACACAAAACTCTCAAGCTCAGCATCAAATAAACGGACACATTTTCATTGGCACTTCTTAAGAGATAATATTTCAAAAAATTATAATATCAACTATCATTTTCACACCTCTTAGTACTATCATTTAATAGCAAATATCATTTTCTGCAAGATTATTCCGAAAATAATTCTCTTTCCATATTATTATGCTTTCTGCTTAAAAAGCTCTTAAATTTACATTAGATTTTCACTTACTTTCCTCAAAACACAAACTACATCTACATAGCTTATTAATGAAAGAAGACTTTTTCGACCAATGAAAAACTAACAATTTTAAAGCAACACAATGCCACCTGCCTTTTCCTTTTCTTTTCTTTTCTTTTCTTTTCTTTTCTTCTTTATATCTTTATCAATTATTCGAGAAATAAAAACTCTTACAGGAAAAAACTACACAAACCTACAGCAGGATTTATTTTGGAAATTTTCAGTTTTCTCCCTTGTTTTCAGATGAAATATCTCGGTTAAAATCTAAGCAAAATAAGCAAAGTTTGTTTGAAAAGTAGCAAGTTTGAAAAAGCTAAAAACTAGTTTATTTTTGGATTTTCTCTAAGGTATAGTTGACTAGAGTGTGTAATTTTTGTTGAGTTGAAATCTTCTTGGAAATGTGTTAAGAATGTCTTTGATATATGTAATGGTATTTTTTGTTTTAATCGAGCTAATATTAATGGTGTAAGGATGGGTGATATAAAAGTAATATTTTTTAAGATATGTTAAGACTACTATGTTTCGTTAATTTCAATTGGCTTTCAGAAAGAAAAACTGCAAGTATTCTTAGTAGCTATGATATGGCATTAAAGGAAAACACTGAGTGAAGCTGAAGCTAGAATCTACTAAAATTGTATTATAATCTAAGTTTCAAAAGTTCTATTTCTACGTGGCAGCCCTCATAGCTCAGTCGGTAGAGCATCAGACTTTTAAGTACGAATGTAATCTGAGGGTCTGGGGTTCGAGTCCCCATGCGGGCTGAAGATAGTTTTTCTTTCTCTCTACTTCATATGCTGTAACAATTGAAACAATAAACTTCTGCCAGTTTAGAAATCTACTTTATAACTCTATATAGAAACCATTTTTATTATTATTATTATTATTATTATCATTATTGTTGTTGTTTTACTGGTCCTTCTTCTTGTTGTTACTATTATTATTATTAATGCATCAACTTTATTATACGTCAGTTATTTTCCTAAAAATCAGGCTGCATTTTCTGTGGTGCTATTCAATCGCTAGCGATATATGATATCGCCTATTCTTTCTCTATATAGACGCACTCCATCTCTAATGATTACTGCCGGAGAAAATACACACGGACAGCCGACTTGAAATCCTCCACCAGCCTCGCTGCATTTCTTATAGCGCTAATATCAATTATTCTCCCTCCACTTATATAGCTAAATACTACACTCGCCTCTTAACCTTACTATGGCAAACGGTCGACCAGAAGGAAAATTCTCCTTGCAAACTCTGCTTAACAATTCGCCTTTTCTAGCATCTCGACTCTGCCGACCGCTTTGCTAAATTTATATACATTCTCTCTCGTAGGAAAACACAAAACTCTCAAGCTCAGCATCAAATAAACGGACACATTTTCATTGGCACTTCTTAAGAGATAATATTTCAAAAAATTATAATATCAACTATCATTTTCACACCTCTTAGTACTATCATTTAATAGCAAATATCATTTTCTGCAAGATTATTCCGAAAATAATTCTCTTTCCATATTATTATGCTTTCTGCTTAAAAAGCTCTTAAATTTACATTAGATTTTCACTTACTTTCCTCAAAACACAAACTACATCTACATAGCTTATTAATGAAAGAAGACTTTTTCGACCAATGAAAAACTAACAATTTTAAAGCAACACAATGCCACCTGCCTTTTCCTTTTCTTTTCTTTTCTTTTCTTCTTTATATCTTTATCAATTATTCGAGAAATAAAAACTCTTACAGGAAAAAACTACACAAACCTACAGCAGGATTTATTTTGGAAATTTTCAGTTTTCTCCCTTGTTTTCAGATGCAATATCTAAGTGAAAATCTAAGCAAAATAAGCAAAGTTTGTTTGAAAAGTAGCAAGTTTGAAAAAGCTAAAAACTAGTTTATTTTTGGATTTTCTCTAAGGTATAGTTGACTAGAGTGAGTAATTTTTGTTGAGTTGAAATCTTCTTGGAAATGTGTTAAGAATGTCTTTGATATATGTAATGGTATTTTTTGTTTTAATCGAGCTAATATTAATGGTGTAAGGATGGGTGATATAAAAGTAATATTTTTTAAGATATGTTAAGACTACTATGTTTCGTTAATTTCAATTGGCTTTCAGAAAGAAAAAATGCAAGTATTCTTAGTAGCTATGATATGGCATTAAAGGAAAACACTGAGTGAAGCTGAAGCTAGAATCTACTAAAATTGTATTATAATCTAAGTTTCAAAAGTTCCTGTGGCAGCCCTCATAGCTCAGTCGGTAGAGCATCAGACTTTTAAGTACGAATGTAATCTGAGGGTCTGGGGTTCGAGTCCCCATGCGGGCTGAAGATAGTTTTTCTTTCTCTCTACTTCATATGCTGTAACAATTGAAACAATAAACTTCTGCCAGTTTAGAAATCTACTTTATAACTCTATATAGAAACCATTTTTATTATTATTATTATTATTATTATCATTATTGTTGTTGTTTTACTGGTCCTTCTTCTTGTTGTTACTATTATTATTATTAATGCATCAACTTTATTATACGTCAGTTATTTTCCTAAAAATCAGGCTGCATTTTCTGTGGTGCTATTCAATCGCTAGCGATATATGATATCGCCTATTCTTTCTCTATATAGACGCACTCCATCTCTAATGATTACTGCCGGAGAAAATACACACGGACAGCCGACTTGAAATCCTCCACCAGCCTCGCTGCATTTCTTATAGCGCTAATATCAATTATTCTCCCTCCACTTATATAGCTAAATACTACACTCGCCTCTTAACCTTACTATGGCAAACGGTCGACCAGAAGGAAAATTCTCCTTGCAAACTCTGCTTAACAATTCGCCTTTTCTAGCATCTCGACTCTGCCGACCGCTTTGCTAAATTTATATACATTCTCTCTCGTAGGAAAACACAAAACTCTCAAGCTCAGCATCAAATAAACGGACACATTTTCATTGGCACTTCTTAAGAGATAATATTTCAAAAAATTATAATATCAACTATCATTTTCACACCTCTTAGTACTATCATTTAATAGCAAATATCATTTTCTGCAAGATTATTCCGAAAATAATTCTCTTTCCATATTATTATGCTTTCTGCTTAAAAAGCTCTTAAATTTACATTAGATTTTCACTTACTTTCCTCAAAACACAAACTACATCTACATAGCTTATTAATGAAAGAAGACTTTTTCGACCAATGAAAAACTAACAATTTTAAAGCAACACAATGCCACCTGCCTTTTCCTTTTCTTTTCTTTTCTTTTCTTCTTTATATCTTTATCAATTATTCGAGAAATAAAAACTCTTACAGGAAAAAACTACACAAACCTACAGCAGGATTTATTTTGGAAATTTTCAGTTTTCTCCCTTGTTTTCAGATGCAATATCTAAGTGAAAATCTAAGCAAAATAAGCAAAGTTTGTTTGAAAAGTAGCAAGTTTGAAAAAGCTAAAAACTAGTTTATTTTTGGATTTTCTCTAAGGTATAGTTGACTAGAGTGAGTAATTTTTGTTGAGTTGAAATCTTCTTGGAAATGTGTTAAGAATGTCTTTGATATATGTAATGGTATTTTTTGTTTTAATCGAGCTAATATTAATGGTGTAAGGATGGGTGATATAAAAGTAATATTTTTTAAGATATGTTAAGACTACTATGTTTCGTTAATTTCAATTGGCTTTCAGAAAGAAAAACTGCAAGTATTCTTAGTAGCTATGATATGGCATTAAAGGAAAACACTGAGTGAAGCTGAAGCTAGAATCTACTAAAATTGTATTATAATCTAAGTTTCAAAAGTTCTATTTCTACGTGGCAGCCCTCATAGCTCAGTCGGTAGAGCATCAGACTTTTAAGTACGAATGTAATCTGAGGGTCTGGGGTTCGAGTCCCCATGCGGGCTGAAGATAGTTTTTCTTTCTCTCTACTTCATATGCTGTAACAATTGAAACAATAAACTTCTGCCAGTTTAGAAATCTACTTTATAACTCTATATAGAAACCATTTTTATTATTATTATTATTATTATTATCATTATTGTTGTTGTTTTACTGGTCCTTCTTCTTGTTGTTACTATTATTATTATTAATGCATCAACTTTATTATACGTCAGTTATTTTCCTAAAAATCAGGCTGCATTTTCTGTGGTGCTATTCAATCGCTAGCGATATATGATATCGCCTATTCTTTCTCTATATAGACGCACTCCATCTCTAATGATTACTGCCGGAGAAAATACACACGGACAGCCGACTTGAAATCCTCCACCAGCCTCGCTGCATTTCTTATAGCGCTAATATCAATTATTCTCCCTCCACTTATATAGCTAAATACTACACTCGCCTCTTAACCTTACTATGGCAAACGGTCGACCAGAAGGAAAATTCTCCTTGCAAACTCTGCTTAACAATTCGCCTTTTCTAGCATCTCGACTCTGCCGACCGCTTTGCTAAATTTATATACATTCTCTCTCGTAGGAAAACACAAAACTCTCAAGCTCAGCATCAAATAAACGGACACATTTTCATTGGCACTTCTTAAGAGATAATATTTCAAAAAATTATAATATCAACTATCATTTTCACACCTCTTAGTACTATCATTTAATAGCAAATATCATTTTCTGCAAGATTATTCCGAAAATAATTCTCTTTCCATATTATTATGCTTTCTGCTTAAAAAGCTCTTAAATTTACATTAGATTTTCACTTACTTTCCTCAAAACACAAACTACATCTACATAGCTTATTAATGAAAGAAGACTTTTTCGACCAATGAAAAACTAACAATTTTAAAGCAACACAATGCCACCTGCCTTTTCCTTTTCTTTTCTTTTCTTTTCTTCTTTATATCTTTATCAATTATTCGAGAAATAAAAACTCTTACAGGAAAAAACTACACAAACCTACAGCAGGATTTATTTTGGAAATTTTCAGTTTTCTCCCTTGTTTTCAGATGCAATATCTAAGTGAAAATCTAAGCAAAATAAGCAAAGTTTGTTTGAAAAGTAGCAAGTTTGAAAAAGCTAAAAACTAGTTTATTTTTGGATTTTCTCTAAGGTATAGTTGACTAGAGTGAGTAATTTTTGTTGAGTTGAAATCTTCTTGGAAATGTGTTAAGAATGTCTTTGATATATGTAATGGTATTTTTTGTTTTAATCGAGCTAATATTAATGGTGTAAGGATGGGTGATATAAAAGTAATATTTTTTAAGATATGTTAAGACTACTATGTTTCGTTAATTTCAATTGGCTTTCAGAAAGAAAAAATGCAAGTATTCTTAGTAGCTATGATATGGCATTAAAGGAAAACACTGAGTGAAGCTGAAGCTAGAATCTACTAAAATTGTATTATAATCTAAGTTTCAAAAGTTCTATTTCTACGTGGCAGCCCTCATAGCTCAGTCGGTAGAGCATCAGACTTTTAAGTACGAATGTAATCTGAGGGTCTGGGGTTCGAGTCCCCATGCGGGCTGAAGATAGTTTTTCTTTCTCTCTACTTCATATGCTGTAACAATTGAAACAATAAACTTCTGCCAGTTTAGAAATCTACTTTATAACTCTATATAGAAACCATTTTTATTATTATTATTATTATTATTATCATTATTGTTGTTGTTTTACTGGTCCTTCTTCTTGTTGTTACTATTATTATTATTAATGCATCAACTTTATTATACGTCAGTTATTTTCCTAAAAATCAGGCTGCATTTTCTGTGGTGCTATTCAATCGCTAGCGATATATGATATCGCCTATTCTTTCTCTATATAGACGCACTCCATCTCTAATGATTACTGCCGGAGAAAATACACACGGACAGCCGACTTGAAATCCTCCACCAGCCTCGCTGCATTTCTTATAGCGCTAATATCAATTATTCTCCCTCCACTTATATAGCTAAATACTACACTCGCCTCTTAACCTTACTATGGCAAACGGTCGACCAGAAGGAAAATTCTCCTTGCAAACTCTGCTTAACAATTCGCCTTTTCTAGCATCTCGACTCTGCCGACCGCTTTGCTAAATTTATATACATTCTCTCTCGTAGGAAAACACAAAACTCTCAAGCTCAGCATCAAATAAACGGACACATTTTCATTGGCACTTCTTAAGAGATAATATTTCAAAAAATTATAATATCAACTATCATTTTCACACCTCTTAGTACTATCATTTAATAGCAAATATCATTTTCTGCAAGATTATTCCGAAAATAATTCTCTTTCCATATTATTATGCTTTCTGCTTAAAAAGCTCTTAAATTTACATTAGATTTTCACTTACTTTCCTCAAAACACAAACTACATCTACATAGCTTATTAATGAAAGAAGACTTTTTCGACCAATGAAAAACTAACAATTTTAAAGCAACACAATGCCACCTGCCTTTTCCTTTTCTTATCTTTTCTTTTCTTCTTTATATCTTTATCAATTATTCGAGAAATAAAAACTCTTACAGGAAAAAACTACAGAAACCTACAGCAGGATTTATTTTGGAAATTTTCAGTTTTCTCCCTTGTTTTCAGATGCAATATCTAAGTGAAAATCTAAGCAAAATAAGCAAAGTTTGTTTGAAAAGTAGCAAGTTTGAAAAAGCTAAAAACTAGTTTATTTTTGGATTTTCTCTAAGGTATAGTTGACTAGAGTGAGTAATTTTTGTTGAGTTGAAATCTTCTTGGAAATGTGTTAAGAATGTCTTTGATATATGTAATGGTATTTTTTGTTTTAATCGAGCTAATATTAATGGTGTAAGGATGGGTGATATAAAAGTAATATTTTTTAAGATATGTTAAGACTACTATGTTTCGTTAATTTCAATTGGCTTTCAGAAAGAAAAAATGCAAGCATTCTTAGTAGCTATGATATGGCATTAAAGGAAAACACTGAGTGAAGCTGAAGCTAGAATCTACTAAAATTGTATTATAATCTAAGTTTCAAAAGTTCTATTTCTACGTGGCAGCCCTCATAGCTCAGTCGGTAGAGCATCAGACTTTTAAGTACGAATGTAATCTGAGGGTCTGGGGTTCGAGTCCCCATGCGGGCTGAAGATAGTTTTTCTTTCTCTCTACTTCATATGCTGTAACAATTGAAACAATAAACTTCTGCCAGTTTAGAAATCTACTTTATAACTCTATATAGAAACCATTTTTATTATTATTATTATTATTATTATCATTATTGTTGTTGTTTTACTGGTCCTTCTTCTTGTTGTTACTATTATTATTATTAATGCATCAACTTTATTATACGTCAGTTATTTTCCTAAAAATCAGGCTGCATTTTCTGTGGTGCTATTCAATCGCTAGCGATATATGATATCGCCTATTCTTTCTCTATATAGACGCACTCCATCTCTAATGATTACTGCCGGAGAAAATACACACGGACAGCCGACTTGAAATCCTCCACCAGCCTCGCTGCATTTCTTATAGCGCTAATATCAATTATTCTCCCTCCACTTATATAGCTAAATACTACACTCGCCTCTTAACCTTACTATGGCAAACGGTCGACCAGAAGGAAAATTCTCCTTGCAAACTCTGCTTAACAATTCGCCTTTTCTAGCATCTCGACTCTGCCGACCGCTTTGCTAAATTTATATACATTCTCTCTCGTAGGAAAACACAAAACTCTCAAGCTCAGCATCAAATAAACGGACACATTTTCATTGGCACTTCTTAAGAGATAATATTTCAAAAAATTATAATATCAACTATCATTTTCACACCTCTTAGTACTATCATTTAATAGCAAATATCATTTTCTGCAAGATTATTCCGAAAATAATTCTCTTTCCATATTATTATGCTTTCTGCTTAAAAAGCTCTTAAATTTACATTAGATTTTCACTTACTTTCCTCAAAACACAAACTACATCTACATAGCTTATTAATGAAAGAAGACTTTTTCGACCAATGAAAAACTAACAATTTTAAAGCAACACAATGCCACCTGCCTTTTCCTTTTCTTTTCTTTTCTTTTCTTCTTTATATCTTTATCAATTATTCGAGAAATAAAAACTCTTACAGGAAAAAACTACACAAACCTACAGCAGGATTTATTTTGGAAATTTTCAGTTTTCTCCCTTGTTTTCAGATGCAATATCTAAGTGAAAATCTAAGCAAAATAAGCAAAGTTTGTTTGAAAAGTAGCAAGTTTGAAAAAGCTAAAAACTAGTTTATTTTTGGATTTTCTCTAAGGTATAGTTGACTAGAGTGAGTAATTTTTCAGTTGAAATCTTCTTGGAAATGTGTTAAGAATGTCTTTGATATATGTAATGGTATTTTTTTGTTTTAATCGAGCTAATATTAATGGTGTAAGGATGGGTGATATAAAAGTAATATTTTTTAAGATATGTTAAGACGACTATGTTTCGTTAATTTCAATTGGCTTTCAGAAAGAAAAACTGCAAGTATTCTTAGTAGCTATGATATGGCATTAAAGGAAAACACTGAGTGAAGCTGAAGCTAGAATCTACTAAAATTGTATTATAATCTAAGTTTCAAAAGTTCTATTTCTACGTGGCAGCCCTCATAGCTCAGTCGGTAGAGCATCAGACTTTTAAGTACGAATGTAATCTGAGGGTCTGGGGTTCGAGTCCCCATGCGGGCTGAAGATAGTTTTTCTTTCTCTCTACTTCATATGCTGTAACAATTGAAACAATAAACTTCTGCCAGTTTAGAAATCTACTTTATAACTCTATATAGAAACCATTTTTATTATTATTATTATTATTATTATCATTATTGTTGTTGTTTTACTGGTCCTTCTTCTTGTTGTTACTATTATTATTATTAATGCATCAACTTTATTATACGTCAGTTATTTTCCTAAAAATCAGGCTGCATTTTCTGTGGTGCTATTCAATCGCTAGCGATATATGATATCGCCTATTCTTTCTCTATATAGACGCACTCCATCTCTAATGATTACTGCCGGAGAAAATACACACGGACAGCCGACTTGAAATCCTCCACCAGCCTCGCTGCATTTCTTATAGCGCTAATATCAATTATTCTCCCTCCACTTATATAGCTAAATACTACACTCGCCTCTTAACCTTACTATGGCAAACGGTCGACCAGAAGGAAAATTCTCCTTGCAAACTCTGCTTAACAATTCGCCTTTTCTAGCATCTCGACTCTGCCGACCGCTTTGCTAAATTTATATACATTCTCTCTCGTAGGAAAACACAAAACTCTCAAGCTCAGCATCAAATAAACGGACACATTTTCATTGGCACTTCTTAAGAGATAATATTTCAAAAAATTATAATATCAACTATCATTTTCACACCTCTTAGTACTATCATTTAATAGCAAATATCATTTTCTGCAAGATTATTCCGAAAATAATTCTCTTTCCATATTATTATGCTTTCTGCTTAAAAAGCTCTTAAATTTACATTAGATTTTCACTTACTTTCCTCAAAACACAAACTACATCTACATAGCTTATTAATGAAAGAAGACTTTTTCGACCAATGAAAAACTAACAATTTTAAAGCAACACAATGCCACCTGCCTTTTCCTTTTCTTTTCTTTTCTTTTCTTCTTTATATCTTTATCAATTATTCGAGAAATAAAAACTCTTACAGGAAAAAACTACACAAACCTACAGCAGGATTTATTTTGGAAATTTTCAGTTTTCTCCCTTGTTTTCAGATGCAATATCTAAGTGAAAATCTAAGCAAAATAAGCAAAGTTTGTTTGAAAAGTAGCAAGTTTGAAAAAGCTAAAAACTAGTTTATTTTTGGATTTTCTCTAAGGTATAGTTGACTAGAGTGAGTAATTTTTGTTGAGTTGAAATCTTCTTGGAAATGTGTTAAGAATGTCTTTGATATATGCAATGGTATTTTTTGTATTAATCGAGCTAATATTAATGGTGTAAGGATGGGTGATATAAAAGTAATATTTTTTAAGATATGTTAAGACTACTATGTTTCGTTAATTTCAATTGGCTTTCAGAAAGAAAAAATGCAAGTATTCTTAGTAGCTATGATATGGCATTAAAGGAAAACACTGAGTGAAGCTGAAGCTAGAATCTACTAAAATTGTATTATAATCTAAGTTTCAAAAGTTCTATTTCTACGTGGCAGCCCTCATAGCTCAGTCGGTAGAGCATCAGACTTTTAAGTACGAATGTAATCTGAGGGTCTGGGGTTCGAGTCCCCATGCGGGCTGAAGATAGTTTTTCTTTCTCTCTACTTCATATGCTGTAACAATTGAAACAATAAACTTCTGCCAGTTTAGAAATCTACTTTATAACTCTATATAGAAACCATTTTTATTATTATTATTATTATTATTATCATTATTGTTGTTGTTTTACTGGTCCTTCTTCTTGTTGTTACTATTATTATTATTAATGCATCAACTTTATTATACGTCAGTTATTTTCCTAAAAATCAGGCTGCATTTTCTGTGGTGCTATTCAATCGCTAGCGATATATGATATCGCCTATTCTTTCTCTATATAGACGCACTCCATCTCTAATGATTACTGCCGGAGAAAATACACACGGACAGCCGACTTGAAATCCTCCACCAGCCTCGCTGCATTTCTTATAGCGCTAATATCAATTATTCTCCCTCCACTTATATAGCTAAATACTACACTCGCCTCTTAACCTTACTATGGCAAACGGTCGACCAGAAGGAAAATTCTCCTTGCAAACTCTGCTTAACAATTCGCCTTTTCTAGCATCTCGACTCTGCCGACCGCTTTGCTAAATTTATATACATTCTCTCTCGTAGGAAAACACAAAACTCTCAAGCTCAGCATCAAATAAACGGACACATTTTCATTGGCACTTCTTAAGAGATAATATTTCAAAAAATTATAATATCAACTATCATTTTCACACCTCTTAGTACTATCATTTAATAGCAAATATCATTTTCTGCAAGATTATTCCGAAAATAATTCTCTTTCCATATTATTATGCTTTCTGCTTAAAAAGCTCTTAAATTTACATTAGATTTTCACTTACTTTCCTCAAAACACAAACTACATCTACATAGCTTATTAATGAAAGAAGACTTTTTCGACCAATGAAAAACTAACAATTTTAAAGCAACACAATGCCACCTGCCTTTTCCTTTTCTTTTCTTTTCTTTTCTTCTTTATATCTTTATCAATTATTCGAGAAATAAAAACTCTTACAGGAAAAAACTACACAAACCTACAGCAGGATTTATTTTGGAAATTTTCAGTTTTCTCCCTTGTTTTCAGATGCAATATCTAAGTGAAAATCTAAGCAAAATAAGCAAAGTTTGTTTGAAAAGTAGCAAGTTTGAAAAAGCTAAAAACTAGTTTATTTTTGGATTTTCTCTAAGGTATAGTTGACTAGAGTGAGTAATTTTTGTTGAGTTGAAATCTTCTTGGAAATGTGTTAAGAATGTCTTTGATATATGTAATGGTATTTTTTGTTTTAATCGAGCTAATATTAATGGTGTAAGGATGGGTGATATAAAAGTAATATTTTTTAAGATATGTTAAGACTACTATGTTTCGTTAATTTCAATTGGCTTTCAGAAAGAAAAAATGCAAGTATTCTTAGTAGCTATGATATGGCATTAAAGGAAAACACTGAGTGAAGCTGAAGCTAGAATCTACTAAAATTGTATTATAATCTAAGTTTCAAAAGTTCTATTTCTACGTGGCAGCCCTCATAGCTCAGTCGGTAGAGCATCAGACTTTTAAGTACGAATGTAATCTGAGGGTCTGGGGTTCGAGTCCCCATGCGGGCTGAAGATAGTTTTTCTTTCTCTCTACTTCATATGCTGTAACAATTGAAACAATAAACTTCTGCCAGTTTAGAAATCTACTTTATAACTCTATATAGAAACCATTTTTATTATTATTATTATTATTATCATTATTGTTGTTGTTTTACTGGTCCTTCTTCTTGTTGTTACTATTATTATTATTAATGCATCAACTTTATTATACGTCAGTTATTTTCCTAAAAATCAGGCTGCATTTTCTGTGGTGCTATTCAATCGCTAGCGATATATGATATCGCCTATTCTTTCTCTATATAGACGCACTCCATCTCTAATGATTACTGCCGGAGAAAATACACACGGACAGCCGACTTGAAATCCTCCACCAGCCTCGCTGCATTTCTTATAGCGCTAATATCAATTATTCTCCCTCCACTTATATAGCTAAATACTACACTCGCCTCTTAACCTTACTATGGCAAACGGTCGACCAGAAGGAAAATTCTCCTTGCAAACTCTGCTTAACAATTCGCCTTTTCTAGCATCTCGACTCTGCCGACCGCTTTGCTAAATTTATATACATTCTCTCTCGTAGGAAAACACAAAACTCTCAAGCTCAGCATCAAATAAACGGACACATTTTCATTGGCACTTCTTAAGAGATAATATTTCAAAAAATTATAATATCAACTATCATTTTCACACCTCTTAGTACTATCATTTAATAGCAAATATCATTTTCTGCAAGATTATTCCGAAAATAATTCTCTTTCCATATTATTATGCTTTCTGCTTAAAAAGCTCTTAAATTTACATTAGATTTTCACTTACTTTCCTCAAAACACAAACTACATCTACATAGCTTATTAATGAAAGAAGACTTTTTCGACCAATGAAAAACTAACAATTTTAAAGCAACACAATGCCACCTGCCTTTTCCTTTTCTTTTCTTTTCTTTTCTTCTTTATATCTTTATCAATTATTCGAGAAATAAAAACTCTTACAGGAAAAAACTACACAAACCTACAGCAGGATTTATTTTGGAAATTTTCAGTTTTCTCCCTTGTTTTCAGATGCAATATCTAAGTGAAAATCTAAGCAAAATAAGCAAAGTTTGTTTGAAAAGTAGCAAGTTTGAAAAAGCTAAAAACTAGTTTATTTTTGGATTTTCTCTAAGGTATAGTTGACTAGAGTGAGTAATTTTTGTTGAGTTGAAATCTTCTTGGAAATGTGTTAAGAATGTCTTTGATATATGTAATGGTATTTTTTGTTTTAATCGAGCTAATATTAATGGTGTAAGGATGGGTGATATAAAAGTAATATTTTTTAAGATATGTTAAGACTACTATGTTTCGTTAATTTCAATTGGCTTTCAGAAAGAAAAAATGCAAGTATTCTTAGTAGCTATGATATGGCATTAAAGGAAAACACTGAGTGAAGCTGAAGCTAGAATCTACTAAAATTGTATTATAATCTAAGTTTCAAAAGTTCTATTTCTACGTGGCAGCCCTCATAGCTCAGTCGGTAGAGCATCAGACTTTTAAGTACGAATGTAATCTGAGGGTCTGGGGTTCGAGTCCCCATGCGGGCTGAAGATAGTTTTTCTTTCTCTCTACTTCATATGCTGTAACAATTGAAACAATAAACTTCTGCCAGTTTAGAAATCTACTTTATAACTCTATATAGAAACCATTTTTATTATTATTATTATTATTATTATTATCATTATTGTTGTTGTTTTACTGGTCCTTCTTCTTGTTGTTACTATTATTATTATTAATGCATCAACTTTATTATACGTCAGTTATTTTCCTAAAAATCAGGCTGCATTTTCTGTGGTGCTATTCAATCGCTAGCGATATATGATATCGCCTATTCTTTCTCTATATAGACGCACTCCATCTCTAATGATTACTGCCGGAGAAAATACACACGGACAGCCGACTTGAAATCCTCCACCAGCCTCGCTGCATTTCTTATAGCGCTAATATCAATTATTCTCCCTCCACTTATATAGCTAAATACTACACTCGCCTCTTAACCTTACTATGGCAAACGGTCGACCAGAAGGAAAATTCTCCTTGCAAACTCTGCTTAACAATTCGCCTTTTCTAGCATCTCGACTCTGCCGACCGCTTTGCTAAATTTATATACATTCTCTCTCGTAGGAAAACACAAAACTCTCAAGCTCAGCATCAAATAAACGGACACATTTTCATTGGCACTTCTTAAGAGATAATATTTCAAAAAATTATAATATCAACTATCATTTTCACACCTCTTAGTACTATCATTTAATAGCAAATATCATTTTCTGCAAGATTATTCCGAAAATAATTCTCTTTCCATATTATTATGCTTTCTGCTTAAAAAGCTCTTAAATTTACATTAGATTTTCACTTACTTTCCTCAAAACACAAACTACATCTACATAGCTTATTAATGAAAGAAGACTTTTTCGACCAATGAAAAACTAACAATTTTAAAGCAACACAATGCCACCTGCCTTTTCCTTTTCTTTTCTTTTCTTTTCTTCTTTATATCTTTATCAATTATTCGAGAAATAAAAACTCTTACAGGAAAAAACTACACAAACCTACAGCAGGATTTATTTTGGAAATTTTCAGTTTTCTCCCTTGTTTTCAGATGCAATATCTAAGTGAAAATCTAAGCAAAATAAGCAAAGTTTGTTTGAAAAGTAGCAAGTTTGAAAAAGCTAAAAACTAGTTTATTTTTGGATTTTCTCTAAGGTATAGTTGACTAGAGTGAGTAATTTTTGTTGAGTTGAAATCTTCTTGGAAATGTGTTAAGAATGTCTTTGATATATGTAATGGTATTTTTTGTTTTAATCGAGCTAATATTAATGGTGTAAGGATGGGTGATATAAAAGTAATATTTTTTAAGATATGTTAAGACTACTATGTTTCGTTAATTTCAATTGGCTTTCAGAAAGAAAAAATGCAAGTATTCTTAGTAGCTATGATATGGCATTAAAGGAAAACACTGAGTGAAGCTGAAGCTAGAATCTACTAAAATTGTATTATAATCTAAGTTTCAAAAGTTCTATTTCTACGTGGCAGCCCTCATAGCTCAGTCGGTAGAGCATCAGACTTTTAAGTACGAATGTAATCTGAGGGTCTGGGGTTCGAGTCCCCATGCGGGCTGAAGATAGTTTTTCTTTCTCTCTACTTCATATGCTGTAACAATTGAAACAATAAACTTCTGCCAGTTTAGAAATCTACTTTATAACTCTATATAGAAACCATTTTTATTATTATTATTATTATTATTATTATCATTATTGTTGTTGTTTTACTGGTCCTTCTTCTTGTTGTTACTATTATTATTATTAATGCATCAACTTTATTATACGTCAGTTATTTTCCTAAAAATCAGGCTGCATTTTCTGTGGTGCTATTCAATCGCTAGCGATATATGATATCGCCTATTCTTTCTCTATATAGACGCACTCCATCTCTAATGATTACTGCCGGAGAAAATACACACGGACAGCCGACTTGAAATCCTCCACCAGCCTCGCTGCATTTCTTATAGCGCTAATATCAATTATTCTCCCTCCACTTATATAGCTAAATACTACACTCGCCTCTTAACCTTACTATGGCAAACGGTCGACCAGAAGGAAAATTCTCCTTGCAAACTCTGCTTAACAATTCGCCTTTTCTAGCATCTCGACTCTGCCGACCGCTTTGCTAAATTTATATACATTCTCTCTCGTAGGAAAACACAAAACTCTCAAGCTCAGCATCAAATAAACGGACACATTTTCATTGGCACTTCTTAAGAGATAATATTTCAAAAAATTATAATATCAACTATCATTTTCACACCTCTTAGTACTATCATTTAATAGCAAATATCATTTTCTGCAAGATTATTCCGAAAATAATTCTCTTTCCATATTATTATGCTTTCTGCTTAAAAAGCTCTTAAATTTACATTAGATTTTCACTTACTTTCCTCAAAACACAAACTACATCTACATAGCTTATTAATGAAAGAAGACTTTTTCGACCAATGAAAAACTAACAATTTTAAAGCAACACAATGCCACCTGCCTTTTCCTTTTCTTTTCTTTTCTTTTCTTCTTTATATCTTTATCAATTATTCGAGAAATAAAAACTCTTACAGGAAAAAACTACACAAACCTACAGCAGGATTTATTTTGGAAATTTTCAGTTTTCTCCCTTGTTTTCAGATGCAATATCTAAGTGAAAATCTAAGCAAAATAAGCAAAGTTTGTTTGAAAAGTAGCAAGTTTGAAAAAGCTAAAAACTAGTTTATTTTTGGATTTTCTCTAAGGTATAGTTGACTAGAGTGAGTAATTTTTGTTGAGTTGAAATCTTCTTGGAAATGTGTTAAGAATGTCTTTGATATATGTAATGGTATTTTTTGTTTTAATCGAGCTAATATTAATGGTGTAAGGATGGGTGATATAAAAGTAATATTTTTTAAGATATGTTAAGACTACTATGTTTCGTTAATTTCAATTGGCTTTCAGAAAGAAAAAATGCAAGTATTCTTAGTAGCTATGATATGGCATTAAAGGAAAACACTGAGTGAAGCTGAAGCTAGAATCTACTAAAATTGTATTATAATCTAAGTTTCAAAAGTTCCTGTGGCAGCCCTCATAGCTCAGTCGGTAGAGCATCAGACTTTTAAGTACGAATGTAATCTGAGGGTCTGGGGTTCGAGTCCCCATGCGGGCTGAAGATAGTTTTTCTTTCTCTCTACTTCATATGCTGTAACAATTGAAACAATAAACTTCTGCCAGTTTAGAAATCTACTTTATAACTCTATATAGAAACCATTTTTATTATTATTATTATTATTATCATTATTGTTGTTGTTTTACTGGTCCTTCTTCTTGTTGTTACTATTATTATTATTAATGCATCAACTTTATTATACGTCAGTTATTTTCCTAAAAATCAGGCTGCATTTTCTGTGGTGCTATTCAATCGCTAGCGATATATGATATCGCCTATTCTTTCTCTATATAGACGCACTCCATCTCTAATGATTACTGCCGGAGAAAATACACACGGACAGCCGACTTGAAATCCTCCACCAGCCTCGCTGCATTTCTTATAGCGCTAATATCAATTATTCTCCCTCCACTTATATAGCTAAATACTACACTCGCCTCTTAACCTTACTATGGCAAACGGTCGACCAGAAGGAAAATTCTCCTTGCAAACTCTGCTTAACAATTCGCCTTTTCTAGCATCTCGACTCTGCCGACCGCTTTGCTAAATTTATATACATTCTCTCTCGTAGGAAAACACAAAACTCTCAAGCTCAGCATCAAATAAACGGACACATTTTCATTGGCACTTCTTAAGAGATAATATTTCAAAAAATTATAATATCAACTATCATTTTCACACCTCTTAGTACTATCATTTAATAGCAAATATCATTTTCTGCAAGATTATTCCGAAAATAATTCTCTTTCCATATTATTATGCTTTCTGCTTAAAAAGCTCTTAAATTTACATTAGATTTTCACTTACTTTCCTCAAAACACAAACTACATCTACATAGCTTATTAATGAAAGAAGACTTTTTCGACCAATGAAAAACTAACAATTTTAAAGCAACACAATGCCACCTGCCTTTTCCTTTTCTTTTCTTTTCTTTTCTTCTTTATATCTTTATCAATTATTCGAGAAATAAAAACTCTTACAGGAAAAAACTACACAAACCTACAGCAGGATTTATTTTGGAAATTTTCAGTTTTCTCCCTTGTTTTCAGATGCAATATCTAAGTGAAAATCTAAGCAAAATAAGCAAAGTTTGTTTGAAAAGTAGCAAGTTTGAAAAAGCTAAAAACTAGTTTATTTTTGGATTTTCTCTAAGGTATAGTTGACTAGAGTGAGTAATTTTTGTTGAGTTGAAATCTTCTTGGAAATGTGTTAAGAATGTCTTTGATATATGTAATGGTATTTTTTGTTTTAATCGAGCTAATATTAATGGTGTAAGGATGGGTGATATAAAAGTAATATTTTTTAAGATATGTTAAGACTACTATGTTTCGTTAATTTCAATTGGCTTTCAGAAAGAAAAAATGCAAGTATTCTTAGTAGCTATGATATGGCATTAAAGGAAAACACTGAGTGAAGCTGAAGCTAGAATCTACTAAAATTGTATTATAATCTAAGTTTCAAAAGTTCCTGTGGCAGCCCTCATAGCTCAGTCGGTAGAGCATCAGACTTTTAAGTACGAATGTAATCTGAGGGTCTGGGGTTCGAGTCCCCATGCGGGCTGAAGATAGTTTTTCTTTCTCTCTACTTCATATGCTGTAACAATTGAAACAATAAACTTCTGCCAGTTTAGAAATCTACTTTATAACTCTATATAGAAACCATTTTTATTATTATTATTATTATTATTATTATCATTATTGTTGTTGTTTTACTGGTCCTTCTTCTTGTTGTTACTATTATTATTATTAATGCATCAACTTTATTATACGTCAGTTATTTTCCTAAAAATCAGGCTGCATTTTCTGTGGTGCTATTCAATCGCTAGCGATATATGATATCGCCTATTCTTTCTCTATATAGACGCACTCCATCTCTAATGATTACTGCCGGAGAAAATACACACGGACAGCCGACTTGAAATCCTCCACCAGCCTCGCTGCATTTCTTATAGCGCTAATATCAATTATTCTCCCTCCACTTATATAGCTAAATACTACACTCGCCTCTTAACCTTACTATGGCAAACGGTCGACCAGAAGGAAAATTCTCCTTGCAAACTCTGCTTAACAATTCGCCTTTTCTAGCATCTCGACTCTGCCGACCGCTTTGCTAAATTTATATACATTCTCTCTCGTAGGAAAACACAAAACTCTCAAGCTCAGCATCAAATAAACGGACACATTTTCATTGGCACTTCTTAAGAGATAATATTTCAAAAAATTATAATATCAACTATCATTTTCACACCTCTTAGTACTATCATTTAATAGCAAATATCATTTTCTGCAAGATTATTCCGAAAATAATTCTCTTTCCATATTATTATGCTTTCTGCTTAAAAAGCTCTTAAATTTACATTAGATTTTCACTTACTTTCCTCAAAACACAAACTACATCTACATAGCTTATTAATGAAAGAAGACTTTTTCGACCAATGAAAAACTAACAATTTTAAAGCAACACAATGCCACCTGCCTTTTCCTTTTCTTTTCTTTTCTTTTCTTCTTTATATCTTTATCAATTATTCGAGAAATAAAAACTCTTACAGGAAAAAACTACACAAACCTACAGCAGGATTTATTTTGGAAATTTTCAGTTTTCTCCCTTGTTTTCAGATGCAATATCTAAGTGAAAATCTAAGCAAAATAAGCAAAGTTTGTTTGAAAAGTAGCAAGTTTGAAAAAGCTAAAAACTAGTTTATTTTTGGATTTTCTCTAAGGTATAGTTGACTAGAGTGAGTAATTTTTGTTGAGTTGAAATCTTCTTGGAAATGTGTTAAGAATGTCTTTGATATATGTAATGGTATTTTTTGTTTTAATCGAGCTAATATTAATGGTGTAAGGATGGGTGATATAAAAGTAATATTTTTTAAGATATGTTAAGACTACTATGTTTCGTTAATTTCAATTGGCTTTCAGAAAGAAAAAATGCAAGTATTCTTAGTAGCTATGATATGGCATTAAAGGAAAACACTGAGTGAAGCTGAAGCTAGAATCTACTAAAATTGTATTATAATCTAAGTTTCAAAAGTTCTATTTCTACGTGGCAGCCCTCATAGCTCAGTCGGTAGAGCATCAGACTTTTAAGTACGAATGTAATCTGAGGGTCTGGGGTTCGAGTCCCCATGCGGGCTGAAGATAGTTTTTCTTTCTCTCTACTTCATATGCTGTAACAATTGAAACAATAAACTTCTGCCAGTTTAGAAATCTACTTTATAACTCTATATAGAAACCATTTTTATTATTATTATTATTATTATTATTATCATTATTGTTGTTGTTTTACTGGTCCTTCTTCTTGTTGTTACTATTATTATTATTAATGCATCAACTTTATTATACGTCAGTTATTTTCCTAAAAATCAGGCTGCATTTTCTGTGGTGCTATTCAATCGCTAGCGATATATGATATCGCCTATTCTTTCTCTATATAGACGCACTCCATCTCTAATGATTACTGCCGGAGAAAATACACACGGACAGCCGACTTGAAATCCTCCACCAGCCTCGCTGCATTTCTTATAGCGCTAATATCAATTATTCTCCCTCCACTTATATAGCTAAATACTACACTCGCCTCTTAACCTTACTATGGCAAACGGTCGACCAGAAGGAAAATTCTCCTTGCAAACTCTGCTTAACAATTCGCCTTTTCTAGCATCTCGACTCTGCCGACCGCTTTGCTAAATTTATATACATTCTCTCTCGTAGGAAAACACAAAACTCTCAAGCTCAGCATCAAATAAACGGACACATTTTCATTGGCACTTCTTAAGAGATAATATTTCAAAAAATTATAATATCAACTATCATTTTCACACCTCTTAGTACTATCATTTAATAGCAAATATCATTTTCTGCAAGATTATTCCGAAAATAATTCTCTTTCCATATTATTATGCTTTCTGCTTAAAAAGCTCTTAAATTTACATTAGATTTTCACTTACTTTCCTCAAAACACAAACTACATCTACATAGCTTATTAATGAAAGAAGACTTTTTCGACCAATGAAAAACTAACAATTTTAAAGCAACACAATGCCACCTGCCTTTTCCTTTTCTTTTCTTTTCTTTTCTTCTTTATATCTTTATCAATTATTCGAGAAATAAAAACTCTTACAGGAAAAAACTACACAAACCTACAGCAGGATTTATTTTGGAAATTTTCAGTTTTCTCCCTTGTTTTCAGATGCAATATCTAAGTGAAAATCTAAGCAAAATAAGCAAAGTTTGTTTGAAAAGTAGCAAGTTTGAAAAAGCTAAAAACTAGTTTATTTTTGGATTTTCTCTAAGGTATAGTTGACTAGAGTGAGTAATTTTTGTTGAGTTGAAATCTTCTTGGAAATGTGTTAAGAATGTCTTTGATATATGTAATGGTATTTTTTGTTTTAATCGAGCTAATATTAATGGTGTAAGGATGGGTGATATAAAAGTAATATTTTTTAAGATATGTTAAGACTACTATGTTTCGTTAATTTCAATTGGCTTTCAGAAAGAAAAAATGCAAGTATTCTTAGTAGCTATGATATGGCATTAAAGGAAAACACTGAGTGAAGCTGAAGCTAGAATCTACTAAAATTGTATTATAATCTAAGTTTCAAAAGTTCCTGTGGCAGCCCTCATAGCTCAGTCGGTAGAGCATCAGACTTTTAAGTACGAATGTAATCTGAGGGTCTGGGGTTCGAGTCCCCATGCGGGCTGAAGATAGTTTTTCTTTCTCTCTACTTCATATGCTGTAACAATTGAAACAATAAACTTCTGCCAGTTTAGAAATCTACTTTATAACTCTATATAGAAACCATTTTTATTATTATTATTATTATTATTATTATCATTATTGTTGTTGTTTTACTGGTCCTTCTTCTTGTTGTTACTATTATTATTATTAATGCATCAACTTTATTATACGTCAGTTATTTTCCTAAAAATCAGGCTGCATTTTCTGTGGTGCTATTCAATCGCTAGCGATATATGATATCGCCTATTCTTTCTCTATATAGACGCACTCCATCTCTAATGATTACTGCCGGAGAAAATACACACGGACAGCCGACTTGAAATCCTCCACCAGCCTCGCTGCATTTCTTATAGCGCTAATATCAATTATTCTCCCTCCACTTATATAGCTAAATACTACACTCGCCTCTTAACCTTACTATGGCAAACGGTCGACCAGAAGGAAAATTCTCCTTGCAAACTCTGCTTAACAATTCGCCTTTTCTAGCATCTCGACTCTGCCGACCGCTTTGCTAAATTTATATACATTCTCTCTCGTAGGAAAACACAAAACTCTCAAGCTCAGCATCAAATAAACGGACACATTTTCATTGGCACTTCTTAAGAGATAATATTTCAAAAAATTATAATATCAACTATCATTTTCACACCTCTTAGTACTATCATTTAATAGCAAATATCATTTTCTGCAAGATTATTCCGAAAATAATTCTCTTTCCATATTATTATGCTTTCTGCTTAAAAAGCTCTTAAATTTACATTAGATTTTCACTTACTTTCCTCAAAACACAAACTACATCTACATAGCTTATTAATGAAAGAAGACTTTTTCGACCAATGAAAAACTAACAATTTTAAAGCAACACAATGCCACCTGCCTTTTCCTTTTCTTTTCTTTTCTTTTCTTCTTTATATCTTTATCAATTATTCGAGAAATAAAAACTCTTACAGGAAAAAACTACACAAACCTACAGCAGGATTTATTTTGGAAATTTTCAGTTTTCTCCCTTGTTTTCAGATGCAATATCTAAGTGAAAATCTAAGCAAAATAAGCAAAGTTTGTTTGAAAAGTAGCAAGTTTGAAAAAGCTAAAAACTAGTTTATTTTTGGATTTTCTCTAAGGTATAGTTGACTAGAGTGAGTAATTTTTGTTGAGTTGAAATCTTCTTGGAAATGTGTTAAGAATGTCTTTGATATATGTAATGGTATTTTTTGTTTTAATCGAGCTAATATTAATGGTGTAAGGATGGGTGATATAAAAGTAATATTTTTTAAGATATGTTAAGACTACTATGTTTCGTTAATTTCAATTGGCTTTCAGAAAGAAAAAATGCAAGTATTCTTAGTAGCTATGATATGGCATTAAAGGAAAACACTGAGTGAAGCTGAAGCTAGAATCTACTAAAATTGTATTATAATCTAAGTTTCAAAAGTTCTATTTCTACGTGGCAGCCCTCATAGCTCAGTCGGTAGAGCATCAGACTTTTAAGTACGAATGTAATCTGAGGGTCTGGGGTTCGAGTCCCCATGCGGGCTGAAGATAGTTTTTCTTTCTCTCTACTTCATATGCTGTAACAATTGAAACAATAAACTTCTGCCAGTTTAGAAATCTACTTTATAACTCTATATAGAAACCATTTTTATTATTATTATTATTATTATTATCATTATTGTTGTTGTTTTACTGGTCCTTCTTCTTGTTGTTACTATTATTATTATTAATGCATCAACTTTATTATACGTCAGTTATTTTCCTAAAAATCAGGCTGCATTTTCTGTGGTGCTATTCAATCGCTAGCGATATATGATATCGCCTATTCTTTCTCTATATAGACGCACTCCATCTCTAATGATTACTGCCGGAGAAAATACACACGGACAGCCGACTTGAAATCCTCCACCAGCCTCGCTGCATTTCTTATAGCGCTAATATCAATTATTCTCCCTCCACTTATATAGCTAAATACTACACTCGCCTCTTAACCTTACTATGGCAAACGGTCGACCAGAAGGAAAATTCTCCTTGCAAACTCTGCTTAACAATTCGCCTTTTCTAGCATCTCGACTCTGCCGACCGCTTTGCTAAATTTATATACATTCTCTCTCGTAGGAAAACACAAAACTCTCAAGCTCAGCATCAAATAAACGGACACATTTTCATTGGCACTTCTTAAGAGATAATATTTCAAAAAATTATAATATCAACTATCATTTTCACACCTCTTAGTACTATCATTTAATAGCAAATATCATTTTCTGCAAGATTATTCCGAAAATAATTCTCTTTCCATATTATTATGCTTTCTGCTTAAAAAGCTCTTAAATTTACATTAGATTTTCACTTACTTTCCTCAAAACACAAACTACATCTACATAGCTTATTAATGAAAGAAGACTTTTTCGACCAATGAAAAACTAACAATTTTAAAGCAACACAATGCCACCTGCCTTTTCCTTTTCTTTTCTTTTCTTTTCTTCTTTATATCTTTATCAATTATTCGAGAAATAAAAACTCTTACAGGAAAAAACTACACAAACCTAGAGCAGGATTTATTTTGGAAATTTTCAGTTTTCTCCCTTGTTTTCAGATGCAATATCTAAGTGAAAATCTAAGCAAAATAAGCAAAGTTTGTTTGAAAAGTAGCAAGTTTGAAAAAGCTAAAAACTAGTTTATTTTTGGATTTTCTCTAAGGTATAGTTGACTAGAGTGAGTAATTTTTGTTGAGTTGAAATCTTCTTGGAAATGTGTTAAGAATGTCTTTGATATATGTAATGGTATTTTTTGTTTTAATCGAGCTAATATTAATGGTGTAAGGATGGGTGATATAAAAGTAATATTTTTTAAGATATGTTAAGACTACTATGTTTCGTTAATTTCAATTGGCTTTCAGAAAGAAAAACTGCAAGTATTCTTAGTAGCTATGATATGGCATTAAAGGAAAACACTGAGTGAAGCTGAAGCTAGAATCTACTAAAATTGTATTATAATCTAAGTTTCAAAAGTTCTATTTCTACGTGGCAGCCCTCATAGCTCAGTCGGTAGAGCATCAGACTTTTAAGTACGAATGTAATCTGAGGGTCTGGGGTTCGAGTCCCCATGCGGGCTGAAGATAGTTTTTCTTTCTCTCTACTTCATATGCTGTAACAATTGAAACAATAAACTTCTGCCAGTTTAGAAATCTACTTTATAACTCTATATAGAAACCATTTTTATTATTATTATTATTATTATTATTATCATTATTGTTGTTGTTTTACTGGTCCTTCTTCTTGTTGTTACTATTATTATTATTAATGCATCAACTTTATTATACGTCAGTTATTTTCCTAAAAATCAGGCTGCATTTTCTGTGGTGCTATTCAATCGCTAGCGATATATGATATCGCCTATTCTTTCTCTATATAGACGCACTCCATCTCTAATGATTACTGCCGGAGAAAATACACACGGACAGCCGACTTGAAATCCTCCACCAGCCTCGCTGCATTTCTTATAGCGCTAATATCAATTATTCTCCCTCCACTTATATAGCTAAATACTACACTCGCCTCTTAACCTTACTATGGCAAACGGTCGACCAGAAGGAAAATTCTCCTTGCAAACTCTGCTTAACAATTCGCCTTTTCTAGCATCTCGACTCTGCCGACCGCTTTGCTAAATTTATATACATTCTCTCTCGTAGGAAAACACAAAACTCTCAAGCTCAGCATCAAATAAACGGACACATTTTCATTGGCACTTCTTAAGAGATAATATTTCAAAAAATTATAATATCAACTATCATTTTCACACCTCTTAGTACTATCATTTAATAGCAAATATCATTTTCTGCAAGATTATTCCGAAAATAATTCTCTTTCCATATTATTATGCTTTCTGCTTAAAAAGCTCTTAAATTTACATTAGATTTTCACTTACTTTCCTCAAAACACAAACTACATCTACATAGCTTATTAATGAAAGAAGACTTTTTCGACCAATGAAAAACTAACAATTTTAAAGCAACACAATGCCACCTGCCTTTTCCTTTTCTTTTCTTTTCTTTTCTTCTTTATATCTTTATCAATTATTCGAGAAATAAAAACTCTTACAGGAAAAAACTACACAAACCTACAGCAGGATTTATTTTGGAAATTTTCAGTTTTCTCCCTTGTTTTCAGATGCAATATCTAAGTGAAAATCTAAGCAAAATAAGCAAAGTTTGTTTGAAAAGTAGCAAGTTTGAAAAAGCTAAAAACTAGTTTATTTTTGGATTTTCTCTAAGGTATAGTTGACTAGAGTGAGTAATTTTTGTTGAGTTGAAATCTTCTTGGAAATGTGTTAAGAATGTCTTTGATATATGTAATGGTATTTTTTGTTTTAATCGAGCTAATATTAATGGTGTAAGGATGGGTGATATAAAAGTAATATTTTTTAAGATATGTTAAGACTACTATGTTTCGTTAATTTCAATTGGCTTTCAGAAAGAAAAAATGCAAGTATTCTTAGTAGCTATGATATGGCATTAAAGGAAAACACTGAGTGAAGCTGAAGCTAGAATCTACTAAAATTGTATTATAATCTAAGTTTCAAAAGTTCTATTTCTACGTGGCAGCCCTCATAGCTCAGTCGGTAGAGCATCAGACTTTTAAGTACGAATGTAATCTGAGGGTCTGGGGTTCGAGTCCCCATGCGGGCTGAAGATAGTTTTTCTTTCTCTCTACTTCATATGCTGTAACAATTGAAACAATAAACTTCTGCCAGTTTAGAAATCTACTTTATAACTCTATATAGAAACCATTTTTATTATTATTATTATTATTATTATTATTATCATTATTGTTGTTGTTTTACTGGTCCTTCTTCTTGTTGTTACTATTATTAT
Source organism: Sepioteuthis lessoniana (assembly GCA_963585895.1). Taxonomy (NCBI): domain Eukaryota; kingdom Metazoa; phylum Mollusca; class Cephalopoda; order Myopsida; family Loliginidae; genus Sepioteuthis; species Sepioteuthis lessoniana. The sequence continues at coordinate 27,843,199 of OY757943.1, forward strand.
TATTAATGCATCAACTTTATTATACGTCAGTTATTTTCCTAAAAATCAGGCTGCATTTTCTGTGGTGCTATTCAATCGCTAGCGATATATGATATCGCCTATTCTTTCTCTATATAGACGCACTCCATCTCTAATGATTACTGCCGGAGAAAATACACACGGACAGCCGACTTGAAATCCTCCACCAGCCTCGCTGCATTTCTTATAGCGCTAATATCAATTATTCTCCCTCCACTTATATAGCTAAATACTACACTCGCCTCTTAACCTTACTATGGCAAACGGTCGACCAGAAGGAAAATTCTCCTTGCAAACTCTGCTTAACAATTCGCCTTTTCTAGCATCTCGACTCTGCCGACCGCTTTGCTAAATTTATATACATTCTCTCTCGTAGGAAAACACAAAACTCTCAAGCTCAGCATCAAATAAACGGACACATTTTCATTGGCACTTCTTAAGAGATAATATTTCAAAAAATTATAATATCAACTATCATTTTCACACCTCTTAGTACTATCATTTAATAGCAAATATCATTTTCTGCAAGATTATTCCGAAAATAATTCTCTTTCCATATTATTATGCTTTCTGCTTAAAAAGCTCTTAAATTTACATTAGATTTTCACTTACTTTCCTCAAAACACAAACTACATCTACATAGCTTATTAATGAAAGAAGACTTTTTCGACCAATGAAAAACTAACAATTTTAAAGCAACACAATGCCACCTGCCTTTTCCTTTTCTTTTCTTTTCTTTTCTTCTTTATATCTTTATCAATTATTCGAGAAATAAAAACTCTTACAGGAAAAAACTACACAAACCTACAGCAGGATTTATTTTGGAAATTTTCAGTTTTCTCCCTTGTTTTCAGATGCAATATCTAAGTGAAAATCTAAGCAAAATAAGCAAAGTTTGTTTGAAAAGTAGCAAGTTTGAAAAAGCTAAAAACTAGTTTATTTTTGGATTTTCTCTAAGGTATAGTTGACTAGAGTGAGTAATTTTTGTTGAGTTGAAATCTTCTTGGAAATGTGTTAAGAATGTCTTTGATATATGTAATGGTATTTTTTGTTTTAATCGAGCTAATATTAATGGTGTAAGGATGGGTGATATAAAAGTAATATTTTTTAAGATATGTTAAGACTACTATGTTTCGTTAATTTCAATTGGCTTTCAGAAAGAAAAACTGCAAGTATTCTTAGTAGCTATGATATGGCATTAAAGGAAAACACTGAGTGAAGCTGAAGCTAGAATCTACTAAAATTGTATTATAATCTAAGTTTCAAAAGTTCTATTTCTACGTGGCAGCCCTCATAGCTCAGTCGGTAGAGCATCAGACTTTTAAGTACGAATGTAATCTGAGGGTCTGGGGTTCGAGTCCCCATGCGGGCTGAAGATAGTTTTTCTTTCTCTCTACTTCATATGCTGTAACAATTGAAACAATAAACTTCTGCCAGTTTAGAAATCTACTTTATAACTCTATATAGAAACCATTTTTATTATTATTATTATTATTATTATTATCATTATTGTTGTTGTTTTACTGGTCCTTCTTCTTGTTGTTACTATTATTATTATTAATGCATCAACTTTATTATACGTCAGTTATTTTCCTAAAAATCAGGCTGCATTTTCTGTGGTGCTATTCAATCGCTAGCGATATATGATATCGCCTATTCTTTCTCTATATAGACGCACTCCATCTCTAATGATTACTGCCGGAGAAAATACACACGGACAGCCGACTTGAAATCCTCCACCAGCCTCGCTGCATTTCTTATAGCGCTAATATCAATTATTCTCCCTCCACTTATATAGCTAAATACTACACTCGCCTCTTAACCTTACTATGGCAAACGGTCGACCAGAAGGAAAATTCTCCTTGCAAACTCTGCTTAACAATTCGCCTTTTCTAGCATCTCGACTCTGCCGACCGCTTTGCTAAATTTATATACATTCTCTCTCGTAGGAAAACACAAAACTCTCAAGCTCAGCATCAAATAAACGGACACATTTTCATTGGCACTTCTTAAGAGATAATATTTCAAAAAATTATAATATCAACTATCATTTTCACACCTCTTAGTACTATCATTTAATAGCAAATATCATTTTCTGCAAGATTATTCCGAAAATAATTCTCTTTCCATATTATTATGCTTTCTGCTTAAAAAGCTCTTAAATTTACATTAGATTTTCACTTACTTTCCTCAAAACACAAACTACATCTACATAGCTTATTAATGAAAGAAGACTTTTTCGACCAATGAAAAACTAACAATTTTAAAGCAACACAATGCCACCTGCCTTTTCCTTTTCTTTTCTTTTCTTTTCTTCTTTATATCTTTATCAATTATTCGAGAAATAAAAACTCTTACAGGAAAAAACTACACAAACCTACAGCAGGATTTATTTTGGAAATTTTCAGTTTTCTCCCTTGTTTTCAGATGCAATATCTAAGTGAAAATCTAAGCAAAATAAGCAAAGTTTGTTTGAAAAGTAGCAAGTTTGAAAAAGCTAAAAACTAGTTTATTTTTGGATTTTCTCTAAGGTATAGTTGACTAGAGTGAGTAATTTTTGTTGAGTTGAAATCTTCTTGGAAATGTGTTAAGAATGTCTTTGATATATGTAATGGTATTTTTTGTTTTAATCGAGCTAATATTAATGGTGTAAGGATGGGTGATATAAAAGTAATATTTTTTAAGATATGTTAAGACTACTATGTTTCGTTAATTTCAATTGGCTTTCAGAAAGAAAAAATGCAAGTATTCTTAGTAGCTATGATATGGCATTAAAGGAAAACACTGAGTGAAGCTGAAGCTAGAATCTACTAAAATTGTATTATAATCTAAGTTTCAAAAGTTCTATTTCTACGTGGCAGCCCTCATAGCTCAGTCGGTAGAGCATCAGACTTTTAAGTACGAATGTAATCTGAGGGTCTGGGGTTCGAGTCCCCATGCGGGCTGAAGATAGTTTTTCTTTCTCTCTACTTCATATGCTGTAACAATTGAAACAATAAACTTCTGCCAGTTTAGAAATCTACTTTATAACTCTATATAGAAACCATTTTTATTATTATTATTATTATTATTATTATCATTATTGTTGTTGTTTTACTGGTCCTTCTTCTTGTTGTTACTATTATTATTATTAATGCATCAACTTTATTATACGTCAGTTATTTTCCTAAAAATCAGGCTGCATTTTCTGTGGTGCTATTCAATCGCTAGCGATATATGATATCGCCTATTCTTTCTCTATATAGACGCACTCCATCTCTAATGATTACTGCCGGAGAAAATACACACGGACAGCCGACTTGAAATCCTCCACCAGCCTCGCTGCATTTCTTATAGCGCTAATATCAATTATTCTCCCTCCACTTATATAGCTAAATACTACACTCGCCTCTTAACCTTACTATGGCAAACGGTCGACCAGAAGGAAAATTCTCCTTGCAAACTCTGCTTAACAATTCGCCTTTTCTAGCATCTCGACTCTGCCGACCGCTTTGCTAAATTTATATACATTCTCTCTCGTAGGAAAACACAAAACTCTCAAGCTCAGCATCAAATAAACGGACACATTTTCATTGGCACTTCTTAAGAGATAATATTTCAAAAAATTATAATATCAACTATCATTTTCACACCTCTTAGTACTATCATTTAATAGCAAATATCATTTTCTGCAAGATTATTCCGAAAATAATTCTCTTTCCATATTATTATGCTTTCTGCTTAAAAAGCTCTTAAATTTACATTAGATTTTCACTTACTTTCCTCAAAACACAAACTACATCTACATAGCTTATTAATGAAAGAAGACTTTTTCGACCAATGAAAAACTAACAATTTTAAAGCAACACAATGCCACCTGCCTTTTCCTTTTCTTTTCTTTTCTTTTCTTCTTTATATCTTTATCAATTATTCGAGAAATAAAAACTCTTACAGGAAAAAACTACACAAACCTACAGCAGGATTTATTTTGGAAATTTTCAGTTTTCTCCCTTGTTTTCAGATGCAATATCTAAGTGAAAATCTAAGCAAAATAAGCAAAGTTTGTTTGAAAAGTAGCAAGTTTGAAAAAGCTAAAAACTAGTTTATTTTTGGATTTTCTCTAAGGTATAGTTGACTAGAGTGAGTAATTTTTGTTGAGTTGAAATCTTCTTGGAAATGTGTTAAGAATGTCTTTGATATATGTAATGGTATTTTTTGTTTTAATCGAGCTAATATTAATGGTGTAAGGATGGGTGATATAAAAGTAATATTTTTTAAGATATGTTAAGACTACTATGTTTCGTTAATTTCAATTGGCTTTCAGAAAGAAAAACTGCAAGTATTCTTAGTAGCTATGATATGGCATTAAAGGAAAACACTGAGTGAAGCTGAAGCTAGAATCTACTAAAATTGTATTATAATCTAAGTTTCAAAAGTTCTATTTCTACGTGGCAGCCCTCATAGCTCAGTCGGTAGAGCATCAGACTTTTAAGTACGAATGTAATCTGAGGGTCTGGGGTTCGAGTCCCCATGCGGGCTGAAGATAGTTTTTCTTTCTCTCTACTTCATATGCTGTAACAATTGAAACAATAAACTTCTGCCAGTTTAGAAATCTACTTTATAACTCTATATAGAAACCATTTTTATTATTATTATTATTATTATTATTATCATTATTGTTGTTGTTTTACTGGTCCTTCTTCTTGTTGTTACTATTATTATTATTAATGCATCAACTTTATTATACGTCAGTTATTTTCCTAAAAATCAGGCTGCATTTTCTGTGGTGCTATTCAATCGCTAGCGATATATGATATCGCCTATTCTTTCTCTATATAGACGCACTCCATCTCTAATGATTACTGCCGGAGAAAATACACACGGACAGCCGACTTGAAATCCTCCACCAGCCTCGCTGCATTTCTTATAGCGCTAATATCAATTATTCTCCCTCCACTTATATAGCTAAATACTACACTCGCCTCTTAACCTTACTATGGCAAACGGTCGACCAGAAGGAAAATTCTCCTTGCAAACTCTGCTTAACAATTCGCCTTTTCTAGCATCTCGACTCTGCCGACCGCTTTGCTAAATTTATATACATTCTCTCTCGTAGGAAAACACAAAACTCTCAAGCTCAGCATCAAATAAACGGACACATTTTCATTGGCACTTCTTAAGAGATAATATTTCAAAAAATTATAATATCAACTATCATTTTCACACCTCTTAGTACTATCATTTAATAGCAAATATCATTTTCTGCAAGATTATTCCGAAAATAATTCTCTTTCCATATTATTATGCTTTCTGCTTAAAAAGCTCTTAAATTTACATTAGATTTTCACTTACTTTCCTCAAAACACAAACTACATCTACATAGCTTATTAATGAAAGAAGACTTTTTCGACCAATGAAAAACTAACAATTTTAAAGCAACACAATGCCACCTGCCTTTTCCTTTTCTTTTCTTTTCTTTTCTTCTTTATATCTTTATCAATTATTCGAGAAATAAAAACTCTTACAGGAAAAAACTACACAAACCTAGAGCAGGATTTATTTTGGAAATTTTCAGTTTTCTCCCTTGTTTTCAGATGCAATATCTAAGTGAAAATCTAAGCAAAATAAGCAAAGTTTGTTTGAAAAGTAGCAAGTTTGAAAAAGCTAAAAACTAGTTTATTTTTGGATTTTCTCTAAGGTATAGTTGACTAGAGTGAGTAATTTTTGTTGAGTTGAAATCTTCTTGGAAATGTGTTAAGAATGTCTTTGATATATGTAATGGTATTTTTTGTTTTAATCGAGCTAATATTAATGGTGTAAGGATGGGTGATATAAAAGTAATATTTTTTAAGATATGTTAAGACTACTATGTTTCGTTAATTTCAATTGGCTTTCAGAAAGAAAAACTGCAAGTATTCTTAGTAGCTATGATATGGCATTAAAGGAAAACACTGAGTGAAGCTGAAGCTAGAATCTACTAAAATTGTATTATAATCTAAGTTTCAAAAGTTCTATTTCTACGTGGCAGCCCTCATAGCTCAGTCGGTAGAGCATCAGACTTTTAAGTACGAATGTAATCTGAGGGTCTGGGGTTCGAGTCCCCATGCGGGCTGAAGATAGTTTTTCTTTCTCTCTACTTCATATGCTGTAACAATTGAAACAATAAACTTCTGCCAGTTTAGAAATCTACTTTATAACTCTATATAGAAACCATTTTTATTATTATTATTATTATTATTATTATCATTATTGTTGTTGTTTTACTGGTCCTTCTTCTTGTTGTTACTATTATTATTATTAATGCATCAACTTTATTATACGTCAGTTATTTTCCTAAAAATCAGGCTGCATTTTCTGTGGTGCTATTCAATCGCTAGCGATATATGATATCGCCTATTCTTTCTCTATATAGACGCACTCCATCTCTAATGATTACTGCCGGAGAAAATACACACGGACAGCCGACTTGAAATCCTCCACCAGCCTCGCTGCATTTCTTATAGCGCTAATATCAATTATTCTCCCTCCACTTATATAGCTAAATACTACACTCGCCTCTTAACCTTACTATGGCAAACGGTCGACCAGAAGGAAAATTCTCCTTGCAAACTCTGCTTAACAATTCGCCTTTTCTAGCATCTCGACTCTGCCGACCGCTTTGCTAAATTTATATACATTCTCTCTCGTAGGAAAACACAAAACTCTCAAGCTCAGCATCAAATAAACGGACACATTTTCATTGGCACTTCTTAAGAGATAATATTTCAAAAAATTATAATATCAACTATCATTTTCACACCTCTTAGTACTATCATTTAATAGCAAATATCATTTTCTGCAAGATTATTCCGAAAATAATTCTCTTTCCATATTATTATGCTTTCTGCTTAAAAAGCTCTTAAATTTACATTAGATTTTCACTTACTTTCCTCAAAACACAAACTACATCTACATAGCTTATTAATGAAAGAAGACTTTTTCGACCAATGAAAAACTAACAATTTTAAAGCAACACAATGCCACCTGCCTTTTCCTTTTCTTTTCTTTTCTTTTCTTCTTTATATCTTTATCAATTATTCGAGAAATAAAAACTCTTACAGGAAAAAACTACACAAACCTAGAGCAGGATTTATTTTGGAAATTTTCAGTTTTCTCCCTTGTTTTCAGATGCAATATCTAAGTGAAAATCTAAGCAAAATAAGCAAAGTTTGTTTGAAAAGTAGCAAGTTTGAAAAAGCTAAAAACTAGTTTATTTTTGGATTTTCTCTAAGGTATAGTTGACTAGAGTGAGTAATTTTTGTTGAGTTGAAATCTTCTTGGAAATGTGTTAAGAATGTCTTTGATATATGTAATGGTATTTTTTGTTTTAATCGAGCTAATATTAATGGTGTAAGGATGGGTGATATAAAAGTAATATTTTTTAAGATATGTTAAGACTACTATGTTTCGTTAATTTCAATTGGCTTTCAGAAAGAAAAAATGCAAGTATTCTTAGTAGCTATGATATGGCATTAAAGGAAAACACTGAGTGAAGCTGAAGCTAGAATCTACTAAAATTGTATTATAATCTAAGTTTCAAAAGTTCCTGTGGCAGCCCTCATAGCTCAGTCGGTAGAGCATCAGACTTTTAAGTACGAATGTAATCTGAGGGTCTGGGGTTCGAGTCCCCATGCGGGCTGAAGATAGTTTTTCTTTCTCTCTACTTCATATGCTGTAACAATTGAAACAATAAACTTCTGCCAGTTTAGAAATCTACTTTATAACTCTATATAGAAACCATTTTTATTATTATTATTATTATTATTATTATCATTATTGTTGTTGTTTTACTGGTCCTTCTTCTTGTTGTTACTATTATTATTATTAATGCATCAACTTTATTATACGTCAGTTATTTTCCTAAAAATCAGGCTGCATTTTCTGTGGTGCTATTCAATCGCTAGCGATATATGATATCGCCTATTCTTTCTCTATATAGACGCACTCCATCTCTAATGATTACTGCCGGAGAAAATACACACGGACAGCCGACTTGAAATCCTCCACCAGCCTCGCTGCATTTCTTATAGCGCTAATATCAATTATTCTCCCTCCACTTATATAGCTAAATACTACACTCGCCTCTTAACCTTACTATGGCAAACGGTCGACCAGAAGGAAAATTCTCCTTGCAAACTCTGCTTAACAATTCGCCTTTTCTAGCATCTCGACTCTGCCGACCGCTTTGCTAAATTTATATACATTCTCTCTCGTAGGAAAACACAAAACTCTCAAGCTCAGCATCAAATAAACGGACACATTTTCATTGGCACTTCTTAAGAGATAATATTTCAAAAAATTATAATATCAACTATCATTTTCACACCTCTTAGTACTATCATTTAATAGCAAATATCATTTTCTGCAAGATTATTCCGAAAATAATTCTCTTTCCATATTATTATGCTTTCTGCTTAAAAAGCTCTTAAATTTACATTAGATTTTCACTTACTTTCCTCAAAACACAAACTACATCTACATAGCTTATTAATGAAAGAAGACTTTTTCGACCAATGAAAAACTAACAATTTTAAAGCAACACAATGCCACCTGCCTTTTCCTTTTCTTTTCTTTTCTTTTCTTCTTTATATCTTTATCAATTATTCGAGAAATAAAAACTCTTACAGGAAAAAACTACACAAACCTACAGCAGGATTTATTTTGGAAATTTTCAGTTTTCTCCCTTGTTTTCAGATGCAATATCTAAGTGAAAATCTAAGCAAAATAAGCAAAGTTTGTTTGAAAAGTAGCAAGTTTGAAAAAGCTAAAAACTAGTTTATTTTTGGATTTTCTCTAAGGTATAGTTGACTAGAGTGAGTAATTTTTGTTGAGTTGAAATCTTCTTGGAAATGTGTTAAGAATGTCTTTGATATATGTAATGGTATTTTTTGTTTTAATCGAGCTAATATTAATGGTGTAAGGATGGGTGATATAAAAGTAATATTTTTTAAGATATGTTAAGACTACTATGTTTCGTTAATTTCAATTGGCTTTCAGAAAGAAAAAATGCAAGTATTCTTAGTAGCTATGATATGGCATTAAAGGAAAACACTGAGTGAAGCTGAAGCTAGAATCTACTAAAATTGTATTATAATCTAAGTTTCAAAAGTTCCTGTGGCAGCCCTCATAGCTCAGTCGGTAGAGCATCAGACTTTTAAGTACGAATGTAATCTGAGGGTCTGGGGTTCGAGTCCCCATGCGGGCTGAAGATAGTTTTTCTTTCTCTCTACTTCATATGCTGTAACAATTGAAACAATAAACTTCTGCCAGTTTAGAAATCTACTTTATAACTCTATATAGAAACCATTTTTATTATTATTATTATTATTATTATTATCATTATTGTTGTTGTTTTACTGGTCCTTCTTCTTGTTGTTACTATTATTATTATTAATGCATCAACTTTATTATACGTCAGTTATTTTCCTAAAAATCAGGCTGCATTTTCTGTGGTGCTATTCAATCGCTAGCGATATATGATATCGCCTATTCTTTCTCTATATAGACGCACTCCATCTCTAATGATTACTGCCGGAGAAAATACACACGGACAGCCGACTTGAAATCCTCCACCAGCCTCGCTGCATTTCTTATAGCGCTAATATCAATTATTCTCCCTCCACTTATATAGCTAAATACTACACTCGCCTCTTAACCTTACTATGGCAAACGGTCGACCAGAAGGAAAATTCTCCTTGCAAACTCTGCTTAACAATTCGCCTTTTCTAGCATCTCGACTCTGCCGACCGCTTTGCTAAATTTATATACATTCTCTCTCGTAGGAAAACACAAAACTCTCAAGCTCAGCATCAAATAAACGGACACATTTTCATTGGCACTTCTTAAGAGATAATATTTCAAAAAATTATAATATCAACTATCATTTTCACACCTCTTAGTACTATCATTTAATAGCAAATATCATTTTCTGCAAGATTATTCCGAAAATAATTCTCTTTCCATATTATTATGCTTTCTGCTTAAAAAGCTCTTAAATTTACATTAGATTTTCACTTACTTTCCTCAAAACACAAACTACATCTACATAGCTTATTAATGAAAGAAGACTTTTTCGACCAATGAAAAACTAACAATTTTAAAGCAACACAATGCCACCTGCCTTTTCCTTTTCTTTTCTTTTCTTTTCTTCTTTATATCTTTATCAATTATTCGAGAAATAAAAACTCTTACAGGAAAAAACTACACAAACCTACAGCAGGATTTATTTTGGAAATTTTCAGTTTTCTCCCTTGTTTTCAGATGCAATATCTAAGTGAAAATCTAAGCAAAATAAGCAAAGTTTGTTTGAAAAGTAGCAAGTTTGAAAAAGCTAAAAACTAGTTTATTTTTGGATTTTCTCTAAGGTATAGTTGACTAGAGTGAGTAATTTTTGTTGAGTTGAAATCTTCTTGGAAATGTGTTAAGAATGTCTTTGATATATGTAATGGTATTTTTTGTTTTAATCGAGCTAATATTAATGGTGTAAGGATGGGTGATATAAAAGTAATATTTTTTAAGATATGTTAAGACTACTATGTTTCGTTAATTTCAATTGGCTTTCAGAAAGAAAAAATGCAAGTATTCTTAGTAGCTATGATATGGCATTAAAGGAAAACACTGAGTGAAGCTGAAGCTAGAATCTACTAAAATTGTATTATAATCTAAGTTTCAAAAGTTCCTGTGGCAGCCCTCATAGCTCAGTCGGTAGAGCATCAGACTTTTAAGTACGAATGTAATCTGAGGGTCTGGGGTTCGAGTCCCCATGCGGGCTGAAGATAGTTTTTCTTTCTCTCTACTTCATATGCTGTAACAATTGAAACAATAAACTTCTGCCAGTTTAGAAATCTACTTTATAACTCTATATAGAAACCATTTTTATTATTATTATTATTATTATTATTATCATTATTGTTGTTGTTTTACTGGTCCTTCTTCTTGTTGTTACTATTATTATTATTAATGCATCAACTTTATTATACGTCAGTTATTTTCCTAAAAATCAGGCTGCATTTTCTGTGGTGCTATTCAATCGCTAGCGATATATGATATCGCCTATTCTTTCTCTATATAGACGCACTCCATCTCTAATGATTACTGCCGGAGAAAATACACACGGACAGCCGACTTGAAATCCTCCACCAGCCTCGCTGCATTTCTTATAGCGCTAATATCAATTATTCTCCCTCCACTTATATAGCTAAATACTACACTCGCCTCTTAACCTTACTATGGCAAACGGTCGACCAGAAGGAAAATTCTCCTTGCAAACTCTGCTTAACAATTCGCCTTTTCTAGCATCTCGACTCTGCCGACCGCTTTGCTAAATTTATATACATTCTCTCTCGTAGGAAAACACAAAACTCTCAAGCTCAGCATCAAATAAACGGACACATTTTCATTGGCACTTCTTAAGAGATAATATTTCAAAAAATTATAATATCAACTATCATTTTCACACCTCTTAGTACTATCATTTAATAGCAAATATCATTTTCTGCAAGATTATTCCGAAAATAATTCTCTTTCCATATTATTATGCTTTCTGCTTAAAAAGCTCTTAAATTTACATTAGATTTTCACTTACTTTCCTCAAAACACAAACTACATCTACATAGCTTATTAATGAAAGAAGACTTTTTCGACCAATGAAAAACTAACAATTTTAAAGCAACACAATGCCACCTGCCTTTTCCTTTTCTTTTCTTTTCTTTTCTTCTTTATATCTTTATCAATTATTCGAGAAATAAAAACTCTTACAGGAAAAAACTACACAAACCTACAGCAGGATTTATTTTGGAAATTTTCAGTTTTCTCCCTTGTTTTCAGATGCAATATCTAAGTGAAAATCTAAGCAAAATAAGCAAAGTTTGTTTGAAAAGTAGCAAGTTTGAAAAAGCTAAAAACTAGTTTATTTTTGGATTTTCTCTAAGGTATAGTTGACTAGAGTGAGTAATTTTTGTTGAGTTGAAATCTTCTTGGAAATGTGTTAAGAATGTCTTTGATATATGTAATGGTATTTTTTGTTTTAATCGAGCTAATATTAATGGTGTAAGGATGGGTGATATAAAAGTAATATTTTTTAAGATATGTTAAGACTACTATGTTTCGTTAATTTCAATTGGCTTTCAGAAAGAAAAACTGCAAGTATTCTTAGTAGCTATGATATGGCATTAAAGGAAAACACTGAGTGAAGCTGAAGCTAGAATCTACTAAAATTGTATTATAATCTAAGTTTCAAAAGTTCCTGTGGCAGCCCTCATAGCTCAGTCGGTAGAGCATCAGACTTTTAAGTACGAATGTAATCTGAGGGTGTGGGGTTCGAGTCCCCATGCGGGCTGAAGATAGTTTTTCTTTCTCTCTACTTCATATGCTGTAACAATTGAAACAATAAACTTCTGCCAGTTTAGAAATCTACTTTATAACTCTATATAGAAACCATTTTTATTATTATTATTATTATTATTATTATCATTATTGTTGTTGTTTTACTGGTCCTTCTTCTTGTTGTTACTATTATTATTATTAATGCATCAACTTTATTATACGTCAGTTATTTTCCTAAAAATCAGGCTGCATTTTCTGTGGTGCTATTCAATCGCTAGCGATATATGATATCGCCTATTCTTTCTCTATATAGACGCACTCCATCTCTAATGATTACTGCCGGAGAAAATACACACGGACAGCCGACTTGAAATCCTCCACCAGCCTCGCTGCATTTCTTATAGCGCTAATATCAATTATTCTCCCTCCACTTATATAGCTAAATACTACACTCGCCTCTTAACCTTACTATGGCAAACGGTCGACCAGAAGGAAAATTCTCCTTGCAAACTCTGCTTAACAATTCGCCTTTTCTAGCATCTCGACTCTGCCGACCGCTTTGCTAAATTTATATACATTCTCTCTCGTAGGAAAACACAAAACTCTCAAGCTCAGCATCAAATAAACGGACACATTTTCATTGGCACTTCTTAAGAGATAATATTTCAAAAAATTATAATATCAACTATCATTTTCACACCTCTTAGTACTATCATTTAATAGCAAATATCATTTTCTGCAAGATTATTCCGAAAATAATTCTCTTTCCATATTATTATGCTTTCTGCTTAAAAAGCTCTTAAATTTACATTAGATTTTCACTTACTTTCCTCAAAACACAAACTACATCTACATAGCTTATTAATGAAAGAAGACTTTTTCGACCAATGAAAAACTAACAATTTTAAAGCAACACAATGCCACCTGCCTTTTCCTTTTCTTTTCTTTTCTTTTCTTCTTTATATCTTTATCAATTATTCGAGAAATAAAAACTCTTACAGGAAAAAACTACACAAACCTACAGCAGGATTTATTTTGGAAATTTTCAGTTTTCTCCCTTGTTTTCAGATGCAATATCTAAGTGAAAATCTAAGCAAAATAAGCAAAGTTTGTTTGAAAAGTAGCAAGTTTGAAAAAGCTAAAAACTAGTTTATTTTTGGATTTTCTCTAAGGTATAGTTGACTAGAGTGAGTAATTTTTGTTGAGTTGAAATCTTCTTGGAAATGTGTTAAGAATGTCTTTGATATATGTAATGGTATTTTTTGTTTTAATCGAGCTAATATTAATGGTGTAAGGATGGGTGATATAAAAGTAATATTTTTTAAGATATGTTAAGACTACTATGTTTCGTTAATTTCAATTGGCTTTCAGAAAGAAAAAATGCAAGTATTCTTAGTAGCTATGATATGGCATTAAAGGAAAACACTGAGTGAAGCTGAAGCTAGAATCTACTAAAATTGTATTATAATCTAAGTTTCAAAAGTTCTATTTCTACGTGGCAGCCCTCATAGCTCAGTCGGTAGAGCATCAGACTTTTAAGTACGAATGTAATCTGAGGGTCTGGGGTTCGAGTCCCCATGCGGGCTGAAGATAGTTTTTCTTTCTCTCTACTTCATATGCTGTAACAATTGAAACAATAAACTTCTGCCAGTTTAGAAATCTACTTTATAACTCTATATAGAAACCATTTTTATTATTATTATTATTATTATTATCATTATTGTTGTTGTTTTACTGGTCCTTCTTCTTGTTGTTACTATTATTATTATTAATGCATCAACTTTATTATACGTCAGTTATTTTCCTAAAAATCAGGCTGCATTTTCTGTGGTGCTATTCAATCGCTAGCGATATATGATATCGCCTATTCTTTCTCTATATAGACGCACTCCATCTCTAATGATTACTGCCGGAGAAAATACACACGGACAGCCGACTTGAAATCCTCCACCAGCCTCGCTGCATTTCTTATAGCGCTAATATCAATTATTCTCCCTCCACTTATATAGCTAAATACTACACTCGCCTCTTAACCTTACTATGGCAAACGGTCGACCAGAAGGAAAATTCTCCTTGCAAACTCTGCTTAACAATTCGCCTTTTCTAGCATCTCGACTCTGCCGACCGCTTTGCTAAATTTATATACATTCTCTCTCGTAGGAAAACACAAAACTCTCAAGCTCAGCATCAAATAAACGGACACATTTTCATTGGCACTTCTTAAGAGATAATATTTCAAAAAATTATAATATCAACTATCATTTTCACACCTCTTAGTACTATCATTTAATAGCAAATATCATTTTCTGCAAGATTATTCCGAAAATAATTCTCTTTCCATATTATTATGCTTTCTGCTTAAAAAGCTCTTAAATTTACATTAGATTTTCACTTACTTTCCTCAAAACACAAACTACATCTACATAGCTTATTAATGAAAGAAGACTTTTTCGACCAATGAAAAACTAACAATTTTAAAGCAACACAATGCCACCTGCCTTTTCCTTTTCTTTTCTTTTCTTTTCTTCTTTATATCTTTATCAATTATTCGAGAAATAAAAACTCTTACAGGAAAAAACTACACAAACCTAGAGCAGGATTTATTTTGGAAATTTTCAGTTTTCTCCCTTGTTTTCAGATGCAATATCTAAGTGAAAATCTAAGCAAAATAAGCAAAGTTTGTTTGAAAAGTAGCAAGTTTGAAAAAGCTAAAAACTAGTTTATTTTTGGATTTTCTCTAAGGTATAGTTGACTAGAGTGAGTAATTTTTGTTGAGTTGAAATCTTCTTGGAAATGTGTTAAGAATGTCTTTGATATATGTAATGGTATTTTTTGTTTTAATCGAGCTAATATTAATGGTGTAAGGATGGGTGATATAAAAGTAATATTTTTTAAGATATGTTAAGACTACTATGTTTCGTTAATTTCAATTGGCTTTCAGAAAGAAAAACTGCAAGTATTCTTAGTAGCTATGATATGGCATTAAAGGAAAACACTGAGTGAAGCTGAAGCTAGAATCTACTAAAATTGTATTATAATCTAAGTTTCAAAAGTTCTATTTCTACGTGGCAGCCCTCATAGCTCAGTCGGTAGAGCATCAGACTTTTAAGTACGAATGTAATCTGAGGGTGTGGGGTTCGAGTCCCCATGCGGGCTGAAGATAGTTTTTCTTTCTCTCTACTTCATATGCTGTAACAATTGAAACAATAAACTTCTGCCAGTTTAGAAATCTACTTTATAACTCTATATAGAAACCATTTTTATTATTATTATTATTATTATTATTATCATTATTGTTGTTGTTTTACTGGTCCTTCTTCTTGTTGTTACTATTATTATTATTAATGCATCAACTTTATTATACGTCAGTTATTTTCCTAAAAATCAGGCTGCATTTTCTGTGGTGCTATTCAATCGCTAGCGATATATGATATCGCCTATTCTTTCTCTATATAGACGCACTCCATCTCTAATGATTACTGCCGGAGAAAATACACACGGACAGCCGACTTGAAATCCTCCACCAGCCTCGCTGCATTTCTTATAGCGCTAATATCAATTATTCTCCCTCCACTTATATAGCTAAATACTACACTCGCCTCTTAACCTTACTATGGCAAACGGTCGACCAGAAGGAAAATTCTCCTTGCAAACTCTGCTTAACAATTCGCCTTTTCTAGCATCTCGACTCTGCCGACCGCTTTGCTAAATTTATATACATTCTCTCTCGTAGGAAAACACAAAACTCTCAAGCTCAGCATCAAATAAACGGACACATTTTCATTGGCACTTCTTAAGAGATAATATTTCAAAAAATTATAATATCAACTATCATTTTCACACCTCTTAGTACTATCATTTAATAGCAAATATCATTTTCTGCAAGATTATTCCGAAAATAATTCTCTTTCCATATTATTATGCTTTCTGCTTAAAAAGCTCTTAAATTTACATTAGATTTTCACTTACTTTCCTCAAAACACAAACTACATCTACATAGCTTATTAATGAAAGAAGACTTTTTCGACCAATGAAAAACTAACAATTTTAAAGCAACACAATGCCACCTGCCTTTTCCTTTTCTTTTCTTTTCTTTTCTTCTTTATATCTTTATCAATTATTCGAGAAATAAAAACTCTTACAGGAAAAAACTACACAAACCTACAGCAGGATTTATTTTGGAAATTTTCAGTTTTCTCCCTTGTTTTCAGATGCAATATCTAAGTGAAAATCTAAGCAAAATAAGCAAAGTTTGTTTGAAAAGTAGCAAGTTTGAAAAAGCTAAAAACTAGTTTATTTTTGGATTTTCTCTAAGGTATAGTTGACTAGAGTGAGTAATTTTTGTTGAGTTGAAATCTTCTTGGAAATGTGTTAAGAATGTCTTTGATATATGTAATGGTATTTTTTGTTTTAATCGAGCTAATATTAATGGTGTAAGGATGGGTGATATAAAAGTAATATTTTTTAAGATATGTTAAGACTACTATGTTTCGTTAATTTCAATTGGCTTTCAGAAAGAAAAAATGCAAGTATTCTTAGTAGCTATGATATGGCATTAAAGGAAAACACTGAGTGAAGCTGAAGCTAGAATCTACTAAAATTGTATTATAATCTAAGTTTCAAAAGTTCTATTTCTACGTGGCAGCCCTCATAGCTCAGTCGGTAGAGCATCAGACTTTTAAGTACGAATGTAATCTGAGGGTCTGGGGTTCGAGTCCCCATGCGGGCTGAAGATAGTTTTTCTTTCTCTCTACTTCATATGCTGTAACAATTGAAACAATAAACTTCTGCCAGTTTAGAAATCTACTTTATAACTCTATATAGAAACCATTTTTATTATTATTATTATTATTATTATTATCATTATTGTTGTTGTTTTACTGGTCCTTCTTCTTGTTGTTACTATTATTATTATTAATGCATCAACTTTATTATACGTCAGTTATTTTCCTAAAAATCAGGCTGCATTTTCTGTGGTGCTATTCAATCGCTAGCGATATATGATATCGCCTATTCTTTCTCTATATAGACGCACTCCATCTCTAATGATTACTGCCGGAGAAAATACACACGGACAGCCGACTTGAAATCCTCCACCAGCCTCGCTGCATTTCTTATAGCGCTAATATCAATTATTCTCCCTCCACTTATATAGCTAAATACTACACTCGCCTCTTAACCTTACTATGGCAAACGGTCGACCAGAAGGAAAATTCTCCTTGCAAACTCTGCTTAACAATTCGCCTTTTCTAGCATCTCGACTCTGCCGACCGCTTTGCTAAATTTATATACATTCTCTCTCGTAGGAAAACACAAAACTCTCAAGCTCAGCATCAAATAAACGGACACATTTTCATTGGCACTTCTTAAGAGATAATATTTCAAAAAATTATAATATCAACTATCATTTTCACACCTCTTAGTACTATCATTTAATAGCAAATATCATTTTCTGCAAGATTATTCCGAAAATAATTCTCTTTCCATATTATTATGCTTTCTGCTTAAAAAGCTCTTAAATTTACATTAGATTTTCACTTACTTTCCTCAAAACACAAACTACATCTACATAGCTTATTAATGAAAGAAGACTTTTTCGACCAATGAAAAACTAACAATTTTAAAGCAACACAATGCCACCTGCCTTTTCCTTTTCTTTTCTTTTCTTTTCTTCTTTATATCTTTATCAATTATTCGAGAAATAAAAACTCTTACAGGAAAAAACTACACAAACCTACAGCAGGATTTATTTTGGAAATTTTCAGTTTTCTCCCTTGTTTTCAGATGCAATATCTAAGTGAAAATCTAAGCAAAATAAGCAAAGTTTGTTTGAAAAGTAGCAAGTTTGAAAAAGCTAAAAACTAGTTTATTTTTGGATTTTCTCTAAGGTATAGTTGACTAGAGTGAGTAATTTTTGTTGAGTTGAAATCTTCTTGGAAATGTGTTAAGAATGTCTTTGATATATGTAATGGTATTTTTTGTTTTAATCGAGCTAATATTAATGGTGTAAGGATGGGTGATATAAAAGTAATATTTTTTAAGATATGTTAAGACTACTATGTTTCGTTAATTTCAATTGGCTTTCAGAAAGAAAAACTGCAAGTATTCTTAGTAGCTATGATATGGCATTAAAGGAAAACACTGAGTGAAGCTGAAGCTAGAATCTACTAAAATTGTATTATAATCTAAGTTTCAAAAGTTCTATTTCTACGTGGCAGCCCTCATAGCTCAGTCGGTAGAGCATCAGACTTTTAAGTACGAATGTAATCTGAGGGTCTGGGGTTCGAGTCCCCATGCGGGCTGAAGATAGTTTTTCTTTCTCTCTACTTCATATGCTGTAACAATTGAAACAATAAACTTCTGCCAGTTTAGAAATCTACTTTATAACTCTATATAGAAACCATTTTTATTATTATTATTATTATTATTATTATCATTATTGTTGTTGTTTTACTGGTCCTTCTTCTTGTTGTTACTATTATTATTATTAATGCATCAACTTTATTATACGTCAGTTATTTTCCTAAAAATCAGGCTGCATTTTCTGTGGTGCTATTCAATCGCTAGCGATATATGATATCGCCTATTCTTTCTCTATATAGACGCACTCCATCTCTAATGATTACTGCCGGAGAAAATACACACGGACAGCCGACTTGAAATCCTCCACCAGCCTCGCTGCATTTCTTATAGCGCTAATATCAATTATTCTCCCTCCACTTATATAGCTAAATACTACACTCGCCTCTTAACCTTACTATGGCAAACGGTCGACCAGAAGGAAAATTCTCCTTGCAAACTCTGCTTAACAATTCGCCTTTTCTAGCATCTCGACTCTGCCGACCGCTTTGCTAAATTTATATACATTCTCTCTCGTAGGAAAACACAAAACTCTCAAGCTCAGCATCAAATAAACGGACACATTTTCATTGGCACTTCTTAAGAGATAATATTTCAAAAAATTATAATATCAACTATCATTTTCACACCTCTTAGTACTATCATTTAATAGCAAATATCATTTTCTGCAAGATTATTCCGAAAATAATTCTCTTTCCATATTATTATGCTTTCTGCTTAAAAAGCTCTTAAATTTACATTAGATTTTCACTTACTTTCCTCAAAACACAAACTACATCTACATAGCTTATTAATGAAAGAAGACTTTTTCGACCAATGAAAAACTAACAATTTTAAAGCAACACAATGCCACCTGCCTTTTCCTTTTCTTTTCTTTTCTTTTCTTCTTTATATCTTTATCAATTATTCGAGAAATAAAAACTCTTACAGGAAAAAACTACACAAACCTACAGCAGGATTTATTTTGGAAATTTTCAGTTTTCTCCCTTGTTTTCAGATGCAATATCTAAGTGAAAATCTAAGCAAAATAAGCAAAGTTTGTTTGAAAAGTAGCAAGTTTGAAAAAGCTAAAAACTAGTTTATTTTTGGATTTTCTCTAAGGTATAGTTGACTAGAGTGAGTAATTTTTGTTGAGTTGAAATCTTCTTGGAAATGTGTTAAGAATGTCTTTGATATATGTAATGGTATTTTTTGTTTTAATCGAGCTAATATTAATGGTGTAAGGATGGGTGATATAAAAGTAATATTTTTTAAGATATGTTAAGACTACTATGTTTCGTTAATTTCAATTGGCTTTCAGAAAGAAAAACTGCAAGTATTCTTAGTAGCTATGATATGGCATTAAAGGAAAACACTGAGTGAAGCTGAAGCTAGAATCTACTAAAATTGTATTATAATCTAAGTTTCAAAAGTTCTATTTCTACGTGGCAGCCCTCATAGCTCAGTCGGTAGAGCATCAGACTTTTAAGTACGAATGTAATCTGAGGGTCTGGGGTTCGAGTCCCCATGCGGGCTGAAGATAGTTTTTCTTTCTCTCTACTTCATATGCTGTAACAATTGAAACAATAAACTTCTGCCAGTTTAGAAATCTACTTTATAACTCTATATAGAAACCATTTTTATTATTATTATTATTATTATTATTATCATTATTGTTGTTGTTTTACTGGTCCTTCTTCTTGTTGTTACTATTATTATTATTAATGCATCAACTTTATTATACGTCAGTTATTTTCCTAAAAATCAGGCTGCATTTTCTGTGGTGCTATTCAATCGCTAGCGATATATGATATCGCCTATTCTTTCTCTATATAGACGCACTCCATCTCTAATGATTACTGCCGGAGAAAATACACACGGACAGCCGACTTGAAATCCTCCACCAGCCTCGCTGCATTTCTTATAGCGCTAATATCAATTATTCTCCCTCCACTTATATAGCTAAATACTACACTCGCCTCTTAACCTTACTATGGCAAACGGTCGACCAGAAGGAAAATTCTCCTTGCAAACTCTGCTTAACAATTCGCCTTTTCTAGCATCTCGACTCTGCCGACCGCTTTGCTAAATTTATATACATTCTCTCTCGTAGGAAAACACAAAACTCTCAAGCTCAGCATCAAATAAACGGACACATTTTCATTGGCACTTCTTAAGAGATAATATTTCAAAAAATTATAATATCAACTATCATTTTCACACCTCTTAGTACTATCATTTAATAGCAAATATCATTTTCTGCAAGATTATTCCGAAAATAATTCTCTTTCCATATTATTATGCTTTCTGCTTAAAAAGCTCTTAAATTTACATTAGATTTTCACTTACTTTCCTCAAAACACAAACTACATCTACATAGCTTATTAATGAAAGAAGACTTTTTCGACCAATGAAAAACTAACAATTTTAAAGCAACACAATGCCACCTGCCTTTTCCTTTTCTTTTCTTTTCTTTTCTTCTTTATATCTTTATCAATTATTCGAGAAATAAAAACTCTTACAGGAAAAAACTACACAAACCTACAGCAGGATTTATTTTGGAAATTTTCAGTTTTCTCCCTTGTTTTCAGATGCAATATCTAAGTGAAAATCTAAGCAAAATAAGCAAAGTTTGTTTGAAAAGTAGCAAGTTTGAAAAAGCTAAAAACTAGTTTATTTTTGGATTTTCTCTAAGGTATAGTTGACTAGAGTGAGTAATTTTTGTTGAGTTGAAATCTTCTTGGAAATGTGTTAAGAATGTCTTTGATATATGTAATGGTATTTTTTGTTTTAATCGAGCTAATATTAATGGTGTAAGGATGGGTGATATAAAAGTAATATTTTTTAAGATATGTTAAGACTACTATGTTTCGTTAATTTCAATTGGCTTTCAGAAAGAAAAACTGCAAGTATTCTTAGTAGCTATGATATGGCATTAAAGGAAAACACTGAGTGAAGCTGAAGCTAGAATCTACTAAAATTGTATTATAATCTAAGTTTCAAAAGTTCTATTTCTACGTGGCAGCCCTCATAGCTCAGTCGGTAGAGCATCAGACTTTTAAGTACGAATGTAATCTGAGGGTCTGGGGTTCGAGTCCCCATGCGGGCTGAAGATAGTTTTTCTTTCTCTCTACTTCATATGCTGTAACAATTGAAACAATAAACTTCTGCCAGTTTAGAAATCTACTTTATAACTCTATATAGAAACCATTTTTATTATTATTATTATTATTATTATCATTATTGTTGTTGTTTTACTGGTCCTTCTTCTTGTTGTTACTATTATTATTATTAATGCATCAACTTTATTATACGTCAGTTATTTTCCTAAAAATCAGGCTGCATTTTCTGTGGTGCTATTCAATCGCTAGCGATATATGATATCGCCTATTCTTTCTCTATATAGACGCACTCCATCTCTAATGATTACTGCCGGAGAAAATACACACGGACAGCCGACTTGAAATCCTCCACCAGCCTCGCTGCATTTCTTATAGCGCTAATATCAATTATTCTCCCTCCACTTATATAGCTAAATACTACACTCGCCTCTTAACCTTACTATGGCAAACGGTCGACCAGAAGGAAAATTCTCCTTGCAAACTCTGCTTAACAATTCGCCTTTTCTAGCATCTCGACTCTGCCGACCGCTTTGCTAAATTTATATACATTCTCTCTCGTAGGAAAACACAAAACTCTCAAGCTCAGCATCAAATAAACGGACACATTTTCATTGGCACTTCTTAAGAGATAATATTTCAAAAAATTATAATATCAACTATCATTTTCACACCTCTTAGTACTATCATTTAATAGCAAATATCATTTTCTGCAAGATTATTCCGAAAATAATTCTCTTTCCATATTATTATGCTTTCTGCTTAAAAAGCTCTTAAATTTACATTAGATTTTCACTTACTTTCCTCAAAACACAAACTACATCTACATAGCTTATTAATGAAAGAAGACTTTTTCGACCAATGAAAAACTAACAATTTTAAAGCAACACAATGCCACCTGCCTTTTCCTTTTCTTTTCTTTTCTTTTCTTCTTTATATCTTTATCAATTATTCGAGAAATAAAAACTCTTACAGGAAAAAACTACACAAACCTACAGCAGGATTTATTTTGGAAATTTTCAGTTTTCTCCCTTGTTTTCAGATGCAATATCTAAGTGAAAATCTAAGCAAAATAAGCAAAGTTTGTTTGAAAAGTAGCAAGTTTGAAAAAGCTAAAAACTAGTTTATTTTTGGATTTTCTCTAAGGTATAGTTGACTAGAGTGAGTAATTTTTGTTGAGTTGAAATCTTCTTGGAAATGTGTTAAGAATGTCTTTGATATATGTAATGGTATTTTTTGTTTTAATCGAGCTAATATTAATGGTGTAAGGATGGGTGATATAAAAGTAATATTTTTTAAGATATGTTAAGACTACTATGTTTCGTTAATTTCAATTGGCTTTCAGAAAGAAAAACTGCAAGTATTCTTAGTAGCTATGATATGGCATTAAAGGAAAACACTGAGTGAAGCTGAAGCTAGAATCTACTAAAATTGTATTATAATCTAAGTTTCAAAAGTTCTATTTCTACGTGGCAGCCCTCATAGCTCAGTCGGTAGAGCATCAGACTTTTAAGTACGAATGTAATCTGAGGGTCTGGGGTTCGAGTCCCCATGCGGGCTGAAGATAGTTTTTCTTTCTCTCTACTTCATATGCTGTAACAATTGAAACAATAAACTTCTGCCAGTTTAGAAATCTACTTTATAACTCTATATAGAAACCATTTTTATTATTATTATTATTATTATTATTATCATTATTGTTGTTGTTTTACTGGTCCTTCTTCTTGTTGTTACTATTATTATTATTAATGCATCAACTTTATTATACGTCAGTTATTTTCCTAAAAATCAGGCTGCATTTTCTGTGGTGCTATTCAATCGCTAGCGATATATGATATCGCCTATTCTTTCTCTATATAGACGCACTCCATCTCTAATGATTACTGCCGGAGAAAATACACACGGACAGCCGACTTGAAATCCTCCACCAGCCTCGCTGCATTTCTTATAGCGCTAATATCAATTATTCTCCCTCCACTTATATAGCTAAATACTACACTCGCCTCTTAACCTTACTATGGCAAACGGTCGACCAGAAGGAAAATTCTCCTTGCAAACTCTGCTTAACAATTCGCCTTTTCTAGCATCTCGACTCTGCCGACCGCTTTGCTAAATTTATATACATTCTCTCTCGTAGGAAAACACAAAACTCTCAAGCTCAGCATCAAATAAACGGACACATTTTCATTGGCACTTCTTAAGAGATAATATTTCAAAAAATTATAATATCAACTATCATTTTCACACCTCTTAGTACTAT
Organism: Sepioteuthis lessoniana; assembly: GCA_963585895.1. Taxonomy (NCBI): domain Eukaryota; kingdom Metazoa; phylum Mollusca; class Cephalopoda; order Myopsida; family Loliginidae; genus Sepioteuthis; species Sepioteuthis lessoniana. The sequence continues at coordinate 27,867,277 of OY757943.1, forward strand.
CATTTAATAGCAAATATCATTTTCTGCAAGATTATTCCGAAAATAATTCTCTTTCCATATTATTATGCTTTCTGCTTAAAAAGCTCTTAAATTTACATTAGATTTTCACTTACTTTCCTCAAAACACAAACTACATCTACATAGCTTATTAATGAAAGAAGACTTTTTCGACCAATGAAAAACTAACAATTTTAAAGCAACACAATGCCACCTGCCTTTTCCTTTTCTTTTCTTTTCTTTTCTTCTTTATATCTTTATCAATTATTCGAGAAATAAAAACTCTTACAGGAAAAAACTACACAAACCTACAGCAGGATTTATTTTGGAAATTTTCAGTTTTCTCCCTTGTTTTCAGATGCAATATCTAAGTGAAAATCTAAGCAAAATAAGCAAAGTTTGTTTGAAAAGTAGCAAGTTTGAAAAAGCTAAAAACTAGTTTATTTTTGGATTTTCTCTAAGGTATAGTTGACTAGAGTGAGTAATTTTTGTTGAGTTGAAATCTTCTTGGAAATGTGTTAAGAATGTCTTTGATATATGTAATGGTATTTTTTGTTTTAATCGAGCTAATATTAATGGTGTAAGGATGGGTGATATAAAAGTAATATTTTTTAAGATATGTTAAGACTACTATGTTTCGTTAATTTCAATTGGCTTTCAGAAAGAAAAACTGCAAGTATTCTTAGTAGCTATGATATGGCATTAAAGGAAAACACTGAGTGAAGCTGAAGCTAGAATCTACTAAAATTGTATTATAATCTAAGTTTCAAAAGTTCCTGTGGCAGCCCTCATAGCTCAGTCGGTAGAGCATCAGACTTTTAAGTACGAATGTAATCTGAGGGTCTGGGGTTCGAGTCCCCATGCGGGCTGAAGATAGTTTTTCTTTCTCTCTACTTCATATGCTGTAACAATTGAAACAATAAACTTCTGCCAGTTTAGAAATCTACTTTATAACTCTATATAGAAACCATTTTTATTATTATTATTATTATTATTATTATCATTATTGTTGTTGTTTTACTGGTCCTTCTTCTTGTTGTTACTATTATTATTATTAATGCATCAACTTTATTATACGTCAGTTATTTTCCTAAAAATCAGGCTGCATTTTCTGTGGTGCTATTCAATCGCTAGCGATATATGATATCGCCTATTCTTTCTCTATATAGACGCACTCCATCTCTAATGATTACTGCCGGAGAAAATACACACGGACAGCCGACTTGAAATCCTCCACCAGCCTCGCTGCATTTCTTATAGCGCTAATATCAATTATTCTCCCTCCACTTATATAGCTAAATACTACACTCGCCTCTTAACCTTACTATGGCAAACGGTCGACCAGAAGGAAAATTCTCCTTGCAAACTCTGCTTAACAATTCGCCTTTTCTAGCATCTCGACTCTGCCGACCGCTTTGCTAAATTTATATACATTCTCTCTCGTAGGAAAACACAAAACTCTCAAGCTCAGCATCAAATAAACGGACACATTTTCATTGGCACTTCTTAAGAGATAATATTTCAAAAAATTATAATATCAACTATCATTTTCACACCTCTTAGTACTATCATTTAATAGCAAATATCATTTTCTGCAAGATTATTCCGAAAATAATTCTCTTTCCATATTATTATGCTTTCTGCTTAAAAAGCTCTTAAATTTACATTAGATTTTCACTTACTTTCCTCAAAACACAAACTACATCTACATAGCTTATTAATGAAAGAAGACTTTTTCGACCAATGAAAAACTAACAATTTTAAAGCAACACAATGCCACCTGCCTTTTCCTTTTCTTTTCTTTTCTTTTCTTCTTTATATCTTTATCAATTATTCGAGAAATAAAAACTCTTACAGGAAAAAACTACACAAACCTACAGCAGGATTTATTTTGGAAATTTTCAGTTTTCTCCCTTGTTTTCAGATGCAATATCTAAGTGAAAATCTAAGCAAAATAAGCAAAGTTTGTTTGAAAAGTAGCAAGTTTGAAAAAGCTAAAAACTAGTTTATTTTTGGATTTTCTCTAAGGTATAGTTGACTAGAGTGAGTAATTTTTGTTGAGTTGAAATCTTCTTGGAAATGTGTTAAGAATGTCTTTGATATATGTAATGGTATTTTTTGTTTTAATCGAGCTAATATTAATGGTGTAAGGATGGGTGATATAAAAGTAATATTTTTTAAGATATGTTAAGACTACTATGTTTCGTTAATTTCAATTGGCTTTCAGAAAGAAAAACTGCAAGTATTCTTAGTAGCTATGATATGGCATTAAAGGAAAACACTGAGTGAAGCTGAAGCTAGAATCTACTAAAATTGTATTATAATCTAAGTTTCAAAAGTTCCTGTGGCAGCCCTCATAGCTCAGTCGGTAGAGCATCAGACTTTTAAGTACGAATGTAATCTGAGGGTCTGGGGTTCGAGTCCCCATGCGGGCTGAAGATAGTTTTTCTTTCTCTCTACTTCATATGCTGTAACAATTGAAACAATAAACTTCTGCCAGTTTAGAAATCTACTTTATAACTCTATATAGAAACCATTTTTATTATTATTATTATTATTATTATCATTATTGTTGTTGTTTTACTGGTCCTTCTTCTTGTTGTTACTATTATTATTATTAATGCATCAACTTTATTATACGTCAGTTATTTTCCTAAAAATCAGGCTGCATTTTCTGTGGTGCTATTCAATCGCTAGCGATATATGATATCGCCTATTCTTTCTCTATATAGACGCACTCCATCTCTAATGATTACTGCCGGAGAAAATACACACGGACAGCCGACTTGAAATCCTCCACCAGCCTCGCTGCATTTCTTATAGCGCTAATATCAATTATTCTCCCTCCACTTATATAGCTAAATACTACACTCGCCTCTTAACCTTACTATGGCAAACGGTCGACCAGAAGGAAAATTCTCCTTGCAAACTCTGCTTAACAATTCGCCTTTTCTAGCATCTCGACTCTGCCGACCGCTTTGCTAAATTTATATACATTCTCTCTCGTAGGAAAACACAAAACTCTCAAGCTCAGCATCAAATAAACGGACACATTTTCATTGGCACTTCTTAAGAGATAATATTTCAAAAAATTATAATATCAACTATCATTTTCACACCTCTTAGTACTATCATTTAATAGCAAATATCATTTTCTGCAAGATTATTCCGAAAATAATTCTCTTTCCATATTATTATGCTTTCTGCTTAAAAAGCTCTTAAATTTACATTAGATTTTCACTTACTTTCCTCAAAACACAAACTACATCTACATAGCTTATTAATGAAAGAAGACTTTTTCGACCAATGAAAAACTAACAATTTTAAAGCAACACAATGCCACCTGCCTTTTCCTTTTCTTTTCTTTTCTTTTCTTCTTTATATCTTTATCAATTATTCGAGAAATAAAAACTCTTACAGGAAAAAACTACACAAACCTACAGCAGGATTTATTTTGGAAATTTTCAGTTTTCTCCCTTGTTTTCAGATGCAATATCTAAGTGAAAATCTAAGCAAAATAAGCAAAGTTTGTTTGAAAAGTAGCAAGTTTGAAAAAGCTAAAAACTAGTTTATTTTTGGATTTTCTCTAAGGTATAGTTGACTAGAGTGAGTAATTTTTGTTGAGTTGAAATCTTCTTGGAAATGTGTTAAGAATGTCTTTGATATATGTAATGGTATTTTTTGTTTTAATCGAGCTAATATTAATGGTGTAAGGATGAGTGATATAAAAGTAATATTTTTTAAGATATGTTAAGACTACTATGTTTCGTTAATTTCAATTGGCTTTCAGAAAGAAAAACTGCAAGTATTCTTAGTAGCTATGATATGGCATTAAAGGAAAACACTGAGTGAAGCTGAAGCTAGAATCTACTAAAATTGTATTATAATCTAAGTTTCAAAAGTTCCTGTGGCAGCCCTCATAGCTCAGTCGGTAGAGCATCAGACTTTTAAGTACGAATGTAATCTGAGGGTCTGGGGTTCGAGTCCCCATGCGGGCTGAAGATAGTTTTTCTTTCTCTCTACTTCATATGCTGTAACAATTGAAACAATAAACTTCTGCCAGTTTAGAAATCTACTTTATAACTCTATATAGAAACCATTTTTATTATTATTATTATTATTATTATCATTATTGTTGTTGTTTTACTGGTCCTTCTTCTTGTTGTTACTATTATTATTATTAATGCATCAACTTTATTATACGTCAGTTATTTTCCTAAAAATCAGGCTGCATTTTCTGTGGTGCTATTCAATCGCTAGCGATATATGATATCGCCTATTCTTTCTCTATATAGACGCACTCCATCTCTAATGATTACTGCCGGAGAAAATACACACGGACAGCCGACTTGAAATCCTCCACCAGCCTCGCTGCATTTCTTATAGCGCTAATATCAATTATTCTCCCTCCACTTATATAGCTAAATACTACACTCGCCTCTTAACCTTACTATGGCAAACGGTCGACCAGAAGGAAAATTCTCCTTGCAAACTCTGCTTAACAATTCGCCTTTTCTAGCATCTCGACTCTGCCGACCGCTTTGCTAAATTTATATACATTCTCTCTCGTAGGAAAACACAAAACTCTCAAGCTCAGCATCAAATAAACGGACACATTTTCATTGGCACTTCTTAAGAGATAATATTTCAAAAAATTATAATATCAACTATCATTTTCACACCTCTTAGTACTATCATTTAATAGCAAATATCATTTTCTGCAAGATTATTCCGAAAATAATTCTCTTTCCATATTATTATGCTTTCTGCTTAAAAAGCTCTTAAATTTACATTAGATTTTCACTTACTTTCCTCAAAACACAAACTACATCTGCATAGCTTATTAATGAAAGAAGACTTTTTCGACCAATGAAAAACTAACAATTTTAAAGCAACACAATGCCACCTGCCTTTTCCTTTTCTTTTCTTTTCTTTTCTTCTTTATATCTTTATCAATTATTCGAGAAATAAAAACTCTTACAGGAAAAAACTACACAAACCTACAGCAGGATTTATTTTGGAAATTTTCAGTTTTCTCCCTTGTTTTCAGATGCAATATCTAAGTGAAAATCTAAGCAAAATAAGCAAAGTTTGTTTGAAAAGTAGCAAGTTTGAAAAAGCTAAAAACTAGTTTATTTTTGGATTTTCTCTAAGGTATAGTTGACTAGAGTGAGTAATTTTTGTTGAGTTGAAATCTTCTTGGAAATGTGTTAAGAATGTCTTTGATATATGCAATGGTATTTTTTGTATTAATCGAGCTAATATTAATGGTGTAAGGATGGGTGATATAAAAGTAATATTTTTTAAGATATGTTAAGACTACTATGTTTCGTTAATTTCAATTGGCTTTCAGAAAGAAAAAATGCAAGTATTCTTAGTAGCTATGATATGGCATTAAAGGAAAACACTGAGTGAAGCTGAAGCTAGAATCTACTAAAATTGTATTATAATCTAAGTTTCAAAAGTTCTATTTCTACGTGGCAGCCCTCATAGCTCAGTCGGTAGAGCATCAGACTTTTAAGTACGAATGTAATCTGAGGGTCTGGGGTTCGAGTCCCCATGCGGGCTGAAGATAGTTTTTCTTTCTCTCTACTTCATATGCTGTAACAATTGAAACAATAAACTTCTGCCAGTTTAGAAATCTACTTTATAACTCTATATAGAAACCATTTTTATTATTATTATTATTATTATTATCATTATTGTTGTTGTTTTACTGGTCCTTCTTCTTGTTGTTACTATTATTATTATTAATGCATCAACTTTATTATACGTCAGTTATTTTCCTAAAAATCAGGCTGCATTTTCTGTGGTGCTATTCAATCGCTAGCGATATATGATATCGCCTATTCTTTCTCTATATAGACGCACTCCATCTCTAATGATTACTGCCGGAGAAAATACACACGGACAGCCGACTTGAAATCCTCCACCAGCCTCGCTGCATTTCTTATAGCGCTAATATCAATTATTCTCCCTCCACTTATATAGCTAAATACTACACTCGCCTCTTAACCTTACTATGGCAAACGGTCGACCAGAAGGAAAATTCTCCTTGCAAACTCTGCTTAACAATTCGCCTTTTCTAGCATCTCGACTCTGCCGACCGCTTTGCTAAATTTATATACATTCTCTCTCGTAGGAAAACACAAAACTCTCAAGCTCAGCATCAAATAAACGGACACATTTTCATTGGCACTTCTTAAGAGATAATATTTCAAAAAATTATAATATCAACTATCATTTTCACACCTCTTAGTACTATCATTTAATAGCAAATATCATTTTCTGCAAGATTATTCCGAAAATAATTCTCTTTCCATATTATTATGCTTTCTGCTTAAAAAGCTCTTAAATTTACATTAGATTTTCACTTACTTTCCTCAAAACACAAACTACATCTACATAGCTTATTAATGAAAGAAGACTTTTTCGACCAATGAAAAACTAACAATTTTAAAGCAACACAATGCCACCTGCCTTTTCCTTTTCTTTTCTTTTCTTTTCTTCTTTATATCTTTATCAATTATTCGAGAAATAAAAACTCTTACAGGAAAAAACTACACAAACCTACAGCAGGATTTATTTTGGAAATTTTCAGTTTTCTCCCTTGTTTTCAGATGCAATATCTAAGTGAAAATCTAAGCAAAATAAGCAAAGTTTGTTTGAAAAGTAGCAAGTTTGAAAAAGCTAAAAACTAGTTTATTTTTGGATTTTCTCTAAGGTATAGTTGACTAGAGTGAGTAATTTTTGTTGAGTTGAAATCTTCTTGGAAATGTGTTAAGAATGTCTTTGATATATGTAATGGTATTTTTTGTTTTAATCGAGCTAATATTAATGGTGTAAGGATGGGTGATATAAAAGTAATATTTTTTAAGATATGTTAAGACTACTATGTTTCGTTAATTTCAATTGGCTTTCAGAAAGAAAAACTGCAAGTATTCTTAGTAGCTATGATATGGCATTAAAGGAAAACACTGAGTGAAGCTGAAGCTAGAATCTACTAAAATTGTATTATAATCTAAGTTTCAAAAGTTCTATTTTTACGTGGCAGCCCTCATAGCTCAGTCGGTAGAGCATCAGACTTTTAAGTACGAATGTAATCTGAGGGTCTGGGGTTCGAGTCCCCATGCGGGCTGAAGATAGTTTTTCTTTCTCTCTACTTCATATGCTGTAACAATTGAAACAATAAACTTCTGCCAGTTTAGAAATCTACTTTATAACTCTATATAGAAACCATTTTTATTATTATTATTATTATTATTATTATCATTATTGTTGTTGTTTTACTGGTCCTTCTTCTTGTTGTTACTATTATTATTATTAATGCATCAACTTTATTATACGTCAGTTATTTTCCTAAAAATCAGGCTGCATTTTCTGTGGTGCTATTCAATCGCTAGCGATATATGATATCGCCTATTCTTTCTCTATATAGACGCACTCCATCTCTAATGATTACTGCCGGAGAAAATACACACGGACAGCCGACTTGAAATCCTCCACCAGCCTCGCTGCATTTCTTATAGCGCTAATATCAATTATTCTCCCTCCACTTATATAGCTAAATACTACACTCGCCTCTTAACCTTACTATGGCAAACGGTCGACCAGAAGGAAAATTCTCCTTGCAAACTCTGCTTAACAATTCGCCTTTTCTAGCATCTCGACTCTGCCGACCGCTTTGCTAAATTTATATACATTCTCTCTCGTAGGAAAACACAAAACTCTCAAGCTCAGCATCAAATAAACGGACACATTTTCATTGGCACTTCTTAAGAGATAATATTTCAAAAAATTATAATATCAACTATCATTTTCACACCTCTTAGTACTATCATTTAATAGCAAATATCATTTTCTGCAAGATTATTCCGAAAATAATTCTCTTTCCATATTATTATGCTTTCTGCTTAAAAAGCTCTTAAATTTACATTAGATTTTCACTTACTTTCCTCAAAACACAAACTACATCTACATAGCTTATTAATGAAAGAAGACTTTTTCGACCAATGAAAAACTAACAATTTTAAAGCAACACAATGCCACCTGCCTTTTCCTTTTCTTTTCTTTTCTTTTCTTCTTTATATCTTTATCAATTATTCGAGAAATAAAAACTCTTACAGGAAAAAACTACACAAACCTACAGCAGGATTTATTTTGGAAATTTTCAGTTTTCTCCCTTGTTTTCAGATGCAATATCTAAGTGAAAATCTAAGCAAAATAAGCAAAGTTTGTTTGAAAAGTAGCAAGTTTGAAAAAGCTAAAAACTAGTTTATTTTTGGATTTTCTCTAAGGTATAGTTGACTAGAGTGAGTAATTTTTGTTGAGTTGAAATCTTCTTGGAAATGTGTTAAGAATGTCTTTGATATATGTAATGGTATTTTTTGTTTTAATCGAGCTAATATTAATGGTGTAAGGATGGGTGATATAAAAGTAATATTTTTTAAGATATGTTAAGACTACTATGTTTCGTTAATTTCAATTGGCTTTCAGAAAGAAAAAATGCAAGTATTCTTAGTAGCTATGATATGGCATTAAAGGAAAACACTGAGTGAAGCTGAAGCTAGAATCTACTAAAATTGTATTATAATCTAAGTTTCAAAATTCCTGTGGCAGCCCTCATAGCTCAGTCGGTAGAGCATCAGACTTTTAAGTACGAATGTAATCTGAGGGTCTGGGGTTCGAGTCCCCATGCGGGCTGAAGATAGTTTTTCTTTCTCTCTACTTCATATGCTGTAACAATTGAAACAATAAACTTCTGCCAGTTTAGAAATCTACTTTATAACTCTATATAGAAACCATTTTTATTATTATTATTATTATTATTATCATTATTGTTGTTGTTTTACTGGTCCTTCTTCTTGTTGTTACTATTATTATTATTAATGCATCAACTTTATTATACGTCAGTTATTTTCCTAAAAATCAGGCTGCATTTTCTGTGGTGCTATTCAATCGCTAGCGATATATGATATCGCCTATTCTTTCTCTATATAGACGCACTCCATCTCTAATGATTACTGCCGGAGAAAATACACACGGACAGCCGACTTGAAATCCTCCACCAGCCTCGCTGCATTTCTTATAGCGCTAATATCAATTATTCTCCCTCCACTTATATAGCTAAATACTACACTCGCCTCTTAACCTTACTATGGCAAACGGTCGACCAGAAGGAAAATTCTCCTTGCAAACTCTGCTTAACAATTCGCCTTTTCTAGCATCTCGACTCTGCCGACCGCTTTGCTAAATTTATATACATTCTCTCTCGTAGGAAAACACAAAACTCTCAAGCTCAGCATCAAATAAACGGACACATTTTCATTGGCACTTCTTAAGAGATAATATTTCAAAAAATTATAATATCAACTATCATTTTCACACCTCTTAATACTATCATTTAATAGCAAATATCATTTTCTGCAAGATTATTCCGAAAATAATTCTCTTTCCATATTATTATGCGTTCTGCTTAAAAAGCTCTTAAATTTACATTAGATTTTCAGTTACTTTCCTCAAAACACAAACTACATCTACATAGCTTATTAATGAAAGAAGACTTTTTCGACCAATGAAAAACTAACAATTTTAAAGCAACACAATGCCACCTGCCTTTTCCTTTTCTTTTCTTTTCTTTTCTTCTTTATATCTTTATCAATTATTCGAGAAATAAAATCTCTTACAGGAAAAAACTACACAAACCTAGAGCAGGATTTATTTTGGAAATTTTCAGTTTTCTCCCTTGTTTTCAGATGCAATATCTAAGTGAAAATCTAAGCAAAATAAGCAAAGTTTGTTTGAAAAGTAGCAAGTTTGAAAAAGCTAAAAACTAGTTTATTTTTGGATTTTCTCTAAGGTATAGTTGACTAGAGTGAGTAATTTTTGTTGAGTTGAAATCTTCTTGGAAATGTGTTAAGAATGTCTTTGATATATGTAATGGTATTTTTTGTTTTAATCGAGCTAATATTAATGGTGTAAGGATGGGTGATATAAAAGTAATATTTTTTAAGATATGTTAAGACTACTATGTTTCGTTAATTTCAATTGGCTTTCAGAAAGAAAAAATGCAAGTATTCTTAGTAGCTATGATATGGCATTAAAGGAAAACACTGAGTGAAGCTGAAGCTAGAATCTACTAAAATTGTATTATAATCTAAGTTTCAAAAGTTCTATTTCTACGTGGCAGCCCTCATAGCTCAGTCGGTAGAGCATCAGACTTTTAAGTACGAATGTAATCTGAGGGTCTGGGGTTCGAGTCCCCATGCGGGCTGAAGATAGTTTTTCTTTCTCTCTACTTCATATGCTGTAACAATTGAAACAATAAACTTCTGCCAGTTTAGAAATCTACTTTATAACTCTATATAGAAACCATTTTTATTATTATTATTATTATTATTATCATTATTGTTGTTGTTTTACTGGTCCTTCTTCTTGTTGTTACTATTATTATTATTAATGCATCAACTTTATTATACGTCAGTTATTTTCCTAAAAATCAGGCTGCATTTTCTGTGGTGCTATTCAATCGCTAGCGATATATGATATCGCCTATTCTTTCTCTATATAGACGCACTCCATCTCTAATGATTACTGCCGGAGAAAATACACACGGACAGCCGACTTGAAATCCTCCACCAGCCTCGCTGCATTTCTTATAGCGCTAATATCAATTATTCTCCCTCCACTTATATAGCTAAATACTACACTCGCCTCTTAACCTTACTATGGCAAACGGTCGACCAGAAGGAAAATTCTCCTTGCAAACTCTGCTTAACAATTCGCCTTTTCTAGCATCTCGACTCTGCCGACCGCTTTGCTAAATTTATATACATTCTCTCTCGTAGGAAAACACAAAACTCTCAAGCTCAGCATCAAATAAACGGACACATTTTCATTGGCACTTCTTAAGAGATAATATTTCAAAAAATTATAATATCAACTATCATTTTCACACCTCTTAATACTATCATTTAATAGCAAATATCATTTTCTGCAAGATTATTCCGAAAATAATTCTCTTTCCATATTATTATGCGTTCTGCTTAAAAAGCTCTTAAATTTACATTAGATTTTCAGTTACTTTCCTCAAAACACAAACTACATCTACATAGCTTATTAATGAAAGAAGACTTTTTCGACCAATGAAAAACTAACAATTTTAAAGCAACACAATGCCACCTGCCTTTTCCTTTTCTTTTCTTTTCTTTTCTTCTTTATATCTTTATCAATTATTCGAGAAATAAAAACTCTTACAGGAAAAAACTACACAAACCTAGAGCAGGATTTATTTTGGAAATTTTCAGTTTTCTCCCTTGTTTTCAGATGCAATATCTAAGTGAAAATCTAAGCAAAATAAGCAAAGTTTGTTTGAAAAGTAGCAAGTTTGAAAAAGCTAAAAACTAGTTTATTTTTGGATTTTCTCTAAGGTATAGTTGACTAGAGTGAGTAATTTTTGTTGAGTTGAAATCTTCTTGGAAATGTGTTAAGAATGTCTTTGATATATGTAATGGTATTTTTTGTTTTAATCGAGCTAATATTAATGGTGTAAGGATGGGTGATATAAAAGTAATATTTTTTAAGATATGTTAAGACTACTATGTTTCGTTAATTTCAATTGGCTTTCAGAAAGAAAAACTGCAAGTATTCTTAGTAGCTATGATATGGCATTAAAGGAAAACACTGAGTGAAGCTGAAGCTAGAATCTACTAAAATTGTATTATAATCTAAGTTTCAAAAGTTCTATTTCTACGTGGCAGCCCTCATAGCTCAGTCGGTAGAGCATCAGACTTTTAAGTACGAATGTAATCTGGGGTTCGAGTCCCCATGCGGGCTGAAGATAGTTTTTCTTTCTCTCTACTTCATATGCTGTAACAATTGAAACAATAAACTTCTGCCAGTTTAGAAATCTACTTTATAACTCTATATAGAAACCATTTTTATTATTATTATTATTATTATTATCATTATTGTTGTTGTTTTACTGGTCCTTCTTCTTGTTGTTACTATTATTATTATTAATGCATCAACTTTATTATACGTCAGTTATTTTCCTAAAAATCAGGCTGCATTTTCTGTGGTGCTATTCAATCGCTAGCGATATATGATATCGCCTATTCTTTCTCTATATAGACGCACTCCATCTCTAATGATTACTGCCGGAGAAAATACACACGGACAGCCGACTTGAAATCCTCCACCAGCCTCGCTGCATTTCTTATAGCGCTAATATCAATTATTCTCCCTCCACTTATATAGCTAAATACTACACTCGCCTCTTAACCTTACTATGGCAAACGGTCGACCAGAAGGAAAATTCTCCTTGCAAACTCTGCTTAACAATTCGCCTTTTCTAGCATCTCGACTCTGCCGACCGCTTTGCTAAATTTATATACATTCTCTCTCGTAGGAAAACACAAAACTCTCAAGCTCAGCATCAAATAAACGGACACATTTTCATTGGCACTTCTTAAGAGATAATATTTCAAAAAATTATAATATCAACTATCATTTTCACACCTCTTAGTACTATCATTTAATAGCAAATATCATTTTCTGCAAGATTATTCCGAAAATAATTCTCTTTCCATATTATTATGCGTTCTGCTTAAAAAGCTCTTAAATTTACATTAGATTTTCACTTACTTTCCTCAAAACACAAACTACATCTACATAGCTTATTAATGAAAGAAGACTTTTTCGACCAATGAAAAACTAACAATTTTAAAGCAACACAATGCCACCTGCCTTTTCCTTTTCTTTTCTTTTCTTTTCTTCTTTATATCTTTATCAATTATTCGAGAAATAAAAACTCTTACAGGAAAAAACTACACAAACCTAGAGCAGGATTTATTTTGGAAATTTTCAGTTTTCTCCCTTGTTTTCAGATGCAATATCTAAGTGAAAATCTAAGCAAAATAAGCAAAGTTTGTTTGAAAAGTAGCAAGTTTGAAAAAGCTAAAAACTAGTTTATTTTTGGATTTTCTCTAAGGTATAGTTGACTAGAGTGAGTAATTTTTGTTGAGTTGAAATCTTCTTGGAAATGTGTTAAGAATGTCTTTGATATATGTAATGGTATTTTTTGTTTTAATCGAGCTAATATTAATGGTGTAAGGATGGGTGATATAAAAGTAATATTTTTTATGATATGTTAAGACTACTATGTTTCGTTAATTTCAATTGGCTTTCAGAAAGAAAAACTGCAAGTATTCTTAGTAGCTATGATATGGCATTAAAGGAAAACACTGAGTGAAGCTGAAGCTAGAATCTACTAAAATTGTATTATAATCTAGGTTTCAAAAGTTCTATTTCTACGTGGCAGCCCTCATAGCTCAGTCGGTAGAGCATCAGACTTTTAAGTACGAATGTAATTTGAGGGTCTGGGGTTCGAGTCCCCATGCGGGCTGAAGATAGTTTTTCTTTCTCTCTACTTCATATGCTGTAACAATTGAAACAATAAACTTCTGCCAGTTTAGAAATCTACTTTATAACTCTATATAGAAACCATTTTTATTATTATTATTATTATTTTTGTTGTTGTTGTTGTTGTTGCTGTTTTACTGGTCCTTCTTCTTGTTGTTACTATTATTATTATTAATGCATCAACTTTATTATACGTCAGTTATTTTCCTAAAAATCAGGCTGCATTTTCTGTGGTGCTATTCAATCCCTAGCGATATATGATATCGCCTATTCTTTCTCTATATAGACGCACTCCATCTCTAATGATTACTGCCGGAGAAAATACACACGGACAGCCGACTTGAAATCCTCCACCAGCCTCGCTGCATTTCTTATAGCGCTAATATCAATTATTCTCCCTCCACTTATATAGCTAAATACTACACTCGCCTCTTAACCTTACTATGGCAAACGGTCGACCAGAAGGAAAATTCTCCTTGCAAACTCTGCTTAACAATTCGCCTTTTCTAGCATCTCGACTCTGCCGACCGCTTTGCTAAATTTATATACATTCTCTCTCGTAGGAAAACACAAAACTCTCAAGCTCAGCATCAAATAAACGGACACATTTTCATTGGCACTTCTTAAGAGATAATATTTCAAAAAATTATAATATCAACTATCATTTTCACACCTCTTAGTACTATCATTTAATAGCAAATATCATTTTCTGCAAGATTATTCCGAAAATAATTCTCTTTCCATATTATTATGCTTTCTGCTTAAAAAGCTCTTAAATTTACATTAGATTTTCACTTACTTTCCTCAAAACACAAACTACATCTACATAGCTTATTAATGAAAGAAGACTTTTTCGACCAATGAAAAACTAACAATTTTAAAGCAACACAATGCCACCTGCCTTTTCCTTTTCTTTTCTTTTCTTTTCTTCTTTATATCTTTATCAATTATTCGAGAAATAAAAACTCTTACAGGAAAAAACTACACAAACCTACAGCAGGATTTATTTTGGAAATTTTCAGTTTTCTCCCTTGTTTTCAGATGCAATATCTAAGTGAAAATCTAAGCAAAATAAGCAAAGTTTGTTTGAAAAGTAGCAAGTTTGAAAAAGCTAAAAACTAGTTTATTTTTGGATTTTCTCTAAGGTATAGTTGACTAGAGTGAGTAATTTTTGTTGAGTTGAAATCTTCTTGGAAATGTGTTAAGAATGTCTTTGATATATGTAATGGTATTTTTTGTTTTAATCGAGCTAATATTAATGGTGTAAGGATGGGTGATATAAAAGTAATATTTTTTAAGATATGTTAAGACTACTATGTTTCGTTAATTTCAATTGGCTTTCAGAAAGAAAAACTGCAAGTATTCTTAGTAGCTATGATATGGCATTAAAGGAAAACACTGAGTGAAGCTGAAGCTAGAATCTACTAAAATTGTATTATAATCTAAGTTTCAAAAGTTCTATTTCTACGTGGCAGCCCTCATAGCTCAGTCGGTAGAGCATCAGACTTTTAAGTACGAATGTAATCTGAGGGTCTGGGGTTCGAGTCCCCATGCGGGCTGAAGATAGTTTTTCTTTCTCTCTACTTCATATGCTGTAACAATTGAAACAATAAACTTCTGCCAGTTTAGAAATCTACTTTATAACTCTATATAGAAACCATTTTTATTATTATTATTATTATTATTATCATTATTGTTGTTGTTTTACTGGTCCTTCTTCTTGTTGTTACTATTATTATTATTAATGCATCAACTTTATTATACGTCAGTTATTTTCCTAAAAATCAGGCTGCATTTTCTGTGGTGCTATTCAATCGCTAGCGATATATGATATCGCCTATTCTTTCTCTATATAGACGCACTCCATCTCTAATGATTACTGCCGGAGAAAATACACACGGACAGCCGACTTGAAATCCTCCACCAGCCTCGCTGCATTTCTTATAGCGCTAATATCAATTATTCTCCCTCCACTTATATAGCTAAATACTACACTCGCCTCTTAACCTTACTATGGCAAACGGTCGACCAGAAGGAAAATTCTCCTTGCAAACTCTGCTTAACAATTCGCCTTTTCTAGCATCTCGACTCTGCCGACCGCTTTGCTAAATTTATATACATTCTCTCTCGTAGGAAAACACAAAACTCTCAAGCTCAGCATCAAATAAACGGACACATTTTCATTGGCACTTCTTAAGAGATAATATTTCAAAAAATTATAATATCAACTATCATTTTCACACCTCTTAGTACTATCATTTAATAGCAAATATCATTTTCTGCAAGATTATTCCGAAAATAATTCTCTTTCCATATTATTATGCGTTCTGCTTAAAAAGCTCTTAAATTTACATTAGATTTTCACTTACTTTCCTCAAAACACAAACTACATCTACATAGCTTATTAATGAAAGAAGACTTTTTCGACCAATGAAAAACTAACAATTTTAAAGCAACACAATGCCACCTGCCTTTTCCTTTTCTTTTCTTTTCTTTTCTTCTTTATATCTTTATCAATTATTCGAGAAATAAAAACTCTTACAGGAAAAAACTACACAAACCTAGAGCAGGATTTATTTTGGAAATTTTCAGTTTTCTCCCTTGTTTTCAGATGCAATATCTAAGTGAAAATCTAAGCAAAATAAGCAAAGTTTGTTTGAAAAGTAGCAAGTTTGAAAAAGCTAAAAACTAGTTTATTTTTGGATTTTCTCTAAGGTATAGTTGACTAGAGTGAGTAATTTTTGTTGAGTTGAAATCTTCTTGGAAATGTGTTAAGAATGTCTTTGATATATGTAATGGTATTTTTTGTTTTAATCGAGCTAATATTAATGGTGTAAGGATGGGTGATATAAAAGTAATATTTTTTATGATATGTTAAGACTACTATGTTTCGTTAATTTCAATTGGCTTTCAGAAAGAAAAACTGCAAGTATTCTTAGTAGCTATGATATGGCATTAAAGGAAAACACTGAGTGAAGCTGAAGCTAGAATCTACTAAAATTGTATTATAATCTAGGTTTCAAAAGTTCTATTTCTACGTGGCAGCCCTCATAGCTCAGTCGGTAGAGCATCAGACTTTTAAGTACGAATGTAATTTGAGGGTCTGGGGTTCGAGTCCCCATGCGGGCTGAAGATAGTTTTTCTTTCTCTCTACTTCATATGCTGTAACAATTGAAACAATAAACTTCTGCCAGTTTAGAAATCTACTTTATAACTCTATATAGAAACCATTTTTATTATTATTATTATTATTTTTGTTGTTGTTGTTGTTGTTGCTGTTTTACTGGTCCTTCTTCTTCTTGTTACTATTATTATTATTAATGCATCAACTTTATTATACGTCAGTTATTTTCCTAAAAATCAGGCTGCATTTTCTGTGGTGCTATTCAATCCCTAGCGATATATGATATCGCCTATTCTTTCTCTATATAGACGCACTCCATCTCTAATGATTACTGCCGGAGAAAATACACACGGACAGCCGACTTGAAATCCTCCACCAGCCTCGCTGCATTTCTTATAGCGCTAATATCAATTATTCTCCCTCCACTTATATAGCTAAATACTACACTCGCCTCTTAACCTTACTATGGCAAACGGTCGACCAGAAGGAAAATTCTCCTTGCAAACTCTGCTTAACAATTCGCCTTTTCTAGCATCTCGACTCTGCCGACCGCTTTGCTAAATTTATATACATTCTCTCTCGTAGGAAAACACAAAACTCTCAAGCTCAGCATCAAATAAACGGACACATTTTCATTGGCACTTCTTAAGAGATAATATTTCAAAAAATTATAATATCAACTATCATTTTCACACCTCTTAGTACTATCATTTAATAGCAAATATCATTTTCTGCAAGATTATTCCGAAAATAATTCTCTTTCCATATTATTATGCTTTCTGCTTAAAAAGCTCTTAAATTTACATTAGATTTTCACTTACTTTCCTCAAAACACAAACTACATCTACATAGCTTATTAATGAAAGAAGACTTTTTCGACCAATGAAAAACTAACAATTTTAAAGCAACACAATGCCACCTGCCTTTTCCTTTTCTTTTCTTTTCTTTTCTTCTTTATATCTTTATCAATTATTCGAGAAATAAAAACTCTTACAGGAAAAAACTACACAAACCTACAGCAGGATTTATTTTGGAAATTTTCAGTTTTCTCCCTTGTTTTCAGATGCAATATCTAAGTGAAAATCTAAGCAAAATAAGCAAAGTTTGTTTGAAAAGTAGCAAGTTTGAAAAAGCTAAAAACTAGTTTATTTTTGGATTTTCTCTAAGGTATAGTTGACTAGAGTGAGTAATTTTTGTTGAGTTGAAATCTTCTTGGAAATGTGTTAAGAATGTCTTTGATATATGTAATGGTATTTTTTGTTTTAATCGAGCTAATATTAATGGTGTAAGGATGGGTGATATAAAAGTAATATTTTTTAAGATATGTTAAGACTACTATGTTTCGTTAATTTCAATTGGCTTTCAGAAAGAAAAACTGCAAGTATTCTTAGTAGCTATGATATGGCATTAAAGGAAAACACTGAGTGAAGCTGAAGCTAGAATCTACTAAAATTGTATTATAATCTAAGTTTCAAAAGTTCTATTTCTACGTGGCAGCCCTCATAGCTCAGTCGGTAGAGCATCAGACTTTTAAGTACGAATGTAATCTGAGGGTCTGGGGTTCGAGTCCCCATGCGGGCTGAAGATAGTTTTTCTTTCTCTCTACTTCATATGCTGTAACAATTGAAACAATAAACTTCTGCCAGTTTAGAAATCTACTTTATAACTCTATATAGAAACCATTTTTATTATTATTATTATTATTATTATCATTATTGTTGTTGTTTTACTGGTCCTTCTTCTTGTTGTTACTATTATTATTATTAATGCATCAACTTTATTATACGTCAGTTATTTTCCTAAAAATCAGGCTGCATTTTCTGTGGTGCTATTCAATCGCTAGCGATATATGATATCGCCTATTCTTTCTCTATATAGACGCACTCCATCTCTAATGATTACTGCCGGAGAAAATACACACGGACAGCCGACTTGAAATCCTCCACCAGCCTCGCTGCATTTCTTATAGCGCTAATATCAATTATTCTCCCTCCACTTATATAGCTAAATACTACACTCGCCTCTTAACCTTACTATGGCAAACGGTCGACCAGAAGGAAAATTCTCCTTGCAAACTCTGCTTAACAATTCGCCTTTTCTAGCATCTCGACTCTGCCGACCGCTTTGCTAAATTTATATACATTCTCTCTCGTAGGAAAACACAAAACTCTCAAGCTCAGCATCAAATAAACGGACACATTTTCATTGGCACTTCTTAAGAGATAATATTTCAAAAAATTATAATATCAACTATCATTTTCACACCTCTTAGTACTATCATTTAATAGCAAATATCATTTTCTGCAAGATTATTCCGAAAATAATTCTCTTTCCATATTATTATGCTTTCTGCTTAAAAAGCTCTTAAATTTACATTAGATTTTCACTTACTTTCCTCAAAACACAAACTACATCTACATAGCTTATTAATGAAAGAAGACTTTTTCGACCAATGAAAAACTAACAATTTTAAAGCAACACAATGCCACCTGCCTTTTCCTTTTCTTTTCTTTTCTTTTCTTCTTTATATCTTTATCAATTATTCGAGAAATAAAAACTCTTACAGGAAAAAACTACACAAACCTACAGCAGGATTTATTTTGGAAATTTTCAGTTTTCTCCCTTGTTTTCAGATGCAATATCTAAGTGAAAATCTAAGCAAAATAAGCAAAGTTTGTTTGAAAAGTAGCAAGTTTGAAAAAGCTAAAAACTAGTTTATTTTTGGATTTTCTCTAAGGTATAGTTGACTAGAGTGAGTAATTTTTGTTGAGTTGAAATCTTCTTGGAAATGTGTTAAGAATGTCTTTGATATATGTAATGGTATTTTTTGTTTTAATCGAGCTAATATTAATGGTGTAAGGATGGGTGATATAAAAGTAATATTTTTTAAGATATGTTAAGACTACTATGTTTCGTTAATTTCAATTGGCTTTCAGAAAGAAAAACTGCAAGTATTCTTAGTAGCTATGATATGGCATTAAAGGAAAACACTGAGTGAAGCTGAAGCTAGAATCTACTAAAATTGTATTATAATCTAAGTTTCAAAAGTTCTATTTCTACGTGGCAGCCCTCATAGCTCAGTCGGTAGAGCATCAGACTTTTAAGTACGAATGTAATCTGAGGGTCTGGGGTTCGAGTCCCCATGCGGGCTGAAGATAGTTTTTCTTTCTCTCTACTTCATATGCTGTAACAATTGAAACAATAAACTTCTGCCAGTTTAGAAATCTACTTTATAACTCTATATAGAAACCATTTTTATTATTATTATTATTATTATTATCATTATTGTTGTTGTTTTACTGGTCCTTCTTCTTGTTGTTACTATTATTATTATTAATGCATCAACTTTATTATACGTCAGTTATTTTCCTAAAAATCAGGCTGCATTTTCTGTGGTGCTATTCAATCGCTAGCGATATATGATATCGCCTATTCTTTCTCTATATAGACGCACTCCATCTCTAATGATTACTGCCGGAGAAAATACACACGGACAGCCGACTTGAAATCCTCCACCAGCCTCGCTGCATTTCTTATAGCGCTAATATCAATTATTCTCCCTCCACTTATATAGCTAAATACTACACTCGCCTCTTAACCTTACTATGGCAAACGGTCGACCAGAAGGAAAATTCTCCTTGCAAACTCTGCTTAACAATTCGCCTTTTCTAGCATCTCGACTCTGCCGACCGCTTTGCTAAATTTATATACATTCTCTCTCGTAGGAAAACACAAAACTCTCAAGCTCAGCATCAAATAAACGGACACATTTTCATTGGCACTTCTTAAGAGATAATATTTCAAAAAATTATAATATCAACTATCATTTTCACACCTCTTAGTACTATCATTTAATAGCAAATATCATTTTCTGCAAGATTATTCCGAAAATAATTCTCTTTCCATATTATTATGCGTTCTGCTTAAAAAGCTCTTAAATTTACATTAGATTTTCACTTACTTTCCTCAAAACACAAACTACATCTACATAGCTTATTAATGAAAGAAGACTTTTTCGACCAATGAAAAACTAACAATTTTAAAGCAACACAATGCCACCTGCCTTTTCCTTTTCTTTTCTTTTCTTTTCTTCTTTATATCTTTATCAATTATTCGAGAAATAAAAACTCTTACAGGAAAAAACTACACAAACCTACAGCAGGATTTATTTTGGAAATTTTCAGTTTTCTCCCTTGTTTTCAGATGCAATATCTAAGTGAAAATCTAAGCAAAATAAGCAAAGTTTGTTTGAAAAGTAGCAAGTTTGAAAAAGCTAAAAACTAGTTTATTTTTGGATTTTCTCTAAGGTATAGTTGACTAGAGTGAGTAATTTTTGTTGAGTTGAAATCTTCTTGGAAATGTGTTAAGAATGTCTTTGATATATGTAATGGTATTTTTTGTTTTAATCGAGCTAATATTAATGGTGTAAGGATGGGTGATATAAAAGTAATATTTTTTAAGATATGTTAAGACTACTATGTTTCGTTAATTTCAATTGGCTTTCAGAAAGAAAAAATGCAAGTATTCTTAGTAGCTATGATATGGCATTAAAGGAAAACACTGAGTGAAGCTGAAGCTAGAATCTACTAAAATTGTATTATAATCTAAGTTTCAAAAGTTCTATTTCTACGTGGCAGCCCTCATAGCTCAGTCGGTAGAGCATCAGACTTTTAAGTACGAATGTAATCTGAGGGTCTGGGGTTCGAGTCCCCATGCGGGCTGAAGATAGTTTTTCTTTCTCTCTACTTCATATGCTGTAACAATTGAAACAATAAACTTCTGCCAGTTTAGAAATCTACTTTATAACTCTATATAGAAAACATTTTTATTATTATTATTATTATTATCATTATTGTTGTTGTTTTACTGGTCCTTCTTCTTGTTGTTACTATTATTATTATTAATGCATCAACTTTATTATACGTCAGTTATTTTCCTAAAAATCAGGCTGCATTTTCTGTGGTGCTATTCAATCGCTAGCGATATATGATATCGCCTATTCTTTCTCTATATAGACGCACTCCATCTCTAATGATTACTGCCGGAGAAAATACACACGGACAGCCGACTTGAAATCCTCCACCAGCCTCGCTGCATTTCTTATAGCGCTAATATCAATTATTCTCCCTCCACTTATATAGCTAAATACTACACTCGCCTCTTAACCTTACTATGGCAAACGGTCGACCAGAAGGAAAATTCTCCTTGCAAACTCTGCTTAACAATTCGCCTTTTCTAGCATCTCGACTCTGCCGACCGCTTTGCTAAATTTATATACATTCTCTCTCGTAGGAAAACACAAAACTCTCAAGCTCAGCATCAAATAAACGGACACATTTTCATTGGCACTTCTTAAGAGATAATATTTCAAAAAATTATAATATCAACTATCATTTTCACACCTCTTAGTACTATCATTTAATAGCAAATATCATTTTCTGCAAGATTATTCCGAAAATAATTCTCTTTCCATATTATTATGCTTTCTGCTTAAAAAGCTCTTAAATTTACATTAGATTTTCACTTACTTTCCTCAAAACACAAACTACATCTACATAGCTTATTAATGAAAGAAGACTTTTTCGACCAATGAAAAACTAACAATTTTAAAGCAACACAATGCCACCTGCCTTTTCCTTTTCTTTTCTTTTCTTTTCTTCTTTATATCTTTATCAATTATTCGAGAAATAAAAACTCTTACAGGAAAAAACTACACAAACCTACAGCAGGATTTATTTTGGAAATTTTCAGTTTTCTCCCTTGTTTTCAGATGCAATATCTAAGTGAAAATCTAAGCAAAATAAGCAAAGTTTGTTTGAAAAGTAGCAAGTTTGAAAAAGCTAAAAACTAGTTTATTTTTGGATTTTCTCTAAGGTATAGTTGACTAGAGTGAGTAATTTTTGTTGAGTTGAAATCTTCTTGGAAATGTGTTAAGAATGTCTTTGATATATGTAATGGTATTTTTTGTTTTAATCGAGCTAATATTAATGGTGTAAGAATGGGTGATATAAAAGTAATATTTTTTAAGATATGTTAAGACTACTATGTTTCGTTAATTTCAATTGGCTTTCAGAAAGAAAAAATGCAAGTATTCTTAGTAGCTATGATATGGCATTAAAGGAAAACACTGAGTGAAGCTGAAGCTAGAATCTACTAAAATTGTATTATAATCTAAGTTTCAAAAGTTCTATTTCTACGTGGCAGCCCTCATAGCTCAGTCGGTAGAGCATCAGACTTTTAAGTACGAATGTAATCTGAGGGTCTGGGGTTCGAGTCCCCATGCGGGCTGAAGATAGTTTTTCTTTCTCTCTACTTCATATGCTGTAACAATTGAAACAATAAACTTCTGCCAGTTTAGAAATCTACTTTATAACTCTATATAGAAACCATTTTTATTATTATTATTATTATTATTATCATTATTGTTGTTGTTTTACTGGTCCTTCTTCTTGTTGTTACTATTATTATTATTAATGCATCAACTTTATTATACGTCAGTTATTTTCCTAAAAATCAGGCTGCATTTTCTGTGGTGCTATTCAGTCGCTAGCGATATATGATATCGCCTATTCTTTCTCTATATAGACGCACTCCATCTCTAATGATTACTGCCGGAGAAAATACACACGGACAGCCGACTTGAAATCCTCCACCAGCCTCGCTGCATTTCTTATAGCGCTAATATCAATTATTCTCCCTCCACTTATATAGCTAAATACTACACTCGCCTCTTAACCTTACTATGGCAAACGGTCGACCAGAAGGAAAATTCTCCTTGCAAACTCTGCTTAACAATTCGCCTTTTCTAGCATCTCGACTCTGCCGACCGCTTTGCTAAATTTATATACATTCTCTCTCGTAGGAAAACACAAAACTCTCAAGCTCAGCATCAAATAAACGGACACATTTTCATTGGCACTTCTTAAGAGATAATATTTCAAAAAATTATAATATCAACTATCATTTTCACACCTCTTAGTACTATCATTTAATAGCAAATATCATTTTCTGCAAGATTATTCCGAAAATAATTCTCTTTCCATATTATTATGCTTTCTGCTTAAAAAGCTCTTAAATTTACATTAGATTTTCACTTACTTTCCTCAAAACACAAACTACATCTACATAGCTTATTAATGAAAGAAGACTTTTTCGACCAATGAAAAACTAACAATTTTAAAGCAACACAATGCCACCTGCCTTTTCCTTTTCTTTTCTTTTCTTTTCTTCTTTATATCTTTATCAATTATTCGAGAAATAAAAACTCTTACAGGAAAAAACTACACAAACCTACAGCAGGATTTATTTTGGAAATTTTCAGTTTTCTCCCTTGTTTTCAGATGCAATATCTAAGTGAAAATCTAAGCAAAATAAGCAAAGTTTGTTTGAAAAGTAGCAAGTTTGAAAAAGCTAAAAACTAGTTTATTTTTGGATTTTCTCTAAGGTATAGTTGACTAGAGTGAGTAATTTTTGTTGAGTTGAAATCTTCTTGGAAATGTGTTAAGAATGTCTTTGATATATGTAATGGTATTTTTTGTTTTAATCGAGCTAATATTAATGGTGTAAGGATGGGTGATATAAAAGTAATATTTTTTAAGATATGTTAAGACTACTATGTTTCGTTAATTTCAATTGGCTTTCAGAAAGAAAAAATGCAAGTATTCTTAGTAGCTATGATATGGCATTAAAGGAAAACACTGAGTGAAGCTGAAGCTAGAATCTACTAAAATTGTATTATAATCTAAGTTTCAAAAGTTCTATTTCTACGTGGCAGCCCTCATAGCTCAGTCGGTAGAGCATCAGACTTTTAAGTACGAATGTAATCTGAGGGTCTGGGGTTCGAGTCCCCATGCGGGCTGAAGATAGTTTTTCTTTCTCTCTACTTCATATGCTGTAACAATTGAAACAATAAACTTCTGCCAGTTTAGAAATCTACTTTATAACTCTATATAGAAACCATTTTTATTATTATTATTATTATTATTATCATTATTGTTGTTGTTTTACTGGTCCTTCTTCTTGTTGTTACTATTATTATTATTAATGCATCAACTTTATTATACGTCAGTTATTTTCCTAAAAATCAGGCTGCATTTTCTGTGGTGCTATTCAATCGCTAGCGATATATGATATCGCCTATTCTTTCTCTATATAGACGCACTCCATCTCTAATGATTACTGCCGGAGAAAATACACACGGACAGCCGACTTGAAATCCTCCACCAGCCTCGCTGCATTTCTTATAGCGCTAATATCAATTATTCTCCCTCCACTTATATAGCTAAATACTACACTCGCCTCTTAACCTTACTATGGCAAACGGTCGACCAGAAGGAAAATTCTCCTTGCAAACTCTGCTTAACAATTCGCCTTTTCTAGCATCTCGACTCTGCCGACCGCTTTGCTAAATTTATATACATTCTCTCTCGTAGGAAAACACAAAACTCTCAAGCTCAGCATCAAATAAACGGACACATTTTCATTGGCACTTCTTAAGAGATAATATTTCAAAAAATTATAATATCAACTATCATTTTCACACCTCTTAGTACTATCATTTAATAGCAAATATCATTTTCTGCAAGATTATTCCGAAAATAATTCTCTTTCCATATTATTATGCTTTCTGCTTAAAAAGCTCTTAAATTTACATTAGATTTTCACTTACTTTCCTCAAAACACAAACTACATCTACATAGCTTATTAATGAAAGAAGACTTTTTCGACCAATGAAAAACTAACAATTTTAAAGCAACACAATGCCACCTGCCTTTTCCTTTTCTTTTCTTTTCTTTTCTTCTTTATATCTTTATCAATTATTCGAGAAATAAAAACTCTTACAGGAAAAAACTACACAAACCTACAGCAGGATTTATTTTGGAAATTTTCAGTTTTCTCCCTTGTTTTCAGATGCAATATCTAAGTGAAAATCTAAGCAAAATAAGCAAAGTTTGTTTGAAAAGTAGCAAGTTTGAAAAAGCTAAAAACTAGTTTATTTTTGGATTTTCTCTAAGGTATAGTTGACTAGAGTGAGTAATTTTTGTTGAGTTGAAATCTTCTTGGAAATGTGTTAAGAATGTCTTTGATATATGTAATGGTATTTTTTGTTTTAATCGAGCTAATATTAATGGTGTAAGGATGGGTGATATAAAAGTAATATTTTTTAAGATATGTTAAGACTACTATGTTTCGTTAATTTCAATTGGCTTTCAGAAAGAAAAAATGCAAGTATTCTTAGTAGCTATGATATGGCATTAAAGGAAAACACTGAGTGAAGCTGAAGCTAGAATCTACTAAAATTGTATTATAATCTAAGTTTCAAAAGTTCTATTTCTACGTGGCAGCCCTCATAGCTCAGTCGGTAGAGCATCAGACTTTTAAGTACGAATGTAATCTGAGGGTCTGGGGTTCGAGTCCCCATGCGGGCTGAAGATAGTTTTTCTTTCTCTCTACTTCATATGCTGTAACAATTGAAACAATAAACTTCTGCCAGTTTAGAAATCTACTTTATAACTCTATATAGAAACCATTTTTATTATTATTATTATTATTATTATCATTATTGTTGTTGTTTTACTGGTCCTTCTTCTTGTTGTTACTATTATTATTATTAATGCATCAACTTTATTATACGTCAGTTATTTTCCTAAAAATCAGGCTGCATTTTCTGTGGTGCTATTCAATCGCTAGCGATATATGATATCGCCTATTCTTTCTCTATATAGACGCACTCCATCTCTAATGATTACTGCCGGAGAAAATACACACGGACAGCCGACTTGAAATCCTCCACCAGCCTCGCTGCATTTCTTATAGCGCTAATATCAATTATTCTCCCTCCACTTATATAGCTAAATACTACACTCGCCTCTTAACCTTACTATGGCAAACGGTCGACCAGAAGGAAAATTCTCCTTGCAAACTCTGCTTAACAATTCGCCTTTTCTAGCATCTCGACTCTGCCGACCGCTTTGCTAAATTTATATACATTCTCTCTCGTAGGAAAACACAAAACTCTCAAGCTCAGCATCAAATAAACGGACACATTTTCATTGGCACTTCTTAAGAGATAATATTTCAAAAAATTATAATATCAACTATCATTTTCACACCTCTTAGTACTATCATTTAATAGCAAATATCATTTTCTGCAAGATTATTCCGAAAATAATTCTCTTTCCATATTATTATGCTTTCTGCTTAAAAAGCTCTTAAATTTACATTAGATTTTCACTTACTTTCCTCAAAACACAAACTACATCTACATAGCTTATTAATGAAAGAAGACTTTTTCGACCAATGAAAAACTAACAATTTTAAAGCAACACAATGCCACCTGCCTTTTCCTTTTCTTTTCTTTTCTTTTCTTCTTTATATCTTTATCAATTATTCGAGAAATAAAAACTCTTACAGGAAAAAACTACACAAACCTACAGCAGGATTTATTTTGGAAATTTTCAGTTTTCTCCCTTGTTTTCAGATGCAATATCTAAGTGAAAATCTAAGCAAAATAAGCAAAGTTTGTTTGAAAAGTAGCAAGTTTGAAAAAGCTAAAAACTAGTTTATTTTTGGATTTTCTCTAAGGTATAGTTGACTAGAGTGAGTAATTTTTGTTGAGTTGAAATCTTCTTGGAAATGTGTTAAGAATGTCTTTGATATATGTAATGGTATTTTTTGTTTTAATCGAGCTAATATTAATGGTGTAAGGATGGGTGATATAAAAGTAATATTTTTTAAGATATGTTAAGACTACTATGTTTCGTTAATTTCAATTGGCTTTCAGAAAGAAAAAATGCAAGTATTCTTAGTAGCTATGATATGGCATTAAAGGAAAACACTGAGTGAAGCTGAAGCTAGAATCTACTAAAATTGTATTATAATCTAAGTTTCAAAAGTTCTATTTCTACGTGGCAGCCCTCATAGCTCAGTCGGTAGAGCATCAGACTTTTAAGTACGAATGTAATCTGAGGGTCTGGGGTTCGAGTCCCCATGCGGGCTGAAGATAGTTTTTCTTTCTCTCTACTTCATATGCTGTAACAATTGAAACAATAAACTTCTGCCAGTTTAGAAATCTACTTTATAACTCTATATAGAAACCATTTTTATTATTATTATTATTATTATTATTATCATTATTGTTGTTGTTTTACTGGTCCTTCTTCTTGTTGTTACTATTATTATTATTAATGCATCAACTTTATTATACGTCAGTTATTTTCCTAAAAATCAGGCTGCATTTTCTGTGGTGCTATTCAATCGCTAGCGATATATGATATCGCCTATTCTTTCTCTATATAGACGCACTCCATCTCTAATGATTACTGCCGGAGAAAATACACACGGACAGCCGACTTGAAATCCTCCACCAGCCTCGCTGCATTTCTTATAGCGCTAATATCAATTATTCTCCCTCCACTTATATAGCTAAATACTACACTCGCCTCTTAACCTTACTATGGCAAACGGTCGACCAGAAGGAAAATTCTCCTTGCAAACTCTGCTTAACAATTCGCCTTTTCTAGCATCTCGACTCTGCCGACCGCTTTGCTAAATTTATATACATTCTCTCTCGTAGGAAAACACAAAACTCTCAAGCTCAGCATCAAATAAACGGACACATTTTCATTGGCACTTCTTAAGAGATAATATTTCAAAAAATTATAATATCAACTATCATTTTCACACCTCTTAGTACTATCATTTAATAGCAAATATCATTTTCTGCAAGATTATTCCGAAAATAATTCTCTTTCCATATTATTATGCTTTCTGCTTAAAAAGCTCTTAAATTTACATTAGATTTTCACTTACTTTCCTCAAAACACAAACTACATCTACATAGCTTATTAATGAAAGAAGACTTTTTCGACCAATGAAAAACTAACAATTTTAAAGCAACACAATGCCACCTGCCTTTTCCTTTTCTTTTCTTTTCTTTTCTTCTTTATATCTTTATCAATTATTCGAGAAATAAAAACTCTTACAGGAAAAAACTACACAAACCTACAGCAGGATTTATTTTGGAAATTTTCAGTTTTCTCCCTTGTTTTCAGATGCAATATCTAAGTGAAAATCTAAGCAAAATAAGCAAAGTTTGTTTGAAAAGTAGCAAGTTTGAAAAAGCTAAAAACTAGTTTATTTTTGGATTTTCTCTAAGGTATAGTTGACTAGAGTGAGTAATTTTTGTTGAGTTGAAATCTTCTTGGAAATGTGTTAAGAATGTCTTTGATATATGTAATGGTATTTTTTGTTTTAATCGAGCTAATATTAATGGTGTAAGGATGGGTGATATAAAAGTAATATTTTTTAAGATATGTTAAGACTACTATGTTTCGTTAATTTCAATTGGCTTTCAGAAAGAAAAACTGCAAGTATTCTTAGTAGCTATGATATGGCATTAAAGGAAAACACTGAGTGAAGCTGAAGCTAGAATCTACTAAAATTGTATTATAATCTAAGTTTCAAAAGTTCTATTTCTACGTGGCAGCCCTCATAGCTCAGTCGGTAGAGCATCAGACTTTTAAGTACGAATGTAATCTGAGGGTCTGGGGTTCGAGTCCCCATGCGGGCTGAAGATAGTTTTTCTTTCTCTCTACTTCATATGCTGTAACAATTGAAACAATAAACTTCTGCCAGTTTAGAAATCTACTTTATAACTCTATATAGAAACCATTTTTATTATTATTATTATTATTATTATCATTATTGTTGTTGTTTTACTGGTCCTTCTTCTTGTTGTTACTATTATTATTATTAATGCATCAACTTTATTATACGTCAGTTATTTTCCTAAAAATCAGGCTGCATTTTCTGTGGTGCTATTCAATCGCTAGCGATATATGATATCGCCTATTCTTTCTCTATATAGACGCACTCCATCTCTAATGATTACTGCCGGAGAAAATACACACGGACAGCCGACTTGAAATCCTCCACCAGCCTCGCTGCATTTCTTATAGCGCTAATATCAATTATTCTCCCTCCACTTATATAGCTAAATACTACACTCGCCTCTTAACCTTACTATGGCAAACGGTCGACCAGAAGGAAAATTCTCCTTGCAAACTCTGCTTAACAATTCGCCTTTTCTAGCATCTCGACTCTGCCGACCGCTTTGCTAAATTTATATACATTCTCTCTCGTAGGAAAACACAAAACTCTCAAGCTCAGCATCAAATAAACGGACACATTTTCATTGGCACTTCTTAAGAGATAATATTTCAAAAAATTATAATATCAACTATCATTTTCACACCTCTTAGTACTATCATTTAATAGCAAATATCATTTTCTGCAAGATTATTCCGAAAATAATTCTCTTTCCATATTATTATGCTTTCTGCTTAAAAAGCTCTTAAATTTACATTAGATTTTCACTTACTTTCCTCAAAACACAAACTACATCTACATAGCTTATTAATGAAAGAAGACTTTTTCGACCAATGAAAAACTAACAATTTTAAAGCAACACAATGCCACCTGCCTTTTCCTTTTCTTTTCTTTTCTTTTCTTCTTTATATCTTTATCAATTATTCGAGAAATAAAAACTCTTACAGGAAAAAACTACACAAACCTACAGCAGGATTTATTTTGGAAATTTTCAGTTTTCTCCCTTGTTTTCAGATGCAATATCTAAGTGAAAATCTAAGCAAAATAAGCAAAGTTTGTTTGAAAAGTAGCAAGTTTGAAAAAGCTAAAAACTAGTTTATTTTTGGATTTTCTCTAAGGTATAGTTGACTAGAGTGAGTAATTTTTGTTGAGTTGAAATCTTCTTGGAAATGTGTTAAGAATGTCTTTGATATATGTAATGGTATTTTTTGTTTTAATCGAGCTAATATTAATGGTGTAAGGATGGGTGATATAAAAGTAATATTTTTTAAGATATGTTAAGACTACTATGTTTCGTTAATTTCAATTGGCTTTCAGAAAGAAAAACTGCAAGTATTCTTAGTAGCTATGATATGGCATTAAAGGAAAACACTGAGTGAAGCTGAAGCTAGAATCTACTAAAATTGTATTATAATCTAAGTTTCAAAAGTTCTATTTCTACGTGGCAGCCCTCGTAGCTCAGTCGGTAGAGCATCAGACTTTTAAGTACGAATGTAATCTGAGGGTCTGGGGTTCGAGTCCCCATGCGGGCTGAAGATAGTTTTTCTTTCTCTCTACTTCATATGCTGTAACAATTGAAACAATAAACTTCTGCCAGTTTAGAAATCTACTTTATAACTCTATATAGAAACCATTTTTATTATTATTATTATTATTATTATTATCATTATTGTTGTTGTTTTACTGGTCCTTCTTCTTGTTGTTACTATTATTATTATTAATGCATCAACTTTATTATACGTCAGTTATTTTCCTAAAAATCAGGCTGCATTTTCTGTGGTGCTATTCAATCGCTAGCGATATATGATATCGCCTATTCTTTCTCTATATAGACGCACTCCATCTCTAATGATTACTGCCGGAGAAAATACACACGGACAGCCGACTTGAAATCCTCCACCAGCCTCGCTGCATTTCTTATAGCGCTAATATCAATTATTCTCCCTCCACTTATATAGCTAAATACTACACTCGCCTCTTAACCTTACTATGGCAAACGGTCGACCAGAAGGAAAATTCTCCTTGCAAACTCTGCTTAACAATTCGCCTTTTCTAGCATCTCGACTCTGCCGACCGCTTTGCTAAATTTATATACATTCTCTCTCGTAGGAAAACACAAAACTCTCAAGCTCAGCATCAAATAAACGGACACATTTTCATTGGCACTTCTTAAGAGATAATATTTCAAAAAATTATAATATCAACTATCATTTTCACACCTCTTAATACTATCATTTAATAGCAAATATCATTTTCTGCAAGATTATTCCGAAAATAATTCTCTTTCCATATTATTATGCGTTCTGCTTAAAAAGCTCTTAAATTTACATTAGATTTTCACTTACTTTCCTCAAAACACAAACTACATCTACATAGCTTATTAATGAAAGAAGACTTTTTCGACCAATGAAAAACTAACAATTTTAAAGCAACACAATGCCACCTGCCTTTTCCTTTTCTTTTCTTTTCTTTTCTTCTTTATATCTTTATCAATTATTCGAGAAATAAAATCTCTTACAGGAAAAAACTACACAAACCTACAGCAGGATTTATTTTGGAAATTTTCAGTTTTCTCCCTTGTTTTCAGATGCAATATCTAAGTGAAAATCTAAGCAAAATAAGCAAAGTTTGTTTGAAAAGTAGCAAGTTTGAAAAAGCTAAAAACTAGTTTATTTTTGGATTTTCTCTAAGGTATAGTTGACT
The DNA here is from genome assembly GCA_963585895.1 of Sepioteuthis lessoniana. Lineage (NCBI taxonomy): Eukaryota > Metazoa > Mollusca > Cephalopoda > Myopsida > Loliginidae > Sepioteuthis > Sepioteuthis lessoniana. Next base: position 27,899,132 of record OY757943.1, read on the forward strand.
AGAGTGAGTAATTTTTGTTGAGTTGAAATCTTCTTGGAAATGTGTTAAGAATGTCTTTGATATATGTAATGGTATTTTTTGTTTTAATCGAGCTAATATTAATGGTGTAAGGATGGGTGATATAAAAGTAATATTTTTTAAGATATGTTAAGACTACTATGTTTCGTTAATTTCAATTGGCTTTCAGAAAGAAAAAATGCAAGTATTCTTAGTAGCTATGATATGGCATTAAAGGAAAACACTGAGTGAAGCTGAAGCTAGAATCTACTAAAATTGTATTATAATCTAAGTTTCAAAAGTTCTATTTCTACGTGGCAGCCCTCATAGCTCAGTCGGTAGAGCATCAGACTTTTAAGTACGAATGTAATCTGAGGGTCTGGGGTTCGAGTCCCCATGCGGGCTGAAGATAGTTTTTCTTTCTCTCTACTTCATATGCTGTAACAATTGAAACAATAAACTTCTGCCAGTTTAGAAATCTACTTTATAACTCTATATAGAAACCATTTTTATTATTATTATTATTATTATTATTATCATTATTGTTGTTGTTTTACTGGTCCTTCTTCTTGTTGTTACTATTATTATTATTAATGCATCAACTTTATTATACGTCAGTTATTTTCCTAAAAATCAGGCTGCATTTTCTGTGGTGCTATTCAATCGCTAGCGATATATGATATCGCCTATTCTTTCTCTATATAGACGCACTCCATCTCTAATGATTACTGCCGGAGAAAATACACACGGACAGCCGACTTGAAATCCTCCACCAGCCTCGCTGCATTTCTTATAGCGCTAATATCAATTATTCTCCCTCCACTTATATAGCTAAATACTACACTCGCCTCTTAACCTTACTATGGCAAACGGTCGACCAGAAGGAAAATTCTCCTTGCAAACTCTGCTTAACAATTCGCCTTTTCTAGCATCTCGACTCTGCCGACCGCTTTGCTAAATTTATATACATTCTCTCTCGTAGGAAAACACAAAACTCTCAAGCTCAGCATCAAATAAACGGACACATTTTCATTGGCACTTCTTAAGAGATAATATTTCAAAAAATTATAATATCAACTATCATTTTCACACCTCTTAGTACTATCATTTAATAGCAAATATCATTTTCTGCAAGATTATTCCGAAAATAATTCTCTTTCCATATTATTATGCTTTCTGCTTAAAAAGCTCTTAAATTTACATTAGATTTTCACTTACTTTCCTCAAAACACAAACTACATCTACATAGCTTATTAATGAAAGAAGACTTTTTCGACCAATGAAAAACTAACAATTTTAAAGCAACACAATGCCACCTGCCTTTTCCTTTTCTTTTCTTTTCTTTTCTTCTTTATATCTTTATCAATTATTCGAGAAATAAAAACTCTTACAGGAAAAAACTACACAAACCTACAGCAGGATTTATTTTGGAAATTTTCAGTTTTCTCCCTTGTTTTCAGATGCAATATCTAAGTGAAAATCTAAGCAAAATAAGCAAAGTTTGTTTGAAAAGTAGCAAGTTTGAAAAAGCTAAAAACTAGTTTATTTTTGGATTTTCTCTAAGGTATAGTTGACTAGAGTGAGTAATTTTTGTTGAGTTGAAATCTTCTTGGAAATGTGTTAAGAATGTCTTTGATATATGTAATGGTATTTTTTGTTTTAATCGAGCTAATATTAATGGTGTAAGGATGGGTGATATAAAAGTAATATTTTTTAAGATATGTTAAGACTACTATGTTTCGTTAATTTCAATTGGCTTTCAGAAAGAAAAACTGCAAGTATTCTTAGTAGCTATGATATGGCATTAAAGGAAAACACTGAGTGAAGCTGAAGCTAGAATCTACTAAAATTGTATTATAATCTAAGTTTCAAAAGTTCTATTTCTACGTGGCAGCCCTCATAGCTCAGTCGGTAGAGCATCAGACTTTTAAGTACGAATGTAATCTGAGGGTCTGGGGTTCGAGTCCCCATGCGGGCTGAAGATAGTTTTTCTTTCTCTCTACTTCATATGCTGTAACAATTGAAACAATAAACTTCTGCCAGTTTAGAAATCTACTTTATAACTCTATATAGAAACCATTTTTATTATTATTATTATTATTATTATCATTATTGTTGTTGTTTTACTGGTCCTTCTTCTTGTTGTTACTATTATTATTATTAATGCATCAACTTTATTATACGTCAGTTATTTTCCTAAAAATCAGGCTGCATTTTCTGTGGTGCTATTCAATCGCTAGCGATATATGATATCGCCTATTCTTTCTCTATATAGACGCACTCCATCTCTAATGATTACTGCCGGAGAAAATACACACGGACAGCCGACTTGAAATCCTCCACCAGCCTCGCTGCATTTCTTATAGCGCTAATATCAATTATTCTCCCTCCACTTATATAGCTAAATACTACACTCGCCTCTTAACCTTACTATGGCAAACGGTCGACCAGAAGGAAAATTCTCCTTGCAAACTCTGCTTAACAATTCGCCTTTTCTAGCATCTCGACTCTGCCGACCGCTTTGCTAAATTTATATACATTCTCTCTCGTAGGAAAACACAAAACTCTCAAGCTCAGCATCAAATAAACGGACACATTTTCATTGGCACTTCTTAAGAGATAATATTTCAAAAAATTATAATATCAACTATCATTTTCACACCTCTTAATACTATCATTTAATAGCAAATATCATTTTCTGCAAGATTATTCCGAAAATAATTCTCTTTCCATATTATTATGCTTTCTGCTTAAAAAGCTCTTAAATTTACATTAGATTTTCACTTACTTTCCTCAAAACACAAACTACATCTACATAGCTTATTAATGAAAGAAGACTTTTTCGACCAATGAAAAACTAACAATTTTAAAGCAACACAATGCCACCTGCCTTTTCCTTTTCTTTTCTTTTCTTTTCTTCTTTATATCTTTATCAATTATTCGAGAAATAAAAACTCTTACAGGAAAAAACTACACAAACCTAGAGCAGGATTTATTTTGGAAATTTTCAGTTTTCTCCCTTGTTTTCAGATGCAATATCTAAGTGAAAATCTAAGCAAAATAAGCAAAGTTTGTTTGAAAAGTAGCAAGTTTGAAAAAGCTAAAAACTAGTTTATTTTTGGATTTTCTCTAAGGTATAGTTGACTAGAGTGAGTAATTTTTGTTGAGTTGAAATCTTCTTGGAAATGTGTTAAGAATGTCTTTGATATATGTAATGGTATTTTTTGTTTTAATCGAGCTAATATTAATGGTGTAAGGATGGGTGATATAAAAGTAATATTTTTTAAGATATGTTAAGACTACTATGTTTCGTTAATTTCAATTGGCTTTCAGAAAGAAAAACTGCAAGTATTCTTAGTAGCTATGATATGGCATTAAAGGAAAACACTGAGTGAAGCTGAAGCTAGAATCTACTAAAATTGTATTATAATCTAAGTTTCAAAAGTTCTATTTCTACGTGGCAGCCCTCATAGCTCAGTCGGTAGAGCATCAGACTTTTAAGTACGAATGTAATCTGAGGGTCTGGGGTTCGAGTCCCCATGCGGGCTGAAGATAGTTTTTCTTTCTCTCTACTTCATATGCTGTAACAATTGAAACAATAAACTTCTGCCAGTTTAGAAATCTACTTTATAACTCTATATAGAAACCATTTTTATTATTATTATTATTATTATTATCATTATTGTTGTTGTTTTACTGGTCCTTCTTCTTGTTGTTACTATTATTATTATTAATGCATCAACTTTATTATACGTCAGTTATTTTCCTAAAAATCAGGCTGCATTTTCTGTGGTGCTATTCAATCGCTAGCGATATATGATATCGCCTATTCTTTCTCTATATAGACGCACTCCATCTCTAATGATTACTGCCGGAGAAAATACACACGGACAGCCGACTTGAAATCCTCCACCAGCCTCGCTGCATTTCTTATAGCGCTAATATCAATTATTCTCCCTCCACTTATATAGCTAAATACTACACTCGCCTCTTAACCTTACTATGGCAAACGGTCGACCAGAAGGAAAATTCTCCTTGCAAACTCTGCTTAACAATTCGCCTTTTCTAGCATCTCGACTCTGCCGACCGCTTTGCTAAATTTATATACATTCTCTCTCGTAGGAAAACACAAAACTCTCAAGCTCAGCATCAAATAAACGGACACATTTTCATTGGCACTTCTTAAGAGATAATATTTCAAAAAATTATAATATCAACTATCATTTTCACACCTCTTAGTACTATCATTTAATAGCAAATATCATTTTCTGCAAGATTATTCCGAAAATAATTCTCTTTCCATATTATTATGCTTTCTGCTTAAAAAGCTCTTAAATTTACATTAGATTTTCACTTACTTTCCTCAAAACACAAACTACATCTACATAGCTTATTAATGAAAGAAGACTTTTTCGACCAATGAAAAACTAACAATTTTAAAGCAACACAATGCCACCTGCCTTTTCCTTTTCTTTTCTTTTCTTTTCTTCTTTATATCTTTATCAATTATTCGAGAAATAAAAACTCTTACAGGAAAAAACTACACAAACCTAGAGCAGGATTTATTTTGGAAATTTTCAGTTTTCTCCCTTGTTTTCAGATGCAATATCTAAGTGAAAATCTAAGCAAAATAAGCAAAGTTTGTTTGAAAAGTAGCAAGTTTGAAAAAGCTAAAAACTAGTTTATTTTTGGATTTTCTCTAAGGTATAGTTGACTAGAGTGAGTAATTTTTGTTGAGTTGAAATCTTCTTGGAAATGTGTTAAGAATGTCTTTGATATATGTAATGGTATTTTTTGTTTTAATCGAGCTAATATTAATGGTGTAAGGATGGGTGATATAAAAGTAATATTTTTTAAGATATGTTAAGACTACTATGTTTCGTTAATTTCAATTGGCTTTCAGAAAGAAAAAATGCAAGTATTCTTAGTAGCTATGATATGGCATTAAAGGAAAACACTGAGTGAAGCTGAAGCTAGAATCTACTAAAATTGTATTATAATCTAAGTTTCAAAAGTTCCTGTGGCAGCCCTCAGAACTCAGTCGGTAGAGCATCAGACTTTTAAGTACGAATGTAATCTGAGGGTCTGGGGTTCGAGTCCCCATGCGGGCTGAAGATAGTTTTTCTTTCTCTCTACTTCATATGCTGTAACAATTGAAACAATAAACTTCTGCCAGTTTAGAAATCTACTTTATAACTCTATATAGAAACCATTTTTATTATTATTATTATTATTATTATCATTATTGTTGTTGTTTTACTGGTCCTTCTTCTTGTTGTTACTATTATTATTATTAATGCATCAACTTTATTATACGTCAGTTATTTTCCTAAAAATCAGGCTGCATTTTCTGTGGTGCTATTCAATCGCTAGCGATATATGATATCGCCTATTCTTTCTCTATATAGACGCACTCCATCTCTAATGATTACTGCCGGAGAAAATACACACGGACAGCCGACTTGAAATCCTCCACCAGCCTCGCTGCATTTCTTATAGCGCTAATATCAATTATTCTCCCTCCACTTATATAGCTAAATACTACACTCGCCTCTTAACCTTACTATGGCAAACGGTCGACCAGAAGGAAAATTCTCCTTGCAAACTCTGCTTAACAATTCGCCTTTTCTAGCATCTCGACTCTGCCGACCGCTTTGCTAAATTTATATACATTCTCTCTCGTAGGAAAACACAAAACTCTCAAGCTCAGCATCAAATAAACGGACACATTTTCATTGGCACTTCTTAAGAGATAATATTTCAAAAAATTATAATATCAACTATCATTTTCACACCTCTTAGTACTATCATTTAATAGCAAATATCATTTTCTGCAAGATTATTCCGAAAATAATTCTCTTTCCATATTATTATGCTTTCTGCTTAAAAAGCTCTTAAATTTACATTAGATTTTCACTTACTTTCCTCAAAACACAAACTACATCTACATAGCTTATTAATGAAAGAAGACTTTTTCGACCAATGAAAAACTAACAATTTTAAAGCAACACAATGCCACCTGCCTTTTCCTTTTCTTTTCTTTTCTTTTCTTCTTTATATCTTTATCAATTATTCGAGAAATAAAAACTCTTACAGGAAAAAACTACACAAACCTACAGCAGGATTTATTTTGGAAATTTTCAGTTTTCTCCCTTGTTTTCAGATGCAATATCTAAGTGAAAATCTAAGCAAAATAAGCAAAGTTTGTTTGAAAAGTAGCAAGTTTGAAAAAGCTAAAAACTAGTTTATTTTTGGATTTTCTCTAAGGTATAGTTGACTAGAGTGAGTAATTTTTGTTGAGTTGAAATCTTCTTGGAAATGTGTTAAGAATGTCTTTGATATATGTAATGGTATTTTTTGTTTTAATCGAGCTAATATTAATGGTGTAAGGATGGGTGATATAAAAGTAATATTTTTTAAGATATGTTAAGACTACTATGTTTCGTTAATTTCAATTGGCTTTCAGAAAGAAAAAATGCAAGTATTCTTAGTAGCTATGATATGGCATTAAAGGAAAACACTGAGTGAAGCTGAAGCTAGAATCTACTAAAATTGTATTATAATCTAAGTTTCAAAAGTTCTATTTCTACGTGGCAGCCCTCATAGCTCAGTCGGTAGAGCATCAGACTTTTAAGTACGAATGTAATCTGAGGGTCTGGGGTTCGAGTCCCCATGCGGGCTGAAGATAGTTTTTCTTTCTCTCTACTTCATATGCTGTAACAATTGAAACAATAAACTTCTGCCAGTTTAGAAATCTACTTTATAACTCTATATAGAAACCATTTTTATTATTATTATTATTATTATTATCATTATTGTTGTTGTTTTACTGGTCCTTCTTCTTGTTGTTACTATTATTATTATTAATGCATCAACTTTATTATACGTCAGTTATTTTCCTAAAAATCAGGCTGCATTTTCTGTGGTGCTATTCAATCGCTAGCGATATATGATATCGCCTATTCTTTCTCTATATAGACGCACTCCATCTCTAATGATTACTGCCGGAGAAAATACACACGGACAGCCGACTTGAAATCCTCCACCAGCCTCGCTGCATTTCTTATAGCGCTAATATCAATTATTCTCCCTCCACTTATATAGCTAAATACTACACTCGCCTCTTAACCTTACTATGGCAAACGGTCGACCAGAAGGAAAATTCTCCTTGCAAACTCTGCTTAACAATTCGCCTTTTCTAGCATCTCGACTCTGCCGACCGCTTTGCTAAATTTATATACATTCTCTCTCGTAGGAAAACACAAAACTCTCAAGCTCAGCATCAAATAAACGGACACATTTTCATTGGCACTTCTTAAGAGATAATATTTCAAAAAATTATAATATCAACTATCATTTTCACACCTCTTAGTACTATCATTTAATAGCAAATATCATTTTCTGCAAGATTATTCCGAAAATAATTCTCTTTCCATATTATTATGCTTTCTGCTTAAAAAGCTCTTAAATTTACATTAGATTTTCACTTACTTTCCTCAAAACACAAACTACATCTACATAGCTTATTAATGAAAGAAGACTTTTTCGACCAATGAAAAACTAACAATTTTAAAGCAACACAATGCCACCTGCCTTTTCCTTTTCTTTTCTTTTCTTTTCTTCTTTATATCTTTATCAATTATTCGAGAAATAAAAACTCTTACAGGAAAAAACTACACAAACCTACAGCAGGATTTATTTTGGAAATTTTCAGTTTTCTCCCTTGTTTTCAGATGCAATATCTAAGTGAAAATCTAAGCAAAATAAGCAAAGTTTGTTTGAAAAGTAGCAAGTTTGAAAAAGCTAAAAACTAGTTTATTTTTGGATTTTCTCTAAGGTATAGTTGACTAGAGTGAGTAATTTTTGTTGAGTTGAAATCTTCTTGGAAATGTGTTAAGAATGTCTTTGATATATGTAATGGTATTTTTTGTTTTAATCGAGCTAATATTAATGGTGTAAGGATGGGTGATATAAAAGTAATATTTTTTAAGATATGTTAAGACTACTATGTTTCGTTAATTTCAATTGGCTTTCAGAAAGAAAAAATGCAAGTATTCTTAGTAGCTATGATATGGCATTAAAGGAAAACACTGAGTGAAGCTGAAGCTAGAATCTACTAAAATTGTATTATAATCTAAGTTTCAAAAGTTCTATTTCTACGTGGCAGCCCTCATAGCTCAGTCGGTAGAGCATCAGACTTTTAAGTACGAATGTAATCTGAGGGTCTGGGGTTCGAGTCCCCATGCGGGCTGAAGATAGTTTTTCTTTCTCTCTACTTCATATGCTGTAACAATTGAAACAATAAACTTCTGCCAGTTTAGAAATCTACTTTATAACTCTATATAGAAACCATTTTTATTATTATTATTATTATTATTATTATCATTATTGTTGTTGTTTTACTGGTCCTTCTTCTTGTTGTTACTATTATTATTATTAATGCATCAACTTTATTATACGTCAGTTATTTTCCTAAAAATCAGGCTGCATTTTCTGTGGTGCTATTCAATCGCTAGCGATATATGATATCGCCTATTCTTTCTCTATATAGACGCACTCCATCTCTAATGATTACTGCCGGAGAAAATACACACGGACAGCCGACTTGAAATCCTCCACCAGCCTCGCTGCATTTCTTATAGCGCTAATATCAATTATTCTCCCTCCACTTATATAGCTAAATACTACACTCGCCTCTTAACCTTACTATGGCAAACGGTCGACCAGAAGGAAAATTCTCCTTGCAAACTCTGCTTAACAATTCGCCTTTTCTAGCATCTCGACTCTGCCGACCGCTTTGCTAAATTTATATACATTCTCTCTCGTAGGAAAACACAAAACTCTCAAGCTCAGCATCAAATAAACGGACACATTTTCATTGGCACTTCTTAAGAGATAATATTTCAAAAAATTATAATATCAACTATCATTTTCACACCTCTTAGTACTATCATTTAATAGCAAATATCATTTTCTGCAAGATTATTCCGAAAATAATTCTCTTTCCATATTATTATGCTTTCTGCTTAAAAAGCTCTTAAATTTACATTAGATTTTCACTTACTTTCCTCAAAACACAAACTACATCTACATAGCTTATTAATGAAAGAAGACTTTTTCGACCAATGAAAAACTAACAATTTTAAAGCAACACAATGCCACCTGCCTTTTCCTTTTCTTTTCTTTTCTTTTCTTCTTTATATCTTTATCAATTATTCGAGAAATAAAAACTCTTACAGGAAAAAACTACACAAACCTACAGCAGGATTTATTTTGGAAATTTTCAGTTTTCTCCCTTGTTTTCAGATGCAATATCTAAGTGAAAATCTAAGCAAAATAAGCAAAGTTTGTTTGAAAAGTAGCAAGTTTGAAAAAGCTAAAAACTAGTTTATTTTTGGATTTTCTCTAAGGTATAGTTGACTAGAGTGAGTAATTTTTGTTGAGTTGAAATCTTCTTGGAAATGTGTTAAGAATGTCTTTGATATATGTAATGGTATTTTTTGTTTTAATCGAGCTAATATTAATGGTGTAAGGATGGGTGATATAAAAGTAATATTTTTTAAGATATGTTAAGACTACTATGTTTCGTTAATTTCAATTGGCTTTCAGAAAGAAAAAATGCAAGTATTCTTAGTAGCTATGATATGGCATTAAAGGAAAACACTGAGTGAAGCTGAAGCTAGAATCTACTAAAATTGTATTATAATCTAAGTTTCAAAAGTTCCTGTGGCAGCCCTCAGAACTCAGTCGGTAGAGCATCAGACTTTTAAGTACGAATGTAATCTGAGGGTCTGGGGTTCGAGTCCCCATGCGGGCTGAAGATAGTTTTTCTTTCTCTCTACTTCATATGCTGTAACAATTGAAACAATAAACTTCTGCCAGTTTAGAAATCTACTTTATAACTCTATATAGAAACCATTTTTATTATTATTATTATTATTATTATCATTATTGTTGTTGTTTTACTGGTCCTTCTTCTTGTTGTTACTATTATTATTATTAATGCATCAACTTTATTATACGTCAGTTATTTTCCTAAAAATCAGGCTGCATTTTCTGTGGTGCTATTCAATCGCTAGCGATATATGATATCGCCTATTCTTTCTCTATATAGACGCACTCCATCTCTAATGATTACTGCCGGAGAAAATACACACGGACAGCCGACTTGAAATCCTCCACCAGCCTCGCTGCATTTCTTATAGCGCTAATATCAATTATTCTCCCTCCACTTATATAGCTAAATACTACACTCGCCTCTTAACCTTACTATGGCAAACGGTCGACCAGAAGGAAAATTCTCCTTGCAAACTCTGCTTAACAATTCGCCTTTTCTAGCATCTCGACTCTGCCGACCGCTTTGCTAAATTTATATACATTCTCTCTCGTAGGAAAACACAAAACTCTCAAGCTCAGCATCAAATAAACGGACACATTTTCATTGGCACTTCTTAAGAGATAATATTTCAAAAAATTATAATATCAACTATCATTTTCACACCTCTTAGTACTATCATTTAATAGCAAATATCATTTTCTGCAAGATTATTCCGAAAATAATTCTCTTTCCATATTATTATGCTTTCTGCTTAAAAAGCTCTTAAATTTACATTAGATTTTCACTTACTTTCCTCAAAACACAAACTACATCTACATAGCTTATTAATGAAAGAAGACTTTTTCGACCAATGAAAAACTAACAATTTTAAAGCAACACAATGCCACCTGCCTTTTCCTTTTCTTTTCTTTTCTTTTCTTCTTTATATCTTTATCAATTATTCGAGAAATAAAAACTCTTACAGGAAAAAACTACACAAACCTACAGCAGGATTTATTTTGGAAATTTTCAGTTTTCTCCCTTGTTTTCAGATGCAATATCTAAGTGAAAATCTAAGCAAAATAAGCAAAGTTTGTTTGAAAAGTAGCAAGTTTGAAAAAGCTAAAAACTAGTTTATTTTTGGATTTTCTCTAAGGTATAGTTGACTAGAGTGAGTAATTTTTGTTGAGTTGAAATCTTCTTGGAAATGTGTTAAGAATGTCTTTGATATATGTAATGGTATTTTTTGTTTTAATCGAGCTAATATTAATGGTGTAAGGATGGGTGATATAAAAGTAATATTTTTTAAGATATGTTAAGACTACTATGTTTCGTTAATTTCAATTGGCTTTCAGAAAGAAAAAATGCAAGTATTCTTAGTAGCTATGATATGGCATTAAAGGAAAACACTGAGTGAAGCTGAAGCTAGAATCTACTAAAATTGTATTATAATCTAAGTTTCAAAAGTTCCTGTGGCAGCCCTCATAACTCAGTCGGTAGAGCATCAGACTTTTAAGTACGAATGTAATCTGAGGGTCTGGGGTTCGAGTCCCCATGCGGGCTGAAGATAGTTTTTCTTTCTCTCTACTTCATATGCTGTAACAATTGAAACAATAAACTTCTGCCAGTTTAGAAATCTACTTTATAACTCTATATAGAAACCATTTTTATTATTATTATTATTATTATCATTATTGTTGTTGTTTTACTGGTCCTTCTTCTTGTTGTTACTATTATTATTATTAATGCATCAACTTTATTATACGTCAGTTATTTTCCTAAAAATCAGGCTGCATTTTCTGTGGTGCTATTCAATCGCTAGCGATATATGATATCGCCTATTCTTTCTCTATATAGACGCACTCCATCTCTAATGATTACTGCCGGAGAAAATACACACGGACAGCCGACTTGAAATCCTCCACCAGCCTCGCTGCATTTCTTATAGCGCTAATATCAATTATTCTCCCTCCACTTATATAGCTAAATACTACACTCGCCTCTTAACCTTACTATGGCAAACGGTCGACCAGAAGGAAAATTCTCCTTGCAAACTCTGCTTAACAATTCGCCTTTTCTAGCATCTCGACTCTGCCGACCGCTTTGCTAAATTTATATACATTCTCTCTCGTAGGAAAACACAAAACTCTCAAGCTCAGCATCAAATAAACGGACACATTTTCATTGGCACTTCTTAAGAGATAATATTTCAAAAAATTATAATATCAACTATCATTTTCACACCTCTTAATACTATCATTTAATAGCAAATATCATTTTCTGCAAGATTATTCCGAAAATAATTCTCTTTCCATATTATTATGCGTTCTGCTTAAAAAGCTCTTAAATTTACATTAGATTTTCACTTACTTTCCTCAAAACACAAACTACATCTACATAGCTTATTAATGAAAGAAGACTTTTTCGACCAATGAAAAACTAACAATTTTAAAGCAACACAATGCCACCTGCCTTTTCCTTTTCTTTTCTTTTCTTTTCTTCTTTATATCTTTATCAATTATTCGAGAAATAAAATCTCTTACAGGAAAAAACTACACAAACCTAGAGCAGGATTTATTTTGGAAATTTTCAGTTTTCTCCCTTGTTTTCAGATGCAATATCTAAGTGAAAATCTAAGCAAAATAAGCAAAGTTTGTTTGAAAAGTAGCAAGTTTGAAAAAGCTAAAAACTAGTTTATTTTTGGATTTTCTCTAAGGTATAGTTGACTAGAGTGTGTAATTTTTGTTGAGTTGAAATCTTCTTGGAAATGTGTTAAGAATGTCTTTGATATATGCAATGGTATTTTTTGTATTAATCGAGCTAATATTAATGGTGTAAGGATGGGTGATATAAAAGTAATATTTTTTAAGATATGTTAAGACTACTATGTTTCGTTAATTTCAATTGGCTTTCAGAAAGAAAAAATGCAAGTATTCTTAGTAGCTATGATATGGCATTAAAGGAAAACACTGAGTGAAGCTGAAGCTAGAATCTACTAAAATTGTATTATAATCTAAGTTTCAAAAGTTCTATTTCTACGTGGCAGCCCTCATAGCTCAGTCGGTAGAGCATCAGACTTTTAAGTACGAATGTAATCTGAGGGTCTGGGGTTCGAGTCCCCATGCGGGCTGAAGATAGTTTTTCTTTCTCTCTACTTCATATGCTGTAACAATTGAAACAATAAACTTCTGCCAGTTTAGAAATCTACTTTATAACTCTATATAGAAACCATTTTTATTATTATTATCATTATTGTTGTTGTTTTACTGGTCCTTCTTCTTGTTGTTACTATTATTATTATTAATGCATCAACTTTATTATACGTCAGTTATTTTCCTAAAAATCAGGCTGCATTTTCTGTGGTGCTATTCAATCGCTAGCGATATATGATATCGCCTATTCTTTCTCTATATAGACGCACTCCATCTCTAATGATTACTGCCGGAGAAAATACACACGGACAGCCGACTTGAAATCCTCCACCAGCCTCGCTGCATTTCTTATAGCGCTAATATCAATTATTCTCCCTCCACTTATATAGCTAAATACTACACTCGCCTCTTAACCTTACTATGGCAAACGGTCGACCAGAAGGAAAATTCTCCTTGCAAACTCTGCTTAACAATTCGCCTTTTCTAGCATCTCGACTCTGCCGACCGCTTTGCTAAATTTATATACATTCTCTCTCGTAGGAAAACACAAAACTCTCAAGCTCAGCATCAAATAAACGGACACATTTTCATTGGCACTTCTTAAGAGATAATATTTCAAAAAATTATAATATCAACTATCATTTTCACACCTCTTAATACTATCATTTAATAGCAAATATCATTTTCTGCAAGATTATTCCGAAAATAATTCTCTTTCCATATTATTATGCGTTCTGCTTAAAAAGCTCTTAAATTTACATTAGATTTTCAGTTACTTTCCTCAAAACACAAACTACATCTATATAGCTTATTAATGAAAGAAGACTTTTTCGACCAATGAAAAACTAACAATTTTAAAGCAACACAATGCCACCTGCCTTTTCCTTTTCTTTTCTTTTCTTTTCTTTTCTTTTCTTCTTTATATCTTTATCAATTATTCGAGAAATAAAAACTCTTACAGGAAAAAACTACACAAACCTACAGCAGGATTTATTTTGGAAATTTTCAGTTTTCTCCCTTGTTTTCAGATGAAATATCTCGGTTAAAATCTAAGCAAAATAAGCAAAGTTTGTTTGAAAAGTAGCAAGTTTGAAAAAGCTAAAAACTAGTTTATTTTTGGATTTTCTCTAAGGTATAGTTGACTAGAGTGTGTAATTTTTGTTGAGTTGAAATCTTCTTGGAAATGTGTTAAGAATGTCTTTGATATATGTAATGGTATTTTTTGTTTTAATCGAGCTAATATTAATGGTGTAAGGATGGGTGATATAAAAGTAATATTTTTTAAGATATGTTAAGACTACTATGTTTCGTTAATTTCAATTGGCTTTCAGAAAGAAAAAATGCAAGTATTCTTAGTAGCTATGATATGGCATTAAAGGAAAACACTGAGTGAAGCTGAAGCTAGAATCTACTAAAATTGTATTATAATCTAAGTTTCAAAAGTTCTATTTCTACGTGGCAGCCCTCATAGCTCAGTCGGTAGAGCATCAGACTTTTAAGTACGAATGTAATCTGAGGGTCTGGGGTTCGAGTCCCCATGCGGGCTGAAGATAGTTTTTCTTTCTCTCTACTTCATATGCTGTAACAATTGAAACAATAAACTTCTGCCAGTTTAGAAATCTATTTTATAACTCTATATAGAAACCATTTTTATTATTATTATTATTATTATTATTATCATTATTGTTGTTGTTTTACTGGTCCTTCTTCTTGTTGTTACTATTATTATTATTAATGCATCAACTTTATTATACGTCAGTTATTTTCCTAAAAATCAGGCTGCATTTTCTGTGGTGCTATTCAATCGCTAGCGATATATGATATCGCCTATTCTTTCTCTATATAGACGCACTCCATCTCTAATGATTACTGCCGGAGAAAATACACACGGACAGCCGACTTGAAATCCTCCACCAGCCTCGCTGCATTTCTTATAGCGCTAATATCAATTATTCTCCCTCCACTTATATAGCTAAATACTACACTCGCCTCTTAACCTTACTATGGCAAACGGTCGACCAGAAGGAAAATTCTCCTTGCAAACTCTGCTTAACAATTCGCCTTTTCTAGCATCTCGACTCTGCCGACCGCTTTGCTAAATTTATATACATTCTCTCTCGTAGGAAAACACAAAACTCTCAAGCTCAGCATCAAATAAACGGACACATTTTCATTGGCACTTCTTAAGAGATAATATTTCAAAAAATTATAATATCAACTATCATTTTCACACCTCTTAGTACTATCATTTAATAGCAAATATCATTTTCTGCAAGATTATTCCGAAAATAATTCTCTTTCCATATTATTATGCTTTCTGCTTAAAAAGCTCTTAAATTTACATTAGATTTTCACTTACTTTCCTCAAAACACAAACTACATCTACATAGCTTATTAATGAAAGAAGACTTTTTCGACCAATGAAAAACTAACAATTTTAAAGCAACACAATGCCACCTGCCTTTTCCTTTTCTTTTCTTTTCTTTTCTTCTTTATATCTTTATCAATTATTCGAGAAATAAAAACTCTTACAGGAAAAAACTACACAAACCTACAGCAGGATTTATTTTGGAAATTTTCAGTTTTCTCCCTTGTTTTCAGATGCAATATCTAAGTGAAAATCTAAGCAAAATAAGCAAAGTTTGTTTGAAAAGTAGCAAGTTTGAAAAAGCTAAAAACTAGTTTATTTTTGGATTTTCTCTAAGGTATAGTTGACTAGAGTGAGTAATTTTTGTTGAGTTGAAATCTTCTTGGAAATGTGTTAAGAATGTCTTTGATATATGTAATGGTATTTTTTGTTTTAATCGAGCTAATATTAATGGTGTAAGGATGGGTGATATAAAAGTAATATTTTTTAAGATATGTTAAGACTACTATGTTTCGTTAATTTCAATTGGCTTTCAGAAAGAAAAAATGCAAGTATTCTTAGTAGCTATGATATGGCATTAAAGGAAAACACTGAGTGAAGCTGAAGCTAGAATCTACTAAAATTGTATTATAATCTAAGTTTCAAAAGTTCCTGTGGCAGCCCTCATAGCTCAGTCGGTAGAGCATCAGACTTTTAAGTACGAATGTAATCTGAGGGTCTGGGGTTCGAGTCCCCATGCGGGCTGAAGATAATTTTTCTTTCTCTCTACTTCATATGCTGTAACAATTGAAACAATAAACTTCTGCCAGTTTAGAAATCTACTTTATAACTCTATATAGAAACCATTTTTATTATTATTATTATTATTATTATCATTATTGTTGTTGTTTTACTGGTCCTTCTTCTTGTTGTTACTATTATTATTATTAATGCATCAACTTTATTATACGTCAGTTATTTTCCTAAAAATCAGGCTGCATTTTCTGTGGTGCTATTCAATCGCTAGCGATATATGATATCGCCTATTCTTTCTCTATATAGACGCACTCCATCTCTAATGATTACTGCCGGAGAAAATACACACGGACAGCCGACTTGAAATCCTCCACCAGCCTCGCTGCATTTCTTATAGCGCTAATATCAATTATTCTCCCTCCACTTATATAGCTAAATACTACACTCGCCTCTTAACCTTACTATGGCAAACGGTCGACCAGAAGGAAAATTCTCCTTGCAAACTCTGCTTAACAATTCGCCTTTTCTAGCATCTCGACTCTGCCGACCGCTTTGCTAAATTTATATACATTCTCTCTCGTAGGAAAACACAAAACTCTCAAGCTCAGCATCAAATAAACGGACACATTTTCATTGGCACTTCTTAAGAGATAATATTTCAAAAAATTATAATATCAACTATCATTTTCACACCTCTTAATACTATCATTTAATAGCAAATATCATTTTCTGCAAGATTATTCCGAAAATAATTCTCTTTCCATATTATTATGCGTTCTGCTTAAAAAGCTCTTAAATTTACATTAGATTTTCAGTTACTTTCCTCAAAACACAAACTACATCTATATAGCTTATTAATGAAAGAAGACTTTTTCGACCAATGAAAAACTAACAATTTTAAAGCAACACAATGCCACCTGCCTTTTCCTTTTCTTTTCTTTTCTTTTCTTTTCTTCTTTATATCTTTATCAATTATTCGAGAAATAAAAACTCTTACAGGAAAAAACTACACAAACCTACAGCAGGATTTATTTTGGAAATTTTCAGTTTTCTCCCTTGTTTTCAGATGAAATATCTCGGTTAAAATCTAAGCAAAATAAGCAAAGTTTGTTTGAAAAGTAGCAAGTTTGAAAAAGCTAAAAACTAGTTTATTTTTGGATTTTCTCTAAGGTATAGTTGACTAGAGTGTGTAATTTTTGTTGAGTTGAAATCTTCTTGGAAATGTGTTAAGAATGTCTTTGATATATGTAATGGTATTTTTTGTTTTAATCGAGCTAATATTAATGGTGTAAGGATGGGTGATATAAAAGTAATATTTTTTAAGATATGTTAAGACTACTATGTTTCGTTAATTTCAATTGGCTTTCAGAAAGAAAAAATGCAAGTATTCTTAGTAGCTATGATATGGCATTAAAGGAAAACACTGAGTGAAGCTGAAGCTAGAATCTACTAAAATTGTATTATAATCTAAGTTTCAAAAGTTCTATTTCTACGTGGCAGCCCTCATAGCTCAGTCGGTAGAGCATCAGACTTTTAAGTACGAATGTAATCTGAGGGTCTGGGGTTCGAGTCCCCATGCGGGCTGAAGATAGTTTTTCTTTCTCTCTACTTCATATGCTGTAACAATTGAAACAATAAACTTCTGCCAGTTTAGAAATCTACTTTATAACTCTATATAGAAACCATTTTTATTATTATTATTATTATTATTATTATTATCATTATTGTTGTTGTTTTACTGGTCCTTCTTCTTGTTGTTACTATTATTATTATTAATGCATCAACTTTATTATACGTCAGTTATTTTCCTAAAAATCAGGCTGCATTTTCTGTGGTGCTATTCAATCGCTAGCGATATATGATATCGCCTATTCTTTCTCTATATAGACGCACTCCATCTCTAATGATTACTGCCGGAGAAAATACACACGGACAGCCGACTTGAAATCCTCCACCAGCCTCGCTGCATTTCTTATAGCGCTAATATCAATTATTCTCCCTCCACTTATATAGCTAAATACTACACTCGCCTCTTAACCTTACTATGGCAAACGGTCGACCAGAAGGAAAATTCTCCTTGCAAACTCTGCTTAACAATTCGCCTTTTCTAGCATCTCGACTCTGCCGACCGCTTTGCTAAATTTATATACATTCTCTCTCGTAGGAAAACACAAAACTCTCAAGCTCAGCATCAAATAAACGGACACATTTTCATTGGCACTTCTTAAGAGATAATATTTCAAAAAATTATAATATCAACTATCATTTTCACACCTCTTAGTACTATCATTTAATAGCAAATATCATTTTCTGCAAGATTATTCCGAAAATAATTCTCTTTCCATATTATTATGCTTTCTGCTTAAAAAGCTCTTAAATTTACATTAGATTTTCACTTACTTTCCTCAAAACACAAACTACATCTACATAGCTTATTAATGAAAGAAGACTTTTTCGACCAATGAAAAACTAACAATTTTAAAGCAACACAATGCCACCTGCCTTTTCCTTTTCTTTTCTTTTCTTTTCTTCTTTATATCTTTATCAATTATTCGAGAAATAAAAACTCTTACAGGAAAAAACTACACAAACCTACAGCAGGATTTATTTTGGAAATTTTCAGTTTTCTCCCTTGTTTTCAGATGCAATATCTAAGTGAAAATCTAAGCAAAATAAGCAAAGTTTGTTTGAAAAGTAGCAAGTTTGAAAAAGCTAAAAACTAGTTTATTTTTGGATTTTCTCTAAGGTATAGTTGACTAGAGTGAGTAATTTTTGTTGAGTTGAAATCTTCTTGGAAATGTGTTAAGAATGTCTTTGATATATGTAATGGTATTTTTTGTTTTAATCGAGCTAATATTAATGGTGTAAGGATGGGTGATATAAAAGTAATATTTTTTAAGATATGTTAAGACTACTATGTTTCGTTAATTTCAATTGGCTTTCAGAAAGAAAAAATGCAAGTATTCTTAGTAGCTATGATATGGCATTAAAGGAAAACACTGAGTGAAGCTGAAGCTAGAATCTACTAAAATTGTATTATAATCTAAGTTTCAAAAGTTCCTGTGGCAGCCCTCATAGCTCAGTCGGTAGAGCATCAGACTTTTAAGTACGAATGTAATCTGAGGGTCTGGGGTTCGAGTCCCCATGCGGGCTGAAGATAGTTTTTCTTTCTCTCTACTTCATATGCTGTAACAATTGAAACAATAAACTTCTGCCAGTTTAGAAATCTACTTTATAACTCTATATAGAAACCATTTTTATTATTATTATTATTATTATTATCATTATTGTTGTTGTTTTACTGGTCCTTCTTCTTGTTGTTACTATTATTATTATTAATGCATCAACTTTATTATACGTCAGTTATTTTCCTAAAAATCAGGCTGCATTTTCTGTGGTGCTATTCAATCGCTAGCGATATATGATATCGCCTATTCTTTCTCTATATAGACGCACTCCATCTCTAATGATTACTGCCGGAGAAAATACACACGGACAGCCGACTTGAAATCCTCCACCAGCCTCGCTGCATTTCTTATAGCGCTAATATCAATTATTCTCCCTCCACTTATATAGCTAAATACTACACTCGCCTCTTAACCTTACTATGGCAAACGGTCGACCAGAAGGAAAATTCTCCTTGCAAACTCTGCTTAACAATTCGCCTTTTCTAGCATCTCGACTCTGCCGACCGCTTTGCTAAATTTATATACATTCTCTCTCGTAGGAAAACACAAAACTCTCAAGCTCAGCATCAAATAAACGGACACATTTTCATTGGCACTTCTTAAGAGATAATATTTCAAAAAATTACAATATCAACTATCATTTTCACACCTCTTAGTACTATCATTTAATAGCAAATATCATTTTCTGCAAGATTATTCCGAAAATAATTCTCTTTCCATATTATTATGCGTTCTGCTTAAAAAGCTCTTAAATTTACATTAGATTTTCACTTACTTTCCTCAAAACACAAACTACATCTACATAGCTTATTAATGAAAGAAGACTTTTTCGACCAATGAAAAACTAACAATTTTAAAGCAACACAATGCCACCTGCCTTTTCCTTTTCTTTTCTTTTCTTTTCTTCTTTATATCTTTATCAATTATTCGAGAAATAAAAACTCTTACAGGAAAAAACTACACAAACCTACAGCAGGATTTATTTTGGAAATTTTCAGTTTTCTCCCTTGTTTTCAGATGCAATATCTAAGTGAAAATCTAAGCAAAATAAGCAAAGTTTGTTTGAAAAGTAGCAAGTTTGAAAAAGCTAAAAACTAGTTTATTTTTGGATTTTCTCTAAGGTATAGTTGACTAGAGTGAGTAATTTTTGTTGAGTTGAAATCTTCTTGGAAATGTGTTAAGAATGTCTTTGATATATGCAATGGTATTTTTTGTTTTAATCGAGCTAATATTAATGGTGTAAGGATGGGTGATATAAAAGTAATATTTTTTAAGATATGTTAAGACTACTATGTTTCGTTAATTTCAATTGGCTTTCAGAAAGAAAAAATGCAAGCATTCTTAGTAGCTATGATATGGCATTAAAGGAAAACACTGAGTGAAGCTGAAGCTAGAATCTACTAAAATTGTATTATAATCTAAGTTTCAAAAGTTCTATTTCTACGTGGCAGCCCTCATAGCTCAGTCGGTAGAGCATCAGACTTTTAAGTACGAATGTAATCTGAGGGTCTGGGGTTCGAGTCCCCATGCGGGCTGAAGATAGTTTTTCTTTCTCTCTACTTCATATGCTGTAACAATTGAAACAATAAACTTCTGCCAGTTTAGAAATCTACTTTATAACTCTATATAGAAACCATTTTTATTATTATTATTATTATTATTATCATTATTGTTGTTGTTTTACTGGTCCTTCTTATTGTTGTTACTATTATTATTATTAATGCATCAACTTTATTATACGTCAGTTATTTTCCTAAAAATCAGGCTGCATTTTCTGTGGTGCTATTCAATCGCTAGCGATATATGATATCGCCTATTCTTTCTCTATATAGACGCACTCCATCTCTAATGATTACTGCCGGAGAAAATACACACGGACAGCCGACTTGAAATCCTCCACCAGCCTCGCTGCATTTCTTATAGCGCTAATATCAATTATTCTCCCTCCACTTATATAGCTAAATACTACACTCGCCTCTTAACCTTACTATGGCAAACGGTCGACCAGAAGGAAAATTCTCCTTGCAAACTCTGCTTAACAATTCGCCTTTTCTAGCATCTCGACTCTGCCGACCGCTTTGCTAAATTTATATACATTCTCTCTCGTAGGAAAACACAAAACTCTCAAGCTCAGCATCAAATAAACGGACACATTTTCATTGGCACTTCTTAAGAGATAATATTTCAAAAAATTATAATATCAACTATCATTTTCACACCTCTTAATACTATCATTTAATAGCAAATATCATTTTCTGCAAGATTATTCCGAAAATAATTCTCTTTCCATATTATTATGCGTTCTGCTTAAAAAGCTCTTAAATTTACATTAGATTTTCACTTACTTTCCTCAAAACACAAACTACATCTACATAGCTTATTAATGAAAGAAGACTTTTTCGACCAATGAAAAACTAACAATTTTAAAGCAACACAATGCCACCTGCCTTTTCCTTTTCTTTTCTTTTCTTTTCTTCTTTATATCTTTATCAATTATTCGAGAAATAAAATCTCTTACAGGAAAAAACTACACAAACCTAGAGCAGGATTTATTTTGGAAATTTTCAGTTTTCTCCCTTGTTTTCAGATGCAATATCTAAGTGAAAATCTAAGCAAAATAAGCAAAGTTTGTTTGAAAAGTAGCAAGTTTGAAAAAGCTAAAAACTAGTTTATTTTTGGATTTTCTCTAAGGTATAGTTGACTAGAGTGTGTAATTTTTGTTGAGTTGAAATCTTCTTGGAAATGTGTTAAGAATGTCTTTGATATATGCAATGGTATTTTTTGTATTAATCGAGCTAATATTAATGGTGTAAGGATGGGTGATATAAAAGTAATATTTTTTAAGATATGTTAAGACTACTATGTTTCGTTAATTTCAATTGGCTTTCAGAAAGAAAAAATGCAAGTATTCTTAGTAGCTATGATATGGCATTAAAGGAAAACACTGAGTGAAGCTGAAGCTAGAATCTACTAAAATTGTATTATAATCTAAGTTTCAAAAGTTCTATTTCTACGTGGCAGCCCTCATAGCTCAGTCGGTAGAGCATCAGACTTTTAAGTACGAATGTAATCTGAGGGTCTGGGGTTCGAGTCCCCATCCGGGCTGAAGATAGTTTTTCTTTCTCTCTACTTCATATGCTGTAACAATTGAAACAATAAACTTCTGCCAGTTTAGAAATCTACTTTATAACTCTATATAGAAACCATTTTTATTATTATTATCATTATTGTTGTTGTTTTACTGGTCCTTCTTCTTGTTGTTACTATTATTATTATTAATGCATCAACTTTATTATACGTCAGTTATTTTCCTAAAAATCAGGCTGCATTTTCTGTGGTGCTATTCAATCGCTAGCGATATATGATATCGCCTATTCTTTCTCTATATAGACGCACTCCATCTCTAATGATTACTGCCGGAGAAAATACACACGGACAGCCGACTTGAAATCCTCCACCAGCCTCGCTGCATTTCTTATAGCGCTAATATCAATTATTCTCCCTCCACTTATATAGCTAAATACTACACTCGCCTCTTAACCTTACTATGGCAAACGGTCGACCAGAAGGAAAATTCTCCTTGCAAACTCTGCTTAACAATTCGCCTTTTCTAGCATCTCGACTCTGCCGACCGCTTTGCTAAATTTATATACATTCTCTCTCGTAGGAAAACACAAAACTCTCAAGCTCAGCATCAAATAAACGGACACATTTTCATTGGCACTTCTTAAGAGATAATATTTCAAAAAATTATAATATCAACTATCATTTTCACACCTCTTAATACTATCATTTAATAGCAAATATCATTTTCTGCAAGATTATTCCGAAAATAATTCTCTTTCCATATTATTATGCGTTCTGCTTAAAAAGCTCTTAAATTTACATTAGATTTTCAGTTACTTTCCTCAAAACACAAACTACATCTATATAGCTTATTAATGAAAGAAGACTTTTTCGACCAATGAAAAACTAACAATTTTAAAGCAACACAATGCCACCTGCCTTTTCCTTTTCTTTTCTTTTCTTTTCTTTTCTTTTCTTCTTTATATCTTTATCAATTATTCGAGAAATAAAAACTCTTACAGGAAAAAACTACACAAACCTACAGCAGGATTTATTTTGGAAATTTTCAGTTTTCTCCCTTGTTTTCAGATGAAATATCTCGGTTAAAATCTAAGCAAAATAAGCAAAGTTTGTTTGAAAAGTAGCAAGTTTGAAAAAGCTAAAAACTAGTTTATTTTTGGATTTTCTCTAAGGTATAGTTGACTAGAGTGTGTAATTTTTGTTGAGTTGAAATCTTCTTGGAAATGTGTTAAGAATGTCTTTGATATATGTAATGGTATTTTTTGTTTTAATCGAGCTAATATTAATGGTGTAAGGATGGGTGATATAAAAGTAATATTTTTTAAGATATGTTAAGACTACTATGTTTCGTTAATTTCAATTGGCTTTCAGAAAGAAAAAATGCAAGTATTCTTAGTAGCTATGATATGGCATTAAAGGAAAACACTGAGTGAAGCTGAAGCTAGAATCTACTAAAATTGTATTATAATCTAAGTTTCAAAAGTTCTATTTCTACGTGGCAGCCCTCATAGCTCAGTCGGTAGAGCATCAGACTTTTAAGTACGAATGTAATCTGAGGGTCTGGGGTTCGAGTCCCCATGCGGGCTGAAGATAGTTTTTCTTTCTCTCTACTTCATATGCTGTAACAATTGAAACAATAAACTTCTGCCAGTTTAGAAATCTATTTTATAACTCTATATAGAAACCATTTTTATTATTATTATTATTATTATTATCATTATTGTTGTTGTTTTACTGGTCCTTCTTCTTGTTGTTAGTATTATTATTATTAATGCATCAACTTTATTATACGTCAGTTATTTTCCTAAAAATCAGGCTGCATTTTCTGTGGTGCTATTCAATCGCTAGCGATATATGATATCGCCTATTCTTTCTCTATATAGACGCACTCCATCTCTAATGATTACTGCCGGAGAAAATACACACGGACAGCCGACTTGAAATCCTCCACCAGCCTCGCTGCATTTCTTATAGCGCTAATATCAATTATTCTCCCTCCACTTATATAGCTAAATACTACACTCGCCTCTTAACCTTACTATGGCAAACGGTCGACCAGAAGGAAAATTCTCCTTGCAAACTCTGCTTAACAATTCGCCTTTTCTAGCATCTCGACTCTGCCGACCGCTTTGCTAAATTTATATACATTCTCTCTCGTAGGAAAACACAAAACTCTCAAGCTCAGCATCAAATAAACGGACACATTTTCATTGGCACTTCTTAAGAGATAATATTTCAAAAAATTATAATATCAACTATCATTTTCACACCTCTTAGTACTATCATTTAATAGCAAATATCATTTTCTGCAAGATTATTCCGAAAATAATTCTCTTTCCATATTATTATGCTTTCTGCTTAAAAAGCTCTTAAATTTACATTAGATTTTCACTTACTTTCCTCAAAACACAAACTACATCTACATAGCTTATTAATGAAAGAAGACTTTTTCGACCAATGAAAAACTAACAATTTTAAAGCAACACAATGCCACCTGCCTTTTCCTTTTCTTTTCTTTTCTTTTCTTCTTTATATCTTTATCAATTATTCGAGAAATAAAAACTCTTACAGGAAAAAACTACACAAACCTACAGCAGGATTTATTTTGGAAATTTTCAGTTTTCTCCCTTGTTTTCAGATGCAATATCTAAGTGAAAATCTAAGCAAAATAAGCAAAGTTTGTTTGAAAAGTAGCAAGTTTGAAAAAGCTAAAAACTAGTTTATTTTTGGATTTTCTCTAAGGTATAGTTGACTAGAGTGAGTAATTTTTGTTGAGTTGAAATCTTCTTGGAAATGTGTTAAGAATGTCTTTGATATATGTAATGGTATTTTTTGTTTTAATCGAGCTAATATTAATGGTGTAAGGATGGGTGATATAAAAGTAATATTTTTTAAGATATGTTAAGACTACTATGTTTCGTTAATTTCAATTGGCTTTCAGAAAGAAAAAATGCAAGTATTCTTAGTAGCTATGATATGGCATTAAAGGAAAACACTGAGTGAAGCTGAAGCTAGAATCTACTAAAATTGTATTATAATCTAAGTTTCAAAAGTTCCTGTGGCAGCCCTCATAGCTCAGTCGGTAGAGCATCAGACTTTTAAGTACGAATGTAATCTGAGGGTCTGGGGTTCGA
Source organism: Sepioteuthis lessoniana (assembly GCA_963585895.1). Lineage (NCBI taxonomy): Eukaryota > Metazoa > Mollusca > Cephalopoda > Myopsida > Loliginidae > Sepioteuthis > Sepioteuthis lessoniana. The sequence goes on from OY757943.1 coordinate 27,924,610, forward strand.
GTCCCCATGCGGGCTGAAGATAGTTTTTCTTTCTCTCTACTTCATATGCTGTAACAATTGAAACAATAAACTTCTGCCAGTTTAGAAATCTACTTTATAACTCTATATAGAAACCATTTTTATTATTATTATTATTATTATTATCATTATTGTTGTTGTTTTACTGGTCCTTCTTCTTGTTGTTACTATTATTATTATTAATGCATCAACTTTATTATACGTCAGTTATTTTCCTAAAAATCAGGCTGCATTTTCTGTGGTGCTATTCAATCGCTAGCGATATATGATATCGCCTATTCTTTCTCTATATAGACGCACTCCATCTCTAATGATTACTGCCGGAGAAAATACACACGGACAGCCGACTTGAAATCCTCCACCAGCCTCGCTGCATTTCTTATAGCGCTAATATCAATTATTCTCCCTCCACTTATATAGCTAAATACTACACTCGCCTCTTAACCTTACTATGGCAAACGGTCGACCAGAAGGAAAATTCTCCTTGCAAACTCTGCTTAACAATTCGCCTTTTCTAGCATCTCGACTCTGCCGACCGCTTTGCTAAATTTATATACATTCTCTCTCGTAGGAAAACACAAAACTCTCAAGCTCAGCATCAAATAAACGGACACATTTTCATTGGCACTTCTTAAGAGATAATATTTCAAAAAATTATAATATCAACTATCATTTTCACACCTCTTAGTACTATCATTTAATAGCAAATATCATTTTCTGCAAGATTATTCCGAAAATAATTCTCTTTCCATATTATTATGCTTTCTGCTTAAAAAGCTCTTAAATTTACATTAGATTTTCACTTACTTTCCTCAAAACACAAACTACATCTACATAGCTTATTAATGAAAGAAGACTTTTTCGACCAATGAAAAACTAACAATTTTAAAGCAACACAATGCCACCTGCCTTTTCCTTTTCTTTTCTTTTCTTTTCTTCTTTATATCTTTATCAATTATTCGAGAAATAAAAACTCTTACAGGAAAAAACTACACAAACCTACACCAGGATTTATTTTGGAAATTTTCAGTTTTCTCCCTTGTTTTCAGATGCAATATCTAAGTGAAAATCTAAGCAAAATAAGCAAAGTTTGTTTGAAAAGTAGCAAGTTTGAAAAAGCTAAAAACTAGTTTATTTTTGGATTTTCTCTAAGGTATAGTTGACTAGAGTGAGTAATTTTTGTTGAGTTGAAATCTTCTTGGAAATGTGTTAAGAATGTCTTTGATATATGCAATGGTATTTTTTGTTTTAATCGAGCTAATATTAATGGTGTAAGGATGGGTGATATAAAAGTAATATTTTTTAAGATATGTTAAGACTACTATGTTTCGTTAATTTCAATTGGCTTTCAGAAAGAAAAAATGCAAGCATTCTTAGTAGCTATGATATGGCATTAAAGGAAAACACTGAGTGAAGCTGAAGCTAGAATCTACTAAAATTGTATTATAATCTAAGTTTCAAAAGTTCTATTTCTACGTGGCAGCCCTCATAGCTCAGTCGGTAGAGCATCAGACTTTTAAGTACGAATGTAATCTGAGGGTCTGGGGTTCGAGTCCCCATGCGGGCTGAAGATAGTTTTTCTTTCTCTCTACTTCATATGCTGTAACAATTGAAACAATAAACTTCTGCCAGTTTAGAAATCTACTTTATAACTCTATATAGAAACCATTTCTATTATTATTATTATTATTATTATCATTATTGTTGTTGTTTTACTGGTCCTTCTTATTGTTGTTACTATTATTATTATTAATGCATCAACTTTATTATACGTCAGTTATTTTCCTAAAAATCAGGCTGCATTTTCTGTGGTGCTATTCAATCGCTAGCGATATATGATATCGCCTATTCTTTCTCTATATAGACGCACTCCATCTCTAATGATTACTGCCGGAGAAAATACACACGGACAGCCGACTTGAAATCCTCCACCAGCCTCGCTGCATTTCTTATAGCGCTAATATCAATTATTCTCCCTCCACTTATATAGCTAAATACTACACTCGCCTCTTAACCTTACTATGGCAAACGGTCGACCAGAAGGAAAATTCTCCTTGCAAACTCTGCTTAACAATTCGCCTTTTCTAGCATCTCGACTCTGCCGACCGCTTTGCTAAATTTATATACATTCTCTCTCGTAGGAAAACACAAAACTCTCAAGCTCAGCATCAAATAAACGGACACATTTTCATTGGCACTTCTTAAGAGATAATATTTCAAAAAATTATAATATCAACTATCATTTTCACACCTCTTAATACTATCATTTAATAGCAAATATCATTTTCTGCAAGATTATTCCGAAAATAATTCTCTTTCCATATTATTATGCGTTCTGCTTAAAAAGCTCTTAAATTTACATTAGATTTTCAGTTACTTTCCTCAAAACACAAACTACATCTATATAGCTTATTAATGAAAGAAGACTTTTTCGACCAATGAAAAACTAACAATTTTAAAGCAACACAATGCCACCTGCCTTTTCCTTTTCTTTTCTTTTCTTTTCTTCTTTATATCTTTATCAATTATTCGAGAAATAAAATCTCTTACAGGAAAAAACTACACAAACCTAGAGCAGGATTTATTTTGGAAATTTTCAGTTTTCTCCCTTGTTTTCAGATGCAATATCTAAGTGAAAATCTAAGCAAAATAAGCAAAGTTTGTTTGAAAAGTAGCAAGTTTGAAAAAGCTAAAAACTAGTTTATTTTTGGATTTTCTCTAAGGTATAGTTGACTAGAGTGAGTAATTTTTGTTGAGTTGAAATCTTCTTGGAAATGTGTTAAGAATGTCTTTGATATATGTAATGGTATTTTTTGTTTTAATCGAGCTAATATTAATGGTGTAAGGATGGGTGATATAAAAGTAATATTTTTTAAGATATGTTAAGACTACTATGTTTCGTTAATTTCAATTGGCTTTCAGAAAGAAAAAATGCAAGTATTCTTAGTAGCTATGATATGGCATTAAAGGAAAACACTGAGTGAAGCTGAAGCTAGAATCTACTAAAATTGTATTATAATCTAAGTTTCAAAAGTTCTATTTCTACGTGGCAGCCCTCATAGCTCAGTCGGTAGAGCATCAGACTTTTAAGTACGAATGTAATCTGAGGGTCTGGGGTTCGAGTCCCCATGCGGGCTGAAGATAGTTTTTCTTTCTCTCTACTTCATATGCTGTAACAATTGAAACAATAAACTTCTGCCAGTTTAGAAATCTACTTTATAACTCTATATAGAAACCATTTTTATTATTATTATTATTATTATTATCATTATTGTTGTTGTTTTACTGGTCCTTCTTCTTGTTGTTACTATTATTATTATTAATGCATCAACTTTATTATACGTCAGTTATTTTCCTAAAAATCAGGCTGCATTTTCTGTGGTGCTATTCAATCGCTAGCGATATATGATATCGCCTATTCTTTCTCTATATAGACGCACTCCATCTCTAATGATTACTGCCGGAGAAAATACACACGGACAGCCGACTTGAAATCCTCCACCAGCCTCGCTGCATTTCTTATAGCGCTAATATCAATTATTCTCCCTCCACTTATATAGCTAAATACTACACTCGCCTCTTAACCTTACTATGGCAAACGGTCGACCAGAAGGAAAATTCTCCTTGCAAACTCTGCTTAACAATTCGCCTTTTCTAGCATCTCGACTCTGCCGACCGCTTTGCTAAATTTATATACATTCTCTCTCGTAGGAAAACACAAAACTCTCAAGCTCAGCATCAAATAAACGGACACATTTTCATTGGCACTTCTTAAGAGATAATATTTCAAAAAATTATAATATCAACTATCATTTTCACACCTCTTAGTACTATCATTTAATAGCAAATATCATTTTCTGCAAGATTATTCCGAAAATAATTCTCTTTCCATATTATTATGCTTTCTGCTTAAAAAGCTCTTAAATTTACATTAGATTTTCACTTACTTTCCTCAAAACACAAACTACATCTACATAGCTTATTAATGAAAGAAGACTTTTTCGACCAATGAAAAACTAACAATTTTAAAGCAACACAATGCCACCTGCCTTTTCCTTTTCTTTTCTTTTCTTTTCTTTTCTTTTCTTCTTTATATCTTTATCAATTATTCGAGAAATAAAAACTCTTACAGGAAAAAACTACACAAACCTACAGCAGGATTTATTTTGGAAATTTTCAGTTTTCTCCCTTGTTTTCAGATGAAATATCTCGGTTAAAATCTAAGCAAAATAAGCAAAGTTTGTTTGAAAAGTAGCAAGTTTGAAAAAGCTAAAAACTAGTTTATTTTTGGATTTTCTCTAAGGTATAGTTGACTAGAGTGTGTAATTTTTGTTGAGTTGAAATCTTCTTGGAAATGTGTTAAGAATGTCTTTGATATATGTAATGGTATTTTTTGTTTTAATCGAGCTAATATTAATGGTGTAAGGATGGGTGATATAAAAGTAATATTTTTTAAGATATGTTAAGACTACTATGTTTCGTTAATTTCAATTGGCTTTCAGAAAGAAAAAATGCAAGTATTCTTAGTAGCTATGATATGGCATTAAAGGAAAACACTGAGTGAAGCTGAAGCTAGAATCTACTAAAATTGTATTATAATCTAAGTTTCAAAAGTTCTATTTCTACGTGGCAGCCCTCATAGCTCAGTCGGTAGAGCATCAGACTTTTAAGTACGAATGTAATCTGAGGGTCTGGGGTTCGAGTCCCCATGCGGGCTGAAGATAGTTTTTCTTTCTCTCTACTTCATATGCTGTAACAATTGAAACAATAAACTTCTGCCAGTTTAGAAATCTACTTTATAACTCTATATAGAAACCATTTTTATTATTATTATTATTATTATTATCATTATTGTTGTTGTTTTACTGGTCCTTCTTCTTGTTGTTACTATTATTATTATTAATGCATCAACTTTATTATACGTCAGTTATTTTCCTAAAAATCAGGCTGCATTTTCTGTGGTGCTATTCAATCGCTAGCGATATATGATATCGCCTATTCTTTCTCTATATAGACGCACTCCATCTCTAATGATTACTGCCGGAGAAAATACACACGGACAGCCGACTTGAAATCCTCCACCAGCCTCGCTGCATTTCTTATAGCGCTAATATCAATTATTCTCCCTCCACTTATATAGCTAAATACTACACTCGCCTCTTAACCTTACTATGGCAAACGGTCGACCAGAAGGAAAATTCTCCTTGCAAACTCTGCTTAACAATTCGCCTTTTCTAGCATCTCGACTCTGCCGACCGCTTTGCTAAATTTATATACATTCTCTCTCGTAGGAAAACACAAAACTCTCAAGCTCAGCATCAAATAAACGGACACATTTTCATTGGCACTTCTTAAGAGATAATATTTCAAAAAATTATAATATCAACTATCATTTTCACACCTCTTAGTACTATCATTTAATAGCAAATATCATTTTCTGCAAGATTATTCCGAAAATAATTCTCTTTCCATATTATTATGCGTTCTGCTTAAAAAGCTCTTAAATTTACATTAGATTTTCACTTACTTTCCTCAAAAAACAAACTACATCTACATAGCTTATTAATGAAAGAAGACTTTTTCGACCAATGAAAAACTAACAATTTTAAAGCAACACAATGCCACCTGCCTTTTCCTTTTCTTTTCTTTTCTTTTCTTCTTTATATCTTTATCAATTATTCGAGAAATAAAAACTCTTACAGGAAAAAACTACACAAACCTACAGCAGGATTTATTTTGGAAATTTTCAGTTTTCTCCCTTGTTTTCAGATGCAATATCTAAGTGAAAATCTAAGCAAAATAAGCAAAGTTTGTTTGAAAAGTAGCAAGTTTGAAAAAGCTAAAAACTAGTTTATTTTTGGATTTTCTCTAAGGTATAGTTGACTAGAGTGAGTAATTTTTGTTGAGTTGAAATCTTCTTGGAAATGTGTTAAGAATGTCTTTGATATATGTAATGGTATTTTTTGTTTTAATCGAGCTAATATTAATGGTGTAAGGATGGGTGATATAAAAGTAATATTTTTTAAGATATGTTAAGACTACTATGTTTCGTTAATTTCAATTGGCTTTCAGAAAGAAAAAATGCAAGTATTCTTAGTAGCTATGATATGGCATTAAAGGAAAACACTGAGTGAAGCTGAAGCTACAATCTACTAAAATTGTATTATAATCTAAGTTTCAAAAGTTCCTGTGGCAGCCCTCATAGCTCAGTCGGTAGAGCATCAGACTTTTAAGTACGAATGTAATCTGAGGGTCTGGGGTTCGAGTCCCCATGCGGGCTGAAGATAGTTTTTCTTTCTCTCTACTTCATATGCTGTAACAATTGAAACAATAAACTTCTGCCAGTTTAGAAATCTACTTTATAACTCTATATAGAAACCATTTTTATTATTATTATTATTATTATTATCATTATTGTTGTTGTTTTACTGGTCCTTCTTCTTGTTGTTACTATTATTATTATTAATGCATCAACTTTATTATACGTCAGTTATTTTCCTAAAAATCAGGCTGCATTTTCTGTGGTGCTATTCAATCGCTAGCGATATATGATATCGCCTATTCTTTCTCTATATAGACGCACTCCATCTCTAATGATTACTGCCGGAGAAAATACACACGGACAGCCGACTTGAAATCCTCCACCAGCCTCGCTGCATTTCTTATAGCGCTAATATCAATTATTCTCCCTCCACTTATATAGCTAAATACTACACTCGCCTCTTAACCTTACTATGGCAAACGGTCGACCAGAAGGAAAATTCTCCTTGCAAACTCTGCTTAACAATTCGCCTTTTCTAGCATCTCGACTCTGCCGACCGCTTTGCTAAATTTATATACATTCTCTCTCGTAGGAAAACACAAAACTCTCAAGCTCAGCATCAAATAAACGGACACATTTTCATTGGCACTTCTTAAGAGATAATATTTCAAAAAATTATAATATCAACTATCATTTTCACACCTCTTAATACTATCATTTAATAGCAAATATCATTTTCTGCAAGATTATTCCGAAAATAATTCTCTTTCCATATTATTATGCGTTCTGCTTAAAAAGCTCTTAAATTTACATTAGATTTTCAGTTACTTTCCTCAAAACACAAACTACATCTACATAGCTTATTAATGAAAGAAGACTTTTTCGACCAATGAAAAACTAACAATTTTAAAGCAACACAATGCCACCTGCCTTTTCCTTTTCTTTTCTTTTCTTTTCTTCTTTATATCTTTATCAATTATTCGAGAAATAAAATCTCTTACAGGAAAAAACTACACAAACCTAGAGCAGGATTTATTTTGGAAATTTTCAGTTTTCTCCCTTGTTTTCAGATTCAATATCTAAGTGAAAATCTAAGCAAAATAAGCAAAGTTTGTTTGAAAAGTAGCAAGTTTGAAAAAGCTAAAAACTAGTTTATTTTTGGATTTTCTCTAAGGTATAGTTGACTAGAGTGAGTAATTTTTGTTGAGTTGAAATCTTCTTGGAAATGTGTTAAGAATGTTTTGATATATGTAATGGTATTTTTTGTTTTAATCGAGCTAATATTAATGGTGTAAGGATGGGTGATATAAAAGTAATATTTTTTAAGATATGTTAAGACTACTATGTTTCGTTAATTTCAATTGGCTTTCAGAAAGAAAAAATGCAAGCATTCTTAGTAGCTATGATATGGCATTAAAGGAAAACACTGAGTGAAGCTGAAGCTAGAATCTACTAAAATTGTATTATAATCTAAGTTTCAAAAGTTCTATTTCTACGTGGCAGCCCTCATAGCTCAGTCGGTAGAGCATCAGACTTTTAAGTACGAATGTAATCTGAGGGTCTGGGGTTCGAGTCCCCATGCGGGCTGAAGATAGTTTTTCTTTCTCTCTACTTCATATGCTGTAACAATTGAAACAATAAACTTCTGCCAGTTTAGAAATCTACTTTATAACTCTATATAGAAACCATTTTTATTATTATTATTATTATTATTATCATTATTGTTGTTGTTTTACTGGTCCTTCTTCTTGTTGTTACTATTATTATTATTAATGCATCAACTTTATTATACGTCAGTTATTTTCCTAAAAATCAGGCTGCATTTTCTGTGGTGCTATTCAATCGCTAGCGATATATGATATCGCCTATTCTTTCTCTATATAGACGCACTCCATCTCTAATGATTACTGCCGGAGAAAATACACACGGACAGCCGACTTGAAATCCTCCACCAGCCTCGCTGCATTTCTTATAGCGCTAATATCAATTATTCTCCCTCCACTTATATAGCTAAATACTACACTCGCCTCTTAACCTTACTATGGCAAACGGTCGACCAGAAGGAAAATTCTCCTTGCAAACTCTGCTTAACAATTCGCCTTTTCTAGCATCTCGACTCTGCCGACCGCTTTGCTAAATTTATATACATTCTCTCTCGTAGGAAAACACAAAACTCTCAAGCTCAGCATCAAATAAACGGACACATTTTCATTGGCACTTCTTAAGAGATAATATTTCAAAAAATTATAATATCAACTATCATTTTCACACCTCTTAGTACTATCATTTAATAGCAAATATCATTTTCTGCAAGATTATTCCGAAAATAATTCTCTTTCCATATTATTATGCTTTCTGCTTAAAAAGCTCTTAAATTTACATTAGATTTTCAGTTACTTTCCTCAAAACACAAACTACATCTACATAGCTTATTAATGAAAGAAGACTTTTTCGACCAATGAAAAACTAACAATTTTAAAGCAACACAATGCCACCTGCCTTTTCCTTTTCTTTTCTTTTCTTTTCTTCTTTATATCTTTATCAATTATTCGAGAAATAAAAACTCTTACAGGAAAAAACTACACAAACCTAGAGCAGGATTTATTTTGGAAATTTTCAGTTTTCTCCCTTGTTTTCAGATGCAATATCTAAGTGAAAATCTAAGCAAAATAAGCAAAGTTTGTTTGAAAAGTAGCAAGTTTGAAAAAGCTAAAAACTAGTTTATTTTTGTATTTTCTCTAAGGTATAGTTGACTAGAGTGAGTAATTTTTGTTGAGTTGAAATCTTCTTGGAAATGTGTTAAGAATGTCTTTGATATATGTAATGGTATTTTTTGTTTTAATCGAGCTAATATTAATGGTGTAAGGATGGGTGATATAAAAGTAATATTTTTTAAGATATGTTAAGACTACTATGTTTCGTTAATTTCAATTGGCTTTCAGAAAGAAAAACTGCAAGTATTCTTAGTAGCTATGATATGGCATTAAAGGAAAACACTGAGTGAAGCTGAAGCTAGAATCTACTAAAATTGTATTATAATCTAAGTTTCAAAAGTTCTATTTCTACGTGGCAGCCCTCATAGCTCAGTCGGTAGAGCATCAGACTTTTAAGTACGAATGTAATCTGAGGGTCTGGGGTTCGAGTCCCCATGCGGGCTGAAGATAGTTTTTCTTTCTCTCTACTTCATATGCTGTAACAATTGAAACAATAAACTTCTGCCAGTTTAGAAATCTACTTTATAACTCTATATAGAAACCATTTTTATTATTATTATTATTATTATTATCATTATTGTTGTTGTTTTACTGGTCCTTCTTCTTGTTGTTACTATTATTATTATTAATGCATCAACTTTATTATACGTCAGTTATTTTCCTAAAAATCAGGCTGCATTTTCTGTGGTGCTATTCAATCGCTAGCGATATATGATATCGCCTATTCTTTCTCTATATAGACGCACTCCATCTCTAATGATTACTGCCGGAGAAAATACACACGGACAGCCGACTTGAAATCCTCCACCAGCCTCGCTGCATTTCTTATAGCGCTAATATCAATTATTCTCCCTCCACTTATATAGCTAAATACTACACTCGCCTCTTAACCTTACTATGGCAAACGGTCGACCAGAAGGAAAATTCTCCTTGCAAACTCTGCTTAACAATTCGCCTTTTCTAGCATCTCGACTCTGCCGACCGCTTTGCTAAATTTATATACATTCTCTCTCGTAGGAAAACACAAAACTCTCAAGCTCAGCATCAAATAAACGGACACATTTTCATTGGCACTTCTTAAGAGATAATATTTCAAAAAATTATAATATCAACTATCATTTTCACACCTCTTAGTACTATCATTTAATAGCAAATATCATTTTCTGCAAGATTATTCCGAAAATAATTCTCTTTCCATATTATTATGCGTTCTGCTTAAAAAGCTCTTAAATTTACATTAGATTTTCACTTACTTTCCTCAAAACACAAACTACATCTACATAGCTTATTAATGAAAGAAGACTTTTTCGACCAATGAAAAACTAACAATTTTAAAGCAACACAATGCCACCTGCCTTTTCCTTTTCTTTTCTTTTCTTTTCTTCTTTATATCTTTATCAATTATTCGAGAAATAAAAACTCTTACAGGAAAAAACTACACAAACCTACAGCAGGATTTATTTTGGAAATTTTCAGTTTTCTCCCTTGTTTTCAGATGCAATATCTAAGTGAAAATCTAAGCAAAATAAGCAAAGTTTGTTTGAAAAGTAGCAAGTTTGAAAAAGCTAAAAACTAGTTTATTTTTGGATTTTCTCTAAGGTATAGTTGACTAGAGTGTGTAATTTTTGTTGAGTTGAAATCTTCTTGGAAATGTGTTAAGAATGTCTTTGATATATGTAATGGTATTTTTTGTATTAATCGAGCTAATATTAATGGTGTAAGGATGGGTGATATAAAAGTAATATTTTTTAAGATATGTTAAGACTACTATGTTTCGTTAATTTCAATTGGCTTTCAGAAAGAAAAAATGCAAGTATTCTTAGTAGCTATGATATGGCATTAAAGGAAAACACTGAGTGAAGCTGAAGCTAGAATCTACTAAAATTGTATTATAATCTAAGTTTCAAAAGTTCTATTTCTACGTGGCAGCCCTCATAGCTCAGTCGGTAGAGCATCAGACTTTTAAGTACGAATGTAATCTGAGGGTCTGGGGTTCGGATCCCCATGCGGGCTGAAGATAGTTTTTCTTTCTCTCTACTTCATATGCTGTAACAATTGAAACAATAAACTTCTGCCAGTTTAGAAATCTACTTTATAACTCTATATAGAAACCATTTTTATTATTATTATTATTATTATTATCATTATTGTTGTTGTTTTACTGGTCCTTCTTCTTGTTGTTACTATTATTATTATTAATGCATCAACTTTATTATACGTCAGTTATTTTCCTAAAAATCAGGCTGCATTTTCTGTGGTGCTATTCAATCGCTAGCGATATATGATATCGCCTATTCTTTCTCTATATAGACGCACTCCATCTCTAATGATTACTGCCGGAGAAAATACACACGGACAGCCGACTTGAAATCCTCCACCAGCCTCGCTGCATTTCTTATAGCGCTAATATCAATTATTCTCCCTCCACTTATATAGCTAAATACTACACTCGCCTCTTAACCTTACTATGGCAAACGGTCGACCAGAAGGAAAATTCTCCTTGCAAACTCTGCTTAACAATTCGCCTTTTCTAGCATCTCGACTCTGCCGACCGCTTTGCTAAATTTATATACATTCTCTCTCGTAGGAAAACACAAAACTCTCAAGCTCAGCATCAAATAAACGGACAAATTTTCATTGGCACTTCTTAAGAGATAATATTTCAAAAAATTATAATATCAACTATCATTTTCACACCTCTTAGTACTATCATTTAATAGCAAATATCATTGTCTGCAAGATTATTCCGAAAATAATTCTCTTTCCATATTATTATGCGTTCTGCTTAAAAAGCTCTTAAATTTACATTAGATTTTCAGTTACTTTCCTCAAAACACAAACTACATCTACATAGCTTATTAATGAAAGAAGACTTTTTCGACCAATGAAAAACTAACAATTTTAAAGCAACACAATGCCACCTGCCTTTTCCTTTTCTTTTCTTTTCTTTTCTTCTTTATATCTTTATCAATTATTCGAGAAATAAAAACTCTTACAGGAAAAAACTACACAAACCTACAGCAGGATTTATTTTGGAAATTTTCAGTTTTCTCCCTTGTTTTCAGATGCAATATCTAAGTGAAAATCTAAGCAAAATAAGCAAAGATTGTTTGAAAAGTAGCAAGTTTGAAAAAGCTAAAAACTAGTTTATTTTTGGATTTTCTCTAAGGTATAGTTGACTAGAGTGAGTAATTTTTGTTGAGTTGAAATCTTCTTGGAAATGTGTTAAGAATGTCTTTGATATATGTAATGGTATTTTTTGTTTTAATCGAGCTAATATTAATGGTGTAAGGATGGGTGATATAAAAGTAATATTTTTTAAGATATGTTAAGACTACTATGTTTCGTTAATTTCAATTGGCTTTCAGAAAGAAAAAATGCAAGTATTCTTAGTAGCTATGATATGGCATTAAAGGAAAACACTGAGTGAAGCTGAAGCTAGAATCTACTAAAATTGTATTATAATCTAAGTTTCAAAAGTTCTATTTCTACGTGGCAGCCCTCATAGCTCAGTCGGTAGAGCATCAGACTTTTAAGTACGAATGTAATCTGAGGGTCTGGGGTTCGAGTCCCCATGCGGGCTGAAGATAGTTTTTCTTTCTCTCTACTTCATATGCTGTAACAATTGAAACAATAAACTTCTGCCAGTTTAGAAATCTACTTTATAACTCTATATAGAAACCATTTTTATTATTATTATTATTATTATTATCATTATTGTTGTTGTTTTACTGGTCCTTCTTCTTGTTGTTACTATTATTATTATTAATGCATCAACTTTATTATACGTCAGTTATTTTCCTAAAAATCAGGCTGCATTTTCTGTGGTGCTATTCAATCGCTAGCGATATATGATATCGCCTATTCTTTCTCTATATAGACGCACTCCATCTCTAATGATTACTGCCGGAGAAAATACACACGGACAGCCGACTTGAAATCCTCCACCAGCCTCGCTGCATTTCTTATAGCGCTAATATCAATTATTCTCCCTCCACTTATATAGCTAAATACTACACTCGCCTCTTAACCTTACTATGGCAAACGGTCGACCAGAAGGAAAATTCTCCTTGCAAACTCTGCTTAACAATTCGCCTTTTCTAGCATCTCGACTCTGCCGACCGCTTTGCTAAATTTATATACATTCTCTCTCGTAGGAAAACACAAAACTCTCAAGCTCAGCATCAAATAAACGGACACATTTTCATTGGCACTTCTTAAGAGATAATATTTCAAAAAATTACAATATCAACTATCATTTTCACACCTCTTAGTACTATCATTTAATAGCAAATATCATTTTCTGCAAGATTATTCCGAAAATAATTCTCTTTCCATATTATTATGCGTTCTGCTTAAAAAGCTCTTAAATTTACATTAGATTTTCACTTACTTTCCTCAAAACACAAACTACATCTACATAGCTTATTAATGAAAGAAGACTTTTTCGACCAATGAAAAACTAACAATTTTAAAGCAACACAATGCCACCTGCCTTTTCCTTTTCTTTTCTTTTCTTTTCTTCTTTATATCTTTATGAATTATTCGAGAAATAAAAACTCTTACAGGAAAAAACTACACAAACCTACAGCAGGATTTATTTTGGAAATTTTCAGTTTTCTCCCTCGTTTTCAGATGAAATATCTCAGTTAAAATCTAAGCAAAATAAGCAAAGTTTTTTTGAAAAGTAGCAAGTTTGAAAAAGCTAAAAACTAGTTTATTTTTGGATTTTCTCTAAGGTATAGTTGACTAGAGTGTGTAATTTTTGTTGAGTTGAAATCTTCTTGGAAATGTGTTAAGAATGTCTTTGATATATGTAATGGTATTTTTTGTTTTAATCGAGCTAATATTAATGGTGTAAGGATGGGTGATATAAAAGTAATATTTTTTAAGATATGTTAAGACTACTATGTTTCGTTAATTTCAATTGGCTTTCAGAAAGAAAAACTGCAAGTATTCTTAGTAGCTATGATATGGCATTAAAGGAAAACACTGAGTGAAGCTGAAGCTAGAATCTACTAAAATTGTATTATAATCTAAGTTTCAAAAGTTTTATTTCTACGTGGCAGCCCTCATAGCTCAGTCGGTAGAGCATCAGACTTTTAAGTACGAATGTAATCTGAGGGTCTGGGGTTCGAGTCCCCATGCGGGCTGAAGATAGTTTTTCTTTCTCTCTACTTCATATGCTGTAACAATTGAAACAATAAACTTCTGCCAGTTTAGAAATCTACTTTATAACTCTATATAGAAACCATTTTTATTATTATTATTATTATTATTATCATTATTGTTGTTGTTTTACTGGTCCTTCTTCTTGTTGTTACTATTATTATTATTAATGCATCAACTTTATTATACGTCAGTTATTTTCCTAAAAATCAGGCTGCATTTTCTGTGGTGCTATTCAATCGCTAGCGATATATGATATCGCCTATTCTTTCTCTATATAGACGCACTCCATCTCTAATGATTACTGCCGGAGAAAATACACACGGACAGCCGACTTGAAATCCTCCACCAGCCTCGCTGCATTTCTTATAGCGCTAATATCAATTATTCTCCCTCCACTTATATAGCTAAATACTACACTCGCCTCTTAACCTTACTATGGCAAACGGTCGACCAGAAGGAAAATTCTCCTTGCAAACTCTGCTTAACAATTCGCCTTTTCTAGCATCTCGACTCTGCCGACCGCTTTGCTAAATTTATATACATTCTCTCTCGTAGGAAAACACAAAACTCTCAAGCTCAGCATCAAATAAACGGACACATTTTCATTGGCACTTCTTAAGAGATAATATTTCAAAAAATTATAATATCAACTATCATTTTCACACCTCTTAATACTATCATTTAATAGCAAATATCATTTTCTGCAAGATTATTCCGAAAATAATTCTCTTTCCATATTATTATGCGTTCTGCTTAAAAAGCTCTTAAATTTACATTAGATTTTCAGTTACTTTCCTCAAAACACAAACTACATCTACATAGCTTATTAATGAAAGAAGACTTTTTCGACCAATGAAAAACTAACAATTTTAAAGCAACACAATGCCACCTGCCTTTTCCTTTTCTTTTCTTTTCTTTTCTTCTTTATATCTTTATGAATTATTCGAGAAATAAAAACTCTTACAGGAAAAAACTACACAAACCTACAGCAGGATTTATTTTGGAAATTTTCAGTTTTCTCCCTTGTTTTCAGATGCAATATCTAAGTGAAAATCTAAGCAAAATAAGCAAAGTTTGTTTGAAAAGTAGCAAGTTTGAAAAAGCTAAAAACTAGTTTATTTTTGGATTTTCTCTAAGGTATAGTTGACTAGAGTGAGTAATTTTTGTTGAGTTGAAATCTTCTTGGAAATGTGTTAAGAATGTCTTTGATATATGTAATGGTATTTTTTGTTTTAATCGAGCTAATATTAATGGTGTAAGGATGGGTGATATAAAAGTAATATTTTTTAAGATATGTTAAGACTACTATGTTTCGTTAATTTCAATTGGCTTTCAGAAAGAAAAAATGCAAGTATTCTTAGTAGCTATGATATGGCATTAAAGGAAAACACTGAGTGAAGCTGAAGCTAGAATCTACTAAAATTGTATTATAATCTAAGTTTCAAAAGTTCTATTTCTACGTGGCAGCCCTCATAGCTCAGTCGGTAGAGCATCAGACTTTTAAGTACGAATGTAATCTGAGGGTCTGGGGTTCGAGTCCCCATGCGGGCTGAAGATAGTTTTTCTTTCTCTCTACTTCATATGCTGTAACAATTGAAACAATAAACTTCTGCCAGTTTAGAAATCTACTTTATAACTCTATATAGAAACCATTTTTATTATTATTATTATTATTATTATCATTATTGTTGTTGTTTTACTGGTCCTTCTTATTGTTGTTACTATTATTATTATTAATGCATCAACTTTATTATACGTCAGTTATTTTCCTAAAAATCAGGCTGCATTTTCTGTGGTGCTATTCAATCGCTAGCGATATATGATATCGCCTATTCTTTCTCTATATAGACGCACTCCATCTCTAATGATTACTGCCGGAGAAAATACACACGGACAGCCGACTTGAAATCCTCCACCAGCCTCGCTGCATTTCTCATAGCGCTAATATCAATTATTCTCCCTCCACTTATATAGCTAAATACTACACTCGCCTCTTAACCTTACTATGGCAAACGGTCGACCAGAAGGAAAATTCTCCTTGCAAACTCTGCTTAACAATTCGCCTTTTCTAGCATCTCGACTCTGCCGACCGCTTTGCTAAATTTATATACATTCTCTCTCGTAGGAAAACACAAAACTCTCAAGCTCAGCATCAAATAAACGGACACATTTTCATTGGCACTTCTTAAGAGATAATATTTCAAAAAATTATAATATCAACTATCATTTTCACACCTCTTAGTACTATCATTTAATAGCAAATATCATTTTCTGCAAGATTATTCCAAAAATAATTCTCTTTCCATATTATTATACGTTCTGCTTAAAAAGCTCTTAAATTTACATTAGATTTTCACTTACTTTCCTCAAAACACAAACTACATCTACATAGCTTATTAATGAAAGAAGACTTTTTCGACCAATGAAAAACTAACAATTTTAAAGCAACACAATGCCACCTGCCTTTTCCTTTTCTTTTCTTTTCTTTTCTTCTTTATATCTTTATCAATTATTCGAGAAATAAAAACTCTTACAGGAAAAAACTACACAAACCTAGAGCAGGATTTATTTTGGAAATTTTCAGTTTTCTCCCTTGTTTTCAGATGCAATATCTAAGTGAAAATCTAAGCAAAATAAGCAAAGTTTGTTTGAAAAGTAGCAAGTTTGAAAAAGCTAAAAACTAGTTTATTTTTGGATTTTCTCTAAGGTATAGTTGACTAGAGTGAGTAATTTTTGTTGAGTTGAAATCTTCTTGGAAATGTGTTAAGAATGTCTTTGATATATGTAATGGTATTTTTTGTTTTAATCGAGCTAATATTAATGGTGTAAGGATGGGTGATATAAAAGTAATATTTTTTAAGATATGTTAAGACTACTATGTTTCGTTAATTTCAATTGGCTTTCAGAAAGAAAAAATGCAAGTATTCTTAGTAGCTATGATATGGCATTAAAGGAAAACACTGAGTGAAGCTGAAGCTAGAATCTACTAAAATTGTATTATAATCTAAGTTTCAAAAGTTCTATTGCTACGTGGCAGCCCTCATAGCTCAGTCGGTAGAGCATCAGACTTTTAAGTACGAATGTAATCTGAGGGTCTGGGGTTCGAGTCCCCATGCGGGCTGAAGATAGTTTTTCTTTCTCTCTACTTCATATGCTGTAACAATTGAAACAATAAACTTCTGCCAGTTTAGAAATCTACTTTATAACTCTATATAGAAACCATTTTTATTATTATTATTATTATTATTATCATTATTGTTGTTGTTTTACTGGTCCTTCTTATTGTTGTTACTATTATTATTATTAATGCATCAACTTTATTATACGTCAGTTATTTTCCTAAAAATCAGGCTGCATTTTCTGTGGTGCTATTCAATCGCTAGCGATATATGATATCGCCTATTCTTTCTCTATATAGACGCACTCCATCTCTAATGATTACTGCCGGAGAAAATACACACGGACAGCCGACTTGAAATCCTCCACCAGCCTCGCTGCATTTCTTATAGCGCTAATATCAATTATTCTCCCTCCACTTATATAGCTAAATACTACACTCGCCTCTTAACCTTACTATGGCAAACGGTCGACCAGAAGGAAAATTCTCCTTGCAAACTCTGCTTAACAATTCGCCTTTTCTAGCATCTCGACTCTGCCGACCGCTTTGCTAAATTTATATACATTCTCTCTCGTAGGAAAACACAAAACTCTCAAGCTCAGCATCAAATAAACGGACACATTTTCATTGGCACTTCTTAAGAGATAATATTTCAAAAAATTATGATATCAACTATCATTTTCACACCTCTTAGTACTATCATTTAATAGCAAATATCATTTTCTGCAAGATTATTCCGAAAATAATTCTCTTTCCATATTATTATGCGTTCTGCTTAAAAAGCTCTTAAATTTACATTAGATTTTCACTTACTTTCCTCAAAACACAAACTACATCTACATAGCTTATTAATGAAAGAAGACTTTTTCGACCAATGAAAAACTAACAATTTTAAAGCAACACAATGCCACCTGCCTTTTCCTTTTCTTTTCTTTTCTTTTCTTCTTTATATCTTTATCAATTATTCGAGAAATAAAAACTCTTACAGGAAAAAACTACAGAAACCTACAGCAGGATTTATTTTGGAAATTTTCAGTTTTCTCCCTTGTTTTCAGATGCAATATCTAAGTGAAAATCTAAGCAAAATAAGCAAAGTTTGTTTGAAAAGTAGCAAGTTTGAAAAAGCTAAAAACTAGTTTATTTTTGGATTTTCTCTAAGGTATAGTTGACTAGAGTGAGTAATTTTTGTTGAGTTGAAATCTTCTTGGAAATGTGTTAAGAATGTCTTTGATATATGTAATGGTATTTTTTGTTTTAATCGAGCTAATATTAATGGTGTAAGGATGGGTGATATAAAAGTAATATTTTTTAAGATATGTTAAGACTACTATGTTTCGTTAATTTCAATTGGCTTTCAGAAAGAAAAACTGCAAGTATTCTTAGTAGCTATGATATGGCATTAAAGGAAAACACTGAGTGAAGCTGAAGCTAGAATCTACTAAAATTGTATTATAATCTAAGTTTCAAAAGTTTTATTTCTACGTGGCAGCCCTCATAGCTCAGTCGGTAGAGCATCAGACTTTTAAGTACGAATGTAATCTGAGGGTCTGGGGTTCGAGTCCCCATGCGGGCTGAAGATAGTTTTTCTTTCTCTCTACTTCATATGCTGTAACAATTGAAACAATAAACTTCTGCCAGTTTAGAAATCTACTTTATAACTCTATATAGAAACCATTTTTATTATTATTATTATTATTATTATCATTATTGTTGTTGTTTTACTGGTCCTTCTTATTGTTGTTACTATTATTATTATTAATGCATCAACTTTATTATACGTCAGTTATTTTCCTAAAAATCAGGCTGCATTTTCTGTGGTGCTATTCAATCGCTAGCGATATATGATATCGCCTATTCTTTCTCTATATAGACGCACTCCATCTCTAATGATTACTGCCGGAGAAAATACACACGGACAGCCGACTTGAAATCCTCCACCAGCCTCGCTGCATTTCTTATAGCGCTAATATCAATTATTCTCCCTCCACTTATATAGCTAAATACTACACTCGCCTCTTAACCTTACTATGGCAAACGGTCGACCAGAAGGAAAATTCTCCTTGCAAACTCTGCTTAACAATTCGCCTTTTCTAGCATCTCGACTCTGCCGACCGCTTTGCTAAATTTATATACATTCTCTCTCGTAGGAAAACACAAAACTCTCAAGCTCAGCATCAAATAAACGGACACATTTTCATTGGCACTTCTTAAGAGATAATATTTCAAAAAATTATAATATCAACTATCATTTTCACACCTCTTAGTACTATCATTTAATAGCAAATATCATTTTCTGCAAGATTATTCCGAAAATAATTCTCTTTCCATATTATTATGCGTTCTGCTTAAAAAGCTCTTAAATTTACATTAGATTTTCACTTACTTTCCTCAAAACACAAACTACATCTACATAGCTTATTAATGAAAGAAGACTTTTTCGACCAATGAAAAACTAACAATTTTAAAGCAACACAATGCCACCTGCCTTTTCCTTTTCTTTTCTTTTCTTTTCTTCTTTATATCTTTATGAATTATTCGAGAAATAAAAACTCTTACAGGAAAAAACTACACAAACCTACAGCAGGATTTATTTTGGAAATTTTCAGTTTTCTCCCTCGTTTTCAGATGAAATATCTCAGTTAAAATCTAAGCAAAATAAGCAAAGTTTGTTTGAAAAGTAGCAAGTTTGAAAAAGCTAAAAACTAGTTTATTTTTGGATTTTCTCTAAGGTATAGTTGACTAGAGTGTGTAATTTTTGTTGAGTTGAAATCTTCTTGGAAATGTGTTAAGAATGTCTTTGATATATGTAATGGTATTTTTTGTTTTAATCGAGCTAATATTAATGGTGTAAGGATGGGTGATATAAAAGTAATATTTTTTAAGATATGTTAAGACTACTATGTTTCGTTAATTTCAATTGGCTTTCAGAAAGAAAAACTGCAAGTATTCTTAGTAGCTATGATATGGCATTAAAGGAAAACACTGAGTGAAGCTGAAGCTAGAATCTACTAAAATTGTATTATAATCTAAGTTTCAAAAGTTCTATTTCTACGTGGCAGCCCTCATAGCTCAGTCGGTAGAGCATCAGACTTTTAAGTACGAATGTAATCTGAGGGTCTGGGGTTCGAGTCCCCATGCGGGCTGAAGATAGTTTTTCTTTCTCTCTACTTCATATGCTGTAACAATTGAAACAATAAACTTCTGCCAGTTTAGAAATCTACTTTATAACTCTATATAGAAACCATTTTTATTATTATTATTATTATTATTATCATTATTGTTGTTGTTTTACTGGTCCTTCTTCTTGTTGTTACTATTATTATTATTAATGCATCAACTTTATTATACGTCAGTTATTTTCCTAAAAATCAGGCTGCATTTTCTGTGGTGCTATTCAATCGCTAGCGATATATGATATCGCCTATTCTTTCTCTATATAGACGCACTCCATCTCTAATGATTACTGCCGGAGAAAATACACACGGACAGCCGACTTGAAATCCTCCACCAGCCTCGCTGCATTTCTTATAGCGCTAATATCAATTATTCTCCCTCCACTTATATAGCTAAATACTACACTCGCCTCTTAACCTTACTATGGCAAACGGTCGACCAGAAGGAAAATTCTCCTTGCAAACTCTGCTTAACAATTCGCCTTTTCTAGCATCTCGACTCTGCCGACCGCTTTGCTAAATTTATATACATTCTCTCTCGTAGGAAAACACAAAACTCTCAAGCTCAGCATCAAATAAACGGACACATTTTCATTGGCACTTCTTAAGAGATAATATTTCAAAAAATTATGATATCAACTATCATTTTCACACCTCTTAGTACTATCATTTAATAGCAAATATCATTTTCTGCAAGATTATTCCGAAAATAATTCTCTTTCCATATTATTATGCGTTCTGCTTAAAAAGCTCTTAAATTTACATTAGATTTTCACTTACTTTCCTCAAAACACAAACTACATCTACATAGCTTATTAATGAAAGAAGACTTTTTCGACCAATGAAAAACTAACAATTTTAAAGCAACACAATGCCACCTGCCTTTTCCTTTTCTTTTCTTTTCTTTTCTTTTCTTCTTTATATCTTTATCAATTATTCGAGAAATAAAAACTCTTACAGGAAAAAACTACACAAACCTACAGCAGGATTTATTTTGGAAATTTTCAGTTTTCTCCCTTGTTTTCAGATGCAATATCTAAGTGAAAATCTAAGCAAAATAAGCAAAGTTTGTTTGAAAAGTAGCAAGTTTGAAAAAGCTAAAAACTAGTTTATTTTTGGATTTTCTCTAAGGTATAGTTGACTAGAGTGAGTAATTTTTGTTGAGTTGAAATCTTCTTGGAAATGTGTTAAGAATGTCTTTGATATATGTAATGGTATTTTTTGTTTTAATCGAGCTAATATTAATGGTGTAAGGATGGGTGATATAAAAGTAATATTTTTTAAGATATGTTAAGACTACTATGTTTCGTTAATTTCAATTGGCTTTCAGAAAGAAAAAATGCAAGTATTCTTAGTAGCTATGATATGGCATTAAAGGAAAACACTGAGTGAAGCTGAAGCTAGAATCTACTAAAATTGTATTATAATCTAAGTTTCAAAAGTTCTATTTCTACGTGGCAGCCCTCATAGCTCAGTCGGTAGAGCATCAGACTTTTAAGTACGAATGTAATCTGAGGGTCTGGGGTTCGAGTCCCCATGCGGGCTGAAGATAGTTTTTCTTTCTCTCTACTTCATATGCTGTAACAATTGAAACAATAAACTTCTGCCAGTTTAGAAATCTACTTTATAACTCTATATAGAAACCATTTTTATTATTATTATTATTATTATTATCATTATTGTTGTTGTTTTACTGGTCCTTCTTCTTGTTGTTACTATTATTATTATTAATGCATCAACTTTATTATACGTCAGTTATTTTCCTAAAAATCAGGCTGCATTTTCTGTGGTGCTATTCAATCGCTAGCGATATATGATATCGCCTATTCTTTCTCTATATAGACGCACTCCATCTCTAATGATTACTGCCGGAGAAAATACACACGGACAGCCGACTTGAAATCCTCCACCAGCCTCGCTGCATTTCTTATAGCGCTAATATCAATTATTCTCCCTCCACTTATATAGCTAAATACTACACTCGCCTCTTAACCTTACTATGGCAAACGGTCGACCAGAAGGAAAATTCTCCTTGCAAACTCTGCTTAACAATTCGCCTTTTCTAGCATCTCGACTCTGCCGACCGCTTTGCTAAATTTATATACATTCTCTCTCGTAGGAAAACACAAAACTCTCAAGCTCAGCATCAAATAAACGGACACATTTTCATTGGCACTTCTTAAGAGATAATATTTCAAAAAATTATGATATCAACTATCATTTTCACACCTCTTAGTACTATCATTTAATAGCAAATATCATTTTCTGCAAGATTATTCCGAAAATAATTCTCTTTCCATATTATTATGCGTTCTGCTTAAAAAGCTCTTAAATTTACATTAGATTTTCACTTACTTTCCTCAAAACACAAACTACATCTACATAGCTTATTAATGAAAGAAGACTTTTTCGACCAATGAAAAACTAACAATTTTAAAGCAACACAATGCCACCTGCCTTTTCCTTTTCTTTTCTTTTCTTTTCTTTTCTTCTTTATATCTTTATCAATTATTCGAGAAATAAAAACTCTTACAGGAAAAAACTACACAAACCTACAGCAGGATTTATTTTGGAAATTTTCAGTTTTCTCCCTTGTTTTCAGATGCAATATCTAAGTGAAAATCTAAGCAAAATAAGCAAAGTTTGTTTGAAAAGTAGCAAGTTTGAAAAAGCTAAAAACTAGTTTATTTTTGGATTTTCTCTAAGGTATAGTTGACTAGAGTGAGTAATTTTTGTTGAGTTGAAATCTTCTTGGAAATGTGTTAAGAATGTCTTTGATATATGTAATGGTATTTTTTGTTTTAATCGAGCTAATATTAATGGTGTAAGGATGGGTGATATAAAAGTAATATTTTTTAAGATATGTTAAGACTACTATGTTTCGTTAATTTCAATTGGCTTTCAGAAAGAAAAAATGCAAGTATTCTTAGTAGCTATGATATGGCATTAAAGGAAAACACTGAGTGAAGCTGAAGCTAGAATCTACTAAAATTGTATTATAATCTAAGTTTCAAAAGTTCTATTTCTACGTGGCAGCCCTCATAGCTCAGTCGGTAGAGCATCAGACTTTTAAGTACGAATGTAATCTGAGGGTCTGGGGTTCGAGTCCCCATGCGGGCTGAAGATAGTTTTTCTTTCTCTCTACTTCATATGCTGTAACAATTGAAACAATAAACTTCTGCCAGTTTAGAAATCTACTTTATAACTCTATATAGAAACCATTTTTATTATTATTATTATTATTATTATCATTATTGTTGTTGTTTTACTGGTCCTTCTTCTTGTTGTTACTATTATTATTATTAATGCATCAACTTTATTATACGTCAGTTATTTTCCTAAAAATCAGGCTGCATTTTCTGTGGTGCTATTCAATCGCTAGCGATATATGATATCGCCTATTCTTTCTCTATATAGACGCACTCCATCTCTAATGATTATTGCCGGAGAAAATACACACGGACAGCCGACTTGAAATCCTCCACCAGCCTCGCTGCATTTCTTATAGCGCTAATATCAATTATTCTCCCTCCACTTATATAGCTAAATACTACACTCGCCTCTTAACCTTACTATGGCAAACGGTCGACCAGAAGGAAAATTCTCCTTTCAAACCTTCCAAACTCTGCTTAACAATTCGCCTTTTCTAGCATCTCGCCTCTGCCGACCGCTTTGCTAAATTTATATACATTCTCTCTCGTAGGAAAAAACAAAACTCTCAAGCTCAGCATCAAATAAACGGACACATTTTCATTGGCACTTCTTAAGAGATAATATTTAAAAAAATTATAATATCAACTATCATTTTCACACCTCTTAGTACTATCATTTAATAGCAAATATCATTTTCTGCAAGATTATTCCGAAAATAATTCTCTTTCCATATTATTATGCTTTCTGCTTAAAAAGCTCTTAAATTTACATTAGATTTTCACTTACTTTCCTCAAAACACAAACTACATCTACATAGCTTATTAATGAAAGAAGACTTTTTCGACCAATGAAAAACTAACAATTTTAAAGCAACACAATGCCACCTGCCTTTTCCTTTTCTTTTCTTTTCTTTTCTTCTTTATATCTTTATCAATTATTCGAGAAATAAAATCTCTTACAGGAAAAAACTACACAAACCTAGAGCAGGATTTATTTTGGAAATTTTCAGTTTTCTCCCTTGTTTTCAGATGCAATATCTAAGTGAAAATCTAAGCAAAATAAGCAAAGTTTGTTTGAAAAGTAGCAAGTTTGAAAAAGCTAAAAACTAGTTTATTTTTGGATTTTCTCTAAGGTATAGTTGACTAGAGTGAGTAATTTTTGTTGAGTTGAAATCTTCTTGGAAATGTGTTAAGAATGTCTTTGATATATGTAATGGTATTTTTTGTTTTAATCGAGCTAATATTAATGGTGTAAGGATAGGTGATATAAAAGTAATATTTTTTAAGATATGTTAAGACTACTATGTTTCGTTAATTTCAATTGGCTTTCAGAAAGAAAAAATGCAAGTATTCTTAGTAGCTATGATATGGCATTAAAGGAAAACACTGAGTGAAGCTGAAGCTAGAATCTACTCAAATTGTATTATAATCTAAGTTTCAAAAGTTTTATTTCTACGTGGCAGCCCTCATAGCTCAGTCGGTAGAGCATCAGACTTTTAAGTACGAATGTAATCTGAGGGTCTGGGGTTCGAGTCCCCATGCGGGCTGAAGATAGTTTTTCTTTCTCTCTACTTCATATGCTGTAACAATTGAAACAATAAACTTCTGCCAATTTAGAAATCTACTTTATAACTCTATATAGAAACCATTTTTATTATTATTATTATTATTATTATCATTATTGTTGTTGTTTTACTGGTCCTTCTTCTTGTTGTTACTATTATTATTATTAATGCATCAACTTTATTATACGTCAGTTATTTTCCTAAAAATCAGGCTGTATTTTCTGTGGTGCTATTCAATCGCTAGCGATATATGATATCGCCTATTCTTTCTCTATATAGACGCACTCCATCTCTAATGATTACTGCCGGAGAAAATACACACGGACAGCCGACTTGAAATCCTCCACCAGCCTCGCTGCATTTCTTATAGCGCTAATATCAATTATTCTCCCTCCACTTATATAGCTAAATACTACACTCGCCTCTTAACCTTACTATGGCAAACGGTCGACCAGAAGGAAAATTCTCCTTGCAAACTCTGCTTAACAATTCGCCTTTTCTAGCATCTCGACTCTGCCGACCGCATTGCTAAATTTATATACATTCTCTCTCGTAGGAAAACACAAAACTCTCAAGCTCAGCATCAAATAAACGGACACATTTTCATTGGCACTTCTTAAGAGATAATATTTAAAAAAATTATAATATCAACTATCATTTTCACACCTCTTAGTACTATCATTTAATAGCAAATATCATTTTCTGCAAGATTATTCCGAAAATAATTCTCTTTCCATATTATTATGCTTTCTGCTTAAAAAGCTCTTAAATTTACATTAGATTTTCACTTACTTTCCTCAAAACACAAACTACATCTACATAGCTTATTAATGAAAGAAGACTTTTTCGACCAATGAAAAACTAACAATTTTAAAGCAACACAATGCCACCTGCCTTTTCCTTTTCTTTTCTTTTCTTTTCTTCTTTATATCTTTATCAATTATTCGAGAAATAAAATCTCTTACAGGAAAAAACTACACAAACCTAGAGCAGGATTTATTTTGGAAATTTTCAGTTTTCTCCCTTGTTTTCAGATGCAATATCTAAGTGAAAATCTAAGCAAAATAAGCAAAGTTTGTTTGAAAAGTAGCAAGTTTGAAAAAGCTAAAAACTAGTTTATTTTTGGATTTTCTCTAAGGTATAGTTGACTAGAGTGAGTAATTTTTGTTGAGTTGAAATCTTCTTGGAAATGTGTTAAGAATGTCTTTGATATATGTAATGGTATTTTTTGTTTTAATCGAGCTAATATTAATGGTGTAAGGATGGGTGATATAAAAGTAATATTTTTTAAGATATGTTAAGACTACTATGTTTCGTTAATTTCAATTGGCTTTCAGAAAGAAAAAATGCAAGTATTCTTAGTAGCTATGATATGGCATTAAAGGAAAACACTGAGTGAAGCTGAAGCTAGAATCTACTAAAATTGTATTATAATCTAAGTTTCAAAAGTTTTATTTCTACGTGGCAGCCCTCATAGCTCAGTCGGTAGAGCATCAGACTTTTAAGTACGAATGTAATCTGAGGGTCTGGGGTTCGAGTCCCCATGCGGGCTGAAGATAGTTTTTCTTTCTCTCTACTTCATATGCTGTAACAATTGAAACAATAAACTTCTGCCAGTTTAGAAATCTACTTTATAACTCTATATAGAAACCATTTTTATTATTATTATTATTATTATTATCATTATTGTTGTTGTTTTACTGGTCCTTCTTCTTGTTGTTACTATTATTATTATTAATGCATCAACTTTATTATACGTCAGTTATTTTCCTAAAAATCAGGCTGCATTTTCTGTGGTGCTATTCAATCGCTAGCGATATATGATATCGCCTATTCTTTCTCTATATAGACGCACTCCATCTCTAATGATTACTGCCGGAGAAAATACACACGGACAGCCGACTTGAAATCCTCCACCAGCCTCGCTGCATTTCTTATAGCGCTAATATCAATTATTCTCCCTCCACTTATATAGCTAAATACTACACTCGCCTCTTAACCTTACTATGGCAAACGGTCGACCAGAAGGAAAATTCTCCTTGCAAACTCTGCTTAACAATTCGCCTTTTCTAGCATCTCGACTCTGCCGACCGCTTTGCTAAATTTATATACATTCTCTCTCGTAGGAAAACACAAAACTCTCAAGCTCAGCATCAAATAAACGGACACATTTTCATTGGCACTTCTTAAGAGATAATATTTCAAAAAATTATGATATCAACTATCATTTTCACACCTCTTAGTACTATCATTTAATAGCAAATATCATTTTCTGCAAGATTATTCCGAAAATAATTCTCTTTCCATATTATTATGCGTTCTGCTTAAAAAGCTCTTAAATTTACATTAGATTTTCACTTACTTTCCTCAAAACACAAACTACATCTACATAGCTTATTAATGAAAGAAGACTTTTTCGACCAATGAAAAACTAACAATTTTAAAGCAACACAATGCCACCTGCCTTTTCCTTTTCTTTTCTTTTCTTTTCTTTTCTTCTTTATATCTTTATCAATTATTCGAGAAATAAAAACTCTTACAGGAAAAAACTACAGAAACCTACAGCAGGATTTATTTTGGAAATTTTCAGTTTTCTCCCTTGTTTTCAGATGCAATATCTAAGTGAAAATCTAAGCAAAATAAGCAAAGTTTGTTTGAAAAGTAGCAAGTTTGAAAAAGCTAAAAACTAGTTTATTTTTGGATTTTCTCTAAGGTATAGTTGACTAGAGTGAGTAATTTTTGTTGAGTTGAAATCTTCTTGGAAATGTGTTAAGAATGTCTTTGATATATGTAATGGTATTTTTTGTTTTAATCGAGCTAATATTAATGGTGTAAGGATGGGTGATATAAAAGTAATATTTTTTAAGATATGTTAAGACTACTATGTTTCGTTAATTTCAATTGGCTTTCAGAAAGAAAAAATGCAAGTATTCTTAGTAGCTATGATATGGCATTAAAGGAAAACACTGAGTGAAGCTGAAGCTAGAATCTACTAAAATTGTATTATAATCTAAGTTTCAAAAGTTTTATTTCTACGTGGCAGCCCTCATAGCTCAGTCGGTAGAGCATCAGACTTTTAAGTACGAATGTAATCTGAGGGTCTGGGGTTCGAGTCCCCATGCGGGCTGAAGATAGTTT
Source organism: Sepioteuthis lessoniana (assembly GCA_963585895.1). Lineage (NCBI taxonomy): Eukaryota > Metazoa > Mollusca > Cephalopoda > Myopsida > Loliginidae > Sepioteuthis > Sepioteuthis lessoniana. The sequence continues at coordinate 27,952,922 of OY757943.1, forward strand.
TTCTTTCTCTCTACTTCATATGCTGTAACAATTGAAACAATAAACTTCTGCCAGTTTAGAAATCTACTTTATAACTCTATATAGAAACCATTTTTATTATTATTATTATTATCATTATTGTTGTTGTTTTACTGGTCCTTCTTCTTGTTGTTACTATTATTATTATTAATGCATCAACTTTATTATACGTCAGTTATTTTCCTAAAAATCAGGCTGTATTTTCTGTGGTGCTATTCAATCGCTAGTGATATATGATATCGCCTATTCTTTCTCTATATAGACGCACTCCATCTCTAATGATTACTGCCGGAGAAAATACACACGGACAGCCGACTTGAAATCCTCCACCAGCCTCGCTGCATTTCTTATAGCGCTAATATCAATTATTCTCCCTCCACTTATATAGCTAAATACTACACTCGCCTCTTAACCTTACTATGGCAAACGGTCGACCAGAAGGAAAATTCTCCTTGCAAACTCTGCTTAACAATTCCCCTTTTCTAGCATCTCGACTCTGCCGACCGCTTTGCTAAATTTATATACATTCTCTCTCGTAGGAAAACACAAAACTCTCAAGCTCAGCATCAAATAAACGGACACATTTTCATTGGCACTTCTTAAGAGATAATATTTCAAAAAATTATAATATCAACTATCATTTTCACACCTCTTAGTACTATCATTTAATAGCAAATATCATTTTCTGCAAGATTATTCCGAAAATAATTCTCTTTCCATATTATTATGCTTTCTGCTTAAAAAGCTCTTAAATTTACATTAGATTTTCAGTTACTTTCCTCAAAACACAAACTACATCTACATAGCTTATTAATGAAAGAAGACTTTTTCGACCAATGAAAAACTAACAATTTTAAAGCAACACAATGCCACCTGCCTTTTCCTTTTCTTTTCTTTTCTTTTCTTTTCTTTTCTTCTTTATATCTTTATCAATTATTCGAGAAATAAAAACTCTTACAGGAAAAAACTACACAAACCTACAGCAGGATTTATTTTGGAAATTTTCAGTTTTCTCCCTTGTTTTCAGATGAAATATCTCAGTTAAAATCTAAGCAAAATAAGCAAAGTTTGTTTGAAAAGTAGCAAGTTTGAAAAAGCTAAAAACTAGTTTATTTTTGGATTTTCTCTAAGGTATAGTTGACTAGAGTGTGTAATTTTTGTTGAGTTGAAATCTTCTTGGAAATGTGTTAAGAATGTCTTTGATATATGTAATGGTATTTTTTGTTTTAATCGAGCTAATATTAATGGTGTAAGGATGGGTGATATAAAAGTAATATTTTTTAAGATATGTTAAGACTACTATGTTTCGTTAATTTCAATTGGCTTTCAGAAAGAAAAAATGCAAGTATTCTTAGTAGCTATGATATGGCATTAAAGGAAAACACTGAGTGAAGCTGAAGCTAGAATCTACTAAAATTGTATTATAATCTAAGTTTCAAAAGTTCTACTTCTACGTGGCAGCCCTCATAGCTCAGTCGGTAGAGCATCAGACTTTTAAGTACGAATGTAATCTGAGGGTCTGGGGTTCGAGTCCCCATGCGGGCTGAAGATAGTTTTTCTTTCTCTCTACTTCATATGCTGTAACAATTGAAACAATAAACTTCTGCCAGTTTAGAAATCTACTTTATAACTCTATATAGAAACCATTTTTATTATTATTATTATTATCATTATTGTTGTTGTTTTACTGGTCCTTCTTCTTGTTGTTACTATTATTATTATTAATGCATCAACTTTATTATACGTCAGTTATTTTCCTAAAAATCAGGCTGTATTTTCTGTGGTGCTATTCAATCGCTAGCGATATATGATATCGCCTATTCTTTCTCTATATAGACGCACTCCATCTCTAATGATTACTGCCGGAGAAAATACACACGGACAGCCGACTTGAAATCCTCCACCAGCCTCGCTGCATTTCTTATAGCGCTAATATCAATTATTCTCCCTCCACTTATATAGCTAAATACTACACTCGCCTCTTAACCTTACTATGGCAAACGGTCGACCAGAAGGAAAATTCTCCTTGCAAACTCTGCTTAACAATTCGCCTTTTCTAGCATCTCGACTCTGCCGACCGCATTGCTAAATTTATATACATTCTCTCTCGTAGGAAAACACAAAACTCTCAAGCTCAGCATCAAATAAACGGACACATTTTCATTGGCACTTCTTAAGAGATAATATTTCAAAAAATTATAATATCAACTATCATTTTCACACCTCTTAGTACTATCATTTAATAGCAAATATCATTTTCTGCAAGATTATTCCGAAAATAATTCTCTTTCCATATTATTATGCTTTCTGCTTAAAAAGCTCTTAAATTTACATTAGATTTTCACTTACTTTCCTCAAAACACAAACTACATCTACATAGCTTATTAATGAAAGAAGACTTTTTCGACCAATGAAAAACTAACAATTTTAAAGCAACACAATGCCACCTGCCTTTTCCTTTTCTTTTCTTTTCTTTTCTTTTCTTTTCTTCTTTATATCTTTATCAATTATTTGAGAAATAAAAACTCTTACAGGAAAAAACTACACAAACCTACAGCAGGATTTATTTTGGAAATTTTCAGTTTTCTCCCTTGTTTTCAGATGAAATATCTCAGTTAAAATCTAAGCAAAATAAGCAAAGTTTGTTTGAAAAGTAGCAAGTTTGAAAAAGCTAAAAACTAGTTTATTTTTGGATTTTCTCTAAGGTATAGTTGACTAGAGTGTGTAATTTTTGTTGAGTTGAAATCTTCTTGGAAATGTGTTAAGAATGTCTTTGATATATGTAATGGTATTTTTTGTTTTAATCGAGCTAATATTAATGGTGTAAGGATGGGTGATATAAAAGTAATATTTTTTAAGATATGTTAAGACTACTATGTTTCGTTAATTTCAATTGGCTTTCAGAAAGAAAAACTGCAAGTATTCTTAGTAGCTATGATATGGCATTAAAGGAAAACACTGAGTGAAGCTGAAGCTAGAATCTACTAAAATTGTATTATAATCTAAGTTTCAAAAGTTCTACTTCTACGTGGCAGCCCTCATAGCTCAGTCGGTAGAGCATCAGACTTTTAAGTACGAATGTAATCTGAGGGTCTGGGGTTCGAGTCCCCATGCGGGCTGAAGATAGTTTTTCTTTCTCTCTACTTCATATGCTGTAACAATTGAAACAATAAACTTCTGCCAGTTTAGAAATCTACTTTATAACTCTATATAGAAACCATTTTTATTATTATTATTATTATCATTATTGTTGTTGTTTTACTGGTCCTTCTTCTTGTTGTTACTATTATTATTATTAATGCATCAACTTTATTATACGTCAGTTATTTTCCTAAAAATCAGGCTGTATTTTCTGTGGTGCTATTCAATCGCTAGTGATATATGATATCGCCTATTCTTTCTCTATATAGACGCACTCCATCTCTAATGATTACTGCCGGAGAAAATACACACGGACAGCCGACTTGAAATCCTCCACCAGCCTCGCTGCATTTCTTATAGCGCTAATATCAATTATTCTCCCTCCACTTATATAGCTAAATACTACACTCGCCTCTTAACCTTACTATGGCAAACGGTCGACCAGAAGGAAAATTCTCCTTGCAAACTCTGCTTAACAATTCCCCTTTTCTAGCATCTCGACTCTGCCGACCGCTTTGCTAAATTTATATACATTCTCTCTCGTAGGAAAACACAAAACTCTCAAGCTCAGCATCAAATAAACGGACACATTTTCATTGGCACTTCTTAAGAGATAATATTTCAAAAAATTATAATATCAACTATCATTTTCACACCTCTTAGTACTATCATTTAATAGCAAATATCATTTTCTGCAAGATTATTCCGAAAATAATTCTCTTTCCATATTATTATGCTTTCTGCTTAAAAAGCTCTTAAATTTACATTAGATTTTCAGTTACTTTCCTCAAAACACAAACTACATCTACATAGCTTATTAATGAAAGAAGACTTTTTCGACCAATGAAAAACTAACAATTTTAAAGCAACACAATGCCACCTGCCTTTTCCTTTTCTTTTCTTTTCTTTTCTTCTTTATATCTTTATCAATTATTCGAGAAATAAAAACTCTTACAGGAAAAAACTACACAAACCTACAGCAGGATTTATTTTGGAAATTTTCAGTTTTCTCCCTTGTTTTCAGATGCAATATCTAAGTGAAAATCTAAGCAAAATAAGCAAAGTTTGTTTGAAAAGTAGCAAGTTTGAAAAAGCTAAAAACTAGTTTATTTTTGGATTTTCTCTAAGGTATAGTTGACTAGAGTGAGTAATTTTTGTTGAGTTGAAATCTTCTTGGAAATGTGTTAAGAATGTCTTTGATATATGTAATGGTATTTTTTGTTTTAATCGAGCTAATATTAATGGTGTAAGGATGGGTGATATAAAAGTAATATTTTTTAAGATATGTTAAGACTACTATGTTTCGTTAATTTCAATTGGCTTTCAGAAAGAAAAACTGCAAGTATTCTTAGTAGCTATGATATGGCATTAAAGGAAAACACTGAGTGAAGCTGAAGCTAGAATCTACTAAAATTGTATTATAATCTAAGTTTCAAAAGTTCTATTTCTACGTGGCAGCCCTCATAGCTCAGTCGGTAGAGCATCAGACTTTTAAGTACGAATGTAATCTGAGGGTCTGGGGTTCGAGTCCCCATGCGGGCTGAAGATAGTTTTTCTTTCTCTCTACTTCATATGCTGAAACAATAAACTTCTGCCAGTTTAGAAATCTACTTTATAACTCTATATAGAAAACATTTTTATTATTATTATTATTATTATTATCATTATTGTTGTTGTTTTACTGGTCCTTCTTCTTGTTGTTACTATTATTATTATTAATGCATCAACTTTATTATACGTCAGTTATTTTCCTAAAAATCAGGCTGCATTTTCTGTGGTGCTATTCAATCGCTAGCGATATATGATATCGCCTATTCTTTCTCTATATAGACGCACTCCATCTCTAATGATTACTGCCGGAGAAAATACACACGGACAGCCGACTTGAAATCCTCCACCAGCCTCGCTGCATTTCTTATAGCGCTAATATCAATTATTCTCCCTCCACTTATATAGCTAAATACTACACTCGCCTCTTAACCTTACTATGGCAAACGGTCGACCAGAAGGAAAATTCTCCTTGCAAACTCTGCTTAACAATTCGCCTTTTCTAGCATCTCGACTCTGCCGACCGCTTTGCTAAATTTATATACATTCTCTCTCGTAGGAAAACACAAAACTCTCAAGCTCAGCATCAAATAAACGGACACATTTTCATTGGCACTTCTTAAGAGATAATATTTCAAAAAATTATAATATCAACTATCATTTTCACACCTCTTAATACTATCATTTAATAGCAAATATCATTTTCTGCAAGATTATTCCGAAAATAATTCTCTTTCCATATTATTATGCGTCCTGCTTAAAAAGCTCTTAAATTTACATTAGATTTTCAGTTACTTTCCTCAAAACACAAACTACATCTACATAGCTTATTAATGAAAGAAGACTTTTTCGACCAATGAAAAACTAACAATTTTAAAGCAACACAATGCCACCTGCCTTTTCCTTTTCTTTTCTTTTCTTTTCTTCTTTATATCTTTATCAATTATTCGAGAAATAAAAACTCTTACAGGAAAAACTACACAAACCTACAGCAGGATTTATTTTGGAAATTTTCAGTTTTCTCCCTTGTTTTCAGATGCAATATCTAAGTGAAAATCTAAGCAAAATAAGCAAAGTTTGTTTGAAACGTAGCAAGTTTGAAAAAGCTAAAAACTAGTTTATTTTTGGATTTTCTTTAAGGTATAGTTGACTAGAGTGAGTAATTTTTGTTGAGTTGAAATCTTCTTGGAAATGTGTTAAGAATGTCTTTGATATATGTAATGGTATTTTTTGTTTTAATCGAGCTAATATTAATGGTGTAAGGATGGGTGATATAAAAGTAATATTTTTTAAGATATGTTAAGACTACTATGTTTCGTTAATTTCAATTGGCTTTCAGAAAAAAAAAAATGCAAGTATTCTTAGTAGCTATGATATGGCATTAAAGGAAAACACTGAGTGAAGCTGAAGCTAGAATCTACTAAAATTGTATTATAATCTAAGTTTCAAAAGTTCTATTTCTACGTGGCAGCCCTCATAGCTCAGTCGGTAGAGCATCAGACTTTTAAGTACGAATGTAATCTGAGGGTGTGGGGTTCGAGTCCCCATGCGGGCTGAAGATAGTTTTTCTTTCTCTCTACTTCATATGCTGTAACAATTGAAACAATAAACTTCTGCCAGTTTAGAAATCTACTTTATAACTCTATATAGAAAACATTTTTATTATTATTATTATTATTATTATCATTATTGTTGTTGTTTTACTGGTCCTTCTTCTTGTTGTTACTATTATTATTATTAATGCATCAACTTTATTATACGTCAGTTATTTTCCTAAAAATCAGGCTGCATTTTCTGTGGTGCTATTCAATCGCTAGCGATATATGATATCGCCTATTCTTTCTCTATATAGACGCACTCCATCTCTAATGATTACTGCCGGAGAAAATACACACGGACAGCCGACTTGAAATCCTCCACCAGCCTCGCTGCATTTCTTATAGCGCTAATATCAATTATTCTCCCTCCACTTATATAGCTAAATACTACACTCGCCTCTTAACCTTACTATGGCAAACGGTCGACCAGAAGGAAAATTCTCCTTTCAAACCTTCCAAACTCTGCTTAACAATTCGCCTTTTCTAGCATCTCGCCTCTGCCGACCGCTTTGCTAAATTTATATACATTCTCTCTCGTAGGAAAACACAAAACTCTCAAGCTCAGCATCAAATAAACGGACACATTTTCATTGGCACTTCTTAAGAGATAATATTTCAAAAAATTATAATATCAACTATCATTTTCACACCTCTTAGTACTATCATTTAATAGCAAATATCATTTTCTGCAAGATTATTCCGAAAATAATTCTCTTTCCATGTTATTATGCGTTCTGCTTAAAAAGCTCTTAAATTTACATTAGATTTTCACTTACTTTCCTCAAAACACAAACTACATCTACATAGCTTATTAATGAAAGAAGACTTTTTCGACCAATGAAAAACTAACAATTTTAAAGCAACACAATGCCACCTGCCTTTTCCTTTTCTTTTCTTTTCTTTTCTTTTCTTTCTTTTCTTCTTTATATCTTTATCAATTATTCGAGAAATAAAAACTCTTACAGGAAAAAACTACACAAACCTACAGCAGGATTTATTTTGGAAATTTTCAGTTTTCTCCCTTGTTTTCAGATGAAATATCTCAGTTAAAATCTAAGCAAAATAAGCAAAGTTTGTTTGAAAAGTAGCAAGTTTGAAAAAGCTAAAAACTAGTTTATTTTTGGATTTTCTCAAAGGTATAGTTGACTAGAGTGTGTAATTTTTGTTGAGTTGAAATCTTCTTGGAAATGTGTTAAGAATGTCTTTGATATATGTAATGGTATTTTTTGTTTTAATCGAGCTAATATTAATGGTGTAAGGATGGGTGATATAAAAGTAATATTTTTTAAGATATGTTAAGACTACTATGTTTCGTTAATTTCAATTGGCTTTCAGAAAGAAAAACTGCAAGTATTCTTAGTAGCTATGATATGGCATTAAAGGAAAACACTGAGTGAAGCTGAAGCTAGAATCTACTAAAATTGTATTATAATCTAAGTTTCAAAAGTTCTATTTCTACGTGGCAGCCCTCATAGCTCAGTCGGTAGAGCATCAGACTTTTAAGTACGAATGTAATCTGAGGGTGTGGGGTTCGAGTCCCCATGCGGGCTGAAGATAGTTTTTCTTTCTCTCTACTTCATATGCTGTAACAATTGAAACAATAAACTTCTGCCAGTTTAGAAATCTACTTTATAACTCTATATAGAAAACATTTTTATTATTATTATTATTATTATTATCATTATTGTTGTTGTTTTACTGGTCCTTCTTCTTGTTGTTACTATTATTATTATTAATGCATCAACATTATTATACGTCAGTTATTTTCCTAAAAATCAGGCTGCATTTTCTGTGGTGCTATTCAATCGCTAGCGATATATGATATCGCCTATTCTTTCTCTATATAGATGCACTCCATCTCTAATGATTACTGCCGGAGAAAATACACACGGACAGCCGACTTGAAATCCTCCACCAGCCTCGCTGCATTTCTTATAGCGCTAATATCAATTATTCTCCCTCCACTTATATAGCTAAATACTACACTCGCCTCTTAACCTTACTATGGCAAACGGTCGACCAGAAGGAAAATTCTCCTTTCAAACCTTCCAAACTCTGCTTAACAATTCGCCTTTTCTAGCATCTCGCCTCTGCCGACCGCTTTGCTAAATTTATATACATTCTCTCTCGTAGGAAAACACAAAACTCTCAAGCTCAGCATCAAATAAACGGACACATTTTCATTGGCACTTCTTAAGAGATAATATTTCAAAAAATTATAATATCAACTATCATTTTCACACCTCTTAGTACTATCATTTAATAGCAAATATCATTTTCTGCAAGATTATTCCGAAAATAATTCTCTTTCCATGTTATTATGCGTTCTGCTTAAAAAGCTCTTAAATTTACATTAGATTTTCACTTACTTTCCTCAAAACACAAACTACATCTACATAGCTTATTAATGAAAGAAGACTTTTTCGACCAATGAAAAACTAACAATTTTAAAGCAACACAATGCCACCTGCCTTTTCCTTTTCTTTTCTTTTCTTTTCTTCTTTATATCTTTATCAATTATTCGAGAAATAAAAACTCTTACAGGAAAAAACTACACAAACCTACAGCAGGATTTATTTTGGAAATTTTCAGTTTTCTCCCTTGTTTTCAGATGCAATATCTAAGTGAAAATCTAAGCAAAATAAGCAAAGTTTGTTTGAAAAGTAGCAAGTTTGAAAAAGCTAAAAACTAGTTTATTTTTGGATTTTCTCTAAGGTATAGTTGACTAGAGTGAGTAATTTTTGTTGAGTTGAAATCTTCTTGGAAATGTGTTAAGAATGTCTTTGATATATGTAATGGTATTTTTTGTTTTAATCGAGCTAATATTAATGGTGTAAGGATGGGTGATATAAAAGTAATATTTTTTAAGATATGTTAAGACTACTATGTTTCGTTAATTTCAATTGGCTTTCAGAAAGAAAAAATGCAAGTATTCTTAGTAGCTATGATATGGCATTAAAGGAAAACACTGAGTGAAGCTGAAGCTAGAATCTACTAAAATTGTATTATAATCTAAGTTTCAAAAGTTCTATTTCTACGTGGCAGCCCTCATAGCTTAGTCGGTAGAGCATCAGACTTTTAAGTACGAATGTAATCTGAGGGTCTGGGGTTCGAGTCCCCATGCGGGCTGAAGATAGTTTTTCTTTCTCTCTACTTCATATGCTGTAACAATTGAAACAATAAACTTCTGCCAGTTTAGAAATCTACTTTATAACTCTATATAGAAACCATTTTTATTATTATTATTATTATTATCATTATTGTTGTTGTTTTACTGGTCCTTCTTCTTGTTGTTACTATGATTATTATTAATGCATCAACTTTATTATACGTCAGTTATTTTCCTAAAAATCAGGCTGCATTTTCTGTGGTGCTATTCAATCGCTAGCGATATATGATATCGCCTATTCTTTCTCTATATAGACGCACTCCATCTCTAATGATTACTGCCGGAGAAAATACACACGGACAGCCGACTTGAAATCCTCCACCAGCCTCGCTGCATTTCTTATAGCGCTAATATCAATTATTCTCCCTCCACTTATATAGCTAAATACTACACTCGCCTCTTAACCTTACTATGGCAAACGGTCGACCAGAAGGAAAATTCTCCTTTCAAACCTTGCAAACTCTGCTTAACAATTCGCCTTTTCTAGCATCTCGCCTCTGCCGACCGCTTTGCTAAATTTATATACATTCTCTCTCGTAGGAAAACACAAAACTCTCAAGCTCAGCATCAAATAAACGGACACATTTTCATTGGCACTTCTTAAGAGATAATATTTCAAAAAATTATAATATCAACTATCATTTTCACACCTCTTAGTACTATCATTTAATAGCAAATATCATTTTCTGCAAGATTATTCCGAAAATAATTCTCTTTCCATGTTATTATGCGTTCTGCTTAAAAAGCTCTTAAATTTACATTAGATTTTCACTTTGTTTCCTCAAAACACAAACTACATCTACATAGCTTATTAATGAAAGAAGACTTTTTCGACCAATGAAAAACTAACAATTTTAAAGCAACACAATGCCACCTGCCTTTTCCTTTTCTTTTCTTTTCTTTTCTTCTTTATATCTTTATCAATTATTCGAGAAATAAAAACTCTTACAGGAAAAAACTACACAACCCTACAGCAGGATTTATTTTGGAAATTTTCAGTTTTCTCCCTTGTTTTCAGATGCAATATCTAAGTGAAAATCTAAGCAAAATAAGCAAAGTTTGTTTGAAAAGTAGCAAGTTTGAAAAAGCTAAAAACTAGTTTATTTTTGTATTTTCTCTAAGGTATAGTTGACTAGAGTGAGTAATTTTTGTTGAGTTGAAATCTTCTTGGAAATGTGTTAAGAATGTCTTTGATATATGTAATGGTATTTTTTGTTTTAATCGAGCTAATATTAATGGTGTAAGGATGGGTGATATAAAAGTAATATTTTTTAAGATATGTTAAGACTACTATGTTTCGTTAATTTCAATTGGCTTTCAGAAAGAAAAACTGCAAGTATTCTTAGTAGCTATGATATGGCATTAAAGGAAAACACTGAGTGAAGCTGAAGCTAGAATCTACTAAAATTGTATTATAATCTAAGTTTCAAAAGTTCTCTTTCTACGTGGCAGCCCTCATAGCTCAGTCGGTAGAGCATCAGACTTTTAAGTACGAATGTAATCTGAGGGTCTGGGGTTCGAGTCCCCATGCGGGCTGAAGATAGTTTTTCTTTCTCTCTACTTCATATGCTGTAACAATTGAAACAATAAACTTCTGCCAGTTTAGAAATCTACTTTATAACTCTATATAGAAAACATTTTTATTATTATTATTATTATTATTATCATTATTGTTGTTGTTTTACTGGTCCTTCTTCTTGTTGTTCCTATTATTATTATTAATGCATCAACTTTATTATACGTCAGTTATTTTCCTAAAAATCAGGCTGCATTTTCTGTGGTGCTATTCAATCGCTAGCGATATATGATATCGCCTATTCTTTCTCTATATAGACGCACTCCATCTCTAATGATTACTGCCGGAGAAAATACACACGGACAGCCGACTTGAAATCCTCCACCAGCCTCGCTGCATTTCTTATAGCGCTAATATCAATTATTCTCCCTCCACTTATATAGCTAAATACTACACTCGCCTCTTAACCTTACTATGGCAAACGGTCGACCAGAAGGAAAATTCTCCTTTCAAACCTTCCAAACTCTGCTTAACAATTCGCCTTTTCTAGCATCTCGCCTCTGCCGACCGCTTTGCTAAATTTATATACATTCTCTCTCGTAGGAAAACACAAAACTCTCAAGCTCAGCATCAAATAAACGGACACATTTTCATTGGCACTTCTTAAGAGATAATATTTCAAAAAATTATAATATCAACTATCATTTTCACACCTCTTAGTACTATCATTTAATAGCAAATATCATTTTCTGCAAGATTATTCCGAAAATAATTCTCTTTCCATGTTATTATGCGTTCTGCTTAAAAAGCTCTTAAATTTACATTAGATTTTCAGTTACTTTCCTCAAAACACAAACTACATCTACATAGCTTATTAATGAAAGAAGACTTTTTCGACCAATGAAAAACTAACAATTTTAAAGCAACACAATGCCACCTGCCTTTTCCTTTTCTTTTCTTTTCTTTTCTTCTTTATATCTTTATCAATTATTCGAGAAATAAAAACTCTTACAGGAAAAAACTACACAACCCTACAGCAGGATTTATTTTGGAAATTTTCAGTTTTCTCCCTTGTTTTCAGATGCAATATCTAAGTGAAAATCTAAGCAAAATAAGCAAAGTTTGTTTGAAAAGTAGCAAGTTTGAAAAAGCTAAAAACTAGTTTATTTTTGGATTTTCTCTAAGGTATAGTTGACTAGAGTGAGTAATTTTTGTTGAGTTGAAATCTTCTTGGAAATGTGTTAAGAATGTCTTTGATATATGTAATGGTATTTTTTGTTTTAATCGAGCTAATATTAATGGTGTAAGGATGGGTGATATAAAAGTAATATTTTTTAAGATATGTTAAGACTACTATGTTTCGTTAATTTCAATTGGCTTTCAGAAAGAAAAACTGCAAGTATTCTTAGTAGCTATGATATGGCATTAAAGGAAAACACTGAGTGAAGCTGAAGCTAGAATCTACTAAAATTGTATTATAATCTAAGTTTCAAAAGTTCTATTTCTACGTGGCAGCCCTCATAGCTCAGTCGGTAGAGCATCAGACTTTTAAGTACGAATGTAATCTGAGGGTCTGGGGTTCGAGTCCCCATGCGGGCTGAAGATAGTTTTTCTTTCTCTCTACTTCATATGCTGTAACAATTGAAACAATAAACTTCTGCCAGTTTAGAAATCTACTTTATAACTCTATATAGAAAACATTTTTATTATTATCATAATTGTTGTTGTTTTACTGGTCCTTCTTCTTGTTGTTACTATTATTATTATTAATGCATCAACTTTATTATACGTCAGTTATTTTCCTAAAAATCAGGCTGCATTTTCTGTGGTGCTATTCAATCGCTAGCGATATATGATATCGCCTATTCTTTCTCTATATAGACGCACTCCATCTCTAATGATTACTGCCGGAGAAAATACACACGGACAGCCGACTTGAAATCCTCCACCAGCCTCGCTGCATTTCTTATAGCGCTAATATCAATTATTCTCCCTCCACTTATATAGCTAAATACTACACTCGCCTCTTAACCTTACTATGGCAAACGGTCGACCAGAAGGAAAATTCTCCTTTCAAACCTTGCAAACTCTGCTTAACAATTCGCCTTTTCTAGCATCTCGCCTCTGCCGACCGCTTTGCTAAATTTATATACATTCTCTCTCGTAGGAAAACACAAAACTCTCAAGCTCAGCATCAAATAAACGGACACATTTTCATTGGCACTTCTTAAGAGATAATATTTCAAAAAATTATAATATCAACTATCATTTTCACACCTCTTAGTACTATCATTTAATAGCAAATATCATTTTCTGCAAGATTATTCCGAAAATAATTCTCTTTCCATATTATTATGCGTTCTGCTTAAAAAGCTCTTAAATTTACATTAGATTTTCACTTACTTTCCTCAAAACACAAACTACATCTACATAGCTTATTAATGAAAGAAGACTTTTTCGACCAATGAAAAACTAACAATTTTAAAGCAACACAATGCCACCTGCCTTTTCCTTTTCTTTTCTTTTCTTTTCTTCTTTATATCTTTATCAATTATTCGAGAAATAAAAACTCTTACAGGAAAAAACTACACAACCCTACAGCAGGATTTATTTTGGAAATTTTCAGTTTTCTCCCTTGTTTTCAGATGCAATATCTAAGTGAAAATCTAAGCAAAATAAGCAAAGTTTGTTTGAAAAGTAGCAAGTTTGAAAAAGCTAAAAACTAGTTTATTTTTGGATTTTCTCTAAGGTATAGTTGACTAGAGTGAGTAATTTTTGTTGAGTTGAAATCTTCTTGGAAATGTGTTAAGAATGTCTTTGATATATGTAATGGTATTTTTTGTTTTAATCGAGCTAATATTAATGGTGTAAGGATGGGTGATATAAAAGTAATATTTTTTAAGATATGTTAAGACTACTATGTTTCGTTAATTTCAATTGGCTTTCAGAAAGAAAAACTGCAAGTATTCTTAGTAGCTATGATATGGCATTAAAGGAAAACACTGAGTGAAGCTGAAGCTAGAATCTACTAAAATTGTATTATAATCTAAGTTTCAAAAGTTCTATTTCTACGTGGCAGCCCTCATAGCTCAGTCGGTAGAGCATCAGACTTTTAAGTACGAATGTAATCTGAGGGTCTGGGGTTCGAGTCCCCATGCGGGCTGAAGATAGTTTTTCTTTCTCTCTACTTCATATGCTGTAACAATTGAAACAATAAACTTCTGCCAGTTTAGAAATCTACTTTATAACTCTATATAGAAAACATTTTTATTATTATTATTATTATTATTATCATTATTGTTGTTGTTTTACTGGTCCTTCTTCTTGTTGTTACTATTATTATTATTAATGCATCAACTTTATTATACGTCAGTTATTTTCCTAAAAATCAGGCTGCATTTTCTGTGGTGCTATTCAATCGCTAGCGATATATGATATCGCCTATTCTTTCTCTATATAGACGCACTCCATCTCTAATGATTACTGCCGGAGAAAATACACACGGACAGCCGACTTGAAATCCTCCACCAGCCTCGCTGCATTTCTTATAGCGCTAATATCAATTATTCTCCCTCCACTTATATAGCTAAATACTACACTCGCCTCTTAACCTTACTATGGCAAACGGTCGACCAGAAGGAAAATTCTCCTTGCAAACTCTGCTTAACAATTCGCCTTTTCTAGCATCTCGACTCTGCCGACCGCTTTGCTAAATTTATATACATTCTCTCTCGTAGGAAAACACAAAACTCTCAAGCTCAGCATCAAATAAACGGACACATTTTCATTGGCACTTCTTAAGAGATAATATTTCAAAAAATTATAATATCAACTATCATTTTCACACCTCTTAGAACTATCATTTAATAGCAAATATCATTTTCTGCAAGATTATTCCGAAAATAATTCTCTTTCCATGTTATTATGCGTTCTGCTTAAAAAGCTCTTAAATTTACATTAGATTTTCACTTACTTTCCTCAAAACACAAACTACATCTACATAGCTTATTAATGAAAGAAGACTTTTTCGACCAATGAAAAACTAACAATTTTAAAGCAACACAATGCCACCTGCCTTTTCCTTTTCTTTTCTTTTCTTTTCTTCTTTATATCTTTATCAATTATTCGAGAAATAAAAACTCTTACAGGAAAAAACTACACAAACCTAGAGCAGGATTTATTTTGGAAATTTTCAGTTTTCTCCCTTGTTTTCAGATGCAATATCTAAGTGAAAATCTAAGCAAAATAAGCAAAGTTTGTTTGAAAAGTAGCAAGTTTGAAAAAGCTAAAAACTAGTTTATTTTTGTATTTTCTCTAAGGTATAGTTGACTAGAGTGAGTAATTTTTGTTGAGTTGAAATCTTCTTGGAAATGTGTTAAGAATGTCTTTGATATATGTAATGGTATTTTTTGTTTTAATCGAGCTAATATTAATGGTGTAAGGATGGGTGATATAAAAGTAATATTTTTTAAGATATGTTAAGACTACTATGTTTCGTTAATTTCAATTGGCTTTCAGAAAGAAAAACTGCAAGTATTCTTAGTAGCTATGATATGGCATTAAAGGAAAACACTGAGTGAAGCTGAAGCTAGAATCTACTAAAATTGTATTATAATCTAAGTTTCAAAAGTTCTATTTCTACGTGGCAGCCCTCATAGCTCAGTCGGTAGAGCATCAGACTTTTAAGTACGAATGTAATCTGAGGGTCTGGGGTTCGAGTCCCCATGCGGGCTGAAGATAGTTTTTCTTTCTCTCTACTTCATATGCTGTAACAATTGAAACAATAAACTTCTGCCAGTTTAGAAATCTACTTTATAACTCTATATAGAAAACATTTTTATTATTATTATTATTATTATCATTATTGTTGTTGTTTTACTGGTCCTTCTTCTTGTTGTTACTATTATTATTATTAATGCATCAACTTTATTATACGTCAGTTATTTTCCTAAAAATCAGGCTGCATTTTCTGTGGTGCTATTCAATCGCTAGCGATATATGATATCGCCTATTCTTTCTCTATATAGACGCACTCCATCTCGAATGATTACTGCCGGAGAAAATACACACGGACAGCCGACTTGAAATCCTCCACCAGCCTCGCTGCATTTCTTATAGCGCTAATATCAATTATTCTCCCTCCACTTATATAGCTAAATACTACACTCGCCTCTTAACCTTACTATGGCAAACGGTCGACCAGAAGGAAAATTCTCCTTTCAAACCTTGCAAACTCTGCTTAACAATTCGCCTTTTCTAGCATCTCGCCTCTGCCGACCGCTTTGCTAAATTTATATACATTCTCTCTCGTAGGAAAACACAAAACTCTCAAGCTCAGCATCAAATAAACGGACACATTTTCATTGGCACTTCTTAAGAGATAATATTTCAAAAAATTATAATATCAACTATCATTTTCACACCTCTTAGTACTATCATTTAATAGCAAATATCATTTTCTGCAAGATTATTCCGAAAATAATTCTCTTTCCATATTATTATGCGTTCTGCTTAAAAAGCTCTTAAATTTACATTAGATTTTCACTTACTTTCCTCAAAACACAAACTACATCTACATAGCTTATTAATGAAAGAAGACTTTTTCGACCAATGAAAAACTAACAATTTTAAAGCAACACAATGCCACCTGCCTTTTCCTTTTCTTTTCTTTTCTTTTCTTCTTTATATCTTTATCAATTATTCGAGAAATAAAAACTCTTACAGGAAAAAACTACACAACCCTACAGCAGGATTTATTTTGGAAATTTTCAGTTTTCTCCCTTGTTTTCAGATGCAATATCTAAGTGAAAATCTAAGCAAAATAAGCAAAGTTTGTTTGAAAAGTAGCAAGTTTGAAAAAGCTAAAAACTAGTTTATTTTTGGATTTTCTCTAAGGTATAGTTGACTAGAGTGAGTAATTTTTGTTGAGTTGAAATCTTCTTGGAAATGTGTTAAGAATGTCTTTGATATATGTAATGGTATTTTTTGTTTTAATCGAGCTAATATTAATGGTGTAAGGATGGGTGATATAAAAGTAATATTTTTTAAGATATGTTAAGACTACTATGTTTCGTTAATTTCAATTGGCTTTCAGAAAGAAAAACTGCAAGTATTCTTAGTAGCTATGATATGGCATTAAAGGAAAACACTGAGTGAAGCTGAAGCTAGAATCTACTAAAATTGTATTATAATCTAAGTTTCAAAAGTTCTATTTCTACGTGGCAGCCCTCATAGCTCAGTCGGTAGAGCATCAGACTTTTAAGTACGAATGTAATCTGAGGGTCTGGGGTTCGAGTCCCCATGCGGGCTGAAGATAGTTTTTCTTTCTCTCTACTTCATATGCTGTAACAATTGAAACAATAAACTTCTGCCAGTTTAGAAATCTACTTTATAACTCTATATAGAAACCATTTTTATTATTATTATTATTATTATCATTATTGTTGTTGTTTTACTGGTCCTTCTTATTGTTGTTACTATTATTATTATTAATGCATCAACTTTATTATACGTCAGTTATTTTCCTAAAAATCAGGCTGCATTTTCTGTGGTGCTATTCAATCGCTAGCGATATATGATATCGCCTATTCTTTCTCTATATAGACGCACTCAATCTCTAATGATTACTGCCGGAGAAAATACACACGGACAGCCGACTTGAAATCCTCCACCAGCCTCGCTGCATTTCTTATAGCGCTAATATCAATTATTCTCCCTCCACTTATATAGCTAAATACTACACTCGCCTCTTAACGTTACTATGGCAAACGGTCGACCAGAAGGAAAATTCTCCTTTCAAACCTTGCAAACTCTGCTTAACAATTCGCCTTTTCTAGCATCTCGCCTCTGCCGACCGCTTTGCTAAATTTATATACATTCTCTCTCGTAGGAAAACACAAAACTCTCAAGCTCAGCATCAAATAAACGGACACATTTTCATTGGCACTTCTTAAGAGATAATATTTCAAAAAATTAAAATATCAACTATCATTTTCACACCTCTTAGTACTATCATTTAATAGCAAATATCATTTTCTGCAAGATTATTCCGAAAATAATTCTCTTTCCATATTATTATGCGTTCTGCTTAAAAAGCTCTTAAATTTACATTAGATTTTCAGTTACTTTCCTCAAAACACAAACTACATCTACATAGCTTATTAATGAAAGAAGACTTTTTCGACCAATGAAAAACTAACAATTTTAAAGCAACACAATGCCACCTGCCTTTTCCTTTTCTTTTCTTTTCTTCTTTATATCTTTATCAATTATTCGAGAAATAAAAACTCTTACAGGAAAAAACTACACAAACCTAGAGCAGGATTTATTTTGGAAATTTTCAGTTTTCTCCCTTGTTTTCAGATGCAATATCTAAGTGAAAATCTAAGCAAAATAAGCAAAGTTTGTTTGAAAAGTAGCAAGTTTGAAAAAGCTAAAAACTAGTTTATTTTTGTATTTTCTCTAAGGTATAGTTGACTAGAGTGAGTAATTTTTGTTGAGTTGAAATCTTCTTGGAAATGTGTTAAGAATGTCTTTGATATATGTAATGGTATTTTTTGTTTTAATCGAGCTAATATTAATGGTGTAAGGATGGGTGATATAAAAGTAATATTTTTTAAGATATGTTAAGACTACTATGTTTCGTTAATTTCAATTGGCTTTCAGAAAGAAAAACTGCAAGTATTCTTAGTAGCTATGATATGGCATTAAAGGAAAACACTGAGTGAAGCTGAAGCTAGAATCTACTAAAATTGTATTATAATCTAAGTTTCAAAAGTTCTATTTCTACGTGGCAGCCCTCATAGCTCAGTCGGTAGAGCATCAGACTTTTAAGTACGAATGTAATCTGAGGGTCTGGGGTTCGAGTCCCCATGCGGGCTGAAGATAGTTTTTCTTTCTCTCTACTTCATATGCTGTAACAATTGAAACAATAAACTTCTGCCAGTTTAGAAATCTACTTTATAACTCTATATAGAAACCATTTTTATTATTATTATTATTATTTTTGTTGTTGTTGTTGTTGTTGCTGTTTTACTGGTCCTTCTTCTTGTTGTTACTATTATTATTATTAATGCATCAACTTTATTATACGTCAGTTATTTTCCTAAAAATCAGGCTGCATTTTCTGTGGTGCTATTCAATCGCTAGCGATATATGATATCGCCTATTCTTTCTCTATATAGACGCACTCCATCTCTAATGATTACTGCCGGAGAAAATACACACGGACAGCCGACTTGAAATCCTCCACCAGCCTCGCTGCATTTCTTATAGCGCTAATATCAATTATTCTCCCTCCACTTATATAGCTAAATACTACACTCGCCTCTTAACCTTACTATGGCAAACGGTCGACCAGAAGGAAAATTCTCCTTGCAAACTCTGCTTAACAATTCGCCTTTTCTAGCATCTCGACTCTGCCGACCGCTTTGCTAAATTTATATACATTCTCTCTCGTAGGAAAACACAAAACTCTCAAGCTCAGCATCAAATAAACGGACACATTTTCATTGGCACTTCTTAAGAGATAATATTTCAAAAAATTATAATATCAACTATCATTTTCACACCTCTTAGTACTATCATTTAATAGCAAATATCATTTTCTGCAAGATTATTCCGAAAATAATTCTCTTTCCATGTTATTATGCGTTCTGCTTAAAAAGCTCTTAAATTTACATTAGATTTTCACTTACTTTCCTCAAAACACAAACTACATCTACATAGCTTATTAATGAAAGAAGACTTTTTCGACCAATGAAAAACTAACAATTTTAAAGCAACACAATGCCACCTGCCTTTTCCTTTTCTTTTCTTTTCTTTTCTTCTTTATATCTTTATCAATTATTCGAGAAATAAAAACTCTTACAGGAAAAAACTACACAAACCTAGAGCAGGATTTATTTTGGAAATTTTCAGTTTTCTCCCTTGTTTTCAGATGCAATATCTAAGTGAAAATCTAAGCAAAATAAGCAAAGTTTGTTTGAAAAGTAGCAAGTTTGAAAAAGCTAAAAACTAGTTTATTTTTGGATTTTCTCTAAGGTATAGTTGACTAGAGTGAGTAATTTTTGTTGAGTTGAAATCTTCTTGGAAATGTGTTAAGAATGTCTTTGATATATGTAATGGTATTTTTTGTTTTAATCGAGCTAATATTAATGGTGTAAGGATGGGTGATATAAAAGTAATATTTTTTAAGATATGTTAAGACTACTATGTTTCGTTAATTTCAATTGGCTTTCAGAAAGAAAAACTGCAAGTATTCTTAGTAGCTATGATATGGCATTAAAGGAAAACACTGAGTGAAGCTGAAGCTAGAATCTACTAAAATTGTATTATAATCTAAGTTTCAAAAGTTCTATTTCTACGTGGCAGCCCTCATAGCTCAGTCGGTAGAGCATCAGACTTTTAAGTACGAATGTAATCTGAGGGTCTGGGGTTCGAGTCCCCATGCGGGCTGAAGATAGTTTTTCTTTCTCTCTACTTCATATGCTGTAACAATTGAAACAATAAACTTCTGCCAGTTTAGAAATCTACTTTATAACTCTATATAGAAAACATTTTTATTATTATTATTATTATTATCATTATTGTTGTTGTTTTACTGGTCCTTCTTCTTCTTGTTACTATTATTATTATTAATGCATCAACTTTATTATACGTCAGTTATTTTCCTAAAAATCAGGCTGCATTTTCTGTGGTGCTATTCAATCGCTAGCGATATATGATATCGCCTATTCTTTCTCTATATAGACGCACTCCATCTCTAATGATTACTGCCGGAGAAAATACACACGGACAGCCGACTTGAAATCCTCCACCAGCCTCGCTGCATTTCTTATAGCGCTAATATCAATTATTCTCCCTCCACTTATATAGCTAAATACTACACTCGCCTCTTAACCTTACTATGGCAAACGGTCGACCAGAAGGAAAATTCTCCTTTCAAACCTTGCAAACTCTGCTTAACAATTCGCCTTTTCTAGCATCTCGCCTCTGCCGACCGCTTTGCTAAATTTATATACATTCTCTCTCGTAGGAAAACACAAAACTCTCAAGCTCAGCATCAAATAAACGGACACATTTTCATTGGCACTTCTTAAGAGATAATATTTCAAAAAATTATAATATCAACTATCATTTTCACACCTCTTAGTACTATCATTTAATAGCAAATATCATTTTCTGCAAGATTATTCCGAAAATAATTCTCTTTCCATATTATTATGCGTTCTGCTTAAAAAGCTCTTAAATTTACATTAGATTTTCAGTTACTTTCCTCAAAACACAAACTACATCTACATAGCTTATTAATGAAAGAAGACTTTTTCGACCAATGAAAAACTAACAATTTTAAAGCAACACAATGCCACCTGCCTTTTCCTTTTCTTTTCTTTTCTTTTCTTCTTTATATCTTTATCAATTATTCGAGAAATAAAAACTCTTACAGGAAAAAACTACACAACCCTACTGCAGGATTTATTTTGGAAATTTTCAGTTTTCTCCCTTGTTTTCAGATGCAATATCTAAGTGAAAATCTAAGCAAAATAAGCAAAGTTTGTTTGAAAAGTAGCAAGTTTGAAAAAGCTAAAAACTAGTTTATTTTTGTATTTTCTCTAAGGTATAGTTGACTAGAGTGAGTAATTTTTGTTGAGTTGAAATCTTCTTGGAAATGTGTTAAGAATGTCTTTGATATATGTAATGGTATTTTTTGTTTTAATCGAGCTAATATTAATGGTGTAAGGATGGGTGATATAAAAGTAATATTTTTTAAGATATGTTAAGACTACTATGTTTCGTTAATTTCAATTGGCTTTCAGAAAGAAAAACTGCAAGTATTCTTAGTAGCTATGATATGGCATTAAAGGAAAACACTGAGTGAAGCTGAAGCTAGAATCTACTAAAATTGTATTATAATCTAAGTTTCAAAAGTTCTATTTCTACGTGGCAGCCCTCATAGCTCAGTCGGTAGAGCATCAGACTTTTAAGTACGAATGTAATCTGAGGGTCTGGGGTTCGAGTCCCCATGCGGGCTGAAGATAGTTTTTCTTTCTCTCTACTTCATATGCTGTAACAATTGAAACAATAAACTTCTGCCAGTTTAGAAATCTACTTTATAACTCTATATAGAAACCATTTTTATTATTATTATTATTATTTTTGTTGTTGTTGTTGTTGTTGCTGTTTTACTGGTCCTTCTTCTTGTTGTTACTATTATTATTATTAATGCATCAACTTTATTATACGTCAGTTATTTTCCTAAAAATCAGGCTGCATTTTCTGTGGTGCTATTCAATCGCTAGCGATATATGATATCGCCTATTCTTTCTCTATATAGACGCACTCCATCTCTAATGATTACTGCCGGAGAAAATACACACGGACAGCCGACTTGAAATCCTCCACCAGCCTCGCTGCATTTCTTATAGCGCTAATATCAATTATTCTCCCTCCACTTATATAGCTAAATACTACACTCGCCTCTTAACCTTACTATGGCAAACGGTCGACCAGAAGGAAAATTCTCCTTGCAAACTCTGCTTAACAATTCGCCTTTTCTAGCATCTCGACTCTGCCGACCGCTTTGCTAAATTTATATACATTCTCTCTCGTAGGAAAACACAAAACTCTCAAGCTCAGCATCAAATAAACGGACACATTTTCATTGGCACTTCTTAAGAGATAATATTTCAAAAAATTATAATATCAACTATCATTTTCACACCTCTTAGTACTATCATTTAATAGCAAATATCATTTTCTGCAAGATTATTCCGAAAATAATTCTCTTTCCATGTTATTATGCGTTCTGCTTAAAAAGCTCTTAAATTTACATTAGATTTTCACTTACTTTCCTCAAAACACAAACTACATCTACATAGCTTATTAATGAAAGAAGACTTTTTCGACCAATGAAAAACTAACAATTTTAAAGCAACACAATGCCACCTGCCTTTTCCTTTTCTTTTCTTTTCTTTTCTTCTTTATATCTTTATCAATTATTCGAGAAATAAAAACTCTTACAGGAAAAAACTACACAAACCTAGAGCAGGATTTATTTTGGAAATTTTCAGTTTTCTCCCTTGTTTTCAGATGCAATATCTAAGTGAAAATCTAAGCAAAATAAGCAAAGTTTGTTTGAAAAGTAGCAAGTTTGAAAAAGCTAAAAACTAGTTTATTTTTGTATTTTCTCTAAGGTATAGTTGACTAGAGTGAGTAATTTTTGTTGAGTTGAAATCTTCTTGGAAATGTGTTAAGAATGTCTTTGATATATGTAATGGTATTTTTTGTTTTAATCGAGCTAATATTAATGGTGTAAGGATGGGTGATATAAAAGTAATATTTTTTAAGATATGTTAAGACTACTATGTTTCGTTAATTTCAATTGGCTTTCAGAAAGAAAAACTGCAAGTATTCTTAGTAGCTATGATATGGCATTAAAGGAAAACACTGAGTGAAGCTGAAGCTAGAATCTACTAAAATTGTATTATAATCTAAGTTTCAAAAGTTCTATTTCTACGTGGCAGCCCTCATAGCTCAGTCGGTAGAGCATCAGACTTTTAAGTACGAATGTAATCTGAGGGTCTTGGGTTCGAGTCCCCATGCGGGCTGAAGATAGTTTTTCTTTCTCTCTACTTCATATGCTGTAACAATTGAAACAATAAACTTCTGCCAGTTTAGAAATCTACTTTATAACTCTATATAGAAAACATTTTTATTATTATTATTATTATTATCATTATTGTTGTTGTTTTACTGGTCCTTCTTCTTGTTGTTACTATTATTATTATTAATGCATCAACTTTATTATACGTCAGTTATTTTCCTAAAAATCAGGCTGCATTTTCTGTGGTGCTATTCAATCGCTAGCGATATATGATATCGCCTATTCTTTCTCTATATAGACGCACTCCATCTCTAATGATTACTGCCGGAGAAAATACACACGGACAGCCGACTTGAAATCCTCCACCAGCCTCGCTGCATTTCTTATAGCGCTAATATCAATTATTCTCCCTCCACTTATATAGCTAAATACTACACTCGCCTCTTAACCTTACTATGGCAAACGGTCGACCAGAAGGAAAATTCTCCTTTCAAACCTTGCAAACTCTGCTTAACAATTCGCCTTTTCTAGCATCTCGCCTCTGCCGACCGCTTTGCTAAATTTATATACATTCTCTCTCGTAGGAAAACACAAAACTCTCAAGCTCAGCATCAAATAAACGGACACATTTTCATTGGCACTTCTTAAGAGATAATATTTCAAAAAATTATAATATCAACTATCATTTTCACACCTCTTAGTACTATCATTTAATAGCAAATATCATTTTCTGCAAGATTATTCCGAAAATAATTCTCTTTCCATATTATTATGCGTTCTGCTTAAAAAGCTCTTAAATTTACATTAGATTTTCAGTTACTTTCCTCAAAACACAAACTACATCTACATAGCTTATTAATGAAAGAAGACTTTTTCGACCAATGAAAAACTAACAATTTTAAAGCAACACAATGCCACCTGCCTTTTCCTTTTCTTTTCTTTTCTTTTCTTCTTTATATCTTTATCAATTATTCGAGAAATAAAAACTCTTACAGGAAAAAACTACACAACCCTACAGCAGGATTTATTTTGGAAATTTTCAGTTTTCTCCCTTGTTTTCAGATGCAATATCTAAGTGAAAATCTAAGCAAAATAAGCAAAGTTTGTTTGAAAAGTAGCAAGTTTGAAAAAGCTAAAAACTAGTTTATTTTTGTATTTTCTCTAAGGTATAGTTGACTAGAGTGAGTAATTTTTGTTGAGTTGAAATCTTCTTGGAAATGTGTTAAGAATGTCTTTGATATATGTAATGGTATTTTTTGTTTTAATCGAGCTAATATTAATGGTGTAAGGATGGGTGATATAAAAGTAATATTTTTTAAGATATGTTAAGACTACTATGTTTCGTTAATTTCAATTGGCTTTCAGAAAGAAAAACTGCAAGTATTCTTAGTAGCTATGATATGGCATTAAAGGAAAACACTGAGTGAAGCTGAAGCTAGAATCTACTAAAATTGTATTATAATCTAAGTTTCAAAAGTTCTATTTCTACGTGGCAGCCCTCATAGCTCAGTCGGTAGAGCATCAGACTTTTAAGTACGAATGTAATCTGAGGGTCTGGGGTTCGAGTCCCCATGCGGGCTGAAGATAGTTTTTCTTTCTCTCTACTTCATATGCTGTAACAATTGAAACAATAAACTTCTGCCAGTTTAGAAATCTACTTTATAACTCTATATAGAAAACATTTTTATTATTATTATTATTATTATCATTATTGTTGTTGTTTTACTGGTCCTTCTTATTGTTGTTACTATTATTATTATTAATGCATCAACTTTATTATACGTCAGTTATTTTCCTAAAAATCAGGCTGCATTTTCTGTGGTGCTATTCAATCGCTAGCGATATATGATATCGCCTATTCTTTCTCTATATAGACGCACTCAATCTCTAATGATTACTGCCGGAGAAAATACACACGGACAGCCGACTTGAAATCCTCCACCAGCCTCGCTGCATTTCTTATAGCGCTAATATCAATTATTCTCCCTCCACTTATATAGCTAAATACTACACTCGCCTCTTAACCTTACTATGGCAAACGGTCGACCAGAAGGAAAATTCTCCTTTCAAACCTTGCAAACTCTGCTTAACAATTCGCCTTTTCTAGCATCTCGCCTCTGCCGACCGCTTTGCTAAATTTATATACATTCTCTCTCGTAGGAAAACACAAAACTCTCAAGCTCAGCATCAAATAAACGGACACATTTTCATTGGCACTTCTTAAGAGATAATATTTCAAAAAATTAAAATATCAACTATCATTTTCACACCTCTTAGTACTATCATTTAATAGCAAATATCATTTTCTGCAAGATTATTCCGAAAATAATTCTCTTTCCATATTATTATGCGTTCTGCTTAAAAAGCTCTTAAATTTACATTAGATTTTCAGTTACTTTCCTCAAAACACAAACTACATCTACATAGCTTATTAATGAAAGAAGACTTTTTCGACCAATGAAAAACTAACAATTTTAAAGCAACACAATGCCACCTGCCTTTTCCTTTTCTTTTCTTTTCTTCTTTATATCTTTATCAATTATTCGAGAAATAAAAACTCTTACAGGAAAAAACTACACAAACCTAGAGCAGGATTTATTTTGGAAATTTTCAGTTTTCTCCCTTGTTTTCAGATGCAATATCTAAGTGAAAATCTAAGCAAAATAAGCAAAGTTTGTTTGAAAAGTAGCAAGTTTGAAAAAGCTAAAAACTAGTTTATTTTTGTATTTTCTCTAAGGTATAGTTGACTAGAGTGAGTAATTTTTGTTGAGTTGAAATCTTCTTGGAAATGTGTTAAGAATGTCTTTGATATATGTAATGGTATTTTTTGTTTTAATCGAGCTAATATTAATGGTGTAAGGATGGGTGATATAAAAGTAATATTTTTTAAGATATGTTAAGACTACTATGTTTCGTTAATTTCAATTGGCTTTCAGAAAGAAAAACTGCAAGTATTCTTAGTAGCTATGATATGGCATTAAAGGAAAACACTGAGTGAAGCTGAAGCTAGAATCTACTAAAATTGTATTATAATCTAAGTTTCAAAAGTTCTATTTCTACGTGGCAGCCCTCATAGCTCAGTCGGTAGAGCATCAGACTTTTAAGTACGAATGTAATCTGAGGGTCTGGGGTTCGAGTCCCCATGCGGGCTGAAGATAGTTTTTCTTTCTCTCTACTTCATATGCTGTAACAATTGAAACAATAAACTTCTGCCAGTTTAGAAATCTACTTTATAACTCTATATAGAAACCATTTTTATTATTATTATTATTATTTTTGTTGTTGTTGTTGTTGTTGCTGTTTTACTGGTCCTTCTTCTTGTTGTTACTATTATTATTATTAATGCATCAACTTTATTATACGTCAGTTATTTTCCTAAAAATCAGGCTGCATTTTCTGTGGTGCTATTCAATCGCTAGCGATATATGATATCGCCTATTCTTTCTCTATATAGACGCACTCCATCTCTAATGATTACTGCCGGAGAAAATACACACGGACAGCCGACTTGAAATCCTCCACCAGCCTCGCTGCATTTCTTATAGCGCTAATATCAATTATTCTCCCTCCACTTATATAGCTAAATACTACACTCGCCTCTTAACCTTACTATGGCAAACGGTCGACCAGAAGGAAAATTCTCCTTGCAAACTCTGCTTAACAATTCGCCTTTTCTAGCATCTCGCCTCTGCCGACCGCTTTGCTAAATTTATATACATTCTCTCTCGTAGGAAAACACAAAACTCTCAAGCTCAGCATCAAATAAACGGACACATTTTCATTGGCACTTCTTAAGAGATAATATTTCAAAAAATTATAATATCAACTATCATTTTCACACCTCTTAGTACTATCATTTAATAGCAAATATCATTTTCTGCAAGATTATTCCGAAAATAATTCTCTTTCCATGTTATTATGCGTTCTGCTTAAAAAGCTCTTAAATTTACATTAGATTTTCACTTACTTTCCTCAAAACACAAACTACATCTACATAGCTTATTAATGAAAGAAGACTTTTTCGACCAATGAAAAACTAACAATTTTAAAGCAACACAATGCCACCTGCCTTTTCCTTTTCTTTTCTTTTCTTTTCTTCTTTATATCTTTGTCAATTATTCGAGAAATAAAAACTCTTACAGGAAAAAACTACACAACCCTACAGCAGGATTTATTTTGGAAATTTTCAGTTTTCTCCCTTGTTTTCAGATGCAATATCTAAGTGAAAATCTAAGCAAAATAAGCAAAGTTTGTTTGAAAAGTAGCAAGTTTGAAAAAGCTAAAAACTAGTTTATTTTTGTATTTTCTCTAAGGTATAGTTGACTAGAGTGAGTAATTTTTGTTGAGTTGAAATCTTCTTGGAAATGTGTTAAGAATGTCTTTGATATATGTAATGGTATTTTTTGTTTTAATCGAGCTAATATTAATGGTGTAAGGATGGGTGATATAAAAGTAATATTTTTTAAGATATGTTAAGACTACTATGTTTCGTTAATTTCAATTGGCTTTCAGAAAGAAAAACTGCAAGTATTCTTAGTAGCTATGATATGGCATTAAAGGAAAACACTGAGTGAAGCTGAAGCTAGAATCTACTAAAATTGTATTATAATCTAAGTTTCAAAAGTTCTATTTCTACGTGGCAGCCCTCATAGCTCAGTCGGTAGAGCATCAGACTTTTAAGTACGAATGTAATCTGAGGGTCTGGGGTTCGAGTCCCCATGCGGGCTGAAGATAGTTTTTCTTTCTCTCTACTTCATATGCTGTAACAATTGAAACAATAAACTTCTGCCAGTTTAGAAATCTACTTTATAACTCTATATAGAAACCATTTTTATTATTATTATTATTATTATCATTATTGTTGTTGTTTTACTGGTCCTTCTTATTGTTGTTACTATTATTATTATTAATGCATCAACTTTATTATACGTCAGTTATTTTCCTAAAAATCAGGCTGCATTTTCTGTGGTGCTATTCAATCGCTAGCGATATATGATATCGCCTATTCTTTCTCTATATAGACGCACTCAATCTCTAATGATTACTGCCGGAGAAAATACACACGGACAGCCGACTTGAAATCCTCCACCAGCCTCGCTGCATTTCTTATAGCGCTAATATCAATTATTCTCCCTCCACTTATATAGCTAAATACTACACTCGCCTCTTAACCTTACTATGGCAAACGGTCGACCAGAAGGAAAATTCTCCTTGCAAACTCTGCTTAACAATTCGCCTTTTCTAGCATCTCGCCTCTGCCGACCGCTTTGCTAAATTTATATACATTCTCTCTCGTAGGAAAACACAAAACTCTCAAGCTCAGCATCAAATAAACGGACACATTTTCATTGGCACTTCTTAAGAGATAATATTTCAAAAAATTATAATATCAACTATCATTTTCACACCTCTTAGTACTATCATTTAATAGCAAATATCATTTTCTGCAAGATTATTCCGAAAATAATTCTCTTTCCATGTTATTATGCGTTCTGCTTAAAAAGCTCTTAAATTTACATTAGATTTTCACTTACTTTCCTCAAAACACAAACTACATCTACATAGCTTATTAATGAAAGAAGACTTTTTCGACCAATGAAAAACTAACAATTTTAAAGCAACACAATGCCACCTGCCTTTTCCTTTTCTTTTCTTTTCTTTTCTTCTTTATATCTGTATCAATTATTCGAGAAATAAAAACTCTTACAGGAAAAAACTACACAAACCTAGAGCAGGATTTATTTTGGAAATTTTCAGTTTTCTCCCTTGTTTTCAGATGCAATATCTAAGTGAAAATCTAAGCAAAATAAGCAAAGTTTGTTTGAAAAGTAGCAAGTTTGAAAAAGCTAAAAACTAGTTTATTTTTGGATTTTCTCTAAGGTATAGTTGACTAGAGTGAGTAATTTTTGTTGAGTTGAAATCTTCTTGGAAATGTGTTAAGAATGTCTTTGATATATGTAATGGTATTTTTTGTTTTAATCGAGCTAATATTAATGGTGTAAGGATGGGTGATATAAAAGTAATATTTTTTAAGATATGTTAAGACTACTATGTTTCGTTAATTTCAATTGGCTTTCAGAAAGAAAAACTGCAAGTATTCTTAGTAGCTATGATA
The DNA here is from genome assembly GCA_963585895.1 of Sepioteuthis lessoniana. Taxonomy (NCBI): domain Eukaryota; kingdom Metazoa; phylum Mollusca; class Cephalopoda; order Myopsida; family Loliginidae; genus Sepioteuthis; species Sepioteuthis lessoniana. The sequence continues at coordinate 27,982,631 of OY757943.1, forward strand.
TGGCATTCAAGGAAAACACTGAGTGAAGCTGAAGCTAGAATCTACTAAAATTGTATTATAATCTAAGTTTCAAAAGTTCTATTTCTACGTGGCAGCCCTCATAGCTCAGTCGGTAGAGCATCAGACTTTTAAGTACGAATGTAATCTGAGGGTCTGGGGTTCGAGTCCCCATGCGGGCTGAAGATAGTTTTTCTTTCTCTCTACTTCATATGCTGTAACAATTGAAACAATAAACTTCTGCCAGTTTAGAAATCTACTTTATAACTCTATATAGAAAACATTTTTATTATTATTATTATTATTATTATCATTATTGTTGTTGTTTTACTGGTCCTTCTTCTTGTTGTTACTATTATTATTATTAATGCATCAACTTTATTATACGTCAGTTATTTTCCTAAAAATCAGGCTGCATTTTCTGTGGTGCTATTCAATCGCTAGCGATATATGATATCGCCTATTCTTTCTCTATATAGACGCACTCAATCTCTAATGATTACTGCCGGAGAAAATACACACGGACAGCCGACTTGAAATCCTCCACCAGCCTCGCTGCATTTCTTATAGCGCTAATATCAATTATTCTCCCTCCACTTATATAGCTAAATACTACACTCGCCTCTTAACCTTACTATGGCAAACGGTCGACCAGAAGGAAAATTCTCCTTGCAAACTCTGCTTAACAATTCGCCTTTTCTAGCATCTAGCCTCTGCCGACCGCTTTGCTAAATTTATATACATTCTCTCTCGTAGGAAAACACAAAACTCTCAAGCTCAGCATCAAATAAACGGACACATTTTCATTGGCACTTCTTAAGAGATAATATTTCAAAAAATTAAAATATCAACTATCATTTTCACACCTCTTAGTACTATCATTTAATAGCAAATATCATTTTCTGCAAGATTATTCCGAAAATAATTCTCTTTCCATATTATTATGCGTTCTGCTTAAAAAGCTCTTAAATTTACATTAGATTTTCACTTACTTTCCTCAAAACACAAACTACATCTACATAGCTTATTAATGAAAGAAGACTTTTTCGACCAATGAAAAACTAACAATTTTAAAGCAACACAATGCCACCTGCCTTTTCCTTTTCTTTTCTTTTCTTCTTTATATCTTTATCAATTATTCGAGAAATAAAAACTCTTACAGGAAAAAACTACACAAACCTAGAGCAGGATTTATTTTGGAAATTTTCAGTTTTCTCCCTTGTTTTCAGATGCAATATCTAAGTGAAAATCTAAGCAAAATAAGCAAAGTTTGTTTGAAAAGTAGCAAGTTTGAAAAAGCTAAAAACTAGTTTATTTTTGTATTTTCTCTAAGGTATAGTTGACTAGAGTGAGTAATTTTTGTTGAGTTGAAATCTTCTTGGAAATGTGTTAAGAATGTCTTTGATATATGTAATGGTATTTTTTGTTTTAATCGAGCTAATATTAATGGTGTAAGGATGGGTGATATAAAAGTAATATTTTTTAAGATATGTTAAGACTACTATGTTTCGTTAATTTCAATTGGCTTTCAGAAAGAAAAACTGCAAGTATTCTTAGTAGCTATGATATGGCATTAAAGGAAAACACTGAGTGAAGCTGAAGCTAGAATCTACTAAAATTGTATTATAATCTAAGTTTCAAAAGTTCTATTTCTACGTGGCAGCCCTCATAGCTCAGTCGGTAGAGCATCAGACTTTTAAGTACGAATGTAATCTGAGGGTCTGGGGTTCGAGTCCCCTATGCGGGCTGAAGATAGTTTTTCTTTCTCTCTACTTCATATGCTGTAACAATTGAAACAATAAACTTCTGCCAGTTTAGAAATCTACTTTATAACTCTATATAGAAACCATTTTTATTATTATTATTATTATTTTTGTTGTTGTTGTTGTTGTTGCTGTTTTACTGGTCCTTCTTCTTGTTGTTACTATTATTATTATTAATGCATCAACTTTATTATACGTCAGTTATTTTCCTAAAAATCAGGCTGCATTTTCTGTGGTGCTATTCAATCGCTAGCGATATATGATATCGCCTATTCTTTCTCTATATAGACGCACTCCATCTCTAATGATTACTGCCGGAGAAAATACACACGGACAGCCGACTTGAAATCCTCCACCAGCCTCGCTGCATTTCTTATAGCGCTAATATCAATTATTCTCCCTCCACTTATATAGCTAAATACTACACTCGCCTCTTAACCTTACTATGGCAAACGGTCGACCAGAAGGAAAATTCTCCTTGCAAACTCTGCTTAACAATTCGCCTTTTCTAGCATCTCGCCTCTGCCGACCGCTTTGCTAAATTTATATACATTCTCTCTCGTAGGAAAACACAAAACTCTCAAGCTCAGCATCAAATAAACGGACACATTTTCATTGGCACTTCTTAAGAGATAATATTTCAAAAAATTATAATATCAACTATCATTTTCACACCTCTTAGTACTATCATTTAATAGCAAATATCATTTTCTGCAAGATTATTCCGAAAATAATTCTCTTTCCATGTTATTATGCGTTCTGCTTAAAAAGCTCTTAAATTTACATTAGATTTTCACTTACTTTCCACAAAACACAAACTACATCTACATAGCTTATTAATGAAAGAAGACTTTTTCGACCAATGAAAAACTAACAATTTTAAAGCAACACAATGCCACCTGCCTTTTCCTTTTCTTTTCTTTTCTTTTCTTCTTTATATCTTTATCAATTATTCGAGAAATAAAAACTCTTACAGGAAAAAACTACACAAACCTAGAGCAGGATTTATTTTGGAAATTTTCAGTTTTCTCCCTTGTTTTCAGATGCAATATCTAAGTGAAAATCTAAGCAAAATAAGCAAAGTTTGTTTGAAAAGTAGCAAGTTTGAAAAAGCTAAAAACTAGTTTATTTTTGGATTTTCTCTAAGGTATAGTTGACTAGAGTGAGTAATTTTTGTTGAGTTGAAATCTTCTTGGAAATGTGTTAAGAATGTCTTTGATATATGTAATGGTATTTTTTGTTTTAATCGAGCTAATATTAATGGTGTAAGGATGGGTGATATAAAAGTAATATTTTTTAAGATATGTTAAGACTACTATGTTTCGTTAATTTCAATTGGCTTTCAGAAAGAAAAACTGCAAGTATTCTTAGTAGCTATGATATGGCATTAAAGGAAAACACTGAGTGAAGCTGAAGCTAGAATCTACTAAAATTGTATTATAATCTAAGTTTCAAAAGTTCTATTTCTACGTGGCAGCCCTCATAGCTCAGTCGGTAGAGCATCAGACTTTTAAGTATGAATGTAATCTGGGGTTCGAGTCCCCATGCGGGCTGAAGATAGTTTTTCTTTCTCTCTACTTCATATGCTGTAACAATTGAAACAATAAACTTCTGCCAGTTTAGAAATCTACTTTATAACTCTATATAGAAAACATTTTTATTATTATTATTATTATTATCATTATTGTTGTTGTTTTACTGGTCCTTCTTCTTGTTGTTACTATTATTATTATTAATGCATCAACTTTATTATACGTCAGTTATTTTCCTAAAAATCAGGCTGCATTTTCTGTGGTGCTATTCAATCGCTAGCGATATATGATATCGCCTATTCTTTCTCTATATAGACGCACTCCATCTCTAATGATTACTGCCGGAGAAAATACACACGGACAGCCGACTTGAAATCCTCCACCAGCCTCGCTGCATTTCTTATAGCGCTAATATCAATTATTCTCCCTCCACTTATATAGCTAAATACTACACTCGCCTCTTAACCTTACTATGGCAAACGGTCGACCAGAAGGAAAATTCTCCTTGCAAACTCTGCTTAACAATTCGCCTTTTCTAGCATCTCGCCTCTGCCGACCGCTTTGCTAAATTTATATACATTCTCTCTCGTAGGAAAACACAAAACTCTCAAGCTCAGCATCAAATAAACGGACACATTTTCATTGGCACTTCTTAAGAGATAATATTTCAAAAAATTATAATATCAACTATCATTTTCACACCTCTTAGTACTATCATTTAATAGCAAATATCATTTTCTGCAAGATTATTCCGAAAATAATTCTCTTTCCATGTTATTATGCGTTCTGCTTAAAAAGCTCTTAAATTTACATTAGATTTTCACTTACTTTCCACAAAACACAAACTACATCTACATAGCTTATTAATGAAAGAAGACTTTTTCGACCAATGAAAAACTAACAATTTTAAAGCAACACAATGCCACCTGCCTTTTCCTTTTCTTTTCTTTTCTTTTCTTCTTTATATCTTTATCAATTATTCGAGAAATAAAAACTCTTACAGGAAAAAACTACACAAACCTAGAGCAGGATTTATTTTGGAAATTTTCAGTTTTCTCCCTTGTTTTCAGATGCAATATCTAAGTGAAAATCTAAGCAAAATAAGCAAAGTTTGTTTGAAAAGTAGCAAGTTTGAAAAAGCTAAAAACTAGTTTATTTTTGTATTTTCTCTAAGGTATAGTTGACTAGAGTGAGTAATTTTTGTTGAGTTGAAATCTTCTTGGAAATGTGTTAAGAATGTCTTTGATATATGTAATGGTATTTTTTGTTTTAATCGAGCTAATATTAATGGTGTAAGGATGGGTGATATAAAAGTAATATTTTTTAAGATATGTTAAGACTACTATGTTTCGTTAATTTCAATTGGCTTTCAGAAAGAAAAACTGCAAGTATTCTTAGTAGCTATGATATGGCATTAAAGGAAAACACTGAGTGAAGCTGAAGCTAGAATCTACTAAAATTGTATTATAATCTAAGTTTCAAAAGTTCTATTTCTACGTGGCAGCCCTCATAGCTCAGTCGGTAGAGCATCAGACTTTTAAGTACGAATGTAATCTGAGGGTCTGGGGTTCGAGTCCCCATGCGGGCTGAAGATAGTTTTTCTTTCTCTCTACTTCATATGCTGTAACAATTGAAACAATAAACTTCTGCCAGTTTAGAAATCTACTTTATAACTCTATATAGAAACCATTTTTATTATTATTATTATTATTATCATTATTGTTGTTGTTTTACTGGTCCTTCTTCTTGTTGTTACTATTATTATTATTAATGCATCAACTTTATTATACGTCAGTTATTTTCCTAAAAATCAGGCTGCATTTTCTGTGGTGCTATTCAATCGCTAGCGATATATGATATCGCCTATTCTTTCTCTATATAGACGCACTCCATCTCTAATGATTACTGCCGGAGAAAATACACACGGACAGCCGACTTGAAATCCTCCACCAGCCTCGCTGCATTTCTTATAGCGCTAATATCAATTATTCTCCCTCCACTTATATAGCTAAATACTACACTCGCCTCTTAACCTTACTATGGCAAACGGTCGACCAGAAGGAAAATTCTCCTTTCAAACCTTGCAAACTCTGCTTAACAATTCGCCTTTTCTAGCATCTCGCCTCTGCCGACCGCTTTGCTAAATTTATATACATTCTCTCTCGTAGGAAAACACAAAACTCTCAAGCTCAGCATCAAATAAACGGACACATTTTCATTGGCACTTCTTAAGAGATAATATTTCAAAAAATTATAATATCAACTATCATTTTCACACCTCTTAGTACTATCATTTAATAGCAAATATCATTTTCTGCAAGATTATTCCGAAAATAATTCTCTTTCCATATTATTATGCTTTCTGCTTAAAAAGCTCTTAAATTTACATTAGATTTTCAGTTACTTTCCTCAAAACACAAACTACATCTACATAGCTTATTAATGAAAGAAGACTTTTTCGACCAATGAAAAACTAACAATTTTAAAGCAACACAATGCCACCTGCCTTTTCCTTTTCTTTTCTTTTCTTCTTTATATCTTTATCAATTATTCGAGAAATAAAAACTCTTACAGGAAAAAACTACACAAACCTACAGCAGGATTTATTTTGGAAATTTTCAGTTTTCTCCCTTGTTTTCAGATGCAATATCTAAGTGAAAATCTAAGCAAAATAAGCAAAGTTTGTTTGAAAAGTAGCAAGTTTGAAAAAGCTAAAAACTAGTTTATTTTTGGATTTTCTCTAAGGTATAGTTGACTAGAGTGAGTAATTTTTGTTGAGTTGAAATCTTCTTGGAAATGTGTTAAGAATGTCTTTGATATATGTAATGGTATTTTTTGTTTTAATCGAGCTAATATTAATGGTGTAAGGATGGGTGATATAAAAGTAATATTTTTTAAGATATGTTAAGACTACTATGTTTCGTTAATTTCAATTGGCTTTCAGAAAGAAAAACTGCAAGTATTCTTAGTAGCTATGATATGGCATTAAAGGAAAACACTGAGTGAAGCTGAAGCTAGAATCTACTAAAATTGTATTATAATCTAAGTTTCAAAAGTTCTATTTCTACGTGGCAGCCCTCATAGCTCAGTCGGTAGAGCATCAGACTTTTAAGTACGAATGTAATCTGAGGGTCTGGGGTTCGAGTCCCCATGCGGGCTGAAGATAGTTTTTCTTTCTCTCTACTTCATATGCTGTAACAATTGAAACAATAAACTTCTGCCAGTTTAGAAATCTACTTTATAACTCTATATAGAAACCATTTTTATTATTATTATTATTATTATCATTATTGTTGTTGTTTTACTGGTCCTTCTTATTGTTGTTACTATTATTATTATTAATGCATCAACTTTATTATACGTCAGTTATTTTCCTAAAAATCAGGCTGCATTTTCTGTGGTGCTATTCAATCGCTAGCGATATATGATATCGCCTATTCTTTCTCTATATAGACGCACTCAATCTCTAATGATTACTGCCGGAGAAAATACACACGGACAGCCGACTTGAAATCCTCCACCAGCCTCGCTGCAGTTCTTATAGCGCTAATATCAATTATTCTCCCTCCACTTATATAGCTAAATACTACACTCGCCTCTTAACCTTACTATGGCAAACGGTCGACCAGAAGGAAAATTCTCCTTGCAAACTCTGCTTAACAATTCGCCTTTTCTAGCATCTCGCCTCTGCCGACCGCTTTGCTAAATTTATATACATTCTCTCTCGTAGGAAAACACAAAACTCTCAAGCTCAGCATCAAATAAACGGACACATTTTCATTGGCACTTCTTAAGAGATAATATTTCAAAAAATTATAATATCAACTATCATTTTCACACCTCTTAGTACTATCATTTAATAGCAAATATCATTTTCTGCAAGATTATTCCGAAAATAATTCTCTTTCCATGTTATTATGCGTTCTGCTTAAAAAGCTCTTAAATTTACATTAGATTTTCAGTTACTTTCCTCAAAACACAAACTACATCAACATAGCTTATTAATGAAAGAAGACTTTTTCGACCAATGAAAAACTAACAATTTTAAAGCAACACAATGCCACCTGCCTTTTCCTTTTCTTTTCTTTTCTTTTCTTCTTTATATCTTTATCAATTATTCGAGAAATAAAAACTCTTACAGGAAAAAACTACACAAACCTACAGCAGGATTTATTTTGGAAATTTTCAGTTTTCTCCCTTTTTTTCAGATGCAATATCTAAGTGAAAATCTAAGCAAAATAAGCAAAGTTTGTTTGAAAAGTAGCAAGTTTGAAAAAGCTAAAAACTAGTTTATTTTTGTATTTTCTCTAAGGTATAGTTGACTAGAGTGAGTAATTTTTGTTGAGTTGAAATCTTCTTGGAAATGTGTTAAGAATGTCTTTGATATATGTAATGGTATTTTTTGTTTTAATCGAGCTAATATTAATGGTGTAAGGATGGGTGATATAAAAGTAATATTTTTTAAGATATGTTAAGACTACTATGTTTCGTTAATTTCAATTGGCTTTCAGAAAGAAAAACTGCAAGTATTCTTAGTAGCTATGATATGGCATTAAAGGAAAACACTGAGTGAAGCTGAAGCTAGAATCTACTAAAATTGTATTATAATCTAAGTTTCAAAAGTTCTATTTCTACGTGGCAGCCCTCATAGCTCAGTCGGTAGAGCATCAGACTTTTAAGTACGAATGTAATCTGAGGGTCTGGGGTTCGAGTCCCCATGCGGGCTGAAGATAGTTTTTCTTTCTCTCTACTTCATATGCTGTAACAATTGAAACAATAAACTTCTGCCAGTTTAGAAATCTACTTTATAACTCTATATAGAAACCATTTTTATTATTATTATTATTATTTTTGTTGTTGTTGTTGTTGTTGCTGTTTTACTGGTCCTTCTTCTTGTTGTTACTATTATTATTATTAATGCATCAACTTTATTATACGTCAGTTATTTTCCTAAAAATCAGGCTGCATTTTCTGTGGTGCTATTCAATCGCTAGCGATATATGATATCGCCTATTCTTTCTCTATATAGACGCACTCCATCTCTAATGATTACTGCCGGAGAAAATACACACGGACAGCCGACTTGAAATCCTCCACCAGCCTCGCTGCATTTCTTATAGCGCTAATATCAATTATTCTCCCTCCACTTATATAGCTAAATACTACACTCGCCTCTTAACCTTACTATGGCAAACGGTCGACCAGAAGGAAAATTCTCCTTGCAAACTCTGCTTAACAATTCGCCTTTTCTAGCATCTCGCCTCTGCCGACCGCTTTGCTAAATTTATATACATTCTCTCTCGTAGGAAAACACAAAACTCTCAAGCTCAGCATCAAATAAACGGACACATTTTCATTGGCACTTCTTAAGAGATAATATTTCAAAAAATTATAATATCAACTATCATTTTCACACCTCTTAGTACTATCATTTAATAGCAAATATCATTTTCTGCAAGATTATTCCGAAAATAATTCTCTTTCCATGTTATTATGCGTTCTGCTTAAAAAGCTCTTAAATTTACATTAGATTTTCACTTACTTTCCACAAAACACAAACTACATCTACATAGCTTATTAATGAAAGAAGACTTTTTCGACCAATGAAAAACTAACAATTTTAAAGCAACACAATGCCACCTGCCTTTTCCTTTTCTTTTCTTTTCTTTTCTTCTTTATATCTTTATCAATTATTCGAGAAATAAAAACTCTTACAGGAAAAAACTACACAAACCTAGAGCAGGATTTATCTTGGAAATTTTCAGTTTTCTCCCTTGTTTTCAGATGCAATATCTAAGTGAAAATCTAAGCAAAATAAGCAAAGTTTGTTTGAAAAGTAGCAAGTTTGAAAAAGCTAAAAACTAGTTTATTTTTGGATTTTCTCTAAGGTATAGTTGACTAGAGTGAGTAATTTTTGTTGAGTTGAAATCTTCTTGGAAATGTGTTAAGAATGTCTTTGATATATGTAATGGTATTTTTTGTTTTAATCGAGCTAATATTAATGGTGTAAGGATGGGTGATATAAAAGTAATATTTTTTAAGATATGTTAAGACTACTATGTTTCGTTAATTTCAATTGGCTTTCAGAAAGAAAAACTGCAAGTATTCTTAGTAGCTATGATATGGCATTAAAGGAAAACACTGAGTGAAGCTGAAGCTAGAATCTACTAAAATTGTATTATAATCTAAGTTTCAAAAGTTCTATTTCTACGTGGCAGCCCTCATAGCTCAGTCGGTAGAGCATCAGACTTTTAAGTACGAATGTAATCTGAGGGTCTGGGGTTCGAGTCCCCATGCGGGCTGAAGATAGTTTTTCTTTCTCTCTACTTCATATGCTGTAACAATTGAAACAATAAACTTCTGCCAGTTTAGAAATCTACTTTATAACTCTATATAGAAAACATTTTTATTATTATTATTATTATTATCATTATTGTTGTTGTTTTACTGGTCCTTCTTCTTCTTGTTACTATTATTATTATTAATGCATCAACTTTATTATACGTCAGTTATTTTCCTAAAAATCAGGCTGCATTTTCTGTGGTGCTATTCAATCGCTAGCGATATATGATATCGCCTATTCTTTCTCTATATAGACGCACTCCATCTCTAATGATTACTGCCGGAGAAAATACACACGGACAGCCGACTTGAAATCCTCCACCAGCCTCGCTGCATTTCTTATAGCGCTAATATCAATTATTCTCCCTCCACTTATATAGCTAAATACTACACTCGCCTCTTAACCTTACTATGGCAAACGGTCGACCAGAAGGAAAATTCTCCTTGCAAACTCTGCTTAACAATTCGCCTTTTCTAGCATCTCGCCTCTGCCGACCGCTTTGCTAAATTTATATACATTCTCTCTCGTAGGAAAACACAAAACTCTCAAGCTCAGCATCAAATAAACGGACACATTTTCATTGGCACTTCTTAAGAGATAATATTTCAAAAAATTATAATATCAACTATCATTTTCACACCTCTTAGTACTATCATTTAATAGCAAATATCATTTTCTGCAAGATTATTCCGAAAATAATTCTCTTTCCATGTTATTATGCGTTCTGCTTAAAAAGCTCTTAAATTTACATTAGATTTTCACTTACTTTCCACAAAACACAAACTACATCTACATAGCTTATTAATGAAAGAAGACTTTTTCGACCAATGAAAAACTAACAATTTTAAAGCAACACAATGCCACCTGCCTTTTCCTTTTCTTTTCTTTTCTTTTCTTCTTTATATCTTTATCAATTATTCGAGAAATAAAAACTCTTACAGGAAAAAACTACACAAACCTAGAGCAGGATTTATCTTGGAAATATTCAGTTTTCTCCCTTGTTTTCAGATGCAATATCTAAGTGAAAATCTAAGCAAAATAAGCAAAGTTTGTTTGAAAAGTAGCAAGTTTGAAAAAGCTAAAAACTAGTTTATTTTTGGATTTTCTCTAAGGTATAGTTGACTAGAGTGAGTAATTTTTGTTGAGTTGAAATCTTCTTGGAAATGTGTTAAGAATGTCTTTGATATATGTAATGGTATTTTTTGTTTTAATCGAGCTAATATTAATGGTGTAAGGATGGGTGATATAAAAGTAATATTTTTTAAGATATGTTAAGACTACTATGTTTCGTTAATTTCAATTGGCTTTCAGAAAGAAAAACTGCAAGTATTCTTAGTAGCTATGATATGGCATTAAAGGAAAACACTGAGTGAAGCTGAAGCTAGAATCTACTAAAATTGTATTATAATCTAAGTTTCAAAAGTTCTATTTCTACGTGGCAGCCCTCATAGCTCAGTCGGTAGAGCATCAGACTTTTAAGTACGAATGTAATCTGAGGGTGTGGGGTTCGAGTCCCCATGCGGGCTGAAGATAGTTTTTCTTTCTCTCTACTTCATATGCTGTAACAATTGAAACAATAAACTTCTGCCAGTTTAGAAATCTACTTTATAACTCTATATAGAAAACATTTTTATTATTATTATTATTATTATCATTATTGTTGTTGTTTTACTGGTCCTTCTTCTTGTTGTTACTATTATTATTATTAATGCATCAACTTTATTATACGTCAGTTATTTTCCTAAAAATCAGGCTGCATTTTCTGTGGTGCTATTCAATCGCTAGCGATATATGATATCGCCTATTCTTTCTCTATATAGACGCACTCCATCTCTAATGATTACTGCCGGAGAAAATACACACGGACAGCCGACTTGAAATCCTCCACCAGCCTCGCTGCATTTCTTATAGCGCTAATATCAATTATTCTCCCTCCACTTATATAGCTAAATACTACACTCGCCTCTTAACCTTACTATGGCAAACGGTCGACCAGAAGGAAAATTCTCCTTTCAAACCTTGCAAACTCTGCTTAACAATTCGCCTTTTCTAGCATCTCGCCTCTGCCGACCGCTTTGCTAAATTTATATACATTCTCTCTCGTAGGAAAACACAAAACTCTCAAGCTCAGCATCAAATAAACGGACACATTTTCATTGGCACTTCTTAAGAGATAATATTTCAAAAAATTATAATATCAACTTTCATTTTCACACCTCTTAGTACTATCATTTAATAGCAAATATCATTTTCTGCAAGATTATTCCGAAAATAATTCTCTTTCCATATTATTATGCGTTCTGCTTAAAAAGCTCTTAAATTTACATTAGATTTTCACTTACTTTCCTCAAAACACAAACTACATCTACATAGCTTATTAATGAAAGAAGACTTTTTCGACCAATGAAAAACTAACAATTTTAAAGCAACACAATGCCACCTGCCTTTTCCTTTTCTTTTCTTTTCTTTTCTTCTTTATATCTTTATCAATTATTCGAGAAATAAAAACTCTTACAGGAAAAAACTACACAACCCTACAGCAGGATTTATTTTGGAAATTTTCAGTTTTCTCCCTTGTTTTCAGATGCAATATCTAAGTGAAAATCTAAGCAAAATAAGCAAAGTTTGTTTGAAAAGTAGCAAGTTTGAAAAAGCTAAAAACTAGTTTATTTTTGGATTTTCTCTAAGGTATAGTTGACTAGAGTGAGTAATTTTTGTTGAGTTGAAATCTTCTTGGAAATGTGTTAAGAATGTCTTTGATATATGTAATGGTATTTTTTGTTTTAATCGAGCTAATATTAATGGTGTAAGGATGGGTGATATAAAAGTAATATTTTTTAAGATATGTTAAGACTACTATGTTTCGTTAATTTCAATTGGCTTTCAGAAAGAAAAACTGCAAGTATTCTTAGTAGCTATGATATGGCATTAAAGGAAAACACTGAGTGAAGCTGAAGCTAGAATCTACTAAAATTGTATTATAATCTAAGTTTCAAAAGTTCTATTTCTACGTGGCATCCCTCATAGCTCAGTCGGTAGAGCATCAGACTTTTAAGTACGAATGTAATCTGAGGGTCTGGGGTTCGAGTCCCCATGCGGGCTGAAGATAGTTTTTCTTTCTCTCTACTTCATATGCTGTAACAATTGAAACAATAAACTTCTGCCAGTTTAGAAATCTACTTTATAACTCTATATAGAAAACATTTTTATTATTATTATTATTATTATCATTATTGTTGTTGTTTTACTGGTCCTTCTTATTGTTGTTACTATTATTATTATTAATGCATCAACTTTATTATACGTCAGTTATTTTCCTAAAAATCAGGCTGCATTTTCTGTGGTGCTATTCAATCGCTAGCGATATATGATATCGCCTATTCTTTCTCTATATAGACGCACTCAATCTCTAATGATTACTGCCGGAGAAAATACACACGGACAGCCGACTTGAAATCCTCCACCAGCCTCGCTGCATTTCTTATAGCGCTAATATCAATTATTCTCCCTCCACTTATATAGCTAAATACTACACTCGCCTCTTAACCTTACTATGGCAAACGGTCGACCAGAAGGAAAATTCTCCTTGCAAACTCTGCTTAACAATTCGCCTTTTCTAGCATCTCGCCTCTGCCGACCGCTTTGCTAAATTTATATACATTCTATCTCGTAGGAAAACACAAAACTCTCAAGCTCAGCATCAAATAAACGGACACATTTTCATTGGCACTTCTTAAGAGATAATATTTCAAAAAATTATAATATCAACTATCATTTTCACACCTCTTAGTACTATCATTTAATAGCAAATATCATTTTCTGCAAGATTATTCCGAAAATAATTCTCTTTCCATATTATTATGCGTTCTGCTTAAAAAGCTCTTAAATTTACATTAGATTTTCAGTTACTTTCCTCAAAACACAAACTACATCTACATAGCTTATTAATGAAAGAAGACTTTTTCGACCAATGAAAAACTAACAATTTTAAAGCAACACAATGCCACCTGCCTTTTCCTTTTCTTTTCTTTTCTTCTTTATATCTTTATCAATTATTCGAGAAATAAAAACTCTTACAGGAAAAAACTACACAAACCTAGAGCAGGATTTATTTTGGAAATTTTCAGTTTTCTCCCTTGTTTTCAGATGCAATATCTAAGTGAAAATCTAAGCAAAATAAGCAAAGTTTGTTTGAAAAGTAGCAAGTTTGAAAAAGCTAAAAACTAGTTTATTTTTGTATTTTCTCTAAGGTATAGTTGACTAGAGTGAGTAATTTTTGTTGAGTTGAAATCTTCTTGGAAATGTGTTAAGAATGTCTTTGATATATGTAATGGTATTTTTTGTTTTAATCGAGCTAATATTAATGGTGTAAGGATGGGTGATATAAAAGTAATATTTTTTAAGATATGTTAAGACTACTATGTTTCGTTAATTTCAATTGGCTTTCAGAAAGAAAAACTGCAAGTATTCTTAGTAGCTATGATATGGCATTAAAGGAAAACACTGAGTGAAGCTGAAGCTAGAATCTACTAAAATTGTATTATAATCTAAGTTTCAAAAGTTCTATTTCTACGTGGCAGCCCTCATAGCTCAGTCGGTAGAGCATCAGACTTTTAAGTACGAATGTAATCTGAAGGTCTGGTGTTCGAGTCCCCATGCGGGCTGAAGATAGTTTTTCTTTCTCTCTACTTCATATGCTGTAACAATTGAAACAATAAACTTCTGCCAGTTTAGAAATCTACTTTATAACTCTATATAGAAACCATTTTTATTATTATTATTATTATTATCATTATTGTTGTTGTTTTACTGGTCCTTCTTATTGTTGTTACTGTTATTATTATTAATGCATCAACTTTATTATACGTCAGTTATTTTCCTAAAAATCAGGCTGCATTTTCTGTGGTGCTATTCAATCGCTAGCGATATATGATATCGCCTATTCTTTCTCTATATAGACGCACTCAATCTCTAATGATTACTGCCGGAGAAAATACACACGGACAGCCGACTTGAAATCCTCCACCAGCCTCGCTGCAGTTCTTATAGCGCTAATATCAATTATTCTCCCTCCACTTATATAGCTAAATACTACACTCGCCTCTTAACCTTACTATGGCAAACGGTCGACCAGAAGGAAAATTCTCCTTGCAAACTCTGCTTAACAATTCGCCTTTTCTAGCATCTCGCCTCTGCCGACCGCTTTGCTAAATTTATATACATTCTCTCTCGTAGGAAAACACAAAACTCTCAAGCTCAGCATCAAATAAACGGACACATTTTCATTGGCACTTCTTAAGAGATAATATTTCAAAAAATTATAATATCAACTATCATTTTCACACCTCTTAGTACTATCATTTAATAGCAAATATCATTTTCTGCAAGATTATTCCGAAAATAATTCTCTTTCCATGTTATTATGCGTTCTGCTTAAAAAGCTCTTAAATTTACATTAGATTTTCAGTTACTTTCCTCAAAACACAAACTACATCAACATAGCTTATTAATGAAAGAAGACTTTTTCGACCAATGAAAAACTAACAATTTTAAAGCAACACAATGCCACCTGCCTTTTCCTTTTCTTTTCTTTTCTTTTCTTCTTTATATCTTTATCAATTATTCGAGAAATAAAAACTCTTACAGGAAAAAACTACACAAACCTACAGCAGGATTTATTTTGGAAATTTTCAGTTTTCTCCCTTTTTTTCAGATGCAATATCTAAGTGAAAATCTAAGCAAAATAAGCAAAGTTTGTTTGAAAAGTAGCAAGTTTGAAAAAGCTAAAAACTAGTTTATTTTTGGATTTTCTCTAAGGTATAGTTGACTAGAGTGAGTAATTTTTGTTGAGTTGAAATCTTCTTGGAAATGTGTTAAGAATGTCTTTGATATATGTAATGGTATTTTTTGTTTTAATCGAGCTAATATTAATGGTGTAAGGATGGGTGATATAAAAGTAATATTTTTTAAGATATGTTAAGACTACTATGTTTCGTTAATTTCAATTGGCTTTCAGAAAGAAAAACTGCAAGTATTCTTAGTAGCTATGATATGGCATTAAAGGAAAACACTGAGTGAAGCTGAAGCTAGAATCTACTAAAATTGTATTATAATCTAAGTTTCAAAAGTTCTATTTCTACGTGGCAGCCCTCATAGCTCAGTCGGTAGAGCATCAGACTTTTAAGTACGAATGTAATCTGAGGGTCTGGGGTTCGAGTCACCATGCGGGTTGAAGATAGTTTTTCTTTCTCTCTACTTCATATGCTGTAACAATTGAAACAATAAACTTCTGCCAGTTTAGAAATCTACTTTATAACTCTATATAGAAAACATTTTTATTATTATTATTATTATTATCATTATTGTTGTTGTTTTACTGGTCCTTCTTCTTGTTGTTACTATTATTATTATTAATGCATCAACTTTATTATACGTCAGTTATTTTCCTAAAAATCAGGCTGCATTTTCTGTGGTGCTATTCAATCGCTAGCGATATATGATATCGCCTATTCTTTCTCTATATAGACGCACTCAATCTCTAATGATTACTGCCGGAGAAAATACACACGGACAGCCGACTTGAAATCCTCCACCAGCCTCGCTGCAGTTCTTATAGCGCTAATATCAATTATTCTCCCTCCACTTATATAGCTAAATACTACACTCGCCTCTTAACCTTACTATGGCAAACGGTCGACCAGAAGGAAAATTCTCCTTGCAAACTCTGCTTAACAATTCGCCTTTTCTAGCATCTCGCCTCTGCCGACCGCTTTGCTAAATTTATATACATTCTCTCTCGTAGGAAAACACAAAACTCTCAAGCTCAGCATCAAATAAACGGACACATTTTCATTGGCACTTCTTAAGAGATAATATTTCAAAAAATTATAATATCAACTATCATTTTCACACCTCTTAGTACTATCATTTAATAGCAAATATCATTTTCTGCAAGATTATTCCGAAAATAATTCTCTTTCCATGTTATTATGCGTTCTGCTTAAAAAGCTCTTAAATTTACATTAGATTTTCAGTTACTTTCCTCAAAACACAAACTACATCAACATAGCTTATTAATGAAAGAAGACTTTTTCGACCAATGAAAAACTAACAATTTTAAAGCAACACAATGCCACCTGCCTTTTCCTTTTCTTTTCTTTTCTTTTCTTCTTTATATCTTTATCAATTATTCGAGAAATAAAAACTCTTACAGGAAAAAACTACACAAACCTACAGCAGGATTTATTTTGGAAATTTTCAGTTTTCTCCCTTTTTTTCAGATGCAATATCTAAGTGAAAATCTAAGCAAAATAAGCAAAGTTTGTTTGAAAAGTAGCAAGTTTGAAAAAGCTAAAAACTAGTTTATTTTTGGATTTTCTCTAAGGTATAGTTGACTAGAGTGAGTAATTTTTGTTGAGTTGAAATCTTCTTGGAAATGTGTTAAGAATGTCTTTGATATATGTAATGGTATTTTTTGTTTTAATCGAGCTAATATTAATGGTGTAAGGATGGGTGATATAAAAGTAATATTTTTTAAGATATGTTAAGACTACTATGTTTCGTTAATTTCAATTGGCTTTCAGAAAGAAAAACTGCAAGTATTCTTAGTAGCTATGATATGGCATTAAAGGAAAACACTGAGTGAAGCTGAAGCTAGAATCTACTAAAATTGTATTATAATCTAAGTTTCAAAAGTTCTATTTCTACGTGGCAGCCCTCATAGCTCAGTCGGTAGAGCATCAGACTTTTAAGTACGAATGTAATCTGAGGGTCTGGGTTTCGAGTCACCATGCGGGTTGAAGATAGTTTTTCTTTCTCTCTACTTCATATGCTGTAACAATTGAAACAATAAACTTCTGCCAGTTTAGAAATCTACTTTATAACTCTATATAGAAAACATTTTTATTATTATTATTATTATTATCATTATTGTTGTTGTTTTACTGGTCCTTCTTCTTGTTGTTACTATTATTATTATTAATGCATCAACTTTATTATACGTCAGTTATTTTCCTAAAAATCAGGCTGCATTTTCTGTGGTGCTATTCAATCGCTAGCGATATATGATATCGCCTATTCTTTCTCTATATAGACGCACTCCATCTCTAATGATTACTGCCGGAGAAAATACACACGGACAGCCGACTTGAAATCCTCCACCAGCCTCGCTGCATTTCTTATAGCGCTAATATCAATTATTCTCCCTCCACTTATATAGCTAAATACTACACTCGCCTCTTAACCTTACTATGGCAAACGGTCGACCAGAAGGAAAATTCTCCGTTCATACCTTGCAAACTCTGCTTAACAATTCGCCTTTTCTAGCATCTCGCCTCTGCCGACCGCTTTGCTAAATTTATATACATTCTCTCTCGTAGGAAAACACAAAACTCTCAAGCTCAGCATCAAATAAACGGACACATTTTCATTGGCACTTCTTAAGTGATAATATTTCAAAAAATTAAAATATCAACTATCATTTTCACACCTCTTAGTACTATCATTTAATAGCAAATATCATTTTCTGCAAGATTATTCCGAAAATAATTCTCTTTCCATATTATTATGCGTTCTGCTTAAAAAGCTCTTAAATTTACATTAGATTTTCAGTTACTTTCCTCAAAACACAAACTACATCTACATAGCTTATTAATGAAAGAAGACTTTTTCGACCAATGAAAAACTAACAATTTTAAAGCAACACAATGCCACCTGCCTTTTCCTTTTCTTTTCTTTTCTTTTCTTCTTTATATCTTTATCAATTATTCGAGAAATAAAAACTCTTACAGGAAAAAACTACACAACCCTACAGCAGGATTTATTTTGGAAATTTTCAGTTTTCTCCCTTGTTTTCAGATGCAATATCTAAGTGAAAATCTAAGCAAAATAAGCAAAGTTTGTTTGAAAAGTAGCAAGTTTGAAAAAGCTAAAAACTAGTTTATTTTTGGATTTTCTCTAAGGTATAGTTGACTAGAGTGAGTAATTTTTGTTGAGTTGAAATCTTCTTGGAAATGTGTTAAGAATGTCTTTGATATATGTAATGGTATTTTTTGTTTTAATCGAGCTAATATTAATGGTGTAAGGATGGGTGATATAAAAGTAATATTTTTTAAGATATGTTAAGACTACTATGTTTCGTTAATTTCAATTGGCTTTCAGAAAGAAAAAATGCAAGTATTCTTAGTAGCTATGATATGGTATTAAAGGAAAACACTGAGTGAAGCTGAAGCTAGAATCTACTAAAATTGTATTATAATCTAAGTTTCAAAAGTTCTATTTCTACGTGGCAGCCCTCATAGCTCAGTCGGTAGAGCATCAGACTTTTAAGTACGAATGTAATCTGAGGGTCTGGGGTTCGAGTCCCCATGCGGGCTGAAGATAGTTTTTCTTTCTCTCTACTTCATATGCTGTAACAATTGAAACAATAAACTTCTGCCAGTTTAGAAATCTACTTTATAACTCTATATAGAAAACATTTTTATTATTATTATTATTATTATTATCATTATTGTTGTTGTTTTACTGGTCCTTCTTCTTGTTGTTACTATTATTATTATTAATGCATCAACTTTATTATACGTCAGTTATTTTCCTAAAAATCAGGCTGTATTTTCTGTGGTGCTATTCAATCGCTAGCGATATATGATATCGCCTATTCTTTCTCTATATAGACGCACTCCATCTCTAATGATTACTGCCGGAGAAAATACACACGGACAGCCGACTTGAAATCCTCCACCAGCCTCGCTGCATTTCTTATAGCGCTAATATCAATTATTCTCCCTCCACTTATATAGCTAAATACTACACTCGCCTCTTAACCTTACTATGGCAAACAGTCGACCAGAAGGAAAATTCTCCTTGCAAACTCTGCTTAACAATTCGCCTTTTCTAGCATCTCGCCTCTGCCGACCGCTTTGCTAAATTTATATACATTCTCTCTCGTAGGAAAACACAAAACTCTCAAGCTCAGCATCAAATAAACGGACACATTTTCATTGGCACTTCTTAAGAGATAATATTTCAAAAAATTATAATATCAACTATCATTTTCACACCTCTTAGTACTATCATTTAATAGCAAATATCATTTTCTGCAAGATTATTCCGAAAATAATTCTCTTTCCATATTATTATGCGTTCTGCTTAAAAAGCTCGTAAATTTACATTAGATTTTCACTTACTTTCCTCAAAACACAAACTACATCTACATAGCTTATTAATGAAAGAAGACTTTTTCGACCAATGAAAAACTAACAATTTTAAAGCAACACAATGCCACCTGCCTTTTCCTTTTCTTTTCTTTTCTTTTCTTCTTTATATCTTTATCAATTATTCGAGAAATAAAAACTCTTACAGGAAAAAACTACACAAACCTACAGCAGGATTTATTTTGGAAATTTTCAGTTTTCTCCCTTGTTTTCAGATGCAATATCTAAGTGAAAATCTAAGCAAAATAAGCAAAGTTTGTTTGAAAAGTAGCAAGTTTGAAAAAGCTAAAAACTAGTTTATTTTTGGATTTTCTCTAAGGTATAGTTGACTAGAGTGAGTAATTTTTGTTGAGTTGAAATCTTCTTGGAAATGTGTTAAGAATGTCTTTGATATATGTAATGGTATTTTTTGTTTTAATCGAGCTAATATTAATGGTGTAAGGATGGGTGATATAAAAGTAATATTTTTTAAGATATGTTAAGACTACTATGTTTCGTTAATTTCAATTGGCTTTCAGAAAGAAAAACTGCAAGTATTCTTAGTAGCTATGATATGGCATTAAAGGAAAACACTGAGTGAAGCTGAAGCTAGAATCTACTAAAATTGTATTATAATCTAAGTTTCAAAAGTTCTATTTCTACGTGGCAGCCCTCATAGCTCAGTCGGTAGAGCATCAGACTTTTAAGTACGAATGTAATCTGAGGGTCTGGGGTTCGAGTCCCCATGCGGGCTGAAGATAGTTTTTCTTTCTCTCTACTTCATATGCTGTAACAATTGAAACAATAAACTTTTGCCAGTTTAGAAATCTACTTTATAACTCTATATAGAAAACACTTTTATTATTATTATTATTATCATTATTGTTGTTGTTTTACTGGTCCTTCTTCTTGTTGTTACTATTATTATTATTAATGCATCAACTTTATTATACGTCAGTTATTTTCCTAAAAATACGGCTGTATTTTCTGTGGTGCTATTCAATCGCTAGCGATATATGATATCGCCTATTCTTTCTCTATATAGACGCACTCCATCTCTAATGATTACTGCCGGAGAAAATACACACGGACAGCCGACTTGAAATCCTCCACCAGCCTCGCTGCAGTTCTTATAGCGCTAATATCAATTATTCTCCCTCCCATTATATAGCTAAATACTACACTCGCCTCTTAACCTTACTATGGCAAACGGTCGACCAGAAGGAAAATTCTCCTTGCAAACTCTGCTTAACAATTCGCCTTTTCTAGCATCTCGACTCTGCCGACCGCTTTGCTAAATTTATATACATTCTCTCTCGTAGGAAAACACAAAACTCTCAAGCTCAGCATCAAATAAACGGACACATTTTCATTGGAACTTCTTAAGAGATAATATTTCAAAAAATTATAATATCAACTATCAATTTAACACCTCATAATACTATCATTTAATAGCAAATATCATTTTCTGCAAGATTATTCCGAAAATAATTCTCTTTCCATATTATTATGCGTTCTGCTTAAAAAGCTCTTAAATTTACATTAGATTTTCACTTACTTTCCTCAAAACACAAACTACATCTACATAGCTTATTAATGAAAGAAGACTTTTTCGACCAATGAAAAACTAACAATTTTAAAGCAACACAATGCCACCTGCCTTTTCCTTTTCTTTTCTTTTCTTTTCTTCTTTATATCTTTATCAATTATTCGAGAAATAAAAACTCTTACAGGAAAAAACTACACAAACCTACAGCAGGATTTATTTTGGAAATTTTCAGTTTTCTCCCTTGTTTTCAGATGAAATATCTCAGTTAAAATCTAAGCAAAATAAGCAAAGTTTGTTTGAAAAGTAGCAAGTTTGAAAAAGCTAAAAACTAGTTTATTTTTGGATTTTCTCTAAGGTATAGTTGACTAGAGTGTGTAATTTTTGTTGAGTTGAAATCTTCTTGGAAATGTGTTAAGAATGTCTTTGATATATGTAATGGTATTTTTTGTTTTAATCGAGCTAATATTAATGGTGTAAGGATGGGTGATATAAAAGTAATATTTTTTAAGATATGTTAAGACTACTATGTTTCGTTAATTTCAATTGGCTTTCAGAAAGAAAAACTGCAAGTATTCTTAGTAGCTATGATATGGCATTAAAGGAAAACACTGAGTGAAGCTGAAGCTAGAATCTACTAAAATTGTATTATAATCTAAGTTTCAAAAGTTCTATTTCTACGTGGCAGCCCTCATAGCTCAGTCGGTAGAGCATCAGACTTTTAAGTACGAATGTAATCTGAGGGTCTGGGGTTCGAGTCCCCATGCGGGCTGAAGATAGTTTTTCTTTCTCTCTACTTCATATGCTGTAACAATTGAAACAATAAACTTTTGCCAGTTTAGAAATCTACTTTATAACTCTATATAGAAAACACTTTTATTATTATTATTATTATCATTATTGTTGTTGTTTTACTGGTCCTTCTTCTTGTTGTTACTATTATTATTATTAATGCATCAACTTTATTATACGTCAGTTATTTTCCTAAAAATACGGCTGTATTTTCTGTGGTGCTATTCAATCGCTAGCGATATATGATATCGCCTATTCTTTCTCTATATAGACGCACTCCATCTCTAATGATTACTGCCGGAGAAAATACACACGGACAGCCGACTTGAAATCCTCCACCAGCCTCGCTGCAGTTCTTATAGCGCTAATATCAATTATTCTCCCTCCCATTATATAGCTAAATACTACACTCGCCTCTTAACCTTACTATGGCAAACGGTCGACCAGAAGGAAAATTCTCCTTGCAAACTCTGCTTAACAATTCGCCTTTTCTAGCATCTCGACTCTGCCGACCGCTTTGCTAAATTTATATACATTCTCTCTCGTAGGAAAACACAAAACTCTCAAGCTCAGCATCAAATAAACGGACACATTTTCATTGGAACTTCTTAAGAGATAATATTTCAAAAAATTATAATATCAACTATCAATTTAACACCTCATAATACTATCATTTAATAGCAAATATCATTTTCTGCAAGATTATTCCGAAAATAATTCTCTTTCCATATTATTATGCGTTCTGCTTAAAAAGCTCTTAAATTTACATTAGATTTTCACTTACTTTCCTCAAAACACAAACTACATCTACATAGCTTATTAATGAAAGAAGACTTTTTCGACCAATGAAAAACTAACAATTTTAAAGCAACACAATGCCACCTGCCTTTTCCTTTTCTTTTCTTTTCTTTTCTTCTTTATATCTTTATCAATTATTCGAGAAATAAAAACTCTTACAGGAAAAAACTACACAAACCTACAGCAGGATTTATTTTGGAAATTTTCAGTTTTCTCCCTTGTTTTCAGATGAAATATCTCAGTTAAAATCTAAGCAAAATAAGCAAAGTTTGTTTGAAAAGTAGCAAGTTTGAAAAAGCTAAAAACTAGTTTATTTTTGGATTTTCTCTAAGGTATAGTTGACTAGAGTGTGTAATTTTTGTTGAGTTGAAATCTTCTTGGAAATGTGTTAAGAATGTCTTTGATATATGTAATGGTATTTTTTGTTTTAATCGAGCTAATATTAATGGTGTAAGGATGGGTGATATAAAAGTAATATTTTTTAAGATATGTTAAGACTACTATGTTTCGTTAATTTCAATTGGCTTTCAGAAAGAAAAACTGCAAGTATTCTTAGTAGCTATGATATGGCATTAAAGGAAAACACTGAGTGAAGCTGAAGCTAGAATCTACTAAAATTGTATTATAATCTAAGTTTCAAAAGTTCTATTTCTACGTGGCAGCCCTCATAGCTCAGTCGGTAGAGCATCAGACTTTTAAGTACGAATGTAATCTGAGGGTCTGGGGTTCGAGTCCCCATGCGGGCTGAAGATAGTTTTTCTTTCTCTCTACTTCATATGCTGTAACAATTGAAACAATAAACTTTTGCCAGTTTAGAAATCTACTTTATAACTCTATATAGAAAACACTTTTATTATTATTATTATTATCATTATTGTTGTTGTTTTACTGGTCCTTCTTCTTGTTGTTACTATTATTATTATTAATGCATCAACTTTATTATACGTCAGTTATTTTCCTAAAAATACGGCTGTATTTTCTGTGGTGCTATTCAATCGCTAGCGATATATGATATCGCCTATTCTTTCTCTATATAGACGCACTCCATCTCTAATGATTACTGCCGGAGAAAATACACACGGACAGCCGACTTGAAATCCTCCACCAGCCTCGCTGCAGTTCTTATAGCGCTAATATCAATTATTCTCCCTCCCATTATATAGCTAAATACTACACTCGCCTCTTAACCTTACTATGGCAAACGGTCGACCAGAAGGAAAATTCTCCTTGCAAACTCTGCTTAACAATTCGCCTTTTCTAGCATCTCGACTCTGCCGACCGCTTTGCTAAATTTATATACATTCTCTCTCGTAGGAAAACACAAAACTCTCAAGCTCAGCATCAAATAAACGGACACATTTTCATTGGAACTTCTTAAGAGATAATATTTCAAAAAATTATAATATCAACTATCAATTTAACACCTCATAATACTATCATTTAATAGCAAATATCATTTTCTGCAAGATTATTCCGAAAATAATTCTCTTTCCATATTATTATGCGTTCTGCTTAAAAAGCTCTTAAATTTACATTAGATTTTCACTTACTTTCCTCAAAACACAAACTACATCTACATAGCTTATTAATGAAAGAAGACTTTTTCGACCAATGAAAAACTAACAATTTTAAAGCAACACAATGCCACCTGCCTTTTCCTTTTCTTTTCTTTTCTTTTCTTCTTTATATCTTTATCAATTATTCGAGAAATAAAAACTCTTACAGGAAAAAACTACACAAACCTACAGCAGGATTTATTTTGGAAATTTTCAGTTTTCTCCCTTGTTTTCAGATGAAATATCTCAGTTAAAATCTAAGCAAAATAAGCAAAGTTTGTTTGAAAAGTAGCAAGTTTGAAAAAGCTAAAAACTAGTTTATTTTTGGATTTTCTCTAAGGTATAGTTGACTAGAGTGTGTAATTTTTGTTGAGTTGAAATCTTCTTGGAAATGTGTTAAGAATGTCTTTGATATATGTAATGGTATTTTTTGTTTTAATCGAGCTAATATTAATGGTGTAAGGATGGGTGATATAAAAGTAATATTTTTTAAGATATGTTAAGACTACTATGTTTCGTTAATTTCAATTGGCTTTCAGAAAGAAAAACTGCAAGTATTCTTAGTAGCTATGATATGGCATTAAAGGAAAACACTGAGTGAAGCTGAAGCTAGAATCTACTAAAATTGTATTATAATCTAAGTTTCAAAAGTTCTATTTCTACGTGGCAGCCCTCATAGCTCAGTCGGTAGAGCATCAGACTTTTAAGTACGAATGTAATCTGAGGGTCTGGGGTTCGAGTCCCCATGCGGGCTGAAGATAGTTTTTCTTTCTCTCTACTTCATATGCTGTAACAATTGAAACAATAAACTTCTGCCAGTTTAGAAATCTACTTTATAACTCTATATAGAAACCATTTTTATTATTATTATTATTATTATTATTATTATCATTATTGTTGTTGTTTTACTGGTCCTTCTTCTTGTTGTTACTATTATTATTATTAATGCATCAACTTTATTATACGTCAGTTATTTTCCTAAAAATACGGCTGTATTTTCTGTGGTGCTATTCAATCGCTAGCGATATATGATATCGCCTATTCTTTCTCTATATAGACGCACTCCATCTCTAATGATTACTGCCGGAGAAAATACACACGGACAGCCGACTTGAAATCCTCCACCAGCCTCGCTGCATTTCTTATAGCGCTAATATCAATTATTCTCCCTCCACTTATATAGCTAAATACTACACTCGCCTCTTAACCTTACTATGGCAAACAGTCGACCAGAAGGAAAATTCTCCTTGCAAACTCTGCTTAACAATTCGCCTTTTCTAGCATCTCGCCTCTGCCGACCGCTTTGCTAAATTTATATACATTCTCTCTCGTAGGAAAACACAAAACTCTCAAGCTCAGCATCAAATAAACGGACACATTTTCATTGGCACTTCTTAAGAGATAATATTTCAAAAAATTATAATATCAACTATCATTTTCACACCTCTTAGTACTATCATTTAATAGCAAATATCATTTTCTGCAAGATTATTCCGAAAATAATTCTCTTTCCATATTATTATGCGTTCTGCTTAAAAAGCTCTTAAATTTACATTAGATTTTCACTTACTTTCCTCAAAACACAAACTACATCTACATAGCTTATTAATGAAAGAAGACTTTTTCGACCAATGAAAAACTAACAATTTTAAAGCAACACAATGCCACCTGCCTTTTCCTTTTCTTTTCTTTTCTTTTCTTTTCTTTTCTTCTTTATATCTTTATCAATTATTCGAGAAATAAAAACTCTTACAGGAAAAAACTACACAAACCTACAGCAGGATTTATTTTGGAAATTTTCAGTTTTCTCCCTTGTTTTCAGATGAAATATCTCAGTTAAAATCTAAGCAAAATAAGCAAAGTTTGTTTGAAAAGTAGCAAGTTTGAAAAAGCTAAAAACTAGTTTATTTTTGGATTTTCTCTAAGGTATAGTTGACTAGAGTGTGTAATTTTTGTTGAGTTGAAATCTTCTTGGAAATGTGTTAAGAATGTCTTTGATATATGTAATGGTATATTTTTTTTTAATCGAGCTAATATTAATGGTGTAAGGATGGGTGATATAAAAGTAATATTTTTTAAGATATGTTAAGACTACTATGTTTCGTTAATTTCAATTGGCTTTCAGAAAGAAAAACTGCAAGTATTCTTAGTAGCTATGATATGGCATTAAAGGAAAACACTGAGTGAAGCTGAAGCTAGAATCTACTAAAATTGTATTATAATCTAAGTTTCAAAAGTTCTATTTCTACGTGGCAGCCCTCATAGCTCAGTCGGTAGAGCATCAGACTTTTAAGTACGAATGTAATCTGAGGTTCTGGGGTTCGAGTCCCCATGCGGGCTGAAGATAGTTTTTCTTTCTCTCTACTTCATATGCTGTAACAATTGAAACAATAAACTTCTGCCAGTTTAGAAATCTACTTTATAACTCTATATAGAAAACATTTTTATTATTATTATTATTATTATTATCATTATTGTTGTTGTTTTACTGGTCCTTCTTCTTGTTGTTACTATTATTATTATTAATGCATCAACTTTATTATACGTCAGTTATTTTCCTAAAAATACGGCTGTATTTTCTGTGGTGCTATTCAATCGCTAGCGATATATGATATTGCCTATTCTTTCTCTATATAGACGCACTCCATCTCTAATGATTACTGCCGGAGAAAATACACACGGACAGCCGACTTGAAATCCTCCACCAGCCTCGCTGCATTTCTTATAGCGCTAATATCAATTATTCTCCCTCCACTTATATAGCTAAATACTACACTCGCCTCTTAACCTTACTATGGCAAACAGTCGACCAGAAGGAAAATTCTCCTTGCAAACTCTGCTTAACAATTCGCCTTTTCTAGCATCTCGCCTCTGCCGACCGCTTTGCTAAATTTATATACATTCTCTCTCGTAGGAAAACACAAAACTCTCAAGCTCAGCATCAAATAAACGGACACATTTTCATTGGCACTTCTTAAGAGATAATATTTCAAAAAATTATAATATCAACTATCATTTTCACACCTCTTAGTACTATCATTTAATAGCAAATATCATTTTCTGCAAGATTATTCCGAAAATAATTCTCTTTCCATATTATTATGCGTTCTGCTTAACAAGCTCGTAAATTTACATTAGATTTTCACTTACTTTCCTCAAAACACAAACTACATCTACATAGCTTATTAATGAAAGAAGACTTTTTCGACCAATGAAAAACTAACAATTTTAAAGCAACACAATGCCACCTGCCTTTTCCTTTTCTTTTCTTTTCTTTTCTTCTTTATATCTTTATCAATTATTCGAGAAATAAAAACTCTTCCAGGAAAACTACCCAAACCTACAGCAGGATTTATTTTGGAAATTTTCAGTTTTCTCCCTTGTTTTCAGATGCAATATCTAAGTGAAAATCTAAGCAAAATAAGCAAAGTTTGTTTGAAAAGTAGCAAGTTTGAAAAAGCTAAAAACTAGTTTATTTTTGTATTTTCTCTAAGGTATAGTTGACTAGAGTGAGTAATTTTTGTTGTGTTGAAATCTTCTTGGAAATGTGTTAAGAATGTCTTTGATATATGTAATGGTATTTTTTGTTTTAATCGAGCTAATATTAATGGTGTAAGGATGGGTGATATAAAAGTAATATTTTTTAAGATATGTTAAGACTACTATGTTTCGTTAATTTCAATTGGCTTTCAGAAAGAAAAAATGCAAGTATTCTTAGTAGCTATGATATGGCATTAAAGGAAAACACTGAGTGAAGCTGAAGCTAGAATCTACTAAAATTGTATTATACTCTAAGTTTCAAAAGTTCTATTTCTACGTGGCAGCCCTCATAGCTCAGTCGGTAGAGCATCAGACTTTTAAGTACGAATGTAATCTGAGGGTCTGGGGTTCGAGTCCCCATGCGGGCTGAAGATAGTTTTTCTTTCTCTCTACTTCATATGCTGTAACAATTGAAACAATAAACTTCTGCCAGTTTAGAAATCTACTTTATAACTCTATATAGAAAACATTTTTATTATTATTATTATTATTATTATCATTATTGTTGTTGTTTTACTGGTCCTTCTTATTGTTGTTACTATTATTATTATTAATGCATCAACTTTATTATACGTCAGTTATTTTCCTAAAAATCAGGCTGCATTTTCTGTGGTGCTATTCAATCGCTAGCGATATATGATATCGCCTATTCTTTCTCTATATAGACGCACTCCATCTCTAATGATTACTGCCGGAGAAAATACACACGGACAGCCGACTTGAAATCCTCCACCAGCCTCGCTGCATTTCTTATAGCGCTAATATCAATTATTCTCCCTCCACTTATATAGCTAAATACTACACTCGCCTCTTAACCTTACTATGGCAAACGGTCGACCAGAAGGAAAATTCTCCTTTCAAACCTTGCAAACTCTGCTTAACAATTCGCCTTTTCTAGCATCTCGCCTCTGCCGACCGCTTTGCTAAATTTATATACATTCTCTCTCGTAGGAAAACACAAAACTCTCAAGCTCAGCATCAAATAAACGGACACATTTTCATTGGCACTTCTTAAGAGATAATATTTCAAAAAATTATAATATCAACTATCATTTTCACACCTCTTAATACTATCATTTAATAGCAAATATCATTTTCTGCAAGATTATTCCGAAAATAATTCTCTTTCCATATTATTATGCGTTCTGCTTAAAAAGCTCGTAAATTTACATTAGATTTTCACTTACTTTCCTCAAAACACAAACTACATCTTCATAGCTTATTAATGAAAGAAGACTTTTTCGACCAATGAAAAACTAACAATTTTAAAGCAACACAATGCCACCTGCCTTTTCCTTTTCTTTTCTTTTCTTTTCTTTTCTTCTTTATATCTTTATTAATTATTCGAGAAATAAAAACTCTTACAGGAAAAAACTACACAAACCTACAGCAGGATTTATTTTGGAAATTTTCAGTTTTCTCCCTTGTTTTCAGATGAAATATCTCAGTTAAAATCTAAGCAAAATAAGCAAAGTTTGTTTGAAAAGTAGCAAGTTTGAAAAAGCTAAAAACTAGTTTATTTTTGGATTTTCTCTAAGGTATAGTTGACTAGAGTGTGTAATTTTTGTTGAGTTGAAATCTTCTTGGAAATGTGTTAAGAATGTCTTTGATATATGTAATGGTATTTTTTGTTTTAATCGAGCTAATATTAATGGTGTAAGGATGGGTGATATAAAAGTAATATTTTTTAAGATATGTTAAGACTACTATGCTTCGTTAATTTCAATTGGCTTTCAGAAAGAAAAAATGCAAGTATTCTTAGTAGCTATGATATGGCATTAAAGGAAAACACTGAGTGAAGCTGAAGCTAGAATCTACTAAAATTGTATTATAATCTAAGTTTCAAAAGTTCTATCTCTACGTGGCAGCCCTCATAGCTCAGTCGGTAGAGCATCAGACTTTTAAGTACGAATGTAATCTGAGGGTCTGGGGTTCGAGTCCCCATGCGGGCTGAAGATAGTTTTTCTTTCTCTCTACTTCATATGCTGTAACAATTGAAACAATAAACTTCTGCCAGTTTAGAAATCTACTTTATAACTCTATATAGAAACCATTATTATTATTATTATTATTATCATTATTGTTGTTGTTTTACTGGTCCTTCTTCTTGTTGTTACTATTATTATTATTAATGCATCAACTTTATTATACGTCAGTTATTTTCCTAAAAATCAGGCTGCATTTTCTGTGGTGCTATTCAATCGCTAGCGATATATGATATCGCCTATTCTTTCTCTATATAGACGCACTCCATCTCTAATGATTACTGCCGGAGAAAATACACACGGACAGCCGACTTAAATCCTCCACCAGCCTCGCTGCATTTCTTATAGCGCTAATATCAATTATTCTCCCTCCACTTATATAGCTAAATACTACACTCGCCTCTTAACCTTACTATGGCAAACGGTCGACCAGAAGGAAAATTCTCCTTGCAAACTCTGCTTAACAATTCGCCTTTTCTAGCATCTCGCCTCTGCCGACCGCTTTGCTAAATTTATATACATTCTCTCTCGTAGGAAAACACAAAACTCTCAAGCTCAGCATCAAATAAACGGACACATTTTCATTGGCACTTCTTAAGAGATAATATTTCAAAAAATTATAATATCAACTATCATTTTCACACCTCTTAATACTATCATTTAATAGCAAATATCATTTTCTGCAAGATTATTCCGAAAATAATTCTCTTTCCATATTATTATGCGTTCTGCTTAAAAAGCTCTTAAATTTACATTAGATTTTCACTTACTTTCCTCAAAACACAAACTACATCTACATAGCTTATTAATGAAAGAAGACTTTTTCGACCAATGAAAAACTAACAATTTTAAAGCAACACAATGCCACCTGCCTTTTCCTTTTCCTTTTCTTTTCTTTTCTTCTTTATATCTTTATCAATTATTCGAGAAATAAAAACTCTTACAGGAAAAAACTACACAAACCTAGAGCAGGATTTATTTTGGAAATTTTCAGTTTTCTCCCTTGTTTTCAGATGCAATATCTAAGTGAAAATCTAAGCAAAATAAGCAAAGTTTGTTTGAAAAGTAGCAAGTTTGAAAAAGCTAAAAACTAGTTTATTTTTGGATTTTCTCTAAGGTATAGTTGACTAGAGTGAGTAATTTTTGTTGAGTTGAAATCTTCTTGGAAATGTGTTAAGAATGTCTTTGATATATGTAATGGTATTTTTTGTTTTAATCGAGCTAATATTAATGGTGTAAGGATGGGTGATATAAAAGTAATATTTTTTAAGATATGTTAAGACTACTATGTTTCGTTAATTTCAATTGGCTTTCAGAAAGAAAAACTGCAAGTATTCTTAGTAGCTATGATATGGCATTAAAGGAAAACACTGAGTGAAGCTGAAGCTAGAATCTACTAAAATTGTATTATAATCTAAGTTTCAAAAGTTCTATTTCTACGTGGCAGCCCTCATAGCTCAGTCGGTAGAGCATCAGACTTTTAAGTACGAATGTAATCTGAGGGTCTGGGGTTCGAGTCCCCATGCGGGCTGAAGGTAGTTTTTCTTTCTCTCTACTTCATATGCTGTAACAATTGAAACAATAAACTTCTGCCAGTTTAGAAATCTACTTTATAACTCTATATAGAAACCATTTTTATTATTATTATTATTATTTTTGTTGTTGTTGTTGTTGCTGTTTTACTGGTCCTTCTTCTTGTTGTTACTATTATTATTATTAATGCATCAACTTTATTATACGTCAGTTATTTTCCTAAAAATCAGGCTGCATTTTCTGTGGTGCTATTCAATCGCTAGCGATATATGATATCGCCTATTCTTTCTCTATATAGACGCACTCCATCTCTAATGATTACTGCCAGAGAAAATACACACGGACAGCCGACTTGAAATCCTCCACCAGCCTCGCTGCATTTCTTATAGCGCTAATATCAATTATTCTCCCTCCACTTATATAGCTAAATACTACACTCGCCTCTTAACCTTACAATGGCAAACGGTCGACCAGAAGGAAAATTCTCCTTGCAAACTCTGCTTAACAATTCGCCTTTTCTAGCATCTCGCCTCTGCCGACCGCTTTGCTAAATTTATATACATTCTCTCTCGTAGGAAAACACAAAACTCTCAAGCTCAGCATCAAATAAACGGACACATTTTCATTGGCACTTCTTAAGAGATAATATTTCAAAAAATTATAATATCAACTATCATTTTCACACCTCTTAATACTATCATTTAATAGCAAATATCATTTTCTGCAAGATTATTCCGAAAATAATTCTCTTTCCATATTATTATGCGTTCTGCTTAAAAAGCTCTTAAATTTACATTAGATTTTCACTTACTTTCCTCAAAACACAAACTACATCTACATAGCTTATTAATGAAAGAAGACTTTTTCGACCAATGAAAAACTAACAATTTTAAAGCAACACAATGCCACCTGCCTTTTCCTTTTCCTTTTCTTTTCTTTTCTTCTTTATATCTTTATCAATTATTCGAGAAATAAAAACTCTTACAGGAAAAAACTACACAAACCTAGAGCAGGATTTATTTTGGAAATTTTCAGTTTTCTCCCTTGTTTTCAGATGCAATATCTAAGTGAAAATCTAAGCAAAATAAGCAAAGTTTGTTTGAAAAGTAGCAAGTTTGAAAAAGCTAAAAACTAGTTTATTTTTGGATTTTCTCTAAGGTATAGTTGACTAGAGTGAGTAATTTTTGTTGAGTTGAAATCTTCTTGGAAATGTGTTAAGAATGTCTTTGATATATGTAATGGTATTTTTTGTTTAAATCGAGCTAATATTAATGGTGTAAGGATGGGTGATATAAAAGTAATATTTTTTAAGATATGTTAAGACTACTATGTTTCGTTAATTTCAATTGGCTTTCAGAAAGAAAAACTGCAAGTATTCTTAGTAGCTATGATATGGCATTAAAGGAAAACACTGAGTGAAGCTGAAGCTAGAATCTACTAAAATTGTATTATAATCTAAGTTTCAAAAGTTCTATTTCTACGTGGCAGCCCTCATAGCTCAGTCGGTAGAGCATCAGACTTTTAAGTACGAATGTAATCTGAGGGTCTGGGGTTCGAGTCCCCATGCGGGCTGAAGATAGTTTTTCTTTCTATCTACTTCATATGCTGTAACAATTGAAACAATAAACTTCTGACAGTTTAGAAATCTACTTTATAACTCTATATAGAAACCATTTTTATTATTATTATTATTATTTTTGTTGTTGTTGTTGTTGTTGTTGTTGCTGTTTTACTTGTCCTTCTTCTTGTTGTTACTATTATTATTATTAATGCATCAACTTTATTATACGTCAGTTATTTTCCTAAAAATCAGGCTGCATTTTCTGTGGTGCTATTCAATCGCTAGCGATATATGATATCGCCTATTCTTTCTCTATATAGACGCACTCCATCTCTAATGATTAATGCCGGAGAAAATACACACGGACAGCCGACTTGAAATCCTCCACCAGCCTCGCTGCATTTCTTATAGCGCTAATATCAATTATTCTCCCTCCACTTATATAGCTAAATACTACACTCGCCTCTTAACCTTACTATGGCAAACGGTCGACCAGAAGGAAAATTCTCCTTGCAAACTCTGCTTAACAATTCGCCTTTTCTAGCATCTCGCCTCTGCCGACCGCTTTGCTAAATTTATATACATTCTCTCTCGTAGGAAAACACAAAACTCTCAAGCTCAGCATCAAATAAACGGACACATTTTCATTGGCACTTCTTAAGAGATAATATTTCAAAAAATTATAATATCAACTATCATTTTCACACCTCTTAATACTATCATTTAATAGCAAATATCATTTTCTGCAAGATTATTCCGAAAATAATTCTCTTTCCATATTATTATGCGTTCTGCTTAAAAAGCTCGTAAATTTACATTAGATTTTCACTTACTTTCCTCAAAACACAAACTACATCTTCATAGCTTATTAATGAAAGAAGACTTTTTCGACCAATGAAAAACTAACAATTTTAAAGCAACACAATGCCACCTGCCTTTTCCTTTTCTTTTCTTTTCTTTTCTTTTCTTCTTTATATCTTTATTAATTATTCGAGAAATAAAAACTCTTACAGGAAAAAACTACACAAACCTACAGCAGGATTTATTTTGGAAATTTTCAGTTTTCTCCCTTGTTTTCAGATGAAATATCTCAGTTAAAATCTAAGCAAAATAAGCAAAGTTTGTTTGAAAAGTAGCAAGTTTGAAAAAGCTAAAAACTAGTTTATTTTTGGATTTTCTCTAAGGTATAGTTGACTAGAGTGTGTAATTTTTGTTGAGTTGAAATCTTCTTGGAAATGTGTTAAGAATGTCTTTGATATATGTAATGGTATTTTTTGTTTTAATCGAGCTAATATTAATGGTGTAAGGATGGGTGATATAAAAGTAATATTTTTTAAGATATGTTAAGACTACTATGCTTCGTTAATTTCAATTGGCTTTCAGAAAGAAAAAATGCAAGTATTCTTAGTAGCTATGATATGGCATTAAAGGAAAACACTGAGTGAAGCTGAAGCTAGAATCTACTAAAATTGTATTATAATCTAAGTTTCAAAAGTTCTATCTCTACGTGGCAGCCCTCATAGCTCAGTCGGTAGAGCATCAGACTTTTAAGTACGAATGTAATCTGAGGGTCTGGGGTTCGAGTCCCCATGCGGGCTGAAGATAGTTTTTCTTTCTCTCTACTTCATATGCTGTAACAATTGAAACAATAAACTTCTGCCAGTTTAGAAATCTACTTTATAACTCTATATAGAAACCATTATTATTATTATTATTATTATCATTATTGTTGTTGTTTTACTGGTCCTTCTTCTTGTTGTTACTATTATTATTATTAATGCATCAACTTTATTATACGTCAGTTATTTTCCTAAAAATCAGGCTGCATTTTCTGTGGTGCTATTCAATCGCTAGCGATATATGATATCGCCTATTCTTTCTCTATATAGACGCACTCCATCTCTAATGATTACTGCCGGAGAAAATACACACGGACAGCCGGCTTGAAATCCTCCACCAGCCTCGCTGCATTTCTTATAGCGCTAATATCAATTATTCTCCCTCCACTTATATAGCTAAATACTACACTCGCCTCTTAACCTTACTATGGCAAACGGTCGACCAGAAGGAAAATTCTCCTTGCAAACTCTGCTTAACAATTCGCCTTTTCTAGCATCTCGCCTCTGCCGACCGCTTTGCTAAATTTATATACATTCTCTCTCGTAGGAAAACACAAAACTCTCAAGCTCAGCATCAAATAAACGGACACATTTTCATTGGCACTTCTTAAGAGATAATATTTCAAAAAATTATAATATCAACTATCATTTTCACACCTCTTAATACTATCATTTAATAGCAAATATCATTTTCTGCAAGATTATTCCGAAAATAATTCTCTTTCCATATTATTATGCGTTCTGCTTAAAAAGCTCTTAAATTTACATTAGATTTTCACTTACTTTCCTCAAAACACAAACTACATCTACATAGCTTATTAATGAAAGAAGACTTTTTCGACCAATGAAAAACTAACAATTTTAAAGCAACACAATGCCACCTGCCTTTTCCTTTTCCTTTTCTTTTCTTTTCTTCTTTATATCTTTATCAATTATTCGAGAAATAAAAACTCTTACAGGAAAAAACTACACAAACCTACAGCAGGATTTATTTTGGAAATTTTCAGTTTTCTCCCTTGTTTTCAGATGCAATATCTAAGTGAAAATCTAAGCAAAATAAGCAAAGTTTGTTTGAAAAGTAGCAAGTTTGAAAAAGCTAAAAACTAGTTTATTTTTGGATTTTCTCTAAGGTATAGTTGACTAGAGTGAGTAATTTTTGTTGAGTTGAAATCTTCTTGGAAATGTGTTAAGAATGTCTTTGATATATGTAATGGTATTTTTTGTTTTAATCGAGCTAATATTAATGGTGTAAGGATGGGTGATATAAAAGTAATATTTTTTAAGATATGTTAAGACTACTATGTTTCGTTAATTTCAATTGGCTTTCAGAAAGAAAAACTGCAAGTATTCTTAGTAGCTATGATATGGCATTAAAGGAAAACACTGAGTGAAGCTGAAGCTAGAATCTACTAAAATTGTATTATAATCTAAGTTTCAAAAGTTCTATTTCTACGTGGCAGCCCTCATAGCTCAGTCGGTAGAGCATCAGACTTTTAAGTACGAATGTAATCTGAGGGTCTGGGGTTCGAGTCCCCATGCGGGCTGAAGGTAGTTTTTCTTTCTCTCTACTTCATATGCTGTAACAATTGAAACAATAAACTTCTGCCAGTTTAGAAATCTACTTTATAACTCTATATAGAAACCATTTTTATTATTATTATTATTATTTTTGTTGTTGTTGTTGTTGCTGTTTTACTGGTCCTTCTTCTTGTTGTTACTATTATTATTATTAATGCATCAACTTTATTATACGTCAGTTATTTTCCTAAAAATCAGGCTGCATTTTCTGTGGTGCTATTCAATCGCTAGCGATATATGATATCGCCTATTCTTTCTCTATATAGACGCACTCCATCTCTAATGATTACTGCCAGAGAAAATACACACGGACAGCCGACTTGAAATCCTCCACCAGCCTCGCTGCATTTCTTATAGCGCTAATATCAATTATTCTCCCTCCACTTATATAGCTAAATACTACACTCGCCTCTTAACCTTACAATGGCAAACGGTCGACCAGAAGGAAAATTCTCCTTGCAAACTCTGCTTAACAATTCGCCTTTTCTAGCATCTCGCCTCTGCCGACCGCTTTGCTAAATTTATATACATTCTCTCTCGTAGGAAAACACAAAACTCTCAAGCTCAGCATCAAATAAACGGACACATTTTCATTGGCACTTCTTAAGAGATAATATTTCAAAAAATTATAATATCAACTATCATTTTCACACCTCTTAATACTATCATTTAATAGCAAATATCATTTTCTGCAAGATTATTCCGAAAATAATTCTCTTTCCATATTATTATGCGTTCTGCTTAAAAAGCTCTTAAATTTACATTAGATTTTCACTTACTTTCCTCAAAACACAAACTACATCTACATAGCTTATTAATGAAAGAAGACTTTTTCGACCAATGAAAAACTAACAATTTTAAAGCAACACAATGCCACCTGCCTTTTCCTTTTCCTTTTCTTTTCTTTTCTTCTTTATATCTTTATCAATTATTCGAGAAATAAAAACTCTTACAGGAAAAAACTACACAAACCTAGAGCAGGATTTATTTTGGAAATTTTCAGTTTTCTCCCTTGTTTTCAGATGCAATATCTAAGTGAAAATCTAAGCAAAATAAGCAAAGTTTGTTTGAAAAGTAGCAAGTTTGAAAAAGCTAAAAACTAGTTTATTTTTGGATTTTCTCTAAGGTATAGTTGACTAGAGTGAGTAATTTTTGTTGAGTTGAAATCTTCTTGGAAATGTGTTAAGAATGTCTTTGATATATGTAATGGTATTTTTTGTTTAAATCGAGCTAATATTAATGGTGTAAGGATGGGTGATATAAAAGTAATATTTTTTAAGATATGTTAAGACTACTATGTTTCGTTAATTTCAATTGGCTTTCAGAAAGAAAAACTGCAAGTATTCTTAGTAGCTATGATATGGCATTAAAGGAAAACACTGAGTGAAGCTGAAGCTAGAATCTACTAAAATTGTATTATAATCTAAGTTTCAAAAGTTCTATTTCTACGTGGCAGCCCTCATAGCTCAGTCGGTAGAGCATCAGACTTTTAAGTACGAATGTAATCTGAGGGTCTGGGGTTCGAGTCCCCATGCGGGCTGAAGATAGTTTTTCTTTCTATCTACTTCATATGCTGTAACAATTGAAACAATAAACTTCTGACAGTTTAGAAATCTACTTTATAACTCTATATAGAAACCATTTTTATTATTATTATTTTTGTTGTTGTTGTTGTTGTTGTTGTTGCTGTTTTACTTGTCCTTCTTCTTGTTGTTACTATTATTATTATTAATGCATCAACTTTATTATACGTCAGTTATTTTCCTAAAAATCAGGCTGCATTTTCTGTGGTGCTATTCAATCGCTAGCGATATATGATATCGCCTATTCTTTCTCTATATAGACGCACTCCATCTCTAATGATTAATGCCGGAGAAAATACACACGGACAGCCGACTTGAAATCCTCCACCAGCCTCGCTGCATTTCTTATAGCGCTAATATCAATTATTCTCCCTCCACTTATATAGCTAAATACTACACTCGCCTCTTAACCTTACTATGGCAAACGGTCGACCAGAAGGAAAATTCTCCTTGCAAACTCTGCTTAACAATTCGCCTTTTCTAGCATCTCGCCTCTGCCGACCGCTTTGCTAAATTTATATACATTCTCTCTCGTAGGAAAACACAAAACTCTCAAGCTCAGCATCAAATAAACGGACACATTTTCATTGGCACTTCTTAAGAGATAATATTTCAAAAAATTATAATATCAACTATCATTTTCACACCTCTTAATACTATCATTTAATAGCAAATATCATTTTCTGCAAGATTATTCCGAAAATAATTCTCTTTCCATATTATTATGCGTTCTGCTTAAAAAGCTCTTAAATTTACATTAGATTTTCACTTACTTTCCTCAAAACACAAACTACATCTACATAGCTTATTAATGAAAGAAGACTTTTTCGACCAATGAAAAACTAACAATTTTAAAGCAACACAATGCCACCTGCCTTTTCCTTTTCCTTTTCTTTTCTTTTCTTCTTTATATCTTTATCAATTATTCGAGAAATAAAAACTCTTACAGGAAAAAACTACACAAACCTACAGCAGGATTTATTTTGGAAATTTTCAGTTTTCTCCCTTGTTTTCAGATGCAATATCTAAGTGAAAATCTAAGCAAAATAAGCAAAGTTTGTTTGAAAAGTAGCAAGTTTGAAAAAGCTAAAAACTAGTTTATTTTTGGATTTTCTCTAAGGTATAGTTGACTAGAGTGAGTAATTTTTGTTGAGTTGAAATCTTCTTGGAAATGTGTTAAGAATGTCTTTGATATATGTAATGGTATTTTTTGTTTTAATCGAGCTAATATTAATGGTGTAAGGATGGGTGATATAAAAGTAATATTTTTTAAGATATGTTAAGACTACTATGTTTCGTTAATTTCAATTGGCTTTCAGAAAGAAAAACTGCAAGTATTCTTAGTAGCTATGATATGGCATTAAAGGAAAACACTGAGTGAAGCTGAAGCTAGAATCTACTAAAATTGTATTATAATCTAAGTTTCAAAAGTTCTATTTCTACGTGGCAGCCCTCATAGCTCAGTCGGTAGAGCATCAGACTTTTAAGTACGAATGTAATCTGAGGGTCTGGGGTTCGAGTCCCCATGCGGGCTGAAGATAGTTTTTCTTTCTCTCTACTTCATATGCTGTAACAATTGAAACAATAAACTTCTGCCAGTTTAGAAATCTACTTTATAACTCTATATAGAAACCATTTTTATTATTATTATTTTTGTTGTTGTTGTTGTTGTTGTTGTTGCTGTTTTACTGGTCCTTCTTCTTGTTGTTACTATTATTATTATTAATACATCAACTTTATTATACGTCAGTTATTTTCCTAAAAATCAGGCTGCATTTTCTGTGGTGCTATTCAATCGCTAGCGATATATGATATCGCCTATTCTTTCTCTATATAGACGCACTCCATCTCTAATGATTACTGCCGGAGAAAATACACACGGACAGCCGACTTGAAATCCTCCACCAGCCTCGCTGCATTTCTTATAGCGCTAATATCAATTATTCTCCCTCCACTTATATAGCTAAATACTACACTCGCCTCTTAACCTTACTATGGCAAACGGTCGACCAGAAGGAAAATTCTCCTTGCAAACTCAGCTTAACAATTCGCCTTTTCTAGCATCTCGCCTCTGCCGACCGCTTTGCTAAATTTATATACATTCTCTCTCGTAGGAAAACACAAAACTCTCAAGCTCAGCATCAAATAAACGGACACATTTTCATTGGAACTTCTTAAGAGATAATATTTCAAAAAATTATAATATCAACTATCATTTTCACACCTCTTAATACTATCATTTAATAGCAAATATCATTTTCTGCAAGATTATTCCGAAAATAATTCTCTTTCCATATTATTATGCGTTCTGCTTAAAAAGCTCTTAAATTTACATTAGATTTTCACTTACTTTCCTCAAAACACAAACTACATCTACATAGCTTATTAATGAAAGAAGACTTTTTCGACCAATGAAAAACTAACAATTTTAAAGCAACACAATGCCACCTGCCTTTTCCTTTTCCTTTTCTTTTCTTTTCTTCTTTATATCTTTATCAATTATTCGAGAAATAAAAACTCTTACAGGAAAAAACTACACAAACCTAGAGCAGGATTTATTTTGGAAATTTTCAGTTTTCTCCCTTGTTTTCAGATGCAATATCTAAGTGAAAATCTAAGCAAAATAAGCAAAGTTTGTTTGAAAAGTAGCAAGTTTGAAAAAGCTAAAAACTAGTTTATTTTTGGATTTTCTCTAAGGTATAGTTGACTAGAGTGAGTAATTTTTGTTGAGTTGAAATCTTCTTGGAAATGTGTTAAGAATGTCTTTGATATATGTAATGGTATTTTTTGTTTTAATCGAGCTAATATTAATGGTGTAAGGATGGGTGATATAAAAGTAATATTTTTTAAGATATGTTAAGACTACTATGTTTCGTTAATTTCAATTGGCTTTCAGAAAGAAAAACTGCAAGTATTCTTAGTAGCTATGATATGGCATTAAAGGAAAACACTGAGTGAAGCTGAAGCTAGAATCTACTAAAATTGTATTATAATCTAAGTTTCAAAAGTTCTATTTCTACGTGGCAGCCCTCATATCTCAGTCGGTAGAGCATCAGACTTTTAAGTACGAATGTAATCTGAGGGTCTGGGGTTCGAGTCCCCATGCGGGCTGAAGATAGTTTTTCTTTCTCTCTACTTTATATGCTGTAACAATTGAAACAATAAACTTCTGCCAGTTTAGAAATCTACTTTATAACTCTATATAGAAACCATTTTTATTATTATTATTATTATTTTTGTTGTTGTTGTTGTTGCTGTTTTACTGGTCCTTCTTCTTGTTGTTACTATTATTATTATTAATGCATCAACTTTATTATACGTCAGTTATTTTCCTAAAAATCAGGCTGCATTTTCTGTGGTGCTATTCAATCGCTAGCGATATATGATATCGCCTATTCTTTCTCTATATAGACACACTCCATCTCTAATGATTACTGCCGGAGAAAATACACACGGACAGCCGACTTGAAATCCTCCACCAGCCTCGCTGCATTTCTTATAGCGCTAATATCAATTATTCTCCCTCCACTTATATAGCTAAATACTACACTCGCCTCTTAACCTTACTATGGCAAACGGTCGACCAGAAGGAAAATTCTCCTTTCAAACCTTGCAAACTCTGCTTAACAATTCGCCTTTTCTAGCATCTCGCCTCTGCCGACCGCTTTGCTAAATTTATATACATTCTCTCTCGTAGGAAAACACAAAACTCTCAAGCTCAGCATCAAATAAACGGACACATTTTCATTGGCACTTCTTAAGAGATAATATTTCAAAAAATTATAATATCAACTATCATTTTCACACCTCTTAATACTATCATTTAATAGCAAATATCATTTTCTGCAAGATTATTCCGAAAATAATTCTCTTTCCATATTATTATGCGTTCTGCTTAAAAAGCTCTTAAATTTACATTAGATTTTCACTTACTTTCCTCAAAACACAAACTACATCTACATAGCTTATTAATGAAAGAAGACTTTTTCGACCAATGAAAAACTAACAATTTTAAAGCAACACAATGCCACCTGCCTTTTCCTTTTCCTTTTCTTTTCTTTTCTTCTTTATATCTTTATCAATTATTCGAGAAATAAAAACTCTTACAGGAAAAAACTACACAAACCTAGAGCAGGATTTATTTTGGAAATTTTCAGTTTTCTCCCTTGTTTTCAGATGCAATATCTAAGTGAAAATCTAAGCAAAATAAGCAAAGTTTGTTTGAAAAGTAGCAAGTTTGAAAAAGCTAAAAACTAGTTTATTTTTGGATTTTCTCTAAGGTATAGTTGACTAGAGTGAGTAATTTTTGTTGAGTTGAAATCTTCTTGGAAATGTGTTAAGAATGTCTTTGATATATGTAATGGTATTTTTTGTTTTAATCGAGCTAATATTAATGGTGTAAGGATGGGTGATATAAAAGTAATATTTTTTAAGATATGTTAAGACTACTATGTTTCGTTAATTTCAATTGGCTTTCAGAAAGAAAAACTGCAAGTATTCTTAGTAGCTATGATATGGTATTAAAGGAAAACACTGAGTGAAGCTGAAGCTAGAATCTACTAAAATTGTATTATAATCTAAGTTTCAAAAGTTCTATTTCTACGTGGCAGCCCTCATAGCTCAGTCGGTAGAGAATCAGACTTTTAAGTACGAATGTAATCTGAGGGTCTGGGGTTCGAGTCCCCATGCGGGCTGAAGATTGTTTTTCTTTCTCTCTACTTCATATGCTGTAACAATTGAAACAATAAACTTCTGCCAGTTTAGAAATCTACTTTATAACTCTATATAGAAACCATTTTTATTATTATTATTATTATTTTTGTTGTTGTTGTTGTTGTTGTTGCTGTTTTACTGGTCCTTCTTCTTGTTGTTACTATTATTATTATTAATGCATCAACTTTATTATACGTCAGTTATTTTCCTA
The DNA here is from genome assembly GCA_963585895.1 of Sepioteuthis lessoniana. Classification (NCBI taxonomy): domain Eukaryota; kingdom Metazoa; phylum Mollusca; class Cephalopoda; order Myopsida; family Loliginidae; genus Sepioteuthis; species Sepioteuthis lessoniana. The sequence continues at coordinate 28,025,471 of OY757943.1, forward strand.
AAAATCAGGCTGCATTTTCTGTGGTGCTATTCAATCGCTAGCGATATATGATATCGCCTATTCTTTCTCTATATAGACGCACTCCATCTCTAATGATTACTGCCGGAGAAAATACACACGGACAGCCGACTTGAAATCCTCCACCAGCCTCGCTGCATTTCTTATAGCGCTAATATCAATTATTCTCCCTCCACTTATATAGCTAAATACTACACTCGCCTCTTAACCTTACTATGGCAAACGGTCGACCAGAAGGAAAATTCTCCTTGCAAACTCTGCTTAACAATTCGCCTTTTCTAGCATCTCGCCTCTGCCGACCGCTTTGCTAAATTTATATACATTCTCTCTCGTAGGAAAACACAAAACTCTCAAGCTCAGCATCAAATAAACGGACACATTTTCATTGGCACTTCTTAAGAGATAATATTTCAAAAAATTATAATATCAACTATCATTTTCACACCTCTTAATACTATCATTTAATAGCAAATATCATTTTCTGCAAGATTATTCCGAAAATAATTCTCTTTCCATATTATTATGCGTTCTGCTTAAAAAGCTCTTAAATTTACATTAGATTTTCACTTACTTTCCTCAAAACACAAACTACATCTACATAGCTTATTAATGAAAGAAGACTTTTTCGACCAATGAAAAACTAACAATTTTAAAGCAACACAATGCCACCTGCCTTTTCCTTTTCCTTTTCTTTTCTTTTCTTCTTTATATCTTTATCAATTATTCGAGAAATAAAAACTCTTACAGGAAAAAACTACACAAACCTACAGCAGGATTTATTTTGGAAATTTTCAGTTTTCTCCCTTGTTTTCAGATGCAATATCTAAGTGAAAATCTAAGCAAAATAAGCAAAGTTTGTTTGAAAAGTAGCAAGTTTGAAAAAGCTAAAAACTAGTTTATTTTTGGATTTTCTCTAAGGTATAGTTGACTAGAGTGAGTAATTTTTGTTGAGTTGAAATCTTCTTGGAAATGTGTTAAGAATGTCTTTGATATATGTAATGGTATTTTTTGTTTTAATCGAGCTAATATTAATGGTGTAAGGATGGGTGATATAAAAGTAATATTTTTTAAGATATGTTAAGACTACTATGTTTCGTTAATTTCAATTGGCTTTCAGAAAGAAAAACTGCAAGTATTCTTAGTAGCTATGATATGGCATTAAAGGAAAACACTGAGTGAAGCTGAAGCTAGAATCTACTAAAATTGTATTATAATCTAAGTTTCAAAAGTTCTATTTCTACGTGGCAGCCCTCATAGCTCAGTCGGTAGAGAATCAGACTTTTAAGTACGAATGTAATCTGAGGGTCTGGGGTTCGAGTCCCCATGCGGGCTGAAGATTGTTTTTCTTTCTCTCTACTTCATATGCTGTAACAATTGAAACAATAAACTTCTGCCAGTTTAGAAATCTACTTTATAACTCTATATAGAAACCATTTTTATTATTATTATTATTATTTTTGTTGTTGTTGTTGTTGTTGTTGCTGTTTTACTGGTCCTTCTTCTTGTTGTTACTATTATTATTATTAATGCATCAACTTTATTATACGTCAGTTATTTTCCTAAAAATCAGGCTGCATTTTCTGTGGTGCTATTCAATCGCTAGCGATATATGATATCGCCTATTCTTTCTCTATATAGACACACTCCATCTCTAATGATTACTGCCGGAGAAAATACACACGGACAGCCGACTTGAAATCCTCCACCAGCCTCGCTGCATTTCTTATAGCGCTAATATCAATTATTCTCCCTCCACTTATATAGCTAAATACTACACTCGCCTCTTAACCTTACTATGGCAAACGGTCGACCAGAAGGAAAATTCTCCTTTCAAACCTTGCAAACTCTGCTTAACAATTCGCCTTTTCTAGCATCTCGCCTCTGCCGACCGCTTTGCTAAATTTATATACATTCTCTCTCGTAGGAAAACACAAAACTCTCAAGCTCAGCATCAAATAAACGGACACATTTTCATTGGCACTTCTTAAGAGATAATATTTCAAAAAATTATAATATCAACTATCATTTTCACACCTCTTAATACTATCATTTAATAGCAAATATCATTTTCTGCAAGATTATTCCGAAAATAATTCTCTTTCCATATTATTATGCGTTCTGCTTAAAAAGCTCTTAAATTTACATTAGATTTTCACTTACTTTCCTCAAAACACAAACTACATCTACATAGCTTATTAATGAAAGAAGACTTTTTCGACCAATGAAAAACTAACAATTTTAAAGCAACACAATGCCACCTGCCTTTTCCTTTTCCTTTTCTTTTCTTTTCTTCTTTATATCTTTATCAATTATTCGAGAAATAAAAACTCTTACAGGAAAAAACTACACAAATCTACAGCAGGATTTATTTTGGAAATTTTCAGTTTTCTCCCTTGTTTTCAGATGCAATATCTAAGTGAAAATCTAAGCAAAATAAGCAAAGTTTGTTTGAAAAGTAGCAAGTTTGAAAAAGCTAAAAACTAGTTTATTTTTGGATTTTCTCTAAGGTATAGTTGACTAGAGTGAGTAATTTTTGTTGAGTTGAAATCTTCTTGGAAATGTGTTAAGAATGTCTTTGATATATGTAATGGTATTTTTTGTTTTAATCGAGCTAATATTAATGGTGTAAGGATGGGTGATATAAAAGTAATATTTTTTAAGATATGTTAAGACTACTATGTTTCGTTAATTTCAATTGGCTTTCAGAAAGAAAAACTGCAAGTATTCTTAGTAGCTATGATATGGCATTAAAGGAAAACACTGAGTGAAGCTGAAGCTAGAATCTACTAAAATTGTATTATAATCTAAGTTTCAAAAGTTCTATTTCTACGTGGCAGCCCTCATAGCTCAGTCGGTAGAGAATCAGACTTTTAAGTACGAATGTAATCTGAGGGTCTGGGGTTCGAGTCCCCATGCGGGCTGAAGATTGTTTTTCTTTCTCTCTACTTCATATGCTGTAACAATTGAAACAATAAACTTCTGCCAGTTTAGAAATCTACTTTATAACTCTATATAGAAACCATTTTTATTATTATTATTATTATTTTTGTTGTTGTTGTTGTTGTTGTTGCTGTTTTACTGGTCCTTCTTCTTGTTGTTACTATTATTATTATTAATGCATCAACTTTATTATACGTCAGTTATTTTCCTAAAAATCAGGCTGCATTTTCTGTGGTGCTATTCAATCGCTAGCGATATATGATATCGCCTATTCTTTCTCTATATAGACACACTCCATCTCTAATGATTACTGCCGGAGAAAATACACACGGACAGCCGACTTGAAATCCTCCACCAGCCTCGCTGCATTTCTTATAGCGCTAATATCAATTATTCTCCCTCCACTTATATAGCTAAATACTACACTCGCCTCTTAACCTTACTATGGCAAACGGTCGACCAGAAGGAAAATTCTCCTTTCAAACCTTGCAAACTCTGCTTAACAATTCGCCTTTTCTAGCATCTCGCCTCTGCCGACCGCTTTGCTAAATTTATATACATTCTCTCTCGTAGGAAAACACAAAACTCTCAAGCTCAGCATCAAATAAACGGACACATTTTCATTGGCACTTCTTAAGAGATAATATTTCAAAAAATTATAATATCAACTATCATTTTCACACCTCTTAATACTATCATTTAATAGCAAATATCATTTTCTGCAAGATTATTCCGAAAATAATTCTCTTTCCATATTATTATGCGTTCTGCTTAAAAAGCTCTTAAATTTACATTAGATTTTCACTTACTTTCCTCAAAACACAAACTACATCTACATAGCTTATTAATGAAAGAAGACTTTTTCGACCAATGAAAAACTAACAATTTTAAAGCAACACAATGCCACCTGCCTTTTCCTTTTCCTTTTCTTTTCTTTTCTTCTTTATATCTTTATCAATTATTCGAGAAATAAAAACTCTTACAGGAAAAAACTACACAAACCTAGAGCAGGATTTATTTTGGAAATTTTCAGTTTTCTCCCTTGTTTTCAGATGCAATATCTAAGTGAAAATCTAAGCAAAATAAGCAAAGTTTGTTTGAAAAGTAGCAAGTTTGAAAAAGCTAAAAACTAGTTTATTTTTGGATTTTCTCTAAGGTATAGTTGACTAGAGTGAGTAATTTTTGTTGAGTTGAAATCTTCTTGGAAATGTGTTAAGAATGTCTTTGATATATGTAATGGTATTTTTTGTTTTAATCGAGCTAATATTAATGGTGTAAGGATGGGTGATATAAAAGTAATATTTTTTAAGATATGTTAAGACTACTATGTTTCGTTAATTTCAATTGGCTTTCAGAAAGAAAAACTGCAAGTATTCTTAGTAGCTATGATATGGTATTAAAGGAAAACACTGAGTGAAGCTGAAGCTAGAATCTACTAAAATTGTATTATAATCTAAGTTTCAAAAGTTCTATTTCTACGTGGCAGCCCTCATAGCTCAGTCGGTAGAGAATCAGACTTTTAAGTACGAATGTAATCTGAGGGTCTGGGGTTCGAGTCCCCATGCGGGCTGAAGATTGTTTTTCTTTCTCTCTACTTCATATGCTGTAACAATTGAAACAATAAACTTCTGCCAGTTTAGAAATCTACTTTATAACTCTATATAGAAACCATTTTTATTATTATTATTATTATTTTTGTTGTTGTTGTTGTTGTTGTTGCTGTTTTACTGGTCCTTCTTCTTGTTGTTACTATTATTATTATTAATGCATCAACTTTATTATACGTCAGTTATTTTCCTAAAAATCAGGCTGCATTTTCTGTGGTGCTATTCAATCGCTAGCGATATATGATATCGCCTATTCTTTCTCTATATAGACACACTCCATCTCTAATGATTACTGCCGGAGAAAATACACACGGACAGCCGACTTGAAATCCTCCACCAGCCTCGCTGCATTTCTTATAGCGCTAATATCAATTATTCTCCCTCCACTTATATAGCTAAATACTACACTCGCCTCTTAACCTTACTATGGCAAACGGTCGACCAGAAGGAAAATTCTCCTTTCAAACCTTGCAAACTCTGCTTAACAATTCGCCTTTTCTAGCATCTCGCCTCTGCCGACCGCTTTGCTAAATTTATATACATTCTCTCTCGTAGGAAAACACAAAACTCTCAAGCTCAGCATCAAATAAACGGACACATTTTCATTGGCACTTCTTAAGAGATAATATTTCAAAAAATTATAATATCAACTATCATTTTCACACCTCTTAATACTATCATTTAATAGCAAATATCATTTTCTGCAAGATTATTCCGAAAATAATTCTCTTTCCATATTATTATGCGTTCTGCTTAAAAAGCTCTTAAATTTACATTAGATTTTCACTTACTTTCCTCAAAACACAAACTACATCTACATAGCTTATTAATGAAAGAAGACTTTTTCGACCAATGAAAAACTAACAATTTTAAAGCAACACAATGCCACCTGCCTTTTCCTTTTCCTTTTCTTTTCTTTTCTTCTTTATATCTTTATCAATTATTCGAGAAATAAAAACTCTTACAGGAAAAAACTACACAAACCTACAGCAGGATTTATTTTGGAAATTTTCAGTTTTCTCCCTTGTTTTCAGATGCAATATCTAAGTGAAAATCTAAGCAAAATAAGCAAAGTTTGTTTGAAAAGTAGCAAGTTTGAAAAAGCTAAAAACTAGTTTATTTTTGGATTTTCTCTAAGGTATAGTTGACTAGAGTGAGTAATTTTTGTTGAGTTGAAATCTTCTTGGAAATGTGTTAAGAATGTCTTTGATATATGTAATGGTATTTTTTGTTTTAATCGAGCTAATATTAATGGTGTAAGGATGGGTGATATAAAAGTAATATTTTTTAAGATATGTTAAGACTACTATGTTTCGTTAATTTCAATTGGCTTTCAGAAAGAAAAACTGCAAGTATTCTTAGTAGCTATGATATGGCATTAAAGGAAAACACTGAGTGAAGCTGAAGCTAGAATCTACTAAAATTGTATTATAATCTAAGTTTCAAAAGTTCTAATTCTACGTGGCAGCCCTCATAGCTCAGTCGGTAGAGAATCAGACTTTTAAGTACGAATGTAATCTGAGGGTCTGGGGTTCGAGTCCCCATGCGGGCTGAAGATTGTTTTTCTTTCTCTCTACTTCATATGCTGTAACAATTGAAACAATAAACTTCTGCCAGTTTAGAAATCTACTTTATAACTCTATATAGAAACCATTTTTATTATTATTATTATTATTTTTGTTGTTGTTGTTGTTGTTGTTGCTGTTTTACTGGTCCTTCTTCTTGTTGTTACTATTATTATTATTAATGCATCAACTTTATTATACGTCAGTTATTTTCCTAAAAATCAGGCTGCATTTTCTGTGGTGCTATTCAATCGCTAGCGATATATGATATCGCCTATTCTTTCTCTATATAGACACACTCCATCTCTAATGATTACTGCCGGAGAAAATACACACGGACAGCCGACTTGAAATCCTCCACCAGCCTCGCTGCATTTCTTATAGCGCTAATATCAATTATTCTCCCTCCACTTATATAGCTAAATACTACACTCGCCTCTTAACCTTACTATGGCAAACGGTCGACCAGAAGGAAAATTCTCCTTTCAAACCTTGCAAACTCTGCTTAACAATTCGCCTTTTCTAGCATCTCGCCTCTGCCGACCGCTTTGCTAAATTTATATACATTCTCTCTCGTAGGAAAACACAAAACTCTCAAGCTCAGCATCAAATAAACGGACACATTTTCATTGGCACTTCTTAAGAGATAATATTTCAAAAAATTATAATATCAACTATCATTTTCACACCTCTTAATACTATCATTTAATAGCAAGTATCATTTTCTGCAAGATTATTCCGAAAATAATTCTCTTTCCATATTATTATGCGTTCTGCTTAAAAAGCTCTTAAATTTACATTAGATTTTCACTTACTTTCCTCAAAACACAAACTACATCTACATAGCTTATTAATGAAAGAAGACTTTTTCGACCAATGAAAAACTAACAATTTTAAAGCAACACAATGCCACCTGCCTTTTCCTTTTCCTTTTCTTTTCTTTTCTTCTTTATATCTTTATCAATTATTCGAGAAATAAAAACTCTTACAGGAAAAAACTACACAAACCTACAGCAGGATTTATTTTGGAAATTTTCAGTTTTCTCCCTTGTTTTCAGATGCAATATCTAAGTGAAAATCTAAGCAAAATAAGCAAAGTTTGTTTGAAAAGTAGCAAGTTTGAAAAAGCTAAAAACTAGTTTATTTTTGGATTTTCTCTAAGGTATAGTTGACTAGAGTGAGTAATTTTTGTTGAGTTGAAATCTTCTTGGAAATGTGTTAAGAATGTCTTTGATATATGTAATGGTATTTTTTGTTTTAATCGAGCTAATATTAATGGTGTAAGGATGGGTGATATAAAAGTAATATTTTTTAAGATATGTTAAGACTACTATGTTTCGTTAATTTCAATTGGCTTTCAGAAAGAAAAACTGCAAGTATTCTTAGTAGCTATGATATGGCATTAAAGGAAAACACTGAGTGAAGCTGAAGCTAGAATCTACTAAAATTGTATTATAATCAAAGTTTCAAAAGTTCTATTTCTACGTGGCAGCCCTCATAGCTCAGTCGGTAGAGCATCAGACTTTTAAGTACGAATGTAATCTGAGGGTCTGGGGTTCGAGTCCCCATGCGGGCTGAAGATAGTTTTTCTTTCTCTCTACTTCATATGCTGTAACAATTGAAACAATAAACTTCTGACAGTTTAGAAATCTACTTTATAACTCTATATAGAAACCATTTTTATTATTATTATTATTATTTTTGTTGTTGTTGTTGTTGCTGTTTTACTGGTCCTTCTTCTTGTTGTTACTATTATTATTATTAATGCATCAACTTTATTATACGTCAGTTATTTTCCTAAAAATCAGGCTGCATTTTCTGTGGTGCTATTCAATCGCTAGCGATATATGATATCGCCTATTCTTTCTCTATATAGACGCACTCCATCTCTAATGATTACTGCCGGAGAAAATACACACGGACAGCCGACTTGAAATCCTCCACCAGCCTCGCTGCATTTCTTATAGCGCTAATATCAATTATTCTCCCTCCACTTATATAGCTAAATACTACACTCGCCTCTTAACCTTACTATGGCAAACGGTCGACCAGAAGGAAAATTCTCCTTGCAAACTCTGCTTAACAATTCGCCTTTTCTAGCATCTCGCCTCTGCCGACCGCTTTGCTAAATTTATATACATTCTCTCTCGTAGGAAAACACAAAACTCTCAAGCTCAGCATCAAATAAACGGACACATTTTCATTGGCACTTCTTAAGAGATAATATTTCAAAAAATTATAATATCAACTATCATTTTCACACCTCTTAATACTATCATTTAATAGCAAATATCATTTTCTGCAAGATTATTCCGAAAATAATTCTCTTTCCATATTATTATGCGTTCTGCTTAAAAAGCTCTTAAATTTACATTAGATTTTCACTTACTTTCCTCAAAACACAAACTACATCTACATAGCTTATTAATGAAAGAAGACTTTTTCGACCAATGAAAAACTAACAATTTTAAAGCAACACAATGCCACCTGCCTTTTCCTTTTCCTTTTCTTTTCTTTTCTTCTTTATATCTTTATCAATTATTCGAGAAATAAAAACTCTTACAGGAAAAAACTACACAAACCTAGAGCAGGATTTATTTTGGAAATTTTCAGTTTTCTCCCTTGTTTTCAGATGCAATATCTAAGTGAAAATCTAAGCAAAATAAGCAAAGTTTGTTTGAAAAGTAGCAAGTTTGAAAAAGCTAAAAACTAGTTTATTTTTGGATTTTCTCTAAGGTATAGTTGACAAGAGTGAGTAATTTTTGTTGAGTTGAAATCTTCTTGGAAATGTGTTAAGAATGTCTTTGATATATGTAATGGTATTTTTTGTTTTAATCGAGCTAATATTAATGGTGTAAGGATGGGTGATATAAAAGTAATATTTTTAAAGATATGTTAAGACTACTATGTTTCGTTAATTTCAATTGGCTTTCAGAAAGAAAAACTGCAAGTATTCTTAGTAGCTATGATATGGCATTAAAGGAAAACACTGAGTGAAGCTGAAGCTAGAATCTACTAAAATTGTATTATAATCTAAGTTTCAAAAGTTCTATTTCTACGTGGCAGCCCTCATAGCTCAGTCGGTAGAGCATCAGACTTTTAAGTACGAATGTAATCTGAGGGTCTGGGGTTCGAGTCCCCATGCGGGCTGAAGATAGTTTTTCTTTCTCTCTACTTCATATGCTGTAACAATTGAAACAATAAACTTCTGCCAGTTTAGAAATCTACTTTATAACTCTATATAGAAACCATTTTTATTATTATTATTATTTTTTTTGTTGTTGTTGTTGTTGTTGTTGCTGTTTTACTGGTCCTTCTTCTTGTTGTTACTATTATTATTATTAATACATCAACTTTATTATACGTCAGTTATTTTCCTAAAAATCAGGCTGCATTTTCTGTGGTGCTATTCAATCGCTAGCGATATATGATATCGCCTATTCTTTCTCTATATAGACGCACTCCATCTCTAATGATTACTGCCGGAGAAAATACACACGGACAGCCGACTTGAAATCCTCCACCAGCCTCGCTGCATTTCTTATAGCGCTAATATCAATTATTCTCCCTCGACTTATATAGCTAAATAATACACTCGCCTCTTAACCTTACTATGGCAAACGGTCGACCAGAAGGAAAATTCTCCTTGCAAACTCTGCTTAACAATTCGCCTTTTCTAGCATCTCGCCTCTGCCGACCGCTTTGCTAGATTTATATACATTCTCTCTCGTAGGAAAACACAAAACTCTCAAGCTCAGCATCAAATAAACGGACACATTTTCATTGGCACTTCTTAAGAGATAATATTTCAAAAAATTATAATATCAACTATCATTTTCACACCTCTTAATACTATCATTTAATAGCAAATATCATTTTCTGCAAGATTATTCCGAAAATAATTCTCTTTCCATATTATTATGCGTTCTGCTTAAAAAGCTCTTAAATTTACATTAGATTTTCACTTACTTTCCTCAAAACACAAACTACATCTACATAGCTTATTAATGAAAGAAGACTTTTTCGACCAATGAAAAACTAACAATTTTAAAGCAACACAATGCCACCTGCCTTTTCCTTTTCCTTTTCTTTTCTTTTCTTCTTTATATCTTTATCAATTATTCGAGAAATAAAAACTCTTACAGGAAAAAACTACACAAACCTAGAGCAGGATTTATTTTGGAAATTTTCAGTTTTCTCCCTTGTTTTCAGATGCAATATCTAAGTGAAAATCTAAGCAAAATAAGCAAAGTTTGTTTGAAAAGTAGCAAGTTTGAAAAAGCTAAAAACTAGTTTATTTTTGGATTTTCTCTAAGGTATAGTTGACTAGAGTGAGTAATTTTTGTTGAGTTGAAATCTTCTTGGAAATGTGTGAAGAATGTCTTTGATATATGTAATGGTATTTTTTGTTTTAATCGAGCTAATATTAATGGTGTAAGGATGGGTGATATAAAAGTAATATTTTTTAAGATATGTTAAGACTACTATGTTTCGTTAATTTCAATTGGCTTTCAGAAAGAAAAACTGCAAGTATTCTTAGTAGCTATGATATGGCATTAAAGGAAAACACTGAGTGAAGCTGAAGCTAGAATCTACTAAAATTGTATTATAATCTAAGTTTCAAAAGTTCTATTTCTACGTGGCAGCCCTCATAGCTCAGTCGGTAGAGCATCAGACTTTTAAGTACGAATGTAATCTGAGGGTCTGGGGTTCGAGTCCCCATGCGGGCTGAAGATTGTTTTTCTTTCTCTCTACTTCATATGCTGTAACAATTGAAACAATAAACTTCTGCCAGTTTAGAAATCTACTTTATAACTCTATATAGAAACCATTTTTATTATTATTATTATTATTTTTGTTGTTGTTGTTGTTGTTGTTGCTGTTTTACTGGTCCTTCTTCTTGTTGTTACTATTATTATTATTAATGCATCAACTTTATTATACGTCAGTTATTTTCCTAAAAATCAGGCTGCATTTTCTGTGGTGCTATTCAATCGCTAGCGATATATGATATCGCCTATTCTTTCTCTATATAGACGCACTCCATCTCTAATGATTACTGCCGGAGAAAATACACACGGACAGCCGACTTGAAATCCTCCACCAGCCTCGCTGCATTTCTTATAGCGCTAATATCAATTATTCTCCCTCCACTTATATAGCTAAATACTACACTCGCCTCTTAACCTTACTATGGCAAACGGTCGACCAGAAGGAAAATTCTCCTTGCAAACTCTGCTTAACAATTCGCCTTTTCTAGCATCTCGCCTCTGCCGACCGCTTTGCTAAATTTATATACATTCTCTCTCGTAGGAAAACACAAAACTCTCAAGCTCAGCATCAAATAAACGGACACATTTTCATTGGCACTTCTTAAGAGATAATATTTCAAAAAATTATAATATCAACTATCATTTTCACACCTCTTAATACTATCATTTAATAGCAAATATCATTTTCTGCAAGATTATTCCGAAAATAATTCTCTTTCCATATTATTATGCGTTCTGCTTAAAAAGCTCTTAAATTTACATTAGATTTTCACTTACTTTCCTCAAAACACAAACTACATCTACATAGCTTATTAATGAAAGAAGACTTTTTCGACCAATGAAAAACTAACAATTTTAAAGCAACACAATGCCACCTGCCTTTTCCTTTTCCTTTTCTTTTCTTTTCTTCTTTATATCTTTATCAATTATTCGAGAAATAAAAACTCTTACAGGAAAAAACTACACAAACCTACAGCAGGATTTATTTTGGAAATTTTCAGTTTTCTCCCTTGTTTTCAGATGCAATATCTAAGTGAAAATCTAAGCAAAATAAGCAAAGTTTGTTTGAAAAGTAGCAAGTTTGAAAAAGCTAAAAACTAGTTTATTTTTGGATTTTCTCTAAGGTATAGTTGACTAGAGTGAGTAATTTTTGTTGAGTTGAAATCTTCTTGGAAATGTGTGAAGAATGTCTTTGATATATGTAATGGTATTTTTTGTTTTAATCGAGCTAATATTAATGGTGTAAGGATGGGTGATATAAAAGTAATATTTTTTAAGATATGTTAAGACTACTATGTTTCGTTAATTTCAATTGGCTTTCAGAAAGAAAAACTGCAAGTATTCTTAGTAGCTATGATATGGCATTAAAGGAAAACACTGAGTGAAGCTGAAGCTAGAATCTACTAAAATTGTATTATAATCTAAGTTTCAAAAGTTCTATTTCTACGTGGCAGCCCTCATAGCTCAGTCGGTAGAGCATCAGACTTTTAAGTACGAATGTAATCTGAGGGTCTGGGGTTCGAGTCCCCATGCGGGCTGAAGATTGTTTTTCTTTCTCTCTACTTCATATGCTGTAACAATTGAAACAATAAACTTCTGCCAGTTTAGAAATCTACTTTATAACTCTATATAGAAACCATTTTTATTATTATTATTATTATTTTTGTTGTTGTTGTTGTTGTTGTTGCTGTTTTACTGGTCCTTCTTCTTGTTGTTACTATTATTATTATTAATGCATCAACTTTATTATACGTCAGTTATTTTCCTAAAAATCAGGCTGCATTTTCTGTGGTGCTATTCAATCGCTAGCGATATATGATATCGCCTATTCTTTCTCTATATAGACGCACTCCATCTCTAATGATTACTGCCGGAGAAAATACACACGGACAGCCGACTTGAAATCCTCCACCAGCCTCGCTGCATTTCTTATAGCGCTAATATCAATTATTCTCCCTCCACTTATATAGCTAAATACTACACTCGCCTCTTAACCTTACTATGGCAAACGGTCGACCAGAAGGAAAATTCTCCTTGCAAACTCTGCTTAACAATTCGCCTTTTCTAGCATCTCGCCTCTGCCGACCGCTTTGCTAAATTTATATACATTCTCTCTCGTAGGAAAACACAAAACTCTCAAGCTCAGCATCAAATAAACGGACACATTTTCATTGGCACTTCTTAAGAGATAATATTTCAAAAAATTATAATATCAACTATCATTTTCACACCTCTTAATACTATCATTTAATAGCAAATATCATTTTCTGCAAGATTATTCCGAAAATAATTCTCTTTCCATATTATTATGCGTTCTGCTTAAAAAGCTCTTAAATTTACATTAGATTTTCACTTACTTTCCTCAAAACACAAACTACATCTACATAGCTTATTAATGAAAGAAGACTTTTTCGACCAATGAAAAACTAACAATTTTAAAGCAACACAATGCCACCTGCCTTTTCCTTTTCCTTTTCTTTTCTTTTCTTCTTTATATCTTTATCAATTATTCGAGAAATAAAAACTCTTACAGGAAAAAACTACACAAACCTACAGCAGGATTTATTTTGGAAATTTTCAGTTTTCTCCCTTGTTTTCAGATGCAATATCTAAGTGAAAATCTAAGCAAAATAAGCAAAGTTTGTTTGAAAAGTAGCAAGTTTGAAAAAGCTAAAAACTAGTTTATTTTTGGATTTTCTCTAAGGTATAGTTGACTAGAGTGAGTAATTTTTGTTGAGTTGAAATCTTCTTGGAAATGTGTTAAGAATGTCTTTGATATATGTAATGGTATTTTTTGTTTTAATCGAGCTAATATTAATGGTGTAAGGATGGGTGATATAAAAGTAATATTTTTTAAGATATGTTAAGACTACTATGTTTCGTTAATTTCAATTGGCTTTCAGAAAGAAAAAATGCAAGTATTCTTAGTAGCTATGATATGGCATTAAAGGAAAACACTGAGTGAAGCTGAAGCTAGAATCTACTAAAATTGTATTATAATCTAAGTTTCAAAAGTTCTATTTCTACGTGGCAGCCCTCATAGCTCAGTCGGTAGAGCATCAGACTTTTAAGTACGAATGTAATCTGAGGGTCTGGGGTTCGAGTCCCCATGCGGGCTGAAGATAGTTTTTCTTTCTCTCTACTTCATATGCTGTAACAATTGAAACAATAAACTTCTGCCAGTTTAGAAATCTACTTTATAACTCTATATAGAAACCATTTTTATTATTATTATTATTATTTTTGTTGTTGTTGTTGTTGTTGTTGCTGTTTTACTGGTCCTTCTTCTTGTTGTTACTATTATTATTATTAATGCATCAACTTTATTATACGTCAGTTATTTTCCTAAAAATCAGGCTGCATTTTCTGTGGTGCTATTCAATCGCTAGCGATATATGATATCGCCTATTCTTTCTCTATATAGACGCACTCCATCTCTAATGATTACTGCCGGAGAAAATACACAGGGACAGCCGACTTGAAATCCTCCACCAGCCTCGCTGCATTTCTTATAGCGCTAATATCAATTATTCTCCCTCCACTTATATAGCTAAATACTACACTCGCCTCTTAACCTTACTATGGCAAACGGTCGACCAGAAGGAAAATTCTCCTTGCAAACTCTGCTTAACAATTCGCCTTTTCTAGCATCTCGCCTCTGCCGACCGCTTTGCTAAATTTATATACATTCTCTCTCGTAGGAAAACACAAAACTCTCAAGCTCAGCATCAAATAAACGGACACATTTTCATTGGCACTTCTTAAGAGATAATATTTCAAAAAATTATAATATCAACTATCATTTTCACACCTCTTAATACTATCATTTAATAGCAAATATCATTTTCTGCAAGATTATTCCGAAAATAATTCTCTTTCCATATTATTATGCGTTCTGCTTAAAAAGCTCTTAAATTTACATTAGATTTTCACTTACTTTCCTCAAAACACAAACTACATCTACATAGCTTATTAATGAAAGAAGACTTTTTCGACCAATGAAAAACTAACAATTTTAAAGCAACACAATGCCACCTGCCTTTTCCTTTTCCTTTTCTTTTCTTTTCTTCTTTATATCTTTATCAATTATTCGAGAAATAAAAACTCTTACAGGAAAAAACTACACAAACCTACAGCAGGATTTATTTTGGAAATTTTCAGTTTTCTCCCTTGTTTTCAGATGCAATATCTAAGTGAAAATCTAAGCAAAATAAGCAAAGTTTGTTTGAAAAGTAGCAAGTTTGAAAAAGCTAAAAACTAGTTTATTTTTGGATTTTCTCTAAGGTATAGTTGACTAGAGTGAGTAATTTTTGTTGAGTTGAAATCTTCTTGGAAATGTGTTAAGAATGTCTTTGATATATGTAATGGTATTTTTTGTTTTAATCGAGCTAATATTAATGGTGTAAGGATGGGTGATATAAAAGTAATATTTTTTAAGATATGTTAAGACTACTATGTTTCGTTAATTTCAATTGGCTTTCAGAAAGAAAAACTGCAAGTATTCTTAGTAGCTATGATATGGCATTAAAGGAAAACACTGAGTGAAGCTGAAGCTAGAATCTACTAAAATTGTATTATAATCTAAGTTTCAAAAGTTCTAATTCTACGTGGCAGCCCTCATAGCTCAGTCGGTAGAGAATCAGACTTTTAAGTACGAATGTAATCTGAGGGTCTGGGGTTCGAGTCCCCATGCGGGCTGAAGATTGTTTTTCTTTCTCTCTACTTCATATGCTGTAACAATTGAAACAATAAACTTCTGCCAGTTTAGAAATCTACTTTATAACTCTATATAGAAACCATTTTTATTATTATTATTATTATTTTTGTTGTTGTTGTTGTTGTTGTTGCTGTTTTACTGGTCCTTCTTCTTGTTGTTACTATTATTATTATTAATGCATCAACTTTATTATACGTCAGTTATTTTCCTAAAAATCAGGCTGCATTTTCTGTGGTGCTATTCAATCGCTAGCGATATATGATATCGCCTATTCTTTCTCTATATAGACACACTCCATCTCTAATGATTACTGCCGGAGAAAATACACACGGACAGCCGACTTGAAATCCTCCACCAGCCTCGCTGCATTTCTTATAGCGCTAATATCAATTATTCTCCCTCCACTTATATAGCTAAATACTACACTCGCCTCTTAACCTTACTATGGCAAACGGTCGACCAGAAGGAAAATTCTCCTTTCAAACCTTGCAAACTCTGCTTAACAATTCGCCTTTTCTAGCATCTCGCCTCTGCCGACCGCTTTGCTAAATTTATATACATTCTCTCTCGTAGGAAAACACAAAACTCTCAAGCTCAGCATCAAATAAACGGACACATTTTCATTGGCACTTCTTAAGAGATAATATTTCAAAAAATTATAATATCAACTATCATTTTCACACCTCTTAATACTATCATTTAATAGCAAATATCATTTTCTGCAAGATTATTCCGAAAATAATTCTCTTTCCATATTATTATGCGTTCTGCTTAAAAAGCTCTTAAATTTACATTAGATTTTCACTTACTTTCCTCAAAACACAAACTACATCTACATAGCTTATTAATGAAAGAAGACTTTTTCGACCAATGAAAAACTAACAATTTTAAAGCAACACAATGCCACCTGCCTTTTCCTTTTCCTTTTCTTTTCTTTTCTTCTTTATATCTTTATCAATTATTCGAGAAATAAAAACTCTTACAGGAAAAAACTACACAAACCTACAGCAGGATTTATTTTGGAAATTTTCAGTTTTCTCCCTTGTTTTCAGATGCAATATCTAAGTGAAAATCTAAGCAAAATAAGCAAAGTTTGTTTGAAAAGTAGCAAGTTTGAAAAAGCTAAAAACTAGTTTATTTTTGGATTTTCTCTAAGGTATAGTTGACTAGAGTGAGTAATTTTTGTTGAGTTGAAATCTTCTTGGAAATGTGTTAAGAATGTCTTTGATATATGTAATGGTATTTTTTGTTTTAATCGAGCTAATATTAATGGTGTAAGGATGGGTGATATAAAAGTAATATTTTTTAAGATATGTTAAGACTACTATGTTTCGTTAATTTCAATTGGCTTTCAGAAAGAAAAACTGCAAGTATTCTTAGTAGCTATGATATGGCATTAAAGGAAAACACTGAGTGAAGCTGAAGCTAGAATCTACTAAAATTGTATTATAATCAAAGTTTCAAAAGTTCTATTTCTACGTGGCAGCCCTCATAGCTCAGTCGGTAGAGCATCAGACTTTTAAGTACGAATGTAATCTGAGGGTCTGGGGTTCGAGTCCCCATGCGGGCTGAAGATAGTTTTTCTTTCTCTCTACTTCATATGCTGTAACAATTGAAACAATAAACTTCTGACAGTTTAGAAATCTACTTTATAACTCTATATAGAAACCATTTTTATTATTATTATTATTATTTTTGTTGTTGTTGTTGTTGCTGTTTTACTGGTCCTTCTTCTTGTTGTTACTATTATTATTATTAATGCATCAACTTTATTATACGTCAGTTATTTTCCTAAAAATCAGGCTGCATTTTCTGTGGTGCTATTCAATCGCTAGCGATATATGATATCGCCTATTCTTTCTCTATATAGACGCACTCCATCTCTAATGATTACTGCCGGAGAAAATACACACGGACAGCCGACTTGAAATCCTCCACCAGCCTCGCTGCATTTCTTATAGCGCTAATATCAATTATTCTCCCTCCACTTATATAGCTAAATACTACACTCGCCTCTTAACCTTACTATGGCAAACGGTCGACCAGAAGGAAAATTCTCCTTGCAAACTCTGCTTAACAATTCGCCTTTTCTAGCATCTCGCCTCTGCCGACCGCTTTGCTAAATTTATATACATTCTCTCTCGTAGGAAAACACAAAACTCTCAAGCTCAGCATCAAATAAACGGACACATTTTCATTGGCACTTCTTAAGAGATAATATTTCAAAAAATTATAATATCAACTATCATTTTCACACCTCTTAATACTATCATTTAATAGCAAATATCATTTTCTGCAAGATTATTCCGAAAATAATTCTCTTTCCATATTATTATGCGTTCTGCTTAAAAAGCTCTTAAATTTACATTAGATTTTCACTTACTTTCCTCAAAACACAAACTACATCTACATAGCTTATTAATGAAAGAAGACTTTTTCGACCAATGAAAAACTAACAATTTTAAAGCAACACAATGCCACCTGCCTTTTCCTTTTCCTTTTCTTTTCTTTTCTTCTTTATATCTTTATCAATTATTCGAGAAATAAAAACTCTTACAGGAAAAAACTACACAAACCTACAGCAGGATTTATTTTGGAAATTTTCAGTTTTCTCCCTTGTTTTCAGATGCAATATCTAAGTGAAAATCTAAGCAAAATAAGCAAAGTTTGTTTGAAAAGTAGCAAGTTTGAAAAAGCTAAAAACTAGTTTATTTTTGGATTTTCTCTAAGGTATAGTTGACAAGAGTGAGTAATTTTTGTTGAGTTGAAATCTTCTTGGAAATGTGTTAAGAATGTCTTTGATATATGTAATGGTATTTTTTGTTTTAATCGAGCTAATATTAATGGTGTAAGGATGGGTGATATAAAAGTAATATTTTTAAAGATATGTTAAGACTACTATGTTTCGTTAATTTCAATTGGCTTTCAGAAAGAAAAACTGCAAGTATTCTTAGTAGCTATGATATGGCATTAAAGGAAAACACTGAGTGAAGCTGAAGCTAGAATCTACTAAAATTGTATTATAATCTAAGTTTCAAAAGTTCTATTTCTACGTGGCAGCCCTCATAGCTCAGTCGGTAGAGCATCAGACTTTTAAGTACGAATGTAATCTGAGGGTCTGGGGTTCGAGTCCCCATGCGGGCTGAAGATAGTTTTTCTTTCTCTCTACTTCATATGCTGTAACAATTGAAACAATAAACTTCTGCCAGTTTAGAAATCTACTTTATAACTCTATATAGAAACCATTTTTATTATTATTATTATTTTTTTTGTTGTTGTTGTTGTTGTTGTTGCTGTTTTACTGGTCCTTCTTCTTGTTGTTACTATTATTATTATTAATACATCAACTTTATTATACGTCAGTTATTTTCCTAAAAATCAGGCTGCATTTTCTGTGGTGCTATTCAATCGCTAGCGATATATGATATCGCCTATTCTTTCTCTATATAGACGCACTCCATCTCTAATGATTACTGCCGGAGAAAATACACACGGACAGCCGACTTGAAATCCTCCACCAGCCTCGCTGCATTTCTTATAGCGCTAATATCAATTATTCTCCCTCGACTTATATAGCTAAATAATACACTCGCCTCTTAACCTTACTATGGCAAACGGTCGACCAGAAGGAAAATTCTCCTTGCAAACTCTGCTTAACAATTCGCCTTTTCTAGCATCTCGCCTCTGCCGACCGCTTTGCTAGATTTATATACATTCTCTCTCGTAGGAAAACACAAAACTCTCAAGCTCAGCATCAAATAAACGGACACATTTTCATTGGCACTTCTTAAGAGATAATATTTCAAAAAATTATAATATCAACTATCATTTTCACACCTCTTAATACTATCATTTAATAGCAAATATCATTTTCTGCAAGATTATTCCGAAAATAATTCTCTTTCCATATTATTATGCGTTCTGCTTAAAAAGCTCTTAAATTTACATTAGATTTTCACTTACTTTCCTCAAAACACAAACTACATCTACATAGCTTATTAATGAAAGAAGACTTTTTCGACCAATGAAAAACTAACAATTTTAAAGCAACACAATGCCACCTGCCTTTTCCTTTTCCTTTTCTTTTCTTTTCTTCTTTATATCTTTATCAATTATTCGAGAAATAAAAACTCTTACAGGAAAAAACTACACAAACCTAGAGCAGGATTTATTTTGGAAATTTTCAGTTTTCTCCCTTGTTTTCAGATGCAATATCTAAGTGAAAATCTAAGCAAAATAAGCAAAGTTTGTTTGAAAAGTAGCAAGTTTGAAAAAGCTAAAAACTAGTTTATTTTTGGATTTTCTCTAAGGTATAGTTGACTAGAGTGAGTAATTTTTGTTGAGTTGAAATCTTCTTGGAAATGTGTGAAGAATGTCTTTGATATATGTAATGGTATTTTTTGTTTTAATCGAGCTAATATTAATGGTGTAAGGATGGGTGATATAAAAGTAATATTTTTTAAGATATGTTAAGACTACTATGTTTCGTTAATTTCAATTGGCTTTCAGAAAGAAAAACTGCAAGTATTCTTAGTAGCTATGATATGGCATTAAAGGAAAACACTGAGTGAAGCTGAAGCTAGAATCTACTAAAATTGTATTATAATCTAAGTTTCAAAAGTTCTATTTCTACGTGGCAGCCCTCATAGCTCAGTCGGTAGAGCATCAGACTTTTAAGTACGAATGTAATCTGAGGGTCTGGGGTTCGAGTCCCCATGCGGGCTGAAGATTGTTTTTCTTTCTCTCTACTTCATATGCTGTAACAATTGAAACAATAAACTTCTGCCAGTTTAGAAATCTACTTTATAACTCTATATAGAAACCATTTTTATTATTATTATTATTATTTTTGTTGTTGTTGTTGTTGTTGTTGCTGTTTTACTGGTCCTTCTTCTTGTTGTTACTATTATTATTATTAATGCATCAACTTTATTATACGTCAGTTATTTTCCTAAAAATCAGGCTGCATTTTCTGTGGTGCTATTCAATCGCTAGCGATATATGATATCGCCTATTCTTTCTCTATATAGACGCACTCCATCTCTAATGATTACTGCCGGAGAAAATACACACGGACAGCCGACTTGAAATCCTCCACCAGCCTCGCTGCATTTCTTATAGCGCTAATATCAATTATTCTCCCTCCACTTATATAGCTAAATACTACACTCGCCTCTTAACCTTACTATGGCAAACGGTCGACCAGAAGGAAAATTCTCCTTGCAAACTCTGCTTAACAATTCGCCTTTTCTAGCATCTCGCCTCTGCCGACCGCTTTGCTAAATTTATATACATTCTCTCTCGTAGGAAAACACAAAACTCTCAAGCTCAGCATCAAATAAACGGACACATTTTCATTGGCACTTCTTAAGAGATAATATTTCAAAAAATTATAATATCAACTATCATTTTCACACCTCTTAATACTATCATTTAATAGCAAATATCATTTTCTGCAAGATTATTCCGAAAATAATTCTCTTTCCATATTATTATGCGTTCTGCTTAAAAAGCTCTTAAATTTACATTAGATTTTCACTTACTTTCCTCAAAACACAAACTACATCTACATAGCTTATTAATGAAAGAAGACTTTTTCGACCAATGAAAAACTAACAATTTTAAAGCAACACAATGCCACCTGCCTTTTCCTTTTCCTTTTCTTTTCTTTTCTTCTTTATATCTTTATCAATTATTCGAGAAATAAAAACTCTTACAGGAAAAAACTACACAAACCTACAGCAGGATTTATTTTGGAAATTTTCAGTTTTCTCCCTTGTTTTCAGATGCAATATCTAAGTGAAAATCTAAGCAAAATAAGCAAAGTTTGTTTGAAAAGTAGCAAGTTTGAAAAAGCTAAAAACTAGTTTATTTTTGGATTTTCTCTAAGGTATAGTTGACTAGAGTGAGTAATTTTTGTTGAGTTGAAATCTTCTTGGAAATGTGTTAAGAATGTCTTTGATATATGTAATGGTATTTTTTGTTTTAATCGAGCTAATATTAATGGTGTAAGGATGGGTGATATAAAAGTAATATTTTTTAAGATATGTTAAGACTACTATGTTTCGTTAATTTCAATTGGCTTTCAGAAAGAAAAACTGCAAGTATTCTTAGTAGCTATGATATGGCATTAAAGGAAAACACTGAGTGAAGCTGAAGCTAGAATCTACTAAAATTGTATTATAATCTAAGTTTCAAAAGTTCTATTTCTACGTGGCAGCCCTCATAGCTCAGTCGGTAGAGCATCAGACTTTTAAGTACGAATGTAATCTGAGGGTCTGGGGTTCGAGTCCCCATGCGGGCTGAAGATAGTTTTTCTTTCTCTCTACTTCATATGCTGTAACAATTGAAACAATAAACTTCTGCCAGTTTAGAAATCTACTTTATAACTCTATATAGAAACCATTTTTATTATTATTATTATTATTTTTGTTGTTGTTGTTGTTGTTGTTGCTGTTTTACTGGTCCTTCTTCTTGTTGTTACTATTATTATTATTAATGCATCAACTTTATTATACGTCAGTTATTTTCCTAAAAATCAGGCTGCATTTTCTGTGGTGCTATTCAATCGCTAGCGATATATGATATCGCCTATTCTTTCTCTATATAGACGCACTCCATCTCTAATGATTACTGCCGGAGAAAATACACAGGGACAGCCGACTTGAAATCCTCCACCAGCCTCGCTGCATTTCTTATAGCGCTAATATCAATTATTCTCCCTCCACTTATATAGCTAAATACTACACTCGCCTCTTAACCTTACTATGGCAAACGGTCGACCAGAAGGAAAATTCTCCTTGCAAACTCTGCTTAACAATTCGCCTTTTCTAGCATCTCGCCTCTGCCGACCGCTTTGCTAAATTTATATACATTCTCTCTCGTAGGAAAACACAAAACTCTCAAGCTCAGCATCAAATAAACGGACACATTTTCATTGGCACTTCTTAAGAGATAATATTTCAAAAAATTATAATATCAACTATCATTTTCACACCTCTTAATACTATCATTTAATAGCAAATATCATTTTCTGCAAGATTATTCCGAAAATAATTCTCTTTCCATATTATTATGCGTTCTGCTTAAAAAGCTCTTAAATTTACATTAGATTTTCACTTACTTTCCTCAAAACACAAACTACATCTACATAGCTTATTAATGAAAGAAGACTTTTTCGACCAATGAAAAACTAACAATTTTAAAGCAACACAATGCCACCTGCCTTTTCCTTTTCCTTTTCTTTTCTTTTCTTCTTTATATCTTTATCAATTATTCGAGAAATAAAAACTCTTACAGGAAAAAACTACACAAACCTACAGCAGGATTTATTTTGGAAATTTTCAGTTTTCTCCCTTGTTTTCAGATGCAATATCTAAGTGAAAATCTAAGCAAAATAAGCAAAGTTTGTTTGAAAAGTAGCAAGTTTGAAAAAGCTAAAAACTAGTTTATTTTTGGATTTTCTCTAAGGTATAGTTGACTAGAGTGAGTAATTTTTGTTGAGTTGAAATCTTCTTGGAAATGTGTTAAGAATGTCTTTGATATATGTAATGGTATTTTTTGTTTTAATCGAGCTAATATTAATGGTGTAAGGATGGGTGATATAAAAGTAATATTTTTAAAGATATGTTAAGACTACTATGTTTAGTTAATTTCAATTGGCTTTCAGAAAGAAAAAATGCAAGTATTCTTAGTAGCTATGATATGGCATTAAAGGAAAACACTGAGTGAAGCTGAAGCTAGAATCTACTAAAATTGTATTATAATCTAAGTTTCAAAAGTTCTATTTCTACGTGGCAGCCCTCATAGCTCAGTCGGTAGAGCATCAGACTTTTAAGTACGAATGTAATCTGAGGGTCTGGGGTTCGAGTCCCCATGCGGGCTGAAGATAGTTTTTCTTTCTCTCTACTTCATATGCTGTAACAATTGAAACAATAAACTTCTGCCAGTTTAGAAATCTACTTTATAACTCTATATAGAAACCATTTTTATTATTATTATTATTATTTTTGTTGTTGTTGTTGTTGTTGTTGCTGTTTTACTGGTCCTTCTTCTTGTTGTTACTATTATTATTATTAATGCATCAACTTTATTATACGTCAGTTATTTTCCTAAAAATCAGGCTGCATTTTCTGTGGTGCTATTCAATCGCTAGCGATATATGATATCGCCTATTCTTTCTCTATATAGACGCACTCCATCTCTAATGATTACTGCCGGAGAAAATACACACGGACAGCCGACTTGAAATCCTCCACCAGCCTCGCTGCATTTCTTATAGCGCTAATATCAATTATTCTCCCTCCACTTATATAGCTAAATACTACACTCGCCTCTTAACCTTACTATGGCAAACGGTCGACCAGAAGGAAAATTCTCCTTGCAAACTCTGCTTAACAATTCGCCTTTTCTAGCATCTCGCCTCTGCCGACCGCTTTGCTAAATTTATATACATTCTCTCTCGTAGGAAAACACAAAACTCTCAAGCTCAGCATCAAATAAACGGACACATTTTCATTGGCACTTCTTAAGAGATAATATTTCAAAAAATTATAATATCAACTATCATTTTCACACCTCTTAATACTATCATTTAATAGCAAATATCATTTTCTGCAAGATTATTCCGAAAATAATTCTCTTTCCATATTATTATGCGTTCTGCTTAAAAAGCTCTTAAATTTACATTAGATTTTCACTTACTTTCCTCAAAACACAAACTACATCTACATAGCTTATTAATGAAAGAAGACTTTTTCGACCAATGAAAAACTAACAATTTTAAAGCAACACAATGCCACCTGCCTTTTCCTTTTCCTTTTCTTTTCTTTTCTTCTTTATATCTTTATCAATTATTCGAGAAATAAAAACTCTTACAGGAAAAAACTACACAAACCTACAGCAGGATTTATTTTGGAAATTTTCAGTTTTCTCCCTTGTTTTCAGATGAAATATCTCGGTTAAAATCTAAGCAAAATAAGCAAAGTTTGTTTGAAAAGTAGCAAGTTTGAAAAAGCTAAAAACTAGTTTATTTTTGGATTTTCTCTAAGGTATAGTTGACTAGAGTGAGTAATTTTTGTTGAGTTGAAATCTTCTTGGAAATGTGTTAAGAATGTCTTTGATATATGTAATGGTATTTTTTGTTTTAATCGAGCTAATATTAATGGTGTAAGGATGGGTGATATAAAAGTAATATTTTTTAAGATATGTTAAGACTACTATGTTTCGTTAATTTCAATTGGCTTTCAGAAAGAAAAACTGCAAGTATTCTTAGTAGCTATGATATGGCATTAAAGGAAAACACTGAGTGAAGCTGAAGCTAGAATCTACTAAAATTGTATTATAATCTAAGTTTCAAAAGTTCTATTTCTACGTGGCAGCCCTCATAGCTCAGTCGGTAGAGAATCAGACTTTTAAGTACGAATGTAATCTGAGGGTCTGGGGTTCGAGTCCCCATGCGGGCTGAAGATTGTTTTTCTTTCTCTCTACTTCATATGCTGTAACAATTGAAACAATAAACTTCTGCCAGTTTAGAAATCTACTTTATAACTCTATATAGAAACCATTTTTATTATTATTATTATTATTTTTGTTGTTGTTGTTGTTGTTGTTGTTGTTGCTGTTTTACTGGTCCTTCTTCTTGTTGTTACTCTTATTATTATTAATGCATCAACTTTATTTTACGTCAGTTATTTTCCTAAAAATCAGGCTGCATTTTCTGTGGTGCTATTCAATCGCTAGCGATATATGATATCGCCTATTCTTTCTCTATATAGACACACTCCATCTCTAATGATTACTGCCGGAGAAAATACACACGGACAGCCGACTTGAAATCCTCCACCAGCCTCGCTGCATTTCTTATAGCGCTAATATCAATTATTCTCCCTCCACTTATATAGCTAAATACTACACTCGCCTCTTAACCTTACTATGGCTAACGGTCGACCAGAAGGAAAATTCTCCTTTCAAACCTTGCAAACTCTGCTTAACAATTCGCCTTTTCTAGCATCTCGCCTCTGCCGACCGCTTTGCTAAATTTATATACATTCTCTCTCGTAGGAAAACACAAAACTCTCAAGCTCAGCATCAAATAAACGGACACATTTTCATTGGCACTTCTTAAGAGATAATATTTCAAAAAATTATAATATCAACTATCATTTTCACACCTCTTAATACTATCATTTAATAGCAAATATCATTTTCTGCAAGATTATTCCGAAAATAATTCTCTTTCCATATTATTATGCGTTCTGCTTAAAAAGCTCTTAAATTTACATTAGATTTTCACTTACTTTCCTCAAAACACAAACTACATCTACATAGCTTATTAATGAAAGAAGACTTTTTCGACCAATGAAAAACTAACAATTTTAAAGCAACACAATGCCACCTGCCTTTTCCTTTTCCTTTTCTTTTCTTTTCTTCTTTATATCTTTATCAATTATTCGAGAAATAAAAACTCTTACAGGAAAAAACTACACAAACCTACAGCAGGATTTATTTTGGAAATTTTCAGTTTTCTCCCTTGTTTTCAGATGCAATATCTAAGTGAAAATCTAAGCAAAATAAGCAAAGTTTGTTTGAAAAGTAGCAAGTTTGAAAAAGCTAAAAACTAGTTTATTTTTGGATTTTCTCTAAGGTATAGTTGACTAGAGTGAGTAATTTTTGTTGAGTTGAAATCTTCTTGGAAATGTGTTAAGAATGTCTTTGATATATGTAATGGTATTTTTTGTTTTAATCGAGCTAATATTAATGGTGTAAGGATGGGTGATATAAAAGTAATATTTTTAAAGATATGTTAAGACTACTATGTTTAGTTAATTTCAATTGGCTTTCAGAAAGAAAAAATGCAAGTATTCTTAGTAGCTATGATATGGCATTAAAGGAAAACACTGAGTGAAGCTGAAGCTAGAATCTACTAAAATTGTATTATAATCTAAGTTTCAAAAGTTCTATTTCTACGTGGCAGCCCTCATAGCTCAGTCGGTAGAGCATCAGACTTTTAAGTACGAATGTAATCTGAGGGTCTGGGGTTCGAGTCCCCATGCGGGCTGAAGATAGTTTTTCTTTCTCTCTACTTCATATGCTGTAACAATTGAAACAATAAACTTCTGCCAGTTTAGAAATCTACTTTATAACTCTATATAGAAACCATTTTTATTATTATTATTATTATTTTTGTTGTTGTTGTTGTTGTTGTTGCTGTTTTACTGGTCCTTCTTCTTGTTGTTACTATTATTATTATTAATGCATCAACTTTATTATACGTCAGTTATTTTCCTAAAAATCAGGCTGCATTTTCTGTGGTGCTATTCAATCGCTAGCGATATATGATATCGCCTATTCTTTCTCTATATAGACGCACTCCATCTCTAATGATTACTGCCGGAGAAAATACACACGGACAGCCGACTTGAAATCCTCCACCAGCCTCGCTGCATTTCTTATAGCGCTAATATCAATTATTCTCCCTCCACTTATATAGCTAAATACTACACTCGCCTCTTAACCTTACTATGGCAAACGGTCGACCAGAAGGAAAATTCTCCTTGCAAACTCTGCTTAACAATTCGCCTTTTCTAGCATCTCGCCTCTGCCGACCGCTTTGCTAAATTTATATACATTCTCTCTCGTAGGAAAACACAAAACTCTCAAGCTCAGCATCAAATAAACGGACACATTTTCATTGGCACTTCTTAAGAGATAATATTTCAAAAAATTATAATATCAACTATCATTTTCACACCTCTTAATACTATCATTTAATAGCAAATATCATTTTCTGCAAGATTATTCCGAAAATAATTCTCTTTCCATATTATTATGCGTTCTCCTTAAAAAGCTCTTAAATTTACATTAGATTTTCACTTACTTTCCTCAAAACACAAACTACATCTACATAGCTTATTAATGAAAGAAGACTTTTTCGACCAATGAAAAACTAACAATTTTAAAGCAACACAATGCCACCTGCCTTTTCCTTTTCCTTTTCTTTTCTTTTCTTCTTTATATCTTTATCAATTATTCGAGAAATAAAAACTCTTACAGGAAAAAACTACACAAACCTACAGCAGGATTTATTTTGGAAATTTTCAGTTTTCTCCCTTGTTTTCAGATGCAATATCTAAGTGAAAATCTAAGCAAAATAAGCAAAGTTTGTTTGAAAAGTAGCAAGTTTGAAAAAGCTAAAAACTAGTTTATTTTTGGATTTTCTCTAAGGTATAGTTGACTAGAGTGAGTAATTTTTGTTGAGTTGAAATCTTCTTGGAAATGTGTTAAGAATGTCTTTGATATATGTAATGGTATTTTTTGTTTTAATCGAGCTAATATTAATGGTGTAAGGATGGGTGATATAAAAGTAATATTTTTTAAGATATGTTAAGACTACTATGTTTCGTTAATTTCAATTGGCTTTCAGAAAGAAAAACTGCAAGTATTCTTAGTAGCTATGATATGGCATTAAAGGAAAACACTGAGTGAAGCTGAAGCTAGAATCTACTAAAATTGTATTATAATCTAAGTTTCAAAAGTTCTATTTCTACGTGGCAGCCCTCATAGCTCAGTCGGTAGAGAATCAGACTTTTAAGTACGAATGTAATCTGAGGGTCTGGGGTTCGAGTCCCCATGCGGGCTGAAGATAGTTTTTCTTTCTCTCTACTTCATATGCTGTAACAATTGAAACAATAAACTTCTGCCAGTTTAGAAATCTACTTTATAACTCTATATAGAAACCATTTTTATTATTATTATTATTATTTTTGTTGTTGTTGTTGTTGTTGTTGTTGCTGTTTTACTGGTCCTTCTTCTTGTTGTTACTCTTATTATTATTAATGCATCAACTTTATTTTACGTCAGTTATTTTCCTAAAAATCAGGCTGCATTTTCTGTGGTGCTATTCAATCGCTAGCGATATATGATATCGCCTATTCTTTCTCTATATAGACACACTCCATCTCTAATGATTACTGCCGGAGAAAATACACACGGACAGCCGACTTGAAATCCTCCACCAGCCTCGCTGCATTTCTTATAGCGCTAATATCAATTATTCTCCCTCCACTTATATAGCTAAATACTACACTCGCCTCTTAACCTTACTATGGCTAACGGTCGACCAGAAGGAAAATTCTCCTTTCAAACCTTGCAAACTCTGCTTAACAATTCGCCTTTTCTAGCATCTCGCCTCTGCCGACCGCTTTGCTAAATTTATATACATTCTCTCTCGTAGGAAAACACAAAACTCTCAAGCTCAGCATCAAATAAACGGACACATTTTCATTGGCACTTCTTAAGAGATAATATTTCAAAAAATTATAATATCAACTATCATTTTCACACCTCTTAATACTATCATTTAATAGCAAATATCATTTTCTGCAAGATTATTCCGAAAATAATTCTCTTTCCATATTATTATGCGTTCTGCTTAAAAAGCTCTTAAATTTACATTAGATTTTCACTTACTTTCCTCAAAACACAAACTACATCTACATAGCTTATTAATGAAAGAAGACTTTTTCGACCAATGAAAAACTAACAATTTTAAAGCAACACAATGCCACCTGCCTTTTCCTTTTCCTTTTCTTTTCTTTTCTTCTTTATATCTTTATCAATTATTCGAGAAATAAAAACTCTTACAGGAAAAAACTACACAAACCTACAGCAGGATTTATTTTGGAAATTTTCAGTTTTCTCCCTTGTTTTCAGATGCAATATCTAAGTGAAAATCTAAGCAAAATAAGCAAAGTTTGTTTGAAAAGTAGCAAGTTTGAAAAAGCTAAAAACTAGTTTATTTTTGGATTTTCTCTAAGGTATAGTTGACTAGAGTGAGTAATTTTTGTTGAGTTGAAATCTTCTTGGAAATGTGTTAAGAATGTCTTTGATATATGTAATGGTATTTTTTGTTTTAATCGAGCTAATATTAATGGTGTAAGGATGGGTGATATAAAAGTAATATTTTTTAAGATATGTTAAGACTACTATGTTTCGTTAATTTCAATTGGCTTTCAGAAAGAAAAACTGCAAGTATTCTTAGTAGCTATGATATGGCATTAAAGGAAAACACTGAGTGAAGCTGAAGCTAGAATCTACTAAAATTGTATTATAATCAAAGTTTCAAAAGTTCTATTTCTACGTGGCAGCCCTCATAGCTCAGTCGGTAGAGCATCAGACTTTTAAGTACGAATGTAATCTGAGGGTCTGGGGTTCGAGTCCCCATGCGGGCTGAAGATAGTTTTTCTTTCTCTCTACTTCATATGCTGTAACAATTGAAACAATAAACTTCTGCCAGTTTAGAAATCTACTTTATAACTCTATATAGAAACCATTTTTATTATTATTATTATTATTTTTGTTGTTGTTGTTGTTGTTGTTGCTGTTTTACTGGTCCTTCTTCTTGTTGTTACTATTATTATTATTAATGCATCAACTTTATTATACGTCAGTTATTTTCCTAAAAATCAGGCTGCATTTTCTGTGGTGCTATTCAATCGCTAGCGATATATGATATCGCCTATTCTTTCTCTATATAGACGCACTCCATCTCTAATGATTACTGCCGGAGAAAATACACACGGACAGCCGACTTGAAATCCTCCACCAGCCTCGCTGCATTTCTTATAGCGCTAATATCAATTATTCTCCCTCCACTTATATAGCTAAATACTACACTCGCCTCTTAACCTTACTATGGCAAACGGTCGACCAGAAGGAAAATTCTCCTTGCAAACTCTGCTTAACAATTCGCCTTTTCTAGCATCTCGCCTCTGCCGACCGCTTTGCTAAATTTATATACATTCTCTCTCGTAGGAAAACACAAAACTCTCAAGCTCAGCATCAAATAAACGGACACATTTTCATTGGCACTTCTTAAGAGATAATATTTCAAAAAATTATAATATCAACTATCATTTTCACACCTCTTAATACTATCATTTAATAGCAAATATCATTTTCTGCAAGATTATTCCGAAAATAATTCTCTTTCCATATTATTATGCGTTCTGCTTAAAAAGCTCTTAAATTTACATTAGATTTTCACTTACTTTCCTCAAAACACAAACTACATCTACATAGCTTATTAATGAAAGAAGACTTTTTCGACCAATGAAAAACTAACAATTTTAAAGCAACACAATGCCACCTGCCTTTTCCTTTTCCTTTTCTTTTCTTTTCTTCTTTATATCTTTATCAATTATTCGAGAAATAAAAACTCTTACAGGAAAAAACTACACAAACCTACAGCAGGATTTATTTTGGAAATTTTCAGTTTTCTCCCTTGTTTTCAGATGCAATATCTAAGTGAAAATCTAAGCAAAATAAGCAAAGTTTGTTTGAAAAGTAGCAAGTTTGAAAAAGCTAAAAACTAGTTTATTTTTGGATTTTCTCTAAGGTATAGTTGACTAGAGTGAGTAATTTTTGTTGAGTTGAAATCTTCTTGGAAATGTGTTAAGAATGTCTTTGATATATGTAATGGTATTTTTTGTTTTAATCGAGCTAATATTAATGGTGTAAGGATGGGTGATATAAAAGTAATATTTTTTAAGATATGTTAAGACTACTATGTTTCGTTAATTTCAATTGGCTTTCAGAAAGAAAAACTGCAAGTATTCTTAGTAGCTATGATATGGCATTAAAGGAAAACACTGAGTGAAGCTGAAGCTAGAATCTACTAAAATTGTATTATAATCTAAGTTTCAAAAGTTCTATTTCTACGTGGCAGCCCTCATAGCTCAGTCGGTAGAGCATCAGACTTTTAAGTACGAATGTAATCTGAGGGTCTGGGGTTCGAGTCCCCATGCGGGCTGAAGATAGTTTTTCTTTCTCTCTACTTCATATGCTGTAACAATTGAAACAATAAACTTCTGCCAGTTTAGAAATCTACTTTATAACTCTATATAGAAACCATTTTTATTATTATTATTATTATTTTTGTTGTTGTTGTTGTTGTTGTTGCTGTTTTACTGGTCCTTCTTCTTGTTGTTACTATTATTATTATTAATGCATCAACTTTATTATACGTCAGTTATTTTCCTAAAAATCAGGCTGCATTTTCTGTGGTGCTATTCAATCGCTAGCGATATATGATATCGCCTATTCTTTCTCTATATAGACGCACTCCATCTCTAATGATTACTGCCGGAGAAAATACACACGGACAGCCGACTTGAAATCCTCCACCAGCCTCGCTGCATTTCTTATAGCGCTAATATCAATTATTCTCCCTCCACTTATATAGCTAAATACTACACTCGCCTCTTAACCTTACTATGGCAAACGGTCGACCAGAAGGAAAATTCTCCTTGCAAACTCTGCTTAACAATTCGCCTTTTCTAGCATCTCGCCTCTGCCGACCGCTTTGCTAAATTTATATACATTCTCTCTCGTAGGAAAACACAAAACTCTCAAGCTCAGCATCAAATAAACGGACACATTTTCATTGGCACTTCTTAAGAGATAATATTTCAAAAAATTATAATATCAACTATCATTTTCACACCTCTTAATACTATCATTTAATAGCAAATATCATTTTCTGCAAGATTATTCCGAAAATAATTCTCTTTCCATATTATTATGCGTTCTGCTTAAAAAGCTCTTAAATTTACATTAGATTTTCACTTACTTTCCTCAAAACACAAACTACATCTACATAGCTTATTAATGAAAGAAGACTTTTTCGACCAATGAAAAACTAACAATTTTAAAGCAACACAATGCCACCTGCCTTTTCCTTTTCCTTTTCTTTTCTTTTCTTCTTTATATCTTTATCAATTATTCGAGAAATAAAAACTCTTACAGGAAAAAACTACACAAACCTACAGCAGGATTTATTTTGGAAATTTTCAGTTTTCTCCCTTGTTTTCAGATGCAATATCTAAGTGAAAATCTAAGCAAAATAAGCAAAGTTTGTTTGAAAAGTAGCAAGTTTGAAAAAGCTAAAAACTAGTTTATTTTTGGATTTTCTCTAAGGTATAGTTGACTAGAGTGAGTAATTTTTGTTGAGTTGAAATCTTCTTGGAAATGTGTTAAGAATGTCTTTGATATATGTAATGGTATTTTTTGTTTTAATCGAGCTAATATTAATGGTGTAAGGATGGGTGATATAAAAGTAATATTTTTTAAGATATGTTAAGACTACTATGTTTCGTTAATTTCAATTGGCTTTCAGAAAGAAAAAATGCAAGTATTCTTAGTAGCTATGATATGGCATTAAAGGAAAACACTGAGTGAAGCTGAAGCTAGAATCTACTAAAATTGTATTATAATCTAAGTTTCAAAAGTTCTATTTCTACGTGGCAGCCCTCATAGCTCAGTCGGTAGAGCATCAGACTTTTAAGTACGAATGTAATCTGAGGGTCTGGGGTTCGAGTCCCCATGCGGGCTGAAGATTGTTTTTCTTTCTCTCTACTTCATATGCTGTAACAATTGAAACAATAAACTTCTGCCAGTTTAGAAATCTACTTTATAACTCTATATAGAAACCATTTTTATTATTATTATTATTATTTTTGTTGTTGTTGTTGTTGTTGTTGTTGTTGCTGTTTTACTGGTCCTTCTTCTTGTTGTTACTATTATTATTATTAATGCATCAACTTTATTATACGTCAGTTATTTTCCTAAAAATCAGGCTGCATTTTCTGTGGTGCTATTCAATCGCTAGCGATATATGATATCGCCTATTCTTTCTCTATATAGACACACTCCATCTCTAATGATTACTGCCGGAGAAAATACACACGGACAGCCGACTTGAAATCCTCCACCAGCCTCGCTGCATTTCTTATAGCGCTAATATCAATTATTCTCCCTCCACTTATATAGCTAAATACTACACTCGCCTCTTAACCTTACTATGGCTAACGGTCGACCAGAAGGAAAATTCTCCTTTCAAACCTTGCAAACTCTGCTTAACAATTCGCCTTTTCTAGCATCTCGCCTCTGCCGACCGCTTTGCTAAATTTATATACATTCTCTCTCGTAGGAAAACACAAAACTCTCAAGCTCAGCATCAAATAAACGGACACATTTTCATTGGCACTTCTTAAGAGATAATATTTCAAAAAATTATAATATCAACTATCATTTTCACACCTCTTAATACTATCATTTAATAGCAAATATCATTTTCTGCAAGATTATTCCGAAAATAATTCTCTTTCCATATTATTATGCGTTCTGCTTAAAAAGCTCTTAAATTTACATTAGATTTTCACTTACTTTCCTCAAAACACAAACTACATCTACATAGCTTATTAATGAAAGAAGACTTTTTCGACCAATGAAAAACTAACAATTTTAAAGCAACACAATGCCACCTGCCTTTTCCTTTTCCTTTTCTTTTCTTTTCTTCTTTATATCTTTATCAATTATTCGAGAAATAAAAACTCTTACAGGAAAAAACTACACAAACCTACAGCAGGATTTATTTTGGAAATTTTCAGTTTTCTCCCTTGTTTTCAGATGCAATATCTAAGTGAAAATCTAAGCAAAATAAGCAAAGTTTGTTTGAAAAGTAGCAAGTTTGAAAAAGCTAAAAACTAGTTTATTTTTGGATTTTCTCTAAGGTATAGTTGACTAGAGTGAGTAATTTTTGTTGAGTTGAAATCTTCTTGGAAATGTGTTAAGAATGTCTTTGATATATGTAATGGTATTTTTTGTTTTAATCGAGCTAATATTAATGGTGTAAGGATGGGTGATATAAAAGTAATATTTTTTAAGATATGTTAAGACTACTATGTTTCGTTAATTTCAATTGGCTTTCAGAAAGAAAAACTGCAAGTATTCTTAGTAGCTATGATATGGCATTAAAGGAAAACACTGAGTGAAGCTGAAGCTAGAATCTACTAAAATTGTATTATAATCTAAGTTTCAAAAGTTCTATTTCTACGTGGCAGCCCTCATAGCTCAGTCGGTAGAGCATCAGACTTTTAAGTACGAATGTAATCTGAGGGTCTGGGGTTCGAGTCCCCATGCGGGCTGAAGATAGTTTTTCTTTCTCTCTACTTCATATGCTGTAACAATTGAAACAATAAACTTCTGCCAGTTTAGAAATCTACTTTATAACTCTATATAGAAACCATTTTTATTATTATTATTATTATTTTTGTTGTTGTTGTTGTTGTTGTTGCTGTTTTACTGGTCCTTCTTCTTGTTGTTACTATTATTATTATTAATGTATCAACTTTATTATACGTCAGTTATTTTCCTAAAAATCAGGCTGCATTTTCTGTGGTGCTATTCAATCGCTAGCGATATATGATATCGCCTATTCTTTCTCTATATAGACGCACTCCATCTCTAATGATTACTGCCGGAGAAAATACACACGGACAGCCGACTTGAAATCCTCCACCAGCCTCGCTGCATTTCTTATAGCGCTAATATCAATTATTCTCCCTCCACTTATATAGCTAAATACTACACTCGCCTCTTAACCTTACTATGGCAAACGGTCGACCAGAAGGAAAATTCTCCTTGCAAACTCTGCTTAACAATTCGCCTTTTCTAGCATCTCGCCTCTGCCGACCGCTTTGCTAAATTTATATACATTCTCTCTCGTAGGAAAACACAAAACTCTCAAGCTCAGCATCAAATAAACGGACACATTTTCATTGGCACTTCTTAAGAGATAATATTTCAAAAAATTATAATATCAACTATCATTTTCACACCTCTTAATACTATCATTTAATAGCAAATATCATTTTCTGCAAGATTATTCCGAAAATAATTCTCTTTCCATATTATTATGCGTTCTGCTTAAAAAGCTCTTAAATTTACATTAGATTTTCACTTACTTTCCTCAAAACACAAACTACATCTACATAGCTTATTAATGAAAGAAGACTTTTTCGACCAATGAAAAACTAACAATTTTAAAGCAACACAATGCCACCTGCCTTTTCCTTTTCCTTTTCTTTTCTTTTCTTCTTTATATCTTTATCAATTATTCGAGAAATAAAAACACTTACAGGAAAAAACTACACAAACCTACAGCAGGATTTATTTTGGAAATTTTCAGTTTTCTCCCTTGTTTTCAGATGCAATATCTAAGTGAAAATCTAAGCAAAATAAGCAAAGTTTGTTTGAAAAGTAGCAAGTTTGAAAAAGCTAAAAACTAGTTTATTTTTGGATTTTCTCTAAGGTATAGTTGACTAGAGTGAGTAATTTTTGTTGAGTTGAAATCTTCTTGGAAATGTGTTAAGAATGTCTTTGATATATGTAATGGTATTTTTTGTTTTAATCGAGCTAATATTAATGGTGTAAGGATGGGTGATATAAAAGTAATATTTTTTAAGATATGTTAAGACTACTATGTTTCGTTAATTTCAATTGGCTTTCAGAAAGAAAAACTGCAAGTATTCTTAGTAGCTATGATATGGCATTAAAGGAAAACACTGTGTGAAGCTGAAGCTAGAATCTACTAAAATTGTATTATAATCTAAGTTTCAAAAGTTCTATTTCTACGTGGCAGCCCTCATAGCTCAGTCGGTAGAGAATCAGACTTTTAAGTACGAATGTAATCTGAGGGTCTGGGGTTCGAGTCCCCATGCGGGCTGAAGATTGTTTTTCTTTCTCTCTACTTCATATGCTGTAACAATTGAAACAATAAACTTCTGCCAGTTTAGAAATCTACTTTATAACTCTATATAGAAACCATTTTTATTATTATTATTATTATTTTTGTTGTTGTTGTTGTTGTTGTTGTTGTTGCTGTTTTACTGGTCCTTCTTCTTGTTGTTACTATTATTATTATTAATGCATCAACTTTATTATACGTCAGTTATTTTCCTAAAAATCAGGCTGCATTTTCTGTGGTGCTATTCAATCGCTAGCGATATATGATATCGCCTATTCTTTCTCTATATAGACACACTCCATCTCTAATGATTACTGCCGGAGAAAATACACACGGACAGCCGACTTGAAATCCTCCACCAGCCTCGCTGCATTTCTTATAGCGCTAATATCAATTATTCTCCCTCCACTTATATAGCTAAATACTACACTCGCCTCTTAACCTTACTATGGCTAACGGTCGACCAGAAGGAAAATTCTCCTTTCAAACCTTGCAAACTCTGCTTAACAATTCGCCTTTTCTAGCATCTCGCCTCTGCCGACCGCTTTGCTAAATTTATATACATTCTCTCTCGTAGGAAAACACAAAACTCTCAAGCTCAGCATCAAATAAACGGACACATTTTCATTGGCACTTCTTAAGAGATAATATTTCAAAAAATTATAATATCAACTATCATTTTCACACCTCTTAATACTATCATTTAATAGCAAATATCATTTTCTGCAAGATTATTCCGAAAATAATTCTCTTTCCATATTATTATGCGTTCTGCTTAAAAAGCTCTTAAATTTACATTAGATTTTCACTTACTTTCCTCAAAACACAAACTACATCTACATAGCTTATTAATGAAAGAAGACTTTTTCGACCAATGAAAAACTAACAATTTTAAAGCAACACAATGCCACCTGCCTTTTCCTTTTCCTTTTCTTTTCTTTTCTTCTTTATATCTTTATCAATTATTCGAGAAATAAAAACTCTTACAGGAAAAAACTACACAAACCTACAGCAGGATTTATTTTGGAAATTTTCAGTTTTCTCCCTTGTTTTCAGATGCAATATCTAAGTGAAAATCTAAGCAAAATAAGCAAAGTTTGTTTGAAAAGTAGCAAGTTTGAAAAAGCTAAAAACTAGTTTATTTTTGGATTTTCTCTAAGGTATAGTTGACTAGAGTGAGTAATTTTTGTTGAGTTGAAATCTTCTTGGAAATGTGTTAAGAATGTCTTTGATATATGTAATGGTATTTTTTGTTTTAATCGAGCTAATATTAATGGTGTAAGGATGGGTGATATAAAAGTAATATTTTTTAAGATATGTTAAGACTACTATGTTTCGTTAATTTCAATTGGCTTTCAGAAAGAAAAAATGCAAGTATTCTTAGTAGCTATGATATGGCATTAAAGGAAAACACTGAGTGAAGCTGAAGCTAGAATCTACTAAAATTGTATTATAATCTAAGTTTCAAAAGTTCTATTTCTACGTGGCAGCCCTCATAGCTCAGTCGGTAGAGCATCAGACTTTTAAGTACGAATGTAATCTGAGGGTCTGGGGTTCGAGTCCCCATGCGGGCTGAAGATAGTTTTTCTTTCTCTCTACTTCATATGCTGTAACAATTGAAACAATAAACTTCTGCCAGTTTAGAAATCTACTTTATAACTCTATATAGAAACCATTTTTATTATTATTATTATTATTTTTGTTGTTGTTGTTGTTGTTGTTGCTGTTTTACTGGTCCTTCTTCTTGTTGTTACTATTATTATTATTAATGCATCAACTTTATTATACGTCAGTTATTTTCCTAAAAATCAGGCTGCATTTTCTGTGGTGCTATTCAATCGCTAGCGATATATGATATCGCCTATTCTTTCTCTATATAGACGCACTCCATCTCTAATGATTACTGCCGGAGAAAATACACACGGACAGCCGACTTGAAATCCTCCACCAGCCTCGCTGCATTTCTTATAGCGCTAATATCAATTATTCTCCCTCCACTTATATAGCTAAATACTACACTCGCCTCTTAACCTTACTATGGCAAACGGTCGACCAGAAGGAAAATTCTCCTTGCAAACTCTGCTTAACAATTCGCCTTTTCTAGCATCTCGCCTCTGCCGACCGCTTTGCTAAATTTATATACATTCTCTCTCGTAGGAAAACACAAAACTCTCAAGCTCAGCATCAAATAAACGGACACATTTTCATTGGCACTTCTTAAGAGATAATATTTCAAAAAATTATAATATCAACTATCATTTTCACACCTCTTAATACTATCATTTAATAGCAAATATCATTTTCTGCAAGATTATTCCGAAAATAATTCTCTTTCCATATTATTATGCGTTCTGCTTAAAAAGCTCTTAAATTTACATTAGATTTTCACTTACTTTCCTCAAAACACAAACTACATCTACATAGCTTATTAATGAAAGAAGACTTTTTCGACCAATGAAAAACTAACAATTTTAAAGCAACACAATGCCACCTGCCTTTTCCTTTTCCTTTTCTTTTCTTTTCTTCTTTATATCTTTATCAATTATTCGAGAAATAAAAACTCTTACAGGAAAAAACTACACAAACCTACAGCAGGATTTATTTTGGAAATTTTCAGTTTTCTCCCTTGTTTTCAGATGCAATATCTAAGTGAAAATCTAAGCAAAATAAGCAAAGTTTGTTTGAAAAGTAGCAAGTTTGAAAAAGCTAAAAACTAGTTTATTTTTGGATTTTCTCTAAGGTATAGTTGACTAGAGTGAGTAATTTTTGTTGAGTTGAAATCTTCTTGGAAATGTGTTAAGAATGTCTTTGATATATGTAATGGTATTTTTTGTTTTAATCGAGCTAATATTAATGGTGTAAGGATGGGTGATATAAAAGTAATATTTTTTAAGATATGTTAAGACTACTATGTTTCGTTAATTTCAATTGGCTTTCAGAAAGAAAAAATGCAAGTATTCTTAGTAGCTATGATATGGCATTAAAGGAAAACACTGAGTGAAGCTGAAGCTAGAATCTACTAAAATTGTATTATAATCTAAGTTTCAAAAGTTCTATTTCTACGTGGCAGCCCTCATAGCTCAGTCGGTAGAGCATCAGACTTTTAAGTACGAATGTAATCTGAGGGTCTGGGGTTCGAGTCCCCATGCGGGCTGAAGATAGTTTTTCTTTCTCTCTACTTCATATGCTGTAACAATTGAAACAATAAACTTCTGACAGTTTAGAAATCTACTTTATAACTCTATATAGAAACCATTTTTATTATTATTATTATTATTATTATTGTTGTTGTTGTTGTTGTTGCTGTTTTACTGGTCCTTCTTCTTGTTGTTACTAT
This sequence comes from Sepioteuthis lessoniana, assembly GCA_963585895.1. Classification (NCBI taxonomy): domain Eukaryota; kingdom Metazoa; phylum Mollusca; class Cephalopoda; order Myopsida; family Loliginidae; genus Sepioteuthis; species Sepioteuthis lessoniana. The sequence continues at coordinate 28,065,014 of OY757943.1, forward strand.
TATTATTATTAATGCATCAACTTTATTATACGTCAGTTATTTTCCTAAAAATCAGGCTGCATTTTCTGTGGTGCTATTCAATCGCTAGCGATATATGATATCGCCTATTCTTTCTCTATATAGACGCACTCCATCTCTAATGATTACTGCCGGAGAAAATACACACGGACAGCCGACTTGAAATCCTCCACCAGCCTCGCTGCATTTCTTATAGCGCTAATATCAATTATTCTCCCTCCACTTATATAGCTAAATACTACACTCGCCTCTTAACCTTACTATGGCAAACGGTCGACCAGAAGGAAAATTCTCCTTGCAAACTCTGCTTAACAATTCGCCTTTTCTAGCATCTCGCCTCTGCCGACCGCTTTGCTAAATTTATATACATTCTCTCTCGTAGGAAAACACAAAACTCTCAAGCTCAGCATCAAATAAACGGACACATTTTCATTGGCACTTCTTAAGAGATAATATTTCAAAAAATTATAATATCAACTATCATTTTCACACCTCTTAATACTATCATTTAATAGCAAATATCATTTTCTGCAAGATTATTCCGAAAATAATTCTCTTTCCATATTATTATGCGTTCTGCTTAAAAAGCTCTTAAATTTACATTAGATTTTCACTTACTTTCCTCAAAACACAAACTACATCTACATAGCTTATTAATGAAAGAAGACTTTTTCGACCAATGAAAAACTAACAATTTTAAAGCAACACAATGCCACCTGCCTTTTCCTTTTCCTTTTCTTTTCTTTTCTTCTTTATATCTTTATCAATTATTCGAGAAATAAAAACACTTACAGGAAAAAACTACACAAACCTACAGCAGGATTTATTTTGGAAATTTTCAGTTTTCTCCCTTGTTTTCAGATGCAATATCTAAGTGAAAATCTAAGCAAAATAAGCAAAGTTTGTTTGAAAAGTAGCAAGTTTGAAAAAGCTAAAAACTAGTTTATTTTTGGATTTTCTCTAAGGTATAGTTGACTAGAGTGAGTAATTTTTGTTGAGTTGAAATCTTCTTGGAAATGTGTTAAGAATGTCTTTGATATATGTAATGGTATTTTTTGTTTTAATCGAGCTAATATTAATGGTGTAAGGATGGGTGATATAAAAGTAATATTTTTTAAGATATGTTAAGACTACTATGTTTCGTTAATTTCAATTGGCTTTCAGAAAGAAAAACTGCAAGTATTCTTAGTAGCTATGATATGGCATTAAAGGAAAACACTGAGTGAAGCTGAAGCTAGAATCTACTAAAATTGTATTATAATCTAAGTTTCAAAAGTTCTATTTCTACGTGGCAGCCCTCATAGCTCAGTCGGTAGAGCATCAGACTTTTAAGTACGAATGTAATCTGAGGGTCTGGGGTTCGAGTCCCCATGCGGGCTGAAGATAGTTTTTCTTTCTCTCTACTTCATATGCTGTAACAATTGAAACAATAAACTTCTGACAGTTTAGAAATCTACTTTATAACTCTATATAGAAACCATTTTTATTATTATTATTATTATTATTTTTGTTGTTGTTGTTGTTGTTGCTGTTTTACTGGTCCTTCTTCTTGTTGTTACTATTATTATTATTAATGCATCAACTTTATTATACGTCAGTTATTTTCCTAAAAATCAGGCTGCATTTTCTGTGGTGCTATTCAATCGCTAGCGATATATGATATCGCCTACTCTTTCTCTATATAGACGCACTCCATCTCTAATGATTACTGCCGGAGAAAATACACACGGACAGCCGACTTGAAATCCTCCACCAGCCTCGCTGCATTTCTTATAGCGCTAATATCAATTATTCTCCCTCCACTTATATAGCTAAATACTACACTCGCCTCTTAACCTTACTATGGCAAACGGTCGACCAGAAGGAAAATTCTCCTTGCAAACTCTGCTTAACAATTCGCCTTTTCTAGCATCTCGCCTCTGCCGACCGCTTTGCTAAATTTATATACATTCTCTCTCGTAGGAAAACACAAAACTCTCAAGCTCAGCATCAAATAAACGGACACATTTTCATTGGCACTTCTTAAGAGATAATATTTCAAAAAATTATAATATCAACTATCATTTTCACACCTCTTAATACTATCATTTAATAGCAAATATCATTTTCTGCAAGATTATTCCGAAAATAATTCTCTTTCCATATTATTATGCGTTCTGCTTAAAAAGCTCTTAAATTTACATTAGATTTTCACTTACTTTCCTCAAAACACAAACTACATCTACATAGCTTATTAATGAAAGAAGACTTTTTCGACCAATGAAAAACTAACAATTTTAAAGCAACACAATGCCACCTGCCTTTTCCTTTTCTTTTCTTTTCTTCTTTATATCTTTATCAATTATTCGAGAAATAAAAACACTTACAGGAAAAAACTACACAAACCTACAGCAGGATTTATTTTGGAAATTTTCAGTTTTCTCCCTTGTTTTCAGATGCAATATCTAAGTGAAAATCTAAGCAAAATAAGCAAAGTTTGTTTGAAAAGTAGCAAGTTTGAAAAAGCTAAAAACTAGTTTATTTTTGGATTTTCTCTAAGGTATAGTTGACTAGAGTGAGTAATTTTTGTTGAGTTGAAATCTTCTTGGAAATGTGTTAAGAATGTCTTTGATATATGTAATGGTATTTTTTGTTTTAATCGAGCTAATATTAATGGTGTAAGGATGGGTGATATAAAAGTAATATTTTTTAAGATATGTTAAGACTACTATGTTTCGTTAATTTCAATTGGCTTTCAGAAAGAAAAAATGCAAGTATTCTTAGTAGCTATGATATGGCATTAAAGGAAAACACTGAGTGAAGCTGAAGCTAGAATCTACTAAAATTGTATTATAATCTAAGTTTCAAAAGTTCTATTTCTACGTGGCAGCCCTCATAGCTCAGTCGGTAGAGCATCAGACTTTTAAGTACGAATGTAATCTGAGGGTCTGGGGTTCGAGTCCCCATGCGGGCTGAAGATAGTTTTTCTTTCTCTCTACTTCATATGCTGTAACAATTGAAACAATAAACTTCTGACAGTTTAGAAATCTACTTTATAACTCTATATAGAAACCATTTTTATTATTATTATTATTATTATTTTTGTTGTTGTTGTTGTTGTTGCTGTTTTACTGGTCCTTCTTCTTGTTGTTACTATTATTATTATTAATGCATCAACTTTATTATACGTCAGTTATTTTCCTAAAAATCAGGCTGCATTTTCTGTGGTGCTATTCAATCGCTAGCGATATATGATATCGCCTATTCTTTCTCTATATAGACGCACTCCATCTCTAATGATTACTGCCGGAGAAAATACACACGGACAGCCGACTTGAAATCCTCCACCAGCCTCGCTGCATTTCTTATAGCGCTAATATCAATTATTCTCCCTCCACTTATATAGCTAAATACTACACTCGCCTCTTAACCTTACTATGGCAAACGGTCGACCAGAAGGAAAATTCTCCTTGCAAACTCTGCTTAACAATTCGCCTTTTCTAGCATCTCGCCTCTGCCGACCGCTTTGCTAAATTTATATACATTCTCTCTCGTAGGAAAACACAAAACTCTCAAGCTCAGCATCAAATAAACGGACACATTTTCATTGGCACTTCTTAAGAGATAATATTTCAAAAAATTATAATATCAACTATCATTTTCACACCTCTTAATACTATCATTTAATAGCAAATATCATTTTCTGCAAGATTATTCCGAAAATAATTCTCTTTCCATATTATTATGCGTTCTGCTTAAAAAGCTCTTAAATTTACATTAGATTTTCACTTACTTTCCTCAAAACACAAACTACATCTACATAGCTTATTAATGAAAGAAGACTTTTTCGACCAATGAAAAACTAACAATTTTAAAGCAACACAATGCCACCTGCCTTTTCCTTTTCCTTTTCTTTTCTTTTCTTCTTTATATCTTTATCAATTATTCGAGAAATAAAAACACTTACAGGAAAAAACTACACAAACCTACAGCAGGATTTATTTTGGAAATTTTCAGTTTTCTCCCTTGTTTTCAGATGCAATATCTAAGTGAAAATCTAAGCAAAATAAGCAAAGTTTGTTTGAAAAGTAGCAAGTTTGAAAAAGCTAAAAACTAGTTTATTTTTGGATTTTCTCTAAGGTATAGTTCACCTTTTCTAGCATCTCGCCTCTGCTGACCGCTTCACAAAAATTATATACATTCTCTCTCGAAAGAAAACGCAAAACTGTCACGCTGACCATGAATGACTTTTTAGTACGAATTCAATCTGAGGGACTGGGGTTCGAGTCCCCATGCGGGCTGATGACTTTTCTTTCTCTCTACTTCATTATACAGTGAACAGTAACACTTGAAACAATAAACCTCTTCCAGTTGAGAATTAAACTTTATAATTCTTTTGCGACAAATTTTGTTGTTATGCACAGAAAATATTTGTTTGTTTTTAACGAGGAAGACGGTATAACGTGCGTGTGCGTGTTTACGTTGAGTCGCTTCCTCGCCAACTGTTGTTAGTCCCCTCGCTAAGTTTTAAGGGTAAATAAAGAAAGGATGATGAAGAAGTAAGATGGCGATAGTCGAAATGTGTTTGGGAATAATTTATATTTGGAGCATGGAATATCGGGTTTGCTCATGGTGCTGCAAGACTCGTGGAATGGTTGTGAGTATTGAGACGAAATGGAGTTATGAGGAAGTTGAGAAGGTTGAGATGGCAGCGTTTGTCGTCGGACATGCGAGGGATTTTGTTTGCTGTACTTTAGCGAAGGCCATTTTGTCGTTGGAGGAATTGAACTTTGGATGTCACCGTGAGTTTCGTGTGTCTGGTATTTTTGGGGAGGAGAGTCTGCGTTGTCTTTATTAAAGTGGCCCAGAGGTGAATTGATAGCTAGGTTTCGAGAGCGGAATAAATATTGTATGCTCATAATCATAACAACACAACGAACAAGAAAGTCGAGCGAAGAATTCTTTAACAAAATTTACCTCTCACTTTACTTGTAAGGTTTCGAAAGGCTTGTTCAAGTGTTGCATGGGAGAGGGAACTGGAGATCGAACATAACTGAAATATTCTGACCCAACTGTTATGACCGTCAGGTTGTGTCTTCTTGTTCTCTTGATGCTCAACTGGAGGCCTAGGGACCACTGCTGGATGCTGGCTTCTTTATACATCATATCAGCATCTTCTCTGGACCCCAAACTCCATCGGGGTATCCGAGAGCCCCCTCGGTCGGGTGTGGCTTTCCCTACCACATCTGGTCTCTAGCTGTCTGGAATTCTACTGGCAGCTGCACTGGCTCGTCGAACTCAACTCAATTATATAATTGTTCGACGTCCACTCGATCTTTGAAATCGAATGTTTAATCGTCATCAAGCGGAAATAACTGTCATGCAGTTCAGAAGTCACTTCCGGTGCATCACTCTGTAGTGTACCATGGGAAAAATTCTTGCTCGTCCCATTTCATCAGCCAATTTCCGCCCACGCGATTTCCTCTCATAACTGCCATTAGAATGTGTCACCTCCTTCCGGTGCATCACCTTGAATGACATTTTTGGCCGGGTCAAAAGGTCAAAACATAGCATAAAAGCATCGCATTCAGAGCCATTTTTGGGGTGACATAAAGTTGTGCCTGTGCAAGACATACTGATTGTATCTAATTTATAATAAACTGGGATTCTTTGCAAGGAATCCATAAATTATATAGGTTCCCTTACGTGTCCGTTGCCGCTGCTGCTGTTTAAGAGCAGCAGTGAGACATCTGCACTAGGCGGCTTACCCAATTTCCTGCCCGGAAAAGAAGGTCCGGTTTGAATAGGATAGGTCATGCTGATTGGGTGAAATTATGTGTCGAATAAAATAGCGCGCCAAACCAAAATACGAAATTTCCCTTCCACTACATAGCTCAGCGCCAGAATTTCAGGTATGGTGTACCTGATATTCGATATATAACATTAATTGTAAGAGAAGGGAAATAAAAGAAAGAGCTACGAGTCTCACAGCACAAAAGTGTAAAATACAAACAATGAAAAATACATATATCTATTCAAAAACAAGTAAAAGCAATTTTTTTTAAAGTCCAGTTTAGTTCTTTTTTGTGTGTGTGTACCCCGTGGTAGGTTTTTTTAATGAAAATATCACTTTGGGGAGAAAAAAAAGCTGACGATCAGAGAAGGTGGCATACAGAAGTAGCAGTAGTAGTATAGTTCAGAGGAGTAGTATGATTTTTTGGGTACTCCGAAATTCATAGCAGTCGTTGGTGGCTTACTGACGTAGTGGGAGTAGTAAACCATATTGCAGCAGAAACCAAAATAGAAGTAGGGTGAGTGAAAGATTTAAAAAGTTACTTTATTTTGGTAGATGGGAAGTGAAAAAGTGTGTTGATAGATGAAGTAGGAGTTTTGCAGAAAAGGTTCCATGTGCTTTTCGGCCATCTTGCTTTCTTCTTGAAGTTAGGTCGGCGGGAAAATTGAAAACTTCTCAATGTTTCACAGTTTTTTCTTTCACGTAGGAATGCTGTGTGTCCATTAGTCTGCGTGTTGTAAAGGCTGTATTTTTGTACCAGACGGTTGTTGTTCATTTACGAGGTCAACATTTTTAGCGAGAAGGTGACGTTTGGTATTGTTAACGAGGGGGAAAGTTTGTTGTTAGCAAGGACGATGGTTATAACGTATGTGTGTGTTTATGTTGAGTTGTTTCCTCGCTAATTTTTGAGAAATAAAAGGAAGGATGATGAAGAAGTAAGACAGCGATAGTCGAAATGCGTTTAAAGGGAGTTTTTACTTGCAGCATGGAATATGGAGTTTGCTTTTGGTGCTGCAAGACTCGTGGATAGGTTGTGAATATTGAGACGAAATAGAGTTATGAGGAAGTTAAGAAGGTTGAGATAGCAGCGTCTGTCGTCGGACGTGCGGGGTCAACCTGATTGGGTGAAATTAAGTGTCGAATTAAATTGCGCGCCAAACCAAAATACGAAATATCCCTTCCACTAAAACTCTATATAGAAACCACTTTCATTATTACTGCTGCTGCCGCTGCTACTGTTGTTGTTGTTGTTGTTGTTGTCGCTAATATCATTATTAATCTACCAATTGGATTATACATCAGTCATTTTCCTAAGAATCAGGCAGAATTTTTCCTGACACATGTGTGTGGCGCTATTCAATCACTATCGATATATGATATCGCCTATTCTTTCTCTATATAGACGCGCTCCATGTATAATGATTACCGCCGGAGAAAATACACACGGAAAGCCGACTGGAAATCCTCCACCAGCCTCGCTGCATTTCATATAGCACATATATCAATTATTCTCCCTCCAGTTATATAGCTAAATACTATATTCGCCTCTTTAGCCTTACTATGGCAAACGCCCGACCAGAAAGAAAATTCTCAATTCAAACCTTGCAAACTCCGTGCAAGAATTCATCTTTTCTAGCATCTCACCTCTACCGACCGCTTCACTAATATCATATACATTCTCTCTCGAAGGAAATCACAAAACTCTCAAACTGAGCATCAAATAAAGAGAAACATTTTCATTGGCACTTCTTACGACATAATATTTGCCAAAATTATAATTTCGACTATTTTCACACCTCTTAATAATATCATTTAATAGCAAATATCATTTTCTGCAAGATTATTTCGAAAATACTTCTCTTTCCATATTATTATGCGTTCTGCTTAAAAAGCTCTTAAATTTACATTAGATTTTCACTTACTTTCCTCAAAACACAAACTACATCTACATAGCTTATTAATGAAAGAAGACTTTTTCGACCAATCAACAACTATCAATTTAAAAGCAACACACTGCCAACTGGTTTTCCTCTTTTTATTTTCTTTCTTTCTTTCTTTTCTTTTTTGATATCTTTACCAGTTACTTCAGTTATATAACATCTTAAACGAAAATCCTACACAAACCTGCAGCAACAGTTATTTAAGCAATTATCAGTTTTCTCCCTTGTTTTAAGCAGCAATATCTAAGTGAAAATCGAAGCAAGATAAGCAAACTGTCTTGGAAAACGGGCAAATTTCAAAAAGCTAAAAACTACGGTCTTAGCAGAGGCAATCGCTGATTTCTAGATTATTACTAGGTAAAATATTTCAAATTCAAAAGCCTATTACATTGAGTATTTTAATAATAAATTCCAAATAATTATTACATTAACTTTTCTTAATTGTTATTTAGAAAAGAAATAAAACTAAATGTAAAAACTAAAATATGTTCTTCAAGTGGTTATTTCCTGAATTCACACAGAAATTAATAAATGAAAAACCATTAATATCTAGAAAACAGCTGATTTGCAATTGCTTAACCGGCCCATTGCACTATTGGGCAGAGTGTTCGCCAGTGTACTGGGAGACTGAAGGTTCGAATCGTTGGTTAGTTTTATGGCATATCAACATTTGTAGGTTATCTATTGCAAAATCTATTTTATATAAATAATCAGTTCTAATTCAAACAATTCAGTTTAGCATGAGTATATAGTTTAATTGTCAAAATCAGTTCTATTTCAAGCTATTCAGTTTAGTCAAACAGTTCTAATTCATAGAATTCAGTTTAGCATAAATACACTGTTTATATATCAAACCCTCTATTTCCAGCAATTCACTTTAGCATAAGTACGCAGTTTAGTTCTATTTGACCCATAGATAGGACCCTATCAGGGGCTACAACACCGGGCCAGAGTGGAACTGAAGCAATGGTAATGTAATGTACTCTGCATTCCCCAAAACTCCAGCATTACTGGAAGCTCACCATCAGATTGTTTAGTGTCATACCGGGACCCTCGTTGTGGTGGGGGGTACCCCGCGCCGTAGAGGTACAGTCGGTGTGTTCTACAGTCCAAGCCAACTGGGAAACCACGTAGAGTCATACCAAAGACTCAAAAAATGCTACTTGATGCCTCCTTGCTTAACACTCTGCATTATAATTGATGCAATTCCGGGAAAGGAGTAGTAGCCCACCCCTACACCTCGGTGTAGCATCTATTGAAAAGGGAGCCTTCAGGTCTCCCTCGACTAGGATCACCAATTTTACTTACTATTATTCGAAAAAGTTTCGAATGAAAAAATTTACATAAAGAGTATAATGACAATTGGGGATATGTGGAGTATAACAAAAAAATTTTCCAATTATTACTATTTGATAGGAATAGTTGAGGCGATTTAACTATATTGAAATTGTTTGCTTCACTAACCCGCCGGATGAAAAGATTTCTCTCAAACTTTATAAGTTATCACTGAACAACCAGGTCAACCTAGTTCAATAGCAAGTAAAAATAAACATAATGGTAAAAGACTTAAATAGTTATTAATGGGAATGTCAAGTGAACAGCCCTCATAGCTCCGTCGGTAGAGCATCAGACTTTTAAGTACGAATGCAATCTGAGGGTCTGGGGTTCGAGTCCCCATGCGGGCTGATGACATTTTTTCTTTCTCTCTATCTCAAATACAGTGAACAGTAACACTTGAAACAATAAACTTCTGCCAGTTGAGAAATCTACTTTATAACTCTTTAGCGATAAGTTTTCTTGTTATGCGCAGAAAATATTTGTTTGTGTTTAGCGAGGAAGACGGTATAACGTGCGTGTGTGTCTGTGTTTACGTTGAGTCGCTTCCTCGCCATGTGTTGTTAGTCCCCTCGCTAAGTTTTAAGGGTAAATAAAGGAAGGATGATGAAGAAGTAAGATGACGATAGTCGAAATGTGTTTAGGAATAGTTTTTATTTGCAGCATAGAATATTGGGTTTGCTTTTGGTGCTGCAAGACTCGTCGAAAGGTTGTAAGTATTGAGATGAAATGGAGTTATGAGGAAGTTGAGAAGGTTGAGATGGCAGCGTGTGTCGTCGGACGTGCAAGGGATTGTGTTCGCGGTAGTTTAGCCAAAGCCATGTTTGTTCCGTAGCCATATACGCGAATATGGCCATGTGCAAAATAGACATGTAATGTTCATAACGATAGAATATATAAAGAACAGGAATCTCAAAAACACGTAACTACTTCTTGTTCAGGTACGAAACCTTTTTATTAACTTTGAGTTAAAGGTTTCGACGTAATGAGGAGAGATACAATCTTCTATGCTGTCTTATTCATTTGGCCCCCAACTCGAGCGGCCCCCATCGGGCACACGTTCGCCTCGCGCCTGCGAGCTCCAAAATCGATCCTTCTCGTTTGGCGTCTAAAACCCGACTTTTATTTTCTTCAAATTCTCACACAAACTTCCGCGTGCTTCCGGTGCGTGACGTTACCCGCACCTTGTCACCTAGTATCGTCTCGGACTGTTATGACATCTGAGTGACACTTCAATCCGCTCGCGCGCACCCGCGTTAACACCTGCTTCAATCTTACACCCAACCAACCCATGTGCTGAGCCGAAAGGTTCTCAGCCTAACTAAACTCAAAGGCATGAACCAAAATCCCTCGGCTATTTCATAACATACCTATCCAACCACAGTAAAATCATTTGTCATCGATGATGACAAATTATTTTCTTAAACTATTGTGCCGCCCCTCCTCATGTCGAACTGAGCAACAAAATCTTTAGCAATACAATTCCAACAAAATAATACAACGAAAAACATGCGTCAGTCCCAAACTCAAAAGACACTGAAATAAAAATAAAAAGTGTTCGTATTGTCCATCGTTTTTGTTTTTTTGTTTTTTTCATTTTTTTTTCTTTTTCCGACCACATTTTCTCGTTCTTTTTCTCTTTTTTTTTTTTTTTTTTTTTTCAACAGTCACTCGTTCGGCATGTATTTTTTTTTTTTTTCAGTCTTTGATTTGTTCTCTTTTTTTTTTTTTTTTTTTCTTTAAATCTCAGGTCAATTGCTCATTTTGTATTTTGCCTTTTTTTTTTTTTTTTTTTTTTTACGTCCGTACTATTTATTGCTAACTTTATATATCCTTTTCTCTTAATCTCTGACATTAATTAATGTACACATTTTAACCTTCCACAACCAAGCATAGCTCATAATAAAACCAAGATACATGTTTCCCCGTTTTTTTCCAAATTTGACCACCGTTAACCAGTCTATTTCACATCTTTTCAACTGCTTTCTTATCTTCTTTCTTTCTTTCGCCCTTAAAATACTGGGTGTTCTTTTCTAAACCTCCCAAACCTTTATCAGCTCACTCAATAAAATTTTTCCCTCGACACCACTCAAAATCGAGTCCGCGAATTTTCCAAACACATCCAATGAGACCACCAAAACTCTGTGCATATCTTAATTAACTAATCTCCAAACCCATGTTTTTCCGAACATCTTCCTCAACAAAACCTCACAGTTCCACTCCAGGGGGAACTCACAAAATAACCGTCTGCCCTCTCAGACACAATAAACATCCGTCTCTTCGTTGATCTACCTCTCTGGCGAGATATTTGAGACAATTTTCCAGTCGATACGGACAACGAAACCTCCGAACCATTCCACCGTACATCCGACTTTTTCGGATTCGACAACTTAAACAAAAACCTGGCCTGATTTCTTCAGCCCCCAAAATATCGATTCTCCAACATCGAAAACTGTCCCAAAGGTCCTAACCACAGATATGCGAAATTTTTCCGGCAATCCAATCGATGAGCGAAATCTCCAAGGTCTCGAATCAAAATTCTAATCTCCGAATATTATTAGCCCGGACCACCAACAAGTCACTACAAATCTCCATTCATAAAAAAACGTTATTTACTACAAACTTCACCCACAATGACCCCGTCTATCGTAAAATTCTTTCATAAAAATATTGTTTATTAAGGCTGTCCATCATCTGCGCGATACAATCCTCTGTCCACACAGAGACCACCTTTCTTTCTTCCTCTCTGTCACTGCGAACTTATTTCTCTGTAACTCTTTCTTTCTCTCCTCCCACCACGGTACAAAGTCACATACAGTAGTAATCATAATTTTCAATGCCACCAACGATTTTTCTTTTGGTTTTTTTTTTAAATTTAGAATTATTTCCAAATCTATCCTCCACAACCATTCAAACTCTATTCGTAAATTAAACTATGACAGACGTAAATGAGCAAATACCTTCTTATTCTTTTTCTTTTCTTCATGCCTTTTTTTTTTCTTGGAGTTAAGTTGTGTTACTTCTTTTTTTCTTTTCTTTTCACGTCTTTTTTTTCTCTTTTTTCTTCTTCCTCTCTTTTCGGAGTTAGACATTTCTCCTTTTTCTTTCTGATTGGTGTCGCATTTGTTCTTCTTGTTTTTGGCCTTTTTTTTTTCTTGGAGTTGAGTTGTGTTGCTTCTTTTTTTTTTTTTTCTTTTCAAACCTTCCCTTTTTTTTTCTTTTAGGGATGCGCTGTTCTTCTTCTTTTTTCGGTGCTGGACATTTTCCTTTTTCTTTCTGGGGGGTGCCGAATTTTTTCTTCGTGTTTTTGGTCTCTTTTCCTTGTTTCTTACTTTTGGGGGCCTTGTGTTTTCTCTCTCTCTCTCTCTCTCTCTCTCTCTCTCTCTCTCTCTCTCTCTCCCTCGATCGCCTGAACAAGCCACTCCGAAATAGATTCCTCCTTGTTCTGAGCCGCTTCTCTGATCGTCTTCGTGGAACCATGGTAACCCAATCGTAAAACATATCATGAACGATATGCCCAAGTTCTGGCACCAAATATGACTACGTTGCGTAGCCATATACACAAATATGGCCATGAGCAAAATAGACATGTAATGTTCATAACGATAGAATATATAAAGAACAGGAATCTCAAAAACACGTAACTACTTCTTGTTCAGGTACGAAACCTTTTTATTAACTTTGAGTTAAAGGTTTCGACGTAAGGAGGAGAGACACAATCTTCTATGCTGTCTTATTCATTTGGCCCCCAACTCGAGCGGCCCCCATCAGGCGCACGTTCGCCTCGCGCCTGCGAGCTCCAAAATCGATCCTTCTCGTTTGGCGTCTAAAACCCGACTCTTATTTTCTTCAAATTCTCACAAAACTTCCGCGTGCTTCCGGTGCGTGATGTTACCCGCACCTTGTCACCCAGTATCGTGTCGGACTGTTATGACATCTGAGTGACACTTCCATCCGCTTGCGCGCACCCACGTTAACCCCTGCTTCAATCTTACACCCAACCAACCCATGTGCTGAGAAGTAGCAGTATAGTTTAGAGGAGTAGTGTGAGTTTTTGGGTCCTCTGAAATTCGTAGCAGTCGTTAGTGGTTTACTGAGGTAGTAGGACTGATAAACCATGTTGCGGCAGCAACCAAAATAGGGGAAGGGTTAGTGAAAAATTTAAAAAGTTACCTTATTTTGGTAGTTGGGAAGTGTTATATTCTGAGTTGTTGATATCTGTGATATGAATGATGTGGGCGAGAAATGCGTATGTTTGCAAAGCAAAGAACGTATAGATACTCACAATAACACAGTAATGATGTTGGAGAAAATTTTTATAAATATATTAAGCACAGAGAATAGAATGGAGAAATATGTTCATAGTTAAAGAATGAATTCAGGGTGATAGTTACAAAGTCCATGTACTGTACTCATCTCGTGGTGAAGGGATGGTTTCTTGGAAACAAGGGCAGAGTTCCTAACGGCGGCAATCGTTTGAAGTATCGGATGACAGGCGCCGGTCGGTGGCGTAGAATCTTTAACACGAGTCGTGTGAAGGAGTAATTCTGCCGAATAATTTTTTGGTCCGTCTATTTATATATTTTTTGTAGGCTCAGAAACGGCAATTTTTGTGCCCCGCGGGAAGCGTTCCGATTGGATATTTATTAATGTATTTTTTTTTTGTTAATTTATCGCAAACGGAAGTTCTGCGCGGAGCCGATGCGTGAACGACTAACTTTTCATTTTGAGTTGAGAACTCGAAGTGGTAACTTCCATTTTTTTTTCTCTTCTTTTCTCCTTTCTTTTTGTTTTTTTTTTTTTTTTTTTTTTTTTTTCAAATCAAGGCAAGATCTCGTCTTCTGACAGCTCCCCTAGATCTTACCATGTTTTGAGGTTGCTATGTTGTTAGTGCTTGCTTCCGTGCGTGTTTTGTTTTGTTTGTTGGTGTGTGTATTATTTATTTTGTTTTTTGGCACATAACGAAGTCTTTAAAGCGTGCTGGGAGTTGCCCGCGTGTTGTTCGTTTCGTTGGGTTTTGGGTATTGTCTCCGGAACTGCAGTCATTTGCGACAAGATGCTCCCCTGACGAATGTGTAGGGAGTCGTGACAACGGGTGATGGGTAGGTTGCTGGGGTGGACAAGGAGGTAGGAGTGGTCGTGTCGACGGGTGATTAGGAATTTGGTGAGGTGGGGATAGAGCTGGAGGTTGGGGTGGTCGATGCATGTGCTGCAGGTTATTTGGTCGCGGTACGAATCGACGGACGTGTCCGCGGTGAACCCAATGCGTTTCACAGTTTTCGTTTTTTTACTTGGACCACCAAACCGTTCGTTTTGGTGACCTCAAAGTCACCTATCCAAGGCAGGTGAGTCAAGTGGGCTGTTGCGGATTGCGGTCGGTGGAGTAGCACCTTGTCACCGACTTGTATCGGGTCTTAGAAGATGCTGCGGTTCAGTTTGGCTTCCATTTTGTGGTCAGCCTCGTTGTTCGCCAAGGCGACTCTTTGATGCACCTGTCGGACCAAAGCGTTTATCTGCATACCGTAAGCACCTGGGTTGTTGTTAACGATGTCTTGGCAGGGGATCTTCGGTAGACCAATGTTTGGTTGGCGGCCGGTGATAATGTAATGCGGGGATGCACCATGGCGGTGTTGGCTGTGGCATTCATTGAGGAAAGTGCAGATTCGAGAACGTCCGTCCATTCACAGTTTCTGTCTTCGCAGATTATGTAAAGGGCGTTTTTTAAGGTCCGGTGTTGCCTCTCAATGTTCCCCGAGCTTTGTGTTCGCCACGGGCAGTGAAGTTCCTGGGTGATCGAGGTTAGGTCACAAAATTCCTTGTAGACTTCACCAGTGAAGTGGGTTCCTCGGTCGGAGGAGACGATGCGGGGAATCTCGCGGTGACGAAGAAAAAACTGGTAGAGTCCGCGGGCTGCGTCGATTGCGCGGTCTCTGGCACATGGCATGGCCATGAGGTGGCGGCTGAAGCTGTCTAGGATAGTGAGGATGTACCACTTGCCCTTTGAGAGGGGCATTGAGACAAAATCTATGTAGACAACCTCGAATGGTTTTCCGCCTCTCTTGCAATGGTCCGTGGACCAGTTTCGGCGCATGCCGTAATTTCCCTTGCGTTTAGCGCAGGTTTGCCATGACTGAACATACACCCTGATATCGTGATTTTTGAACTCCCACCAGTAGCTGGATAGGTGTTCCTGCATGCGGGAGATCCCTGAGTGGTTGACACAGTCATGGGCTTGGTGGAGATATTTTGTCCGGAGCTTGTAGGGTACTACCCTTTTTGGTGTGTTTGTGGTATCCCTGATCATCAATACAGATGTACCAGGTTCCAAGTAGAATTGGTGCATGTGCTTGTTATATAGCCCAGTACGATGATCTTTGGGGTCGAGTAGGGTAGCGTCCGGTCTTGGGGTTGCCAACTGAAGAGCTCTGATGATTTTTGAAAGTGTGTCATCAGAGGCTTGTTCCCCTGCAATACCCATGTGGTCAGCTATCTCTTCAACCGGGATGGTCGATGTGGCATGAAACGCGAGGAATGCGTCGATGGCCTGCAGATGATGCTGAATGTTCCGTGTTGTGTGAGTCCCAGAGAGGAGCTGGGAGCTCTTGATTTCGTCCATGCACCAGGATGGAACGTAGATGTTTAGACTGGAGCCTTGGAGTTTGAAGTGCTTCCCTGCAGGTGTCGGGTCTGCCGTAAGCTTGTCCTTGCTGTGGCCATATCTCCGACTGAGCATGTCTGCCCAGACATTTGATTCGCCTTCTACATATTCCAAGACGAATTTGTAGCACGATATTTCCTCCTGCCATCGTCGTATCTTCGCATTGTTGAATTCTCGTTGATCCAAGTACGTGAGAGATCGATGATTTGTGAGGACGACGAAGGGACGACTAAGCAAGAAGTAATCGAATTTGGTGATGGCCCATTTTATCGCATATGCCTCGCGTTCAGTTGTTGACCAGTTGCGCTCCGTCGCGTTAAAGGTGTGTGAGGCCACTGCTATTATTTTCTTTTGGCCGTGTTAATCCTCTTGCATGAGAATGGCCCCACATGCGATATCGCTGGCGTCAGTGGTGAGGGTAAAGAGTCCGGTGAAGTCGGGGAATGAAATGATTGGTAGTGAAGCGAGGCGCTTCTTAATTTTATTGAAAGCCTTGTTGGCCCCTTCGGTCCAGACGAATGTCCGTCCGGGCTTGTTTAGTTCGTTTATGGGGGCCATTAGATTGGAGAACATGTCTGTTCTGATGCTCTCGTTAAGGCGTGTCTCGATGAATTGCCGAATCCATACGAGACGTCCGATGAGACTTTGTAATTCTTTTCTCGTTGTCGGGGGTTTCATGTTGATAATGGCGTGGACATATTCGGGGTCGGCCTTGAACCCGTAGCTATTCACGATGCGACCGAGAAATTTAGCTTCGGACGCAAGAAAAATGCATTTTTCCGGGTTTAGTTTTAATCCAAACTTGCGTAGAGCAATAAATAATTGCTCCAGCGCTATCACATATTCCTTGAAGGTTTTGGCGTGGACTAGATTATCGTTGATATATGACAATATGTTCGCGCGTGAGGCCACTGTGTCGAGAGCCTCAGTTTTGCACCGAGAGAAGATTTGTCCAGCAGATGTTAGACCGAAGGCCAGACGGGTGTATTGGAAACAGCGTCCTTTCTAAGTAAAGGCCGTTTTATGGCGGTCAAGTTCGTCAATAACGATTTGCCTGTAGCCATTGCAGAGGTCGAGTGTTGAGAAGTACTTGCTACCTTCGCCAATCTTGTTGAATGTCGAGTCAATGGTAGGTATTGGGTATGGGTCGAGATCGATTAAAACCTTGTTGAGGGTTCTCTTGAAATTCGCGACCACTCGAATCTTTCCGTTTTTCTTACGGACGGCAAAAACGGGACTGTTAAATCCTTTAGGGTCGTTGCAAGGTTCGATAACGCCCTCACTTGCCATGCGGGCAATTTCCGCGTCAACGTCATCCTCCAGTGCTTGGGCTATAGGGTGCTGTTTTGGGCTCCTGGACTGGCCGTTGGTTGGTATGCGTATGGGCTTGATGAAAGTGCCCCTTCTATTGTCGTCGGTGCCGAGAATGTCCGCATAGCTGATGAGTAAATTGGCGGTAGCTTCTAATTCACTACGGCTATGATGGTCTGGAAGCGATAGGCCTACGGTTTGCTTAAGCCAATGGAGTTTTTGGTTGAGAGTCAACCCGTTAGGCGATGATCTGGCTGTGGCTCGTGGTTCCTCATTGGAAATGGTTAGGGCGCCGTGTGAAAGGTTGTGGGTCAGTTTTATCCTTGGATGGAAGGTTGTAGAGAGCGGAACAGTATGTTTTAGCTTGCCAGATGGGAGTGTGCGCGCAAGTTCTACAGTAGCTTTCTGGTTATCGATAGTATAGGATAAGTGTGTGGTGGCCGAGTATGTTCTGACCGATCAAGATGGGAATGTCTGATGTCGTGATCAGTGTGTCGACGTTGCAGAAAGCGGGGGAAGTATCGTCACCCAAGGTAATGTCGCAGGTGAGCTTGCCCAGAATAGAGATGTTCCCTCCGATTCCCTTGACTCGGATGTTGGATTTGGACATGTGTCTTCTTGCATCTTCGGGTAAGCGAGAAATGGGAATGATGCAAGTCGTGCATCCGGAATCCAACATGCCTACACCGGAGAATATGATGCCGTTGTTGCGGAGGTTGATCTGAACAAGGGGCGATCGGAGATCAGGTCGGATTTGAAAGTTAAATGTGTGATGATGCTGAGTGGATACATGGACCTGGGAACGAGTCATCACATCTCGTTCGGTCCCAACTGAAAATCCAGTTCGTCGAAGCGCGTCGCGTGTTCATGGTTGTGCTGATCGCTATCTGTTCCAGGTAAACCGGTGTCACTGGTCGCTATGTGTGCTTGAGCATGAGGGGGGTGAAAATATGGGCACCTGTTGCCCTTAAAGCATGCGCGGCCTCGTAAAAAGTTTTTGCATATTGCTTGTTGGCTGGGTTGGCCAGTGCTTCTTTGTGCCCGGTTGTGCTTCATGTTGGAGGCGGGGGCAGTTCGATTTTTCCAATCAACAATGGATGAGTTCCCCCTGTGGGTTTGCTGCAGTTGCTTGTTCAGATCCAGCAACTGTAGCTGTACGTCGGCTAGTATCTTGTCACTTTCAAGGCTACGAGATTTGTCAGAGTGTGTAGGTTGGCTCGCCATCAGCGCAGTGGTTTCAGCGGCGGTGGTGATGTCCGTTTTGATACCACGATCAAGATAGCGTTGCGCATCGCTGGCTATACCACCCGCTGAGTAGTGTCTGTCCATGGTTTTGACGAGGTGTGGATAGATGTTAGGTGCCCATGCCTTGATCTTTTCACTCATGAGCATTAGGGAAAACGCAGTTTCGGCCGTCATCTCAGCATTTTGTCTGTCCGACTTGAATTTAGCCGTGATGTGGACTGTGGCCTCTCGGATTGTGTTTTCAAGTCGGCCTGCAAAATCAGTGAGTTTCTCTCCCTCATGTCGCTGAAGGTCCCATGCTCGGCTTAGGTACTGAAAGTTTGTCATTTGGCTCCTGTGGGTGGATATAAGGTAAGCCTTTAGTTCCTCGAACGTGGACGTGGGCTGTCTTGAGTCCTCCATCTGCTGGAAGATGCCTTCGTTCAGTAGTTGCTTTGCCAGCTTGACAAACTCCTTCTCCATTGCAGGATATTCCCTTAATTCTGGCTTAAGATGTAAGGTGTAAGTCTTATTAAGGTCGGTAATGAAGCGGTTTACATCACTGCCCGGTTCAAAGGTCCGGGTGGATTTTGTGGCGTCCCGAAGTGACTGCTGTCGCAATAGAAGCTCATAGTTTGTGGTGTGTTGTTGCAATGTTTGCGATCGATCGTGCGCGGTAGTTTGCAGAACAGTTAAATGTTCGTGGAGGTCTGTTTTCAGTTCACTAAGGATTAATTGTGCTTGCGGGTTATCTGCTGGCTCCATGTCAATTTTCGTTTGGAGAATCGCTGCTTTTTGCTGTTTTATAAGTTCCAAGATTTCTGATCGAGAAAGGCCGGAGTATTCCATACTTATTTTGCTGCACGCTTGACACCAGTGTTATATTCTGAGTTGTTGATATCTGTGATATGAATGTTGTGGGCGAGAAATGCGTATGGTTGCAAAACAAAGAACGTATAGATACTCACAATAACACAGTAATGATGTTGTAGAAATTTTTTATAAATAGATTAAGCACAGAGAATAGAATGGAGAAATATGTTCATAGTTAAAGAATGAATTCAGGGTGACAGTTACAAAGTTCATGTACTGTACTCATCTCGTGGTGAAGGGATGGTTTCTTGGAAACAAGGGCAGCGTTCCTAACGGCGGCGATCGTTTGAAGTATCAGATGACAGGCGCCGGTCGCTGGTATAGAATCTTTAACACGAGTCGTGTGAAGGAGTAGTTCTGCCTAATAATTATTTGGTCCGTCTATTTATATATTTTTTGTAGGCTCAGAAACGGCAATTTTTGTGCCCCGCGGGAAGCCTTCCGATTGGATATTTATTAATGTATTTTTTTTTGTTAATTTATCGCAAACGGAAGTTCTGCGCTGAGCCGATGCGTGAACGACTAACTTTTCATTTTGAGTTGAGAACTAGAAGTGGTAACTTCCATTTTTTTTTTCTTTTCTTCTTTTCTCCTTTTTTTTTTTTTTTTTTTTTTTGTTTTTTTCCAATCAAGGCAAAATCTCGTCTTGTAACAGTAGTGAAAAAGGCCGAATGTTGTAAAGGCTGTATTGTTGTATCAGAAGCTTGTTGTTCATTTCATTTCTATGTTGATTTCTGGATTAACATTTTTTTTGTACCACGTGGAAAGTCGTCTGTCTCCAGTTTAGCAAGTTTGTGTTGTTTTTTTTTTTCTTTTTGAAATTTTTGTTGCAATGTCTTCTTTATCCTGGGTGTTCATCATTCACGTGTTCGGGGTTCACCAATGTGGAATTTGATGGCTTTTGAAGGTCAGGGGCTAAGGGCAAGGCTGTGTTGCCGTAAGATATCTGACTCCATATTTTGGTTACACTGTTTCACCCCACGTTGACTGGCCGGCGCAATGCCTTGCCCAAAGAAAGTCCCAAAAGAAATATACAAAAAGAAAAGATAGAAAAAGATAAGAGACGAAAACATTTCTTCCATACTTTCCTTTATTTTCTTGGTGAAGGGACTAACCGACGCTACGTCCCAAGACGTACCGTGCTGCCCAGAAAACTAGAAAGCAAAATGGTGTTTGTAGTTCGACGGACACTGCCTGAAAGACAAAGATGATATCGTTTCCTTTTTCAAGGGGAAAAATCCTTTTTTCTATTACGCATGCGTCATCTCCCTTTCCGCAAGAGACCTCTGGGAGTTTCTTCAAATTTAATAGTTTTCTTTTTATCTATTTTTTTAAAATTTAATTTTTTATTTATTTATTCGTTCCCTACACTTACTATTATTCGAAAAAGTCTTCGAATAAAAAGTTTTACATAAAGAGTATTATAACAATTGGGGATTAGTGGAGTATAGCAAAAAAAATTTCCAATTATTACTATTTGATAAGAATAGTTGAGGCGATTTAACTATATTGAAATTGTTTACTTCACTAACCCGCCGGATGAAAAGATTTCTCTCAAACTTTACAAGTTATCACTGAACAACCAGGTCAACCTAGTTCAATAGCAAGTAAAAATAAACATAATGGTAAAAGATTTAAACAGTTATTAATGGGAATGTTAAGTAAGCAGCCCTCATAGCTCAGTCGGTAGAGCATCAGACTTTTAAGTACGAATGCAATCTGAGGGTCTGGGGTTCGAGTCCCCATGCGGGCTGATGACTTTTTTTCTTTCTCTCTATATCATATACAGGGAACAGTAACACTTGAAACAATAAACTTCTGCTAGTTGAGAAATCTTCTTCATAACTCTTTAGCGATATGTTTTCTTGTTATGCGCAGAAAATATTTGTTAGTGTTTAGCGAGGAAGACGGTATAACGTGCGTGTGTGTCTGTGTTTACTTTGAGTCGCTTCCTCGCCATGTGTTGTTAGTCCCCTCGCTAAGTTTTAAGGGTAAATAAACGAAGGGTGATGAAGAAGTAAGATGGCGATAATCGAAATGTGTTTAGGAATAGTTTTTATTTGCAGCATAGAATATTGGCTTTGCTTTTGGTGCTGCAAGACTCGTCGAAAGGTTGTGAGTATTGAGACGAAATGGAGTCATGAGGAGGTTGAGAAGGTTGAGATGGAAGCGTTTGTCGTCGGACGTGCGAGGGAAGGTGTTCGCAGTAGTTTAGCGAAAGCCATGTTGTCGTTGGAGGAATTGAACTTTGGATGTCACTGCGAGTTTCGTGTGTCTGGTATTTTGGGGGAGGAGAGTCTGCGTTGTCTCCATTAAAGTGGCCCAGAGGTGAATTGATAGCTAGGTGTCGAGAGCGGAATAAAAGCATTGCAGTGACATAGACAATTTTGGGGTGATATTAAGTTGTGCCTGTGCGAGGTATATTGAATGTATCTAATTTATATTCAACTGGGATTCATTGCAAGGAATCCATAAATTAGATAGGTTCCCTTACGTGTCCGTTGCTGCTGCTGCTGTTTAAGAGCCGCAGTGAGACGTCTGCACTGGGCGGCTTACCCAATTTGCTGCCCGGTAAAGAAGGTCCAGGTTAAATAGGATAGGTCATGCTGATTGGGTGAAATTATGTATCAAATTAAATTGAGCGCCACAACAAAATACGCTGTTTCCCTTCCACTATATAGCTCGGCCCCAGAACTTCAGGTATGGTGTACCTGATATTCGATACATAACATTAATTGTAAGAGAAGGCAAATAAAAGAAAGAGCTACGAGTCTCACTCGCTACTGATATATGATATCGCCTATTCTTTCTCTATATAGACGCACTCCATCTCTAATGATTACTGCCGGAGAAAATACACACGGACAGCCGACTTGAAATCCTCCACCAGCCTCGCTGCATTTCTTATAGCGCTAATATCAATTATTCTCCCTCCACTTATATAGCTAAATACTACACTCGCCTCTTTAGCCTTACTATGGCAAACGGTCGACCAGAAGGAAATTTCTCAATTCAAACCTTGAAAACTCTGCGCAAGAATTCACCTTTTCTAGCACCTCGCCTCTACCGACCGGTTCGCTGATATTATATACAACCTCTGTCGAAGGAAAGCACAAAACTCTCAAGATGAGCATCAAATAAAGAGAAACATTATCACTGGCACTTCTTAAGAGATAATATTTGAAAAGATTCTAATAACAACAATTTTCACACCTCTTAATACTATCATTTAATAGCAAATATCATTTTCTGCAAGATTATTCCGAAAATACTTCTCTTTCCATATTATTATGCGTTCTGCATAAAAAGCTCTTAAATTTACATTAGATTTTCACTTACTTTCCTCAAAACACAAACTACATCTACATAGCTTATTAATGAAAGAAGACTTTTTCGACCAATCAACAATTATAAATTTTAAAGCAGCACACTGCCAGCTGGCTTTTCCTCTTTTTATTTTCTTTCTTTTCTTTTCATTTTTTCTATCTTTATCAATTATTTCAGAAATAAAACATCTTACACGAAAAAACTACACAAACCTACAGCAACATATATTTATGAAATTTTCAGTTTTCTCCCTTGTTTTCAGCTGCAATATCGAAGTGGAAATCGAAGCAAAATAAGCAACCTCTCTTGGAAAACGGGCAAATCTCAAAAAGCAAAAACTACGGTCTTAGCAGAGGCAATCACTGATTTCTAGATTATTACTAGGTAAAATATTTCAAATTCAAAAGCCTATTACATTGAGTATTTTAATAATAAGTTCCAAATAATTATTACATTGACTTTTCTTAATTTTTATTTAGAAAAGAAATAAAACTAAAAGTAAAAACTAAAACATGTTCTTCAAGTGGTTATTTCCTGAATTCACAAAGAAATTAATGAATGTAAAACCATTAATATCAAGAGAAAAGTTGATTTGCAATTGCTTGACTGCTCCAATGGACTAGTGGGCAGAGTATTCGCCAGTGTACTGGGAGACTGGGAGTTCGAATCGTTGGTTAGTTTTATGGCATATCAACATTTGTACGTTATCTAATGCCAAATCTACTTTTATACAAATAATCAGTTCTAATTCAAATAATTCAGTTTAGCATGACTATATAGTTTAATTGTTGAAATCAGTTCTATTTAAAGCGCTTCAATTTGGTCAAACAATTCACTTTAGCGATTGACTTTAGCATAAGTACGCAGTTTAGTTCTATTCGACCCATAGATAGGAACCTATCAGGGGCTACAACTCCGGGCCAGAGTGGAACTGAAAGCAATGGTAATGTAGGGTACTCTGCATTCCCCAAGGCTCCAGCATTACTGGAAGCTCACCATCAGATTTTTAGTGTCATACCAGGACACTCGTTAGGGGTGGGGTGGGGGAAACCTAACCACCGTAGAGGTACAGTCGGTGTATTCTACAGTCCTAGCCGACTGGGCAGCCACGTAGAGTCATACCAAAGACTCAAAAAATGCTATTTGATGCCTCCTTGCTTAACACTCTGCATTTTAAGTGAAGCAATCTCCGAAAATGAGTAGTGCCCACCCCTACACCTCGGTGTAGTAGCTATTGAAAAGGAAGCCATCAGGTTCCAGCTGTACCCAACGACTCGACCGACCTCAGCTGCCCGCGACGACTGTCCAGCTGAACTCAACGACTCGACCGACCTCAGCTTACCAGCATCAAACATCTAGCTCAACTCAACGACTCGACCTACGCTAGCGACCCTCGTCGAACGCCCAGCTGCGAACATCTACAACGCGACTATACCAGCTAACGACATAACCCATTCTAGCTGAAGACTACATACAACCGCCACGGACATTTACATACACGCTTGTAAATACGACAAATAAATTGTCATTTGTTATAATCGTTATCTCGCCTTTGTTCCTTCCTATTGTTTTGGCTGTTCTCATTCACATAATTCATTTGCGGGGTCGACATACTTATCGGCTCCGCAACAAGGTCTCCCTCGACTCGGGTCACCAATTTTACTTACTATTATTCGAAAAAGTTTTCGAATAAAAAGTTTTACATGAAGAGTATTATAACAATTGGAGATTAGTGGAGTATAACAGAAAATTTTTCCAATTATTACTATTTGATAAGAATAGTTGAGGCGATTTAACTATGTTGAAATTGTTTGCTTCGCTAACCCACCAGATTAAAAGATTTCTCTACAACTTTATAAGTTATCACTGAACAACCAGGTCAACCTAGTTCAACAGCAAGTAAAAATAAACATAATGGTAAAAGATTTAAATAGTTATTAATGGGAGTGACACACAAGCAGCCCTCATAGCTCAGTCGGTAGAGCATCAGACTTTTAAGTACGAATGTAATCTGAGGGTCTGGGGTTCGAGTCCCCATGCGGGCTGATGACTTTTTTTCTATCTCATATACAGTAAACAGTAACACTTGAAACAATAAACTTCTGCCAGTTGAGAAATCTACTTTATAACTCTTTAGCGATATGTTTTCTTGTTCTGCGCAGAAAATATTTGTTTTTGTTTAGCGAGGAAGACGGTATAACGTGCGTGTGTGTGTTTACGTTGAGTTGCTTCCTCGCCATGTGTTGTTAGTCCCCTCGCTAAGTTTTAAGGGTAAATAAACGAAGGATGATGAAGAAGTAAGATGACGATAGTCGAAATGTGTTTAGGAATAGTTTTTACTTGCAGCATGGAATAATGGGTTTGCTTTTGGTGCTGCAAGACTCGTCGAAAGGTTTTGAGTATTGAGACGAAATGGAGTTATGAGGAAGTTGAGAAGGTTGAGATGGAAGCGTGTGTCGTCGGACGTTCGAGGGATTGTGTTCGCTGTAGTTTAGCGAAAGCCATGTTGTCGTTGGAGGAATTGAACTTTGGATGTCACCGCGAGTTTCTTGCCTCTGGTATTTTTGGGAAGGAGAGTCTGCGTTGTCTCTATTAAAGTGGCCCAGAGGTGAATTGATAGCTAGGTGTTTAGCGAGGAAGACGGTATAACGTGCGTGTGTGTCTGTGTTTATGTTGAGTCGATACATCGCCAAGTGTTTTCAGTCCCCTCGCTATGTTTTAAGAGTAAATAAAGGAAGGATGATGAAGATGACGATAGTCGAAATGTGTTTAGGAATAGTTTTTATTTGCAGCATGGAATAATGGGTTTGCTTTTGGTGCTGCAAGACTCGTCGAAAGGTTGTGAGTATTGAGACGAAATGGAGTTATGAGGAAGTTGAGAAGGTTGAGATGGCAGCGTGTGTCGTCGGACGTGCGAGGGATTATGTTCGCGGTAGTTTAGCCAAAGCCATGTTTGTTGCGTAGCCATATACACGAATATGGCCATGTGCAAAATAGACATGTAATGTTCATATCGATAGAATATATAAAGAACAGGAATCTCAAAAACACGTAACTACTTCTTGTTCAGGTACGAAACCTTTTTATTAACTTTGAGTTAAAGGTTTCGACGTAAGGAGGAGAGACACAATCTTCTATGCTGTCTTATTCATTTGGCCCCCAACTCGAGCGGCCCCCATCGGGCACACGTTCGCCTCGCGCCTGCGAGCTCCAAAATCGATCCTTCTCGTTTGGCGTCTAAAACCCGACTCTTATTTTCTTCAAATTCTCACACAAACTTCTGCGTTCTTCCGGTGCGTGACGTCACCTGCACCTTGTCACCCAGTATCGTGTCGGACTGTTATGACATCTGAGTGACACTTCCATCCGCTTGCGCGCACCTGCGTTAACACCTGCTTCAATCTTACACCCAACCAACCCATGTGCTGAGCCGAAAGGTTCTCAGCCTAACTAAACTCAAAGGCATGAACCGAAATCCCTTGGCTATTTCAGAACATACCTATCCAACCACAGTAAAATCATTTGTCATCGATGATGACAAATTCTTTTCTTAAACTATTGTGCCGCTCCTCCTCATGTCGAACTGAACAACAAAATCTTCAGCAATACAATTCCAACAAAATAATACAACAAAAAACATGCGTCAGTCCCAAACTCAAAAGACACTGAAATAGAAATAAAAGTGTTCGTATTGTCCATCGTTTTTGGTGTGTTTTTTTTTCATTTTTTGAACTTAGGATGTCACTGCGAGTTTCGTGTGTCTGGTATTTTTGGGAAGGAGAGTCTGCGTTGTCTCCATTAAAGTTGCCCAGAGGTGAATTGATAGCTAAGTGTCGAGAGCAGAATAAAAGCATCGCATTGACATAGCCAATTTTGGGGTGACATAAAGTTGTGCCTGTGCGAGGTATGTTGAAAGTATCTAATTTATATTCAACTGGGACCCTTGCAAGGAATCCATAAATTAGATAAGTTCCCTCAGGTGTCCGTTGCTGCTGCTGATGTTTAAGAGCCACAGTGAGACGTCTGCACTGGGCGGCTTACCCAATTTGCTTCCCGGTAAAGAAGGTCCGGGTTAAATTGGATAAGTCATGCTGATTTGGTAAAATTATGTGTCGAATAAAATTGTGCGCCAAACCAAAATACGAAATTTCCCTTCCACTACATATGAAAAATACATATATCTATATAAAATCAAGTAAAAGCAATTTTTTTTTATGTCCAGTTTAGTTCTTTTTTGTGTGTGTGTACCCCGTGGTAGGTTTTTTTAATGAAAATATCACTTTGAGGAAAAAAATGCTGACGACCAGAGAAGGTGGCATACAGAAGTAGCAGTAGTAGTATATTTCAGAGGAGTAGTGTGAGTTTTTGGGTACTCCGAAATTCATAGTAGTCGTTGGTGATTTTCTGACGTAGCGGGAGTAGTAAACCATATTGCTGCAGAAACCTAAATAGAAGTAGGGTGAGTGAAAGAGTTAAAAAATTACCTTATTTTGGTAGTTTGGAAGTGAAAAAGTGTGTTGATAGATAAGGTAGGAGTTTTGCAGAAAAAGGTTCCATGTGCTTTGCGGCCATTTTGCTTTCTTCTTGAAGTTAGGTCGGCGGGAAAACTGAAAACTTCTCAATGTTTCGCTATTTTCTTTTTTTTTTTTTTTTTTTCGCGTAGGAATGCTGAGTGTCCATTAGTCTGCGTGTTGTAAAAGCTGAATTTTTGTATCAGACGGTTGTTGTTTATATATGTGGTCACCATTTTTAGCGAGAAGGTTACGTTTGGCATTGTTAACGAGGGGGAAAGTTTGTTGTTCGCGAGGATGATGGTTGTAACGTATGTGTGTGTTTACGTTGAGTTGTTTCCTCGCTAATTTGTGAGAAATAAAAGGAAGGCTGATTAAAAAGTAAGATGGCAATAGTCGAAATGTGTTTAGGAAGAGTTTTTTCTTGCAGTATGGAATATTGGATTTGTTTTTGGTGCTGCGAGACGCGTGGATAGGTTGTGAGTATTGAGAGGAAATAGAGCTTTGAGGATGTTGAGAAGGTTGAGATGGAAGCGTCTGTCGTCGGACGTGCGAGGTCAACCTGATTGGATGAGACAGTTGTATTTCTTAGAATTTAGTCTAGCATGAATACTCTGTTCATATATCAAACCCTCTATTTCAAGCAATTCACTTTAGCATAAGTACGCAGTTTAGTTCTATTTGACCCATATATAGGACCCTATCAGGGGCTACTACACCGGGCTAGAGTGGAACTGAAAGCAATGGTAATATAGGGTACTCTGCATTCCCCAAAGCTTCAGCATTACTGGAAGCTCACCATCAGTTTGTTTAGTGTCATACTAGGACACTTGAAGGGTGGGGGTTCTCCAGCACCCGCCGTAGAGGTACAGTCGGTGTATTCTACAGTCCCAGCCAAATGGGCAACCACGTAGAGTCATACCCAAGACTCAAAAAATGCTACTTGATGCCTCCTTGCTTAACACTCTGCATTATAAGTGAAGCAATCCCAGGAAAGGAGTAGTGACCACATCTACACCTCGGTGTAGTAGCTATTGAAAAGGAAGCCATCAGGTCTACCTCGACTAGGGTCACCAATTTTACTTATGTGGAATTTGAAGAATTCTGAAGGTCAGGGGCTAAGGGCAAGGCTGTGTTGCCGTAAGATATCTGACTCCATATTTTGTTTACACTGTTTCACCCCACGTTGACTGGCCGGCGCAATGCCTTGCCCAATGAAAGTCCCAAAGGAAATATACAAAAAGAAAAGATAGAAAAAGATAAGAGACGAAAACATTTCTTCCATACTTTCCTTTTTATCTATTTATTTTTTCTTTTTAAATTTAATTTTTTATTTATTTATTCGTTCCCTACACACGTCCCCACCTTAGTAGCGGAGTTACTAGGAGGATTCTTAGAGAAAAATGAATATTTGTAAGGGTGTCACGGCTCTCTTTTTTTGTGTCTGTGTGTGTCCAGCCCCCCGCTTTTGTTTTTGCAAAACGACAGAATTGATTTTTAATTGTCCATCTTATTTCCATTTTTTTTTCTTCTCACGTGCATTAATCTTGGTAGTGCATAGAGTTGTTGAATGTAATCGTCTGGTTCGAGAGGATTATTCTTCATTAACACATTTTGCTTTTTCTTTGGAACTTCTTTTCACATCTGGGAATAATTTCATTTATTTATTTATTCATTTTTTATCTGTGTGTTTTTTTGTTTTTTTTTGTTTTTGTTTTTTTTTGTTTTATTTGGGGGGGGGGCTTTTTGTGTGCGTGTGTGTGTTCGCTCGCTTGTTTAAGCGTTGCATTTTCTGTAGTAGTGACTACTTTTTTTTATAGTGTAGGAAAAAGGGTAGTATGACTCTGCAGTGGACATTGGTCAGCATTTTTGCTTTTTTTTTTTTTAGTCGCTAGTATTTGCTGGAACTCTCTTTTTTTGTGTACCTCGTGGCACGATTTTTTTTTTTTAAATGTCACTTTGTGAAAAAAAATTGATTAGCTGAGAAGGTGGCATACAGAAGTAGCAGTATAGTTCAGAGGAGTAGTGAGAGTTTTTGGGTCCTCGGAAATTCATAGCAGTCGTTAGTGGTTTACTGAGGTAGTGGGACTGATAAACCATGTTGCGGCAGCAACCAAAATAGGAGAAGGGTTAGTGAAAGATTTAAAAAGTTACCTTATTTTGGTAGTTGGGAAGTGTTATATTCTGAGTTGTTGATATCTGTGTTATGAATGTTGTGGGCGATAAATGCGTATATTTGCAAAACAAAGAACGTATAGATACTCACAATAACACAGTAATGATGTTGTAGAAAATTTTTATAAATATATTAAGCACAGAGAATAGAATGGAGAAATATGTTCATAGTTAAAGAATGAATTCAGGGTGATAATTACAAAGTTCATGTACTGTACTCATCTCGTGGTGAAGGGATGGTTTCTTGGAATCAAGGGCAGCGTTCCTAACGGCGGCGATCGTTGGAAGTATCGGATGACAGGCGCTGGTCGGTGGCGAAGAATCTTTAACACGAGTCGTGTGAAGGAGTAGTTCTGCCTAATAATTATTTGGTCCGTCTATTTATATATTTTTTGTAGGCTCAGAAACGGCAATTGTTATGCCCCGCGGGAAGCGTTCCGATTGGATATTTATTAATGTATTTTTTTTGTTAATTTATCGCAAACGGATGTTCTGCGCGGAGGCGATGCGCGAACGACTAACTTTTCATTTTGAGTTGAGAACTCGAAGTGGTAACTTCCATTTTTTTTTCTTTTCTTCTTTTCTCCTTTCTTTTTTTTTTTTTTTTTTTTTTTTTTTTTTTCAAATCAAGGCAAGATCTCGTCTTGTAACAGTAGTGAAAAAGGCCGAATATTGTAAAGGCTGTATTGTTGTATCAGAAGCTTGTTGTTCATTTCATTTCTATGTTGATTTCTGTGTTAACATTTTTTTTTGTACCACGTGGAAAGTCGTCTGTGTCCAGTTTAGCAAGTTTGTGTTGGTTTTTTTTTTTTTTTTTTTAATTTTTGTTGCAATGTCTTCTTTATCCTGGGTGTTCATCATTCACGTGTTCGGGGTTCACCAATGTGGAATTTGATGGCTTTTTAAGGTCAGGGGCTAAGGGCAAGGCTGTGTTGCCGTAAGATATCTGACTCCATATTTTGGTTACACTGTTTCACCCCACGTTGACTGGCCGGCGCAATGCCTTGCCCAAAGAAAGTCCCAAAAGAAATATACAAAAAGAAAAGATAGAAAAAGATAAGAGACGAAAACATTTCTTCCATACTTTCCTTTATTTTCTTGGTGAAGGGACTAACCGACTCTACGTCCCAAGACGTACCGTGCTGCCCATAAAACCAGAAAGCAAAATGGTGTTTGTAGTTCGACGGACACTGCCTGAAAGACAAAGATGATATCGTTTCCTTTTTCAAGGGGAAAATCCTTTTTTCTATTACGCATGCGTCATCTCCCTTTCCGCTAGAGATCTCTGGGAGTTTCCTCAAATTTAATAGTTTTCTTTTTAACTATTTTTTTTTAATTTAATTTTTTATTTATTTATTCGTTCCCTACACTTACTATTATTCGAAAAAGTCTCCGAATAAAAAGATTTACATAAAGAGTATCATAACAATTGGGGATGAGTGGAGTATAACAAAAAAAATTTCCAATTATTACAATTTGATAGGAATAGTTGAGGCGATTTAACTATGTTGAAATTGTTTGCTTCACTAACCCGCCGGATGAAAAGATTTCTCTCAAACTTTATAAGTTATCACTGAACAACCAGGTCAACCTAGTTCAACAGCAAGTAAAAATAAACATAATGGTAAAAGATTTAAACAGTTATTAATGGGAATGTTAAGTAAGCAGCCCTCATAGCTCAGTCGGTAAACATAATGGTAAAAGATTTAAATAGTTGGAAATGTGTTAAGAATGTCTTTGATATATGTAATGGCATTTTTTGTTTTAATCGAGCTAATATTAATGGTGTAAGGATGGGTGATATAAAAGTAATATTTTTTAAGATATGTTAAGACTACTATGTTTCGTTAATTTCAATTGGCTTTCAGAAAGAAAAAATGCAAGTATTCTTAGTAGCTATGATATGGCATTAAAGGAAAACACTGAGTGAAGCTGAAGCTAGAATCTACTAAAATTGTATTATAATCTAAGTTTCAAAAGTTCAATTCCTACGTAGCAGCCCTCATAGCTCAGTCGGTAGAGCATCAGAGATTTATGTACGAATGTAATCTGAGGGTCTGGGGTTCGGGTCCCCATCCGGACTGAAGATGGTTTTTCTTTCTCTCCACTTCATATGCTGTAACAATTGAAACAATAAACTTCTGCCAGTTTAGAAATCTACTTTATAACTCTATATAGAAACCATTTTTATTATTTCTCTCTACTTTATATGCGGTAACAATGTGTTGAAATGTGTTAAGAATGTTTTAGATATGTAATGGTATTTTCTGTTAGTAGAGCTAATATTAATGTTCCCTACACTTACTATTATTCGAAAAAGTCTCCGAATAAAAAGATTTATATAAAGAGTATTATAACAATTGGGGATTAGTGGAGTATAACAAAAAAAATTCCAATTATTACTATTTGATAGGAATAGTTGAGGCGATTTAACTATATTGAAATTGTTTGCTTCACTAACCCGCCGGATGAAAAGATTTCTCTCAAACTTTATAAGTTATCACTGAACAACCAGGTCAACCAAATTCAATAGCAAGTAAAAATAAACATAATGGTAAAAGATTTAAATAGTTGTTAATGGGAGTGTCAAGCAGCAGCCCTCATAGCTCAGTCGGTAGAGCATCAGACTTTTAAGTACGAATGTAATCTGAGGGTCTGGGGTTCGAGTCCCCATGCGGGCTGATGGCTTTTTCTTTCTCTCTATCTCAAATACACTAAACAGTAACACTTGAAACAATAAACTTCTGCCAGTTGAGAAATCTACTTTATAACTCTTTAGCGATACGTTTTCTTGTTATGCGCAAAAAATATTTGTTTGTGTTTAGCGAGGAAGACGGTATAACGTGCATGTGTGTCTGTGTTTACGTTGAGTCGCTTCCTCGCCATGTGTTTTTAGTCCCCTCGCTAAGTTTTAAGGGTAAATAAACGAAGGGTGATGAAGAAGTAAGATGGCGATTGTCGAAATGTGTTTAGGAATAATCTTTATTTGCAGCATGGAATATTGGCTTTGCTTTTGGTGCTGCAAGACTCGTCGAAAGGTTGTGAGTATTGACTCAAAATGGAGTTATGAGGAAGTTGAGAAGGTTGAGATGGAAGCGTGTGTCGTCGGACGTGCGAGGGATTGTGTTCCCTGTAGTTTAGCGAAAGCCATGTTGTCGTTGGAGGAATTGAACTTTGGATGTCACCGTGAGTTTCGTGTGTCTGGTATTTTTGGGGAGGAGAGTCTGCATTGTCTCCATTAAAGTGGCCCAGAGGTGAATTGATAGCTAGGTGTCGAGAGCGGAATAAAAGCATCGCATTGACATAGCAAATTTTGGGGTGACATAAAGTTGTGCCTGTGCGAGGCATGTTGAATGTTTCTAATTTATATTCAACTGGGATTCCTTGAAAGGAATCAGTCAATTAGATAAGTTCCCTCAGGTGTCCGTTGCTGCTGCTGCTGCTGTTTACGAGCCGCAGTGAGACGTCTGCACTGGGCGGCTTACCCAATTTGCTGTCCGGTAAAGAAGGTCCAGGTTAAATAGGATAGGTCATGCTGATTTGGTAAAATCATGTGTCGAATAAAATTGCGCGCCAAACCAAAATACGAAATTTCCCTTCCACTGTATAGCTCGGCGTCAGATTTTCAGGTATGGTGTACCTGATATTCGATACGTAATATTTATTGCAAGAGAAGGGAAATAAAAGAAAGAGCTACGAGTCTAACTGCACAAAACTGTAAAATACAAACAATGAAAAATACATATATATATATATATATAAAAACAAGTAAAAGCAAATTTTTAAAAAAATCGTGTCCCGTTTAGTTCTTTTATTTTTGTGTGTACTTCAAGGTAGGTTTTTTTTAAACAAAATGTCACTTTGGGGGAAAAAAAAGCTGACGAGCCGAGAATGTGGCATACAGAAGTAGCAGTAGCAGGATAGTTCAGAGGAGTAGTGTGAGTTTTTGGGTACTCCGAAATTCATAGAAGTCGATGGTGATTTACTGACGTAGTGGGACTAGTAAACCATATTGCGGCAGAAACCAAAATAGAAGTAGGGTGAGTGAAAGAGTTAAAAAGTTACTTTATTTTGGTAGTTTGGAAGTGAAAAAGTGTGTTGATAGATAAGGTAGGAGTTTTGCAGAAAAGGTTCCATGTGCTTTTCGGCCATCTTGCTTTCTTCTTGAAGTTAGGTCGGCGGGAAAACTGAAAACTTCTCAATGTTTCGCTATTTTTTTTTTTTTCGCGTAGAAATGCTGAGTGTCCATTAGTCTGCATGTTGTAAAAGCTGTATATTTGTATCAGACGGTTGTTGTTTATATATGTGGTCACCATTTTTAGCGAGAAGGTTAAATTTGGCATTGTTAACGAGGGGGAAAGTTTGTTGTTAGCAAGGCCAATGGTTATAACGTATGTGTGTGTTTACGTTGAGTTGTTTCCTCGCTAATTTGTGAGAAATAAAAGGAAAGATGATTAAAAAGAAAGATGGCGATAGTTGAAATGTGTTTAGGAAGAGTTTTTACTTGCCGCATGGAATATTGGGTTTGCTTTTGGTGCTGCAAGACTCGTGGATAGTTTGTGAGTATTGAGAGGAAATAGAGTTTTGAGGAAGTTAAGAAGGTTGAGATAGCAGCGTCTGTCGTCGGACGTGCGAGGTCAACCTGATTGGGTGAAATTAAGTGTCGAATTAAATTGCGCACTAAACCAAAATACGAAATTTCCCTTCCATTAAAACTCTATATAGAAACCACTTTCATTATTACTGCTGCTGCTGCTACTGCTAGTGTTGTTGTTGTTGTCGTTAATATCATTATTAATCCATAAACTTTCTTATACATCAGTCATTTTCCTAAGAATCATTTAGCATTCTTCATGACATATGTGTGTGGCGCTATTCAATCGCTAGCGATATATGATATCGCCTATTCTTTCTCTATATAGACGCACTCCATCACTAATGATTACTGCCGGAGAAAATACACACGGACAGCCGACTTGAAATCCTCCACCAGCCTCGCTGCATTTCTTATAGCGCTAATATCAATTATTCTCCCTCCACTTATATAGCTAAATACTACACTCGCCTCTTAACCTTACTATGGCAAACGGTCGACCAGAAGGAAAATTCTCCTTTCAAACCTTGCAAACTCTGCTTAACAATTCGCCTTTTCTAGCATCTCGCCTCTGCCGACCGCTTTGCTAAATTTATATACATTCTCTCTCGTAGGAAAACACAAAACTCTCAAGCTCAGCATCAAATAAACGGACACATTTTCATTGGCACTTCTTAAGAGATAATATTTCAAAAAATTATAATATCAACTATCATTTTCACACCTCTTAATACTATCATTTAATAGCAAATATCATTTTCTGCAAGATTATTCCGAAAATAATTCTCTTTCAATATTATTATGCGTTCTGCTTAAAAAGCTCTTAAATTTACATTAGATTTTCACTTACTTTCCTCAAAACACAAACTACATCTACATAGCTTATTAATGAAAGAAGACTTTTTCGACCAATGAAAAACTAACAATTTTAAAGCAACACAATGCCACCTGCCTTTTCCTTTTCTTTTCTTTTCTTTTCTTCTTTATATCTTTATCAATTATTCGAGAAATAAAAACTCTTACAGGAAAAAACTACACAAACCTACAGCAGGATTTATTTTGGAAATTTTCAGTTTTCTCCCTTGTTTTCAGCTGCAATATCTAAGTGAAAATCGAAGCAAAATAAGCAAACTTTCTTGGAAAACGGGCAAAAAAAAAAAAAAACTAAAAACTACGGTCTAAGCAGAGGCAATCACTGATTTCTAGATTATTACTAGGTAAAATATTTCAAATTCAAAAGCCTATTACATTGAGTATTTTAATAATAAATTCCAAAAAGTTATTACATTGACTTTTCTTAATTTTTATTTAGAAAAGAAATAAAACTAAAAGTAAAAACTAAAATATGTTCTTCAAGTGGTTATTTCCTGAATTCACACAGAAATTAATGAATGAAAAACCATTAATATCTAGAGAAAAGTTGATTTGCAATTGCTTGACTGCCCCAATGGACTAGTGGGCAGAGTATTCGCCAGTGTACTGGGAGACTGGGGGTTCGAATCGTTGGTTAGTTTTATGGCATATCAACATTTGTACGTTATCTAATGCCAAATCTACTATTATACAAATAATCAGTTCTAATTCAAATAATTCAGTTTAGCATGTGTATATAGTTTAATTGTCGAAATCAGTTCTATTTAAAGCGCTTCAATTTGGTCAAACAATTCACTTTAGCATAAGTACGCAGTTTAGTTCTATTTGACCCATAGATAGGACCCTATCAGGGGCTACAACTCCGGGCCAGAGTGGAACTGAAAGCAATGGTAATGTAGGGTACTCTGCATTCCCCAAGGCTCCAGCATTACTGGAAGCTCACCATCAGATTTTTAGTGTCATACCAGGACACTCGTTAGGGGTGGGGTGGGGGGTAACCTAACCACCATAGAGGTACAGTCGGTGTATTCTACAGTCCTAGCCGACTGGGCAACCACAAGGAATCATACCAAAGACTCAGAAAATGTTACTTGATGCCTCCTTGCTTTACATTCTGCATTATAAGTGAAGCAATCTCGGAAAATGAGTAGTGCCCACCCCTACACCCCAGTGTAGTAGCTATTGAAAAGGAAGCCATCAGGTCTCCCTCAACTAGGGTCACCAATTTTACTTACTATTATTCCAAAATGTTTTCGAATAAAAAGTTTTACA
This sequence comes from Sepioteuthis lessoniana, assembly GCA_963585895.1. Taxonomy (NCBI): domain Eukaryota; kingdom Metazoa; phylum Mollusca; class Cephalopoda; order Myopsida; family Loliginidae; genus Sepioteuthis; species Sepioteuthis lessoniana. The sequence goes on from OY757943.1 coordinate 28,100,898, forward strand.
TAAAGAGTATTATAACAATTGGTGAATAGTGGTGTATAACAGAAAAAATGTCCAATTATTACTATTTGATAGGAATAGTTGAGGCGATTTAACTATATTGAAAGTGTTTGCTTCACTAACCCGCCGGATGATAAGATTTCTCTAAAACTTTATAAGTTATCACTGAACAACCAGGTCAACCTAGTTCAATAGCAACTAAAAATAAACATAATGGTAAAAGATTTAAATAGTTGTTATTGGAAATGTCAAGAAGGCAGCCCTCATAGCTCAGTCGGTAGAGCATCAGACTTTTAAGTACGAATGTAATCTGAGGGTCTGGGGTTCGAGTCCCCATGCGGGCTGATGACTTTTTTTCTTTCTCTCTATCTCATATACAGTAAACAGTAACACTTGAAACAATAAACTTCTGCCAGTTGAGAAATCTACTTTATAACTCTTTAGCGATACGTTTTCTTGTTCTGCGCAGAAAATATTTGTTTTTGTTTAGCGAGGAAGACGGTATAACGTGCGTGTGTGTGTTTACGTTGAGTCGCTTCCTCGCCATGTGTTGTTAGTCCCCTCGCTAAGTTTTAAGGGTAAATAAACGAAGGGTGATGAAGAAGTAAGATGACGATAGTCGAAATGTGTTTAGGAATAGTTTTTATTTGCAGCATGGAATATTGGCTTTGCTTTTGGTGCTGCAAGACTCGTCGAAAGGTTTTGAGTATTGAGACGAAATGGAGTTATGAGGAAGTTGAGAAGGTTGAGATGGAAGCGTGTGTCGTCGGACGTTCGAGGGATTGTGTTCGCTGTAGTTTAGCGAAAGCCATGTTGTCGTTGGAGGAATTGAACTTTGGATGTCACCGCGAGTTTCTTGCCTCTGGTATTTTTGGGAAGGAGAGTCTGCGTTGTCTCTATTAAAGTGGCCCAGATGTGAATTGATAGCTAGGTGTCGAGAGCGAAATCAAAGCATTGCATTGGCATAGCCAATTTTGGGGTGACATAAAGTTGTGCCTGTGCGAGGCATGTTGAATGTATATAATTTATATTCAACTGGGATTCATTGCAAGGAATCCATAAATTAGATAGGTTCCGTTATGTGTCCGTTGCTGCTGCTGCTGCTGCTGTTTAAGTGCCGCAGTGAGACGTCTGCACTGGGCGGCATTGTCCAGCTAAAGAGACTGGGTTTGGCAGCCTACCCAATTTGCTGCCCGGAAAAGAAGGTCCGTGTTAAATAGGATAGGTTATCCTGATTGGGTGAAATTATGTGTCGAATTTAATTGTGCGCCAAACCAAAATACGAAATTTACCCTCCACTACATAACTCGGCCGCAGAATTTCAGGTATGGTGTACCTGATATTCGATACATAACATTAATTGTAAGAGAAGGGAAATAAAAGAAAGAGCTACGAGTCTCACTCGCTAGCGATATATGATATCGCCTATTCTTTCTCTATATAGACGCACTCCATCTCTAATGATTACTGCCGGAGAAAATACACACGGACAGCCGACTTGAAATCCTCCACCAGCCTCGCTGCATTTCTTATAGCGCTAATATCAATTATTCTCCCTCCACTTATATAGCTAAATACTACACTCGCCTCTTAACCTTACTATGGCAAACGGTCGACCAGAAGGAAAATTCTCAATTCAAACCTTGAAAACTCTGCGCAAGAATTCACCTTTTCTACCATCTCGACTCTACTGACCGCTTCGCTAATATCATATACATTCTCTCTCGAAGGAAAACACAAAACTCTCAAGCTGAGCATCAAATGAAGAGAAAAATTTTCACTGGTACTTCTAACAAGATGATAATTGCAAAAATTATAATATCAACAATTTTCACACCTTTTAATATTATCATTTAATAGCAAATATCATTTTCTGCAAGATTATTCCGAATATAATTCTCTTTCCATATTAAGCGTTCTGCTTAAAAAGCTTTAAGATTTACATCAGATTTTCACGTACTTTTGTAGGAGGAATTATTGTTATTAGCGAGAAGGAAAGTGTTGTGTTGTTTGTTTGGTTACTTCCTCGCTAGGTTGTGAGAAATAAAAGGAAGGATGATGAAGAAGTAAGATGTCGACAGTCGAAATGTGTTTTTAGAAATAGTTTTTATTAGCTGCATGGAAAATGTAGTTTGCTTTTTGTGCTGCAAATCTCGTAGGTGAGGTTGTGAGTATAGAGACGAAATGGAGTTATGAGGAAGTTGAGAAAGGCAGTGCGTATCGTCGGACGTGCGAGGGACTGTGTTCGCCGTAGTTTAGCGAAAGCCATGTGGCCGTTGAAGGAAATGAACTTTGGAGTCACCGTGAGTTTCGTGTGTCTGGTATTTAGGGAGAGTGTGCGTTGTCTCCATTAACGTGGCCCAGAAGTGAAGTGATAGCTAGGTGCCAAAAGCTTAATTGTGCGTCGCATCGACATAGCCAATTTTGGGGGTGACATAGAGTTTTTCCTGTGCGTGGCATGTTGAATGTATCTGATTTATATTCAACTGGGATTCCTTGCAAGGAATCCATAAATTAGATAGGTTCCCTCATGTGTCCATACTGTTGCTGCAATTGAAGAGCCGCCAGTGAGACGTCTGCACTGGGCAGCGTTGTCCAGCTAAAGAGACTGTGTTTGGCAGCTTACACAATTTCTGCTGCCCGGGAAAGGAGATTCGGATTGAATAAGATTGGGTTAAATTTAGTGTCGAATTAAATGGCGCGCCAAACCAAAATACGAAATTTTGCTTCCACTACACTTTCTTCAAAACACAAACTACATCTACATAGCTTATTAATGAAAGAAGACTTTTTCGACCAATCAACAATTATAAATTTTAAAAAAACACACTGCCAACTGGCTTTTACTCTTTTTATTTTCTTTCTTTTCTTTTCTTTTCTTTTTTTATATCTTTATCAATTATTTCAGAAATAAAACATATTACACGAAAAAACTACACAAACCTACAGCAACATTTATTTAAGCAATTTTTAGTTCTCTCCCTTGTTTTCAGCTGCACTATCTAAGTGAAAATCGAAGCAAAATAAGCAAACTTTCTTGGAAAACTGGGAAATTCCAAAAAACTAAAAGCTACTGTCTTAGCAAGGGCAATCACTGATTTCTAGATTATTACTAGGTAAAATATTTCAGATTCAAAAGCCTATTACATTGAGTATTTTAATAATGAATTCCGAATAATTATTACATTGACTTTTCTTAATTGTTATTTAGAAAAGAAATATAACTAAAAGTAAAAACTAAAGCATGTTCAAGTGGTTATTTTCTCATTTCAAGTGTAAATTCAAGCAAATAAACAATGGCTGCTAGGATTTTCTATCGGAAAAAATGTTCACATATTTAGTAGACGGGGGGGGGGGTTCTGAGCAAGCGGTTGGCCTTGAAGAGTATTGACTTTTTTTTACAAAAGTAAAGATTTTAATAGGTGTATATAAAATGAGTGGGAAAATATATTGTGATTGATATTCAACTAGTATTTTGCTTGAAATAAGATAGTAAGTGATATCCTATTTACCAACCCCTCCGCTCGGGTCATACCAGGACACTCGTTGTGGGGGGTACCCCACACCCCGTAGGGATACAATCGCTGTATTCTGTGGAGTTTAAAGGGTTTTAGGTAGTCAGGGGCTAAGGGCAAGGCTGTGTTACCGTAAGATATCTGACTCCATATTTTGGTTATATTATTTTACCCCACGTTGACTGGCCGGTGCAATGCCTTGCCCAAAGAAAAGTCCAAAAGAAATATGCAAAAGAAAAGATAAAAACAGATAAGAGACGAAAACATTTCTTTCATACTTTCCTTTATTTACTTGGTGAAGGGATTAACCGACGCTACGTCCCAAGACGTAGAGTGGTGCCCAAAACACCAGACAGTAAAATGGTGTTTGTAGTTCGGCGGACACTGCCTAAAAGACAAAGATGATATCGTTTCCTTTTTCAAGGGGAAAATCCTTTTTTCTTTTACGCACGCGTCATCTCCTTTTCCGTTGGAGACCTCTGGGAGTTTCTTCAAATTTAATAGTTTTCTTTTTATCTATTTATTTTTTCTTTTTAAATTTAATTTTTTATTTATTTATTCGTTCCCTACACACGTCCCCACCTTAGTAGCGGAGCTACTAGGAGGATTCTTAGAATGGACTAACCAACGCTACGTCCCAAGACACAGCGTGGTGCCCAAAACACCAGATAGTAAAATCGGTGTTGTCGGTTCGACGTCACTACCCGAAAAAAGAGGTCGGTTCACAGAAAACCTGAATATTTAAGACTCTTCACCGGCTCCAAATTCGCCACTCCAAAATCCTTCTAATTTTGGCGCGACCGCTTCTCATTGGCCACTTTACATTTTATTATTTTTCTTTTTTCTGATTTTAACCGGATGGATGCGTGGAGCCTTATGCGTGGCGATGCGTTTATACATTTTGTATCTGGCAGCCGACGAGTCAGTATCCGGTTTGGAGTTTTTACTGTTAATTCCTAAATCCCCACAATACATCGCCACCCGAAATAGCGGAGCTATAGGAAGATTCTTAGAGAAAAAATGAATATTTGTAAGGTGGTCACGGTTCCCTTTAAAATTTTTCAAATTAAAAAATTTTTTTTTTTTTTTTTTTTTGTGTGTCCAGCCAACCCGCTTTTTTTGCAAAAAGATTGTATTGATTTGTAATTGTCCTATTTTCTAGGAGGATTATTTATCAAATTCTTGTATCTTATTTGCAAATGTTCAATAATTTTGGTAATTTGTTTAGGGTGGCTGGAAAACTAGGACTCGTTGGATATGACGGATTTTATTTCCATTTTTTTTTCTTATGTGCATGAATTCCGGTTGTGCATAGAATTGTTGAATGTAATCATCTAGTTTGAGAGGATTATTCTTCATTAACCCTTTTGCTTTTTTTTTTTTTTTTTTGGAACCTCTTTTAATATCCGGGAATAATTTTTTTTTTTTTTTTAATTTTTTATCCGTGAGATTTTTTTTTTTTTTGTTTTTTTTTTGTTTTTTGTTTTTGTGTGTGTGTTCGCTCGCTTGTTTAAACGCTGCATTTTCTGTAGTAGTGACTACTTTTTTTTTTTTTTTTTTTTGGAACTTCTTTTAATATCCGGGAATAATTTTTTTTTTTTTTTTTTATTTTTTATCCGTGAGATTTTTTTTTTTTTGTTTTTTTTTTGTTTTTTGTTTTTGTGTGTGTGTTCGCTCGCTTGTTTAAACGTTGCATTTTCTGTAGTAGTGACTACTTTTTTTTTTTTTTTTTTTGAACTTCTTTTAATATCCGGGAATAATTTTTTTTTTTTTTTTTAATTTTTTATCCGTGAGATTTTTTTTTTTTTTGTTTTTTTTTTTGTTTTTTGTTTTTGTGTGTGTGTTCGCTCGCTTGTTTAAACGTTGCATTTTCTGTAGTAGTGACTACTTTTTTTTTTTTTTTTTTGGAACTTCTTTTAATATCCGGGAATAATTTTTTTTTTTTTTTTTTTTTTTTTTTATCCGTGAGATTTTTTTTTTCATTGTTTTTTTTTTTGTTTTTTGTTTTTGTGTGTGTGTTCGCTCGCTTGTTTAAACGTTGCATTTTCTGTAGTAGTGACTACTTTTTTTTTTTTTTTTTTTGGGAACTTCTTTTAATATCCGGGAATAATTTTTTTTTTTTTTTTTCTTTTTAATCCGTGAGATTTTTTTTTTTATTGTTTTTTTTTTTTGTTTTTTGTTTTTGTGTGTGTGTTCGCTCGCTTGTTTAAACGTTGCATTTTCTGTAGTAGTGACTACTTTTTTTTTTTTTTTTTTGGAACTTCTTTTAATATCCGGGAATAATTTTTATTTATTTTTTTTCTTTTTTATCCGTGAGATTTTTTTGTTTTTTGTTTTTTGTTTTTGTGTTTGTGTTCGCTCGCTTGTTTAAACGTTGCATTTTCTGTAGTAGTGACTACTTTTTTTTTTTTTTTTTTTAGTCGCTAGTATTTGCTGGAAATCTTTTTTTTGTGTACCTCGTGGTACGTTGTTTTTTTTTTTTTGTTTGCTTTTTTTTTTTTTTTTTTTTAAAAAAAACAATATGTCACTTTAGGAAAAAAAGTTATGAGCCGAGGTGGCCTACAGAAGTAGCAGTATATTTCAGAGGAGTAGTGTGAGTTTTTTTTGGGGGGGGTCTCTGAAATTTCTAGTAGTAATTGGTGGTTTAATGAGGTAGTGGGAGAGATAAACCATGTGGCGATAGAAACCGAAATAGAAGTAGGGTGAGTTAAAGTTAAAAAAAAGTTATCTTATTTTGCAAGTTGGGAAGTGAAAAAGTGTTGAAAGATAATGTTTTGCTGAAAGAAATTCCACGTGCTTTGGTATTTACGTCCATTTTATATTGTCCTTGAAGTTAGTTCCGCGGGAGAATTTAAAAATTTTTCAATGTTTCGCTGGCTGTTGTTGTTGTTTTTCAAGTTTTTTTTGTTTTTTTTCTTTGTTTGTTTTTTTTTTTGTTCTTTTTTTTTTTGTTTTTTTGTTCCACGTGGAAAGTCGTTTGTTTTGTTTTGTTTTTTGTTTTTTTTTAATTTTAAAATTTCTTGTTGGAATGTCTTCTTTATTCCGGGTGTTCATTCACGTGTTCGGGGTTCACCAATGTGGTGTTTAAAGGGTTTTTTGCGTCGAGGTTACCAATGTGGGGTTTGAAGGTTTTTAGCGTCGAGGTCATCAATGTGGGGTTTGAAGGTATTTTAGGTCGAGGTTACCATTGTGGGGTTTGAAGGTTTTAGGTAGTCAGTGGCTATGGGCAAGGCTGTGTTGCCGTAAGATATCTGACTCCATATTTTGGTTATATTATTTTACCCCACGTTGACTGGCTGGCGCAATGCCTTGCCCAAAGAAGGTCCATAAGAAATATACAAAAGGAAAAGATAAAAACAGATAAGAGACGAAAATATTTCTTTCATACTTTCCTTTATTTACTTGGTGAATGGACTAACCAACGCTACGTCCCAAGACACAGCGTGGTGCCCAAAACACCAGATAGTAAAATCGGTGTCGTCGGTTCGACGTCACTACCCGAAAAAAGAGGTCGGTTCACAGAAAACCTGAATATTTAAGACTCTTCACCGGCTCCAAATTCGCCACTCCAAAATCCTTCTAATTTTGGCGCGACCGCTTCTCATTGGCCACTTTACATTTTATTATTTTTCTTTTTTCTGATTTTAACCGGATGGATGCGTGGAGCCTTATGCGTGGCGACGCGTTTATACATTTTGTATCTGGCAGCCGACGAGTCAGTATCTGGTTGGGAGTTTTTACTGTTGATTCCTAAATCCCCACAATTCTACAGTCCCAGCCGACTGGGCAACCACGTGGAGTCATACCAAAGACTCAAAAAATGCTACTTGATGCCTCCTTGCTTAACACTCTGCATTATAAGTGAAGCAATCCCGGGAAAGGAGTAGTGCCCACCCCTACACCCCGGTGTAGTAGCTATTGAAAAGGGAGCCTTCAGGTCTCGCTCGACGACGGTCACCAATTTTACTTACTATTATTCGAAAAAGTCTTCGAATAAAAAGATTTACATAAAGAGTATTATAACAATTGGGGATTAGTGGAGTATAACAGAAAAAATTTCCAATTATTACTATTTGATAGGAATAGTTGAGGCGATTTAACTATATTGAAATTGTTTGCTTCACTAACCCGCCGGATGAAAAGATTTCTCTCAAACTTTACAAGTTATCACTGAACAACCAGGTCAACCAAGTTCAATAGCAAGTAAAAATAAACATAATGGTAAAAGATTTAAATAGTTATTCGTGAGAGAGTCAGACAAGCAGCCCTCATAGCTCAGTCGGTAGAGCATCAGACTTTTAAGTATGAATGTAATCTGAGGGTCTGGGGTTCGAGTCCCCATGCGGGCTGGCATACTTTTTTTTCTTAATTGATTTTCTAGTTAATAGGTGATTAGTAGGAATATTTGAAATAATATGAATGACAGATTTTTTTTTTATATTAAGAACAGTTTGCAAAATTATTTTATATCAAATGATTATTGTTAATTACTCGACACTATCTAATTGGATGCAAATTAATTGTAACAGATAGGAATACTTGAAACCATATGATTATATTGCAAACAGGCTTATGAATTTACATACTAATGTTCGGGCACTTCACATGGTGAAATGGGTGATAAGCTGGATTACCAAGTCATTATTAGAGAGTTCGAATCTTAGAAAGTTCCCTTTTACTTCTATATTTGTATCTCACCTAAGTGAAGTTCGGTGAATATCGAAATGTAAAGTATGTAAGTTTCGGCATTAGATATTCCGTAAGAGTTTGAAATGCCGTGAAACAGACTAACAAAATAAAACCTTGTATAGAAAGTGGGAATAAAATTTTTTTTAAATACACTAAAATTAATGTATGTGTGTGTGCGCGTGCGTCTGTGTATGTGTGTGTGCGCACTGATGCGTCTGTGTGTGTGTGTGTGTGCGCACGCGTGTGTAGATGCGTACGTATGTGTGTGTGTGCGCGCAGATGTGTGTGTGTGTGTGTGTGTGTGTATTTACCCAACCTAATCCGCCGCGGGCAGGATATGACACAAGGTCAATTTTTTAGCGGCGTAATGTTGATTTGAACTCTGTTTTCCTTCTCCTCGACTGGTTGTTGTAACAAGTCTTGAGATCTCGGTCTACTCTACTATTTGCACATTACTTGGGGTAGAAAAGGATGGATTCGTGCCTTTCCCAAAAGCATAAGCGCCAAGTGAATCGCAAACAGCCTCGTCCAGGATCTTAACCCGGGTCGCTGATTCGATTTGTTACAACGGCAGCCGTTAGTTATGCTTTGCCCGCCTACCAACATGTGTTTGTGTGGGTGTGTGTGCGTGTGTGGACGTGTGTCTCTCTGTCTGTATGTGTGTGTCTGTGTGCGCGTGTGTGCGTCTGTCTCTCTGTATGTGTGTGTATGTGTGCGCGCGCGTATAAGTCTGTGTATGTGTGGACGTGAGGACGTGTGTGTGTCTGTCTCTCTGTCTCTATGTATGTGTCTGTGTGTGCGCACGCGCGTGTCTGTGTATGTGTGGATGTGTGTGTGTCTGTCTCTCTGTCTGTATGTGTGTGTCTGTGTGTGCGCGTGTGTGTCTGTGTTTGTGTGTCTATGTGGACGTGTGTGTGTCTGTGTTTGTGTGTGTGTGGACGTGTGTGTGTGTCTGTCTCTCTGTCTGTATGTGTGTGTCTGTGTGCGCGTATGTGTGTGTGTCTGTGTATGTTTGTATGTGCATCTGTCTGTCTGTATGTAAGTGTGGGTGTCAGTGTGTGTGTCAGTGTGTGTGCATCTGCTTGTCTGTACGTTTGTGTCTGTGTATGTATATGTGTATATGTGTCTGTGTCTGTGTCTATGTGTGTGTGTGTGTGTGTCAGTGTATGTATGTGTGTATGTGTATGCGTATGTGTCTATATACTTGTGTGTCTGTGCGTCTTTCGATGTGCATATGTCTGTAAGTCTGTCTATCTGTCTGTGTATCTGTGAGTGTCAGTGTGTGTCTGTCTCTGTGTGTGTGTGTGTGTGTGTGTGTGTGTGTGTGTGTGTGTGTGTGTGTGTGTGTGTGATTTTGAGATGACTTGTTAGATACACTTTACTAAGAGCTTCTCCTTATCCTTTTTTTATGTATAGTTTTGCTCCGTTTTTCCACAGGTGATTTTTCTGTTTGTTATTTTTGGCCAAAGTTAACGCTTTTGTCAAGTTGAATTTGGCGGTAAAATTTTTAAAAAGACAAAAAAAAAAGACAAATCGCGTCCAACAACAACAATCACTTGATGGTTTAAAACTGAGACGACCTGGACACGACACATACACATTTACAAACACATATACATACATAAGAATCATGATATATATTCACGTATACACACACGCAAACACAATAATGTTTTTGTGTGTATACTTATATGTTGTTCGCCATTTATATCAAACGAGCGTCAGTCAATGACAATAAAATCGGTAATTAGCCACACCAACCCGACAGGTGAAAAGATTCCCCCAAACCATATAGAGCGTAAAAAAATCTCACTAAAAATAACCGGTTCACCCTTGCTCAACTGCAACTTGAAAATAAACATAATCGTAGCACATAGTAATAGTCATAACAAAATAAACTGCCAGGCAAAAATCAGCAGCCCTCATAGCTCAGTCGGTAGAGCATCAGACTTTTAAGTATGAATGTTATCTGAGGGTCTGGGGTTCGAGTCCCCATGTGGGCTGATATATTTTTTTTAGTAATTGATACTCTATTTAACATTCAATTCGTAGAAATTTCTCAGAATCATTCGTAAGATATATATATATATATATATATATATATATATATATATATATATATATATATATATATATATATATATATATATATATATATTAGTTAACGACTGTAGTCGAGGGCGACCCGAAGACTCCCTTTTCAACAACTACAACACCGATGAGTAGGGGAGGGCGCCACTCCTTTCCCTGTATTGCTCCACTTTACCCTTGATACGTACCTTATAATGCTAAGTGTTAAGCAAGGAGGTATCAAGTACCATTTTTTTAAGTCTTTGGTATGACTCGACATGGGATTGAACTCCGGTCTCCCGGATCATTAATTGTCTCGTAAGAACCAAAACATCAAGAAGTCGTAATTTACTCAGCTTTTGCTAAGTAGTGGCACAAGGTCGGCTCTATGGGGTACCCAGTGAGGCTCGAACTCACTAGAAATGGTTTGCTAGCCTAATTTGCAAACCATTCGATCAGACGCAACAATTTCTACACAGACACAATGACATCAATCTGTTAATGAACATATTAATTATTTGTTTCAGGTTAAAAGCTTTTGGTTCCTGTACAGAATAGCCCACCCATGAAAATGTATATTAATGTTGTTTTAATGTACAAAACAAGTTAGATATAATATTTACATTGATTATCTAGTCAAGAGCTTTATTTTATTTTTTTTTTTTTTTTTGGAGGGGGTGGGGGATCTTTTAGTTCAAAAATTACAAATTGGTCAATGGCTGTAACCCGACACCTGATAAAAAGACTTCAGAGATAAAACCGATGGCCGATTAGTATAACCCGGATATAAGAGAGTTATTTGGACCGGAGAGTAAGTCTCTTATATCCGGGTTTGATAAATTATGTTTAGGTAAGTATGGGCTCTTAATTTGGGACCAGAGAAAATCTCTTTTATATCCGGGTCTCTTATATCCGGGTTACACTGTACTTAGTTAAAGACGTAATTTTTGAACTTGACTCTCCAGTAAAAAATAATTGAAACGTATTCATATCTGGATTTCCGTATTATTTTGTTGTACATTACTGCACACATTTTCCGGACAAGATACAAATTTTATTTTCAAAATAAAGATTTTTACTGCAATTTTACGTTTAAATTCTAAAAATACAAATTCGTCATTGACCGCAATTAGACACCTTAGCGATTGCTGCATAGAAAGACAAAAGAAATATGTCCGATGATAAGAACTTGTACTTAGTTAAAGACGTAATTTTGTAACTTGACTTTTCAGAAAAAAGTAAATAAAACTTACTCTTATTTTGATTGGTGAATGTAAGTTTACATTTCGTCATAACTTTTTAGTACTTGTTCCGAATATTCTTTCTTGTATAAATATTTTTATATTTATGGTAGTAGCAATTTAGTAAACTTTTTGCTTAGATGTGACACAAGGCCGCATGAATGGGGCACTATGGTTGATGACTCAGAAACCCACTGGGTTCCTTTTATAATAACAGTGATGACGCTTGTATTAAGGAAGGATTGAAGTCCCGTAATTCACCATCTTCTAAGCCTAAAGAAGTATGGCTTATACCTGAATTGTGGTCAGAATTTTTGTAACTCGACATTTTAGCAAAAAAAATGGAACTTTCTCTTATTTGGATGGCGAATGGAAATATTATATTTTGTTGTGAGTCGTTATTGAATATGTTGCTCCCACAATTTGTGGTGGCTCGTTATTGAAAGGCAAACAATATAAACGACGCTGACAAAAGAAGATTCACAACAAAACAATACAAACAAAAATACATTTATATATCAACAAGTACATTGTAAAAAAAAATATTATGAATGTTCAAAATATAGTTCGTCAAATATGCAGGTGTGTGTATATGTGTGTGCGGTTATCATCTAAGTGTATGCGAGTAGACTAAATATTAACAGTGTCCAATAGGCTATATGTGCATGTTGATAAAGTACTTTACACAAAGGTACTAATACACCGGCCTTTTATCTCTTTCTGGTTTTGGCCGAAGAGTCTGAGGTTGTATGAAGGCTTTAAGCAGAACATGAGAAGAAAGAACTCGCATACTATACACTCGCCCATTGTATGTTTCTGGAGCTACGTGTCACTAAATGGGATTCAGAATGTACGAGTTGAAAGAGAAAATGGGAGCTGTTCCTGGGAGTCAAAATGTAAGAGAAAGAGTTATTGGAAGTCTAGAGTATATATAGTTAAACCTTTTCATGTGATCGGCTCCAAACACACCGTTTATTTTGTGCAGGACAAAATCAAAGGTGCGGACCTAGTTGAGAGCATAAATCACGTGACTTTCCTGACCAACCAATTAGTTTACTGACGTCCACCATCTTTGTTTCAAGAACAAGTGAATCAGTATCCTATTTTCTAGAATTTTCTTGTATCACAGCCATCTTTTTGATACTGATCTTGAAGTTCCCATTTAACTAATATTCTTACATTGGAAGGAATGAAGTTCCATATCGGTAATCGACCCGAAGTCGCCATCTTTCTTTGTGATTGGGAAGGGAAAGACTAAAAAACAGCCGGTGGATGAATTTTGGCGTGTGAAAACGTGTTAAATGTTTATTTTCTTTGTTTAATGGCATATCAAACTTCGTGGGTTATTTAATGCCAAAGCTATTACTGTAGAAGAACAATAGTGGCACTATTTAACCTATTGCTGAAGGGGTAAAGGGGGTTCATATCCTCCTCAAGGGTATTTAGTCCGAAAGTGAAAGTAATAGTACGAATAGAGTTTGAACCTGTTAACTACGATGTTGCAATCTAGCACGTTAGCCACTGCACCACGGGAACAGTGGAATTCTTTTCGGTAAATGGGTTTATTGAATGGAGTGCTAATATTTTGGGGTCATTCGGGGCCTATTTTGTATTGTTTTTTTGTTTTTTTTATTGCTGGTTAGCTTCTATGTTTGGTAAAAAAATTGGTGTGGCAGAGGAGCTATAATATGATTGGCTGGAATCTCGGGGGGGGGGAGTGCTGTTGCCCCTGGCTTTTCCTGCCGAAATCAACCGTAGTCAGTTGAAAACAGAAGGCCTTAGAATTAGGCAGCGTTTTTTACTTTTCGACTCAAATGGAGCTGAGTAAAAAGAATTTAAATCCACATAAAAGATTTAGTGTTTCTTTCAGAATTCCAGAAGCCAAAAAGAAAAGAAAAGAAATAAGAAGAATTTAAATCCACCTGAAGGATTTTTTATTACATTCAGAATCCCAAAAGGGAGTTCAAAGTCAGTACAAACTAAAAAGAAGAGAAAAGAAACCGAAGAAATAGGTTTCTACAGCACAAGCGAAAAATAAGAGAAAAGAAAAAAAGAAACCGAAGATAGTAAGTTTCTACAACATAAATTTATATTTTAGATGAATTGTTCCTCTAAAAAAAATGTAACGACTTCAGTCGACTCAACAACTTCACAAGTCCCAGACGCCATTACCTACTCTATCGAGAGAGAAGATAAGATGACCGACAAAAAAAAAGAAGAAAAAGAACATGATTAGAGACTTTGTCTCGCTGAAGAAAGAAAGACAGGGTGGCTTTTTATTAAAAAAAATTTTTAGGGACTTGTCTTTAAGAAAAAAAAAGAAACCCTTTTTTTAGCTGGAGGGAAGAAGTCGATATTTCTTTCCCTGTTTTGTGTGTGTATTAGTTGGTGAAAGATTTTTTAATAATTTTTTTACTTCCTTTTTGTATTTGTGAGTTACTTGTCATATTTGCATAGGGACATATATGCAACTAACTGGAGGGACCTTCCTTTTGTCATAATAAAATACTTTGAATTCTAAACAAGGATCTGTGGGGGTTGTATGTAATTTAGTTATTTCAGTAGATGTGCGTCGTAATTTACGGGTATTGCTCTCTAAATTATTTCCACCACAAATACGACAGAAAACTTTACAATCGCGTAAAAGAAATGGAATAGAACACAACGAACATTAAACAACAAACAATTTAATATGCATATAACAGAATATGAAAACAAATAAAATACATGATGTGTAAATGGCCTTTTGGAAAATAAAGTTTGGCAAGAAGAAAATAAATTTGTTTAAAGGTGTGTGTATGTTAACGGAGTCCGTAAATAAGTCGTTACATTAAGTTCATAGCGGGTTTTATGATTGTGGCGACGGCGTGTCGCGTTGATGAAAGAAAGTTTGTCGGGTTTTTCTTTTGAATGTGATTCTCGGCCATCTAAAGAGAGGTCATGAACTTTAGTTGAGGAAGGAAAGGAATTTACCGGACACAGTATCGGCTACTGCATTACTGGCTTAGTGGCTTGTGGTGTTGTCTTAGTCTTCGTGTAAGTCTGTGTGTAATTTTTCATTTTTGGTTCCGTAACTCAGTGTTATTTATATCCTACAGGTGGATCAAAGAATCGCCCTAAAATTTTGGCGCGTAGACATTTATTGACCAATCAGATTTGTATTTTACTATTTTATTTTCGAGCCTAAATATTTTCCGTTATTTGACTTCCGATCCTATTTTTCTTAAATGTTCTATTCAATGTTTTTAGCTGATTGGTTGAAAAATATAATGTATCTTAAATGCTAATACGGTTTTGATCCTAAATTTCTAGAATGTTCTTAAGTATGTTTTTATTGCTTATTTTAAGACTAGAAAAAATGTGTATCCCATAGATCTCCCCGCCCCATTTATTTTAGTTTAGTTTATTTTTGCCTTCATATTTTTGTAATATTATTGTGACTAGTGTCCAATTTTGTTGACTAAATAAAATTGTGATAGGATTCCTCCTATCTCCAACTGAATTGTAGATATAATTACATTTCTACATAATTTTTGGTACATTAAAAGAAAAGTCAGTTTTTATTGGTGGGTTATTCTGTACAAGAACCAAACATTTTTGAAAATTTATAACCAAACTTTTGTCAACCTTGTAATATAAACATTCAAACAAGCGGCTACTGACACTGAACCGATGAGCAGCACAGACAAGCAGGGTTCGAGTCTCGGCTCCTTCCCGACCTTCCCCTCCCCTTTATCCCCACTTTAATTGGCCTTCGGGCTTTTGACCTTGTGTCAAGTCGTGTCTGGTGGGAGGCAGCGACAAATATCGGCTACTGACACTGAACACGCCGGTTCTCGCTAGATCACCGAAGTTAAGCAGCGATGAGTTTTTTCAATACTTAGATGGGTGACCACATAAACACATAGCAAGTTATGTTAGCAACTCTAGGCCTGTGCACCATATATAAATAAATAAATAAAAACACTTAAATTACTCGGTTAGTGAAGTTCGTTGCTACAAACTTACATTTTTTTAAAATCCTATAAAATTGCTCCCGGGTGTCAATTCGTCATCAAATCAGTCTAGTCTTATTTATGGAAAAATAAATTTTATCAAGAACAACAAATATGACACTTTTGTGACGTCACAAAGAAGAATTCCATCTTTGAAAATTTCTGAACGAACAATTTTTCATTGAGTTTATTAAATCAAAATATATGAAAATGAATTTTTAGAAATACAGGATTGTTGCAAAAGCTTCAACTTAGCCGGGTATTGCGAGGTAACCATGCAGGCAAAAAAAAGAAAACTTAACATTCGTAAACTATTAAAAAAAAAAGTCGAACAAACATTGCAGAAAAGATAATGTTAACATTTATTTATTTGTGTACAAGAAAATTAACGAAAAGTTTGTATATCTGACTAAGTTTCGTCAGATTTTATAGTTGAATTAGAAAGTTTTTCATAGCAGCAGTTCATTTTATATTTGTGTTGCAGGAAAAACGTGAGAGAGAAAACCTATCTTACTATAAAGAAGAAGAGGGAGAAGGAGAAGGTTGAGAGGTAAGGTAAATAAAGGTGTTCTTGATTTTGCGTTCTGAAAAAAATATATTCTGTTTTCTGGTCGTAGATGTAACGCCGGTCTCTCTAATGGATATTGGCACATGTGGGTGGCTTGTGTATAGCATTAAATTTCCCATCAAACCAGGCCATTCATGAATCGAGATTTATGCGTGACTATTTAAAAAAAATGCTTAGTCTCTTCGGCATTCCTCAAGCTATCAACTCAGCCTTGCAAAGCAGGTATTACCTGGGTGGAAGCCCCACCCCCACCAACAAGATAAACCGCTTGATACCACCTATCCGAGGTGGTTTGTGCGTCTGTGTGAATATTTAACTGACCTCCCACTAAGCCAGTATGTGACATGTTCGTTTTATAGTGGAAAGCTACGCACAAATTGAGACTTATGCGTGGCAATTTCAAAAACTGCTTGATCCCTCCGGCACCCCCCATAAAGGGTCGCTTCAGGCATCAATCTATTAAAGCAAATGTAGGGGACTAATGCTAATAAAGATAACACAATTAACTCGAGTACTACAAAAATAGAGAAGTTTTATACTTGGATGGATATGAAAACAAAGAAATGAAATTGTTCTTGCGTTAAATCACTGTGGGTAGCAGTGAATTTTCAGCCAACACATTGAGTCGTTAGGCTATTGTCCAAGTTGACGGTCGTAACTTGATACGGGTTGTCCGTCGGTCAAGTAAGCTTGGGCTTGCTATGTCTCTGAGACACAGTTGTATCGTTTTGCCTGGGTTACAAGTAAACTGTTCTGAGGTGTCTTTAAAAATGTTCTGACTTTATAGTATTTGCGAGGATTACACACACGTGTGTTAGCTCCGCGAAGAAGGTGACCGCGTGTTTTTTGCGTACCTGATTGGTCAAAAAATGTGGTCGAGTGTTTTGATTTTTTAAAGTTGGGTTTTCCCCAACTTCTTGAATTTTCTAGAAGACGTGAGTGGCCATTTTTAGGTGTACAATGCGCCAAAATTTATGCGCTTTTTTTTTCTAGAACTTTCTTTGAGGAGCAAATTGCATCATTTCCTATACAAGGGAAGGCCCCCTGGGTCAAGACAAACTGCTCGATGTCACGTAGCCGAGATGAACCTGAGTGAAAGGATGGGTGGTTTGTGAGTGTTTGTCCGCGTTTCAAATTGCTACTTATGTATATTCTCGGTAGACTCCAAATTCAGTATTTTAATGCACAAGGGAAGTATTTTTATTGGTTTTTAATTTTAATAATGTTTCCTTTATTTCGGTGAATATGCGTTGAGCCAATACTCAGAAGACGTCTCTCTCTCATTTTAAACTTGACCGTTGTTGTGTTCACATCAAATTTAGTTTGGCTTGGTTTGATGGCATATCAACCATTGTAGGTTATTTAATGCCAAATCCTTTTTATACATACGTATTGAATATATGATTAATATTTTTTAACGAGCCTGGGCTCATTTTTTCATACAGTTAAACGGTTTTGCTTATTTCAATCTAACACGAATACACAGTTAAGTGATTAAACAGTTCTACTGTAACATACCCATAATATACGGATGTGTGAAATAGACATAGGGAATCCGAAAACACGAAAAACTTTACTTCTTAGTTCAGGCACGAAACTTTTATTCACCTTTTTGAGTTCAAAGGTTTTTCAACAGGAGGAGAGAGAGAGAGAGAGAGAGAGAGAGAGAGAGAGAGAGAGAGAGAGACAACCTTTCTTTGCTGACTGCTTTTACATCGTCAGCTCTCAACCCAACCAACGCGCGGCGCCTGTAGCGCACAAAGTCGTCTGGCCTCGATGAGCCCCGAAAGTCAACCTTCTTCTTCCGAGGCAGGAACTCAACTCACTGCTTTTTCTCCAATCCCAAAATCCTCAGCTCAAGCTTCCGTTCATGACATCATTCACCTCCCTAGTCCTATTTCCTATCTGGGAATTTTATTTTGACATCTGTGAATGACGCATCCTCCCCGCGCGTGCGTAAAGACCTGCGTTAATGTTGCACCTAACTAACCCATGCGCTAAACCGAAAGGCAAGATATATAAAACGAAATCCCTCGGCAATTATATTACACTACTACAATTTATCATAATTCAGTTTTTTGCTTACACATCGTCGTTTGTTTAAATACAGTTTTTTTTATCTGTACAGTTAAATGATTGCCCGGTCAGCTTGGGCTATAGAATACACCGACTGCTTCTCTGCAGAGGGGTAAGACCCCCCCCAACGAGTGTCCTGTATATGACACTAAACATTCTAATGGTGAGGTTCCAGCAATGCTGGAGCTTTGGGGAATGCGGAGTAACCCTTCATTGCCATCGCTCTCATGGCCACTCTGACCCGGAGTGGTAGCACCTGATAGTATCTATTTAACCCATAGATAGGGCCCTAACAGCATACTTATGCTAAACTGAATTGTTTGAGTAAACTGAATAGCTTGAAATAGAAATGTTTTTGACAATTAAACTGAACTTACATTTAAACTGGGTGCTTATGCTTAACTAAATTATTTGAAATAGAACTGTTTTTCAACATTAAAACTGTATTTACACTTAACTGAATTGTTACATATAACTGCTTGAATAGTTTGAAATAGAAATGTTTTTGACAATTAGACTGTGTACTTACACTAAACTGAATTATTTTAAATAAAACAAATTTACATAAAAATGGATTTGGCGTTAAATAACCTACAAAGGTTGATATGACATAAAACCAAACCAAACAGTTAAATGATCAACAGTTCTATTTCAAACAATTCAGTTTAGCATGTCAACAAAGTTAAATGGCCCCAAGCATTGCTATGTATTACTAACAGTTCAGTTAAACAATCAAACAGTTCCATTTCACGCAATTCAGTTTAGCACGAGTACAGTTTAAATGTCAAACATTTCTATTTGACCCATAGATAGGACCCTATCAGGTGCTCCCACGTTGTAACAGCAGCTCCAGCTAATAATAACGCTTCGATTTAGGAAGGGCAGAAGGATTCTAATAAGCATTTCGTGGTTTTCTCCGTTATATCGAGAATTTGGTTGACTAAAGAATGCCGTTCACGCGAACGCTGACGCTCTCAAGAAAAAAAATATTATTAAGTAACAAAGAGAATCAGAATTTACTTCATTCCTTCAATTAGAACATTTCCAATAAAAATCGCTATGACGTGCCGGTTTTTGCTATTTTCAAGTTTTAGTCGCTGCCACAAAGATGTGACTGGTCTGTTGTTTCTCATACACCATTTTTCAAACAAAAATTTACCCTCGTCTTAATCAAATCAACTTTAATAACTAATTTACCTGTCACCCTTTAAAACGATGGCGACATTTTACGATTACATTAGACTTGTAAAATACCCAAAACTTTATTTTCTTGTTTTATATTCAATACTTTCTGAATATTAAAGAACGGTTGAAGATGACAATTGGTCCACTTTTTATGAATAAAATTCAATATTCTTAAATGATATATCACCCAGTCGGCTGGGGCTGTAGAATAACACCGAGTGTATCTCAGCAGAGGGGTAAGACTCCAATGATTGCCATGGGTATGATACTAAACCATCTGATGGTGAAGCGCCAATCCTGGAGCTCAAAGAAATGTGGAGTACCCCTTCATTGTTAGCATCTCATCTATGGCTCAAATAGAACTATTAAATCATTTATTTACTATACTTGGATTTGAACTCAGCTTACTGAGCCCATTTTTACAACGATAACTTTTAACCAGGCCCAATAATCTAGGGATGGGCAAACTGCAGCCAGCTGCATTGTTCTGTGCGGTACACAGGACCCTCTAAATTCCTGAAGAAGAAAACGTTAATTGATTTCTAAGTATAAACATATAAACAAATTCCTTCTACATCACTTATCACCAGATTGCTTTTATAATTTTTCTTTTATCATTTGGATTGTTCAGATTTTTTTAAAATAAACACTTGGTTCTTGAATCGAGACTAAATTCTTTTGATTTTAAAAGATGCGGCTCTTTAACCCAGTGATGCTGCCCTCCCACCAAAAAGTTTGCCCGCCCCTGCAATAATGGCAGGATCTGACATGAAGGCATGTTTACAAATAGGTTAGTTATTTTGTTCAATGGCATATCACTGTGGGTTATTTAATGCCAAAACTTGTTTTTTTTTCCTTTTATCAACCCTTGTTGGGTATTTGATACTGGTATAGATATATACATACAAATAAAAATGTTCTAACTTCTGAAATAAAAGAATAACATCTGAATAATTATGGAATATTTTTCATAGAATTTAACATTGCATAAAACGCTGCAATTGACATATTATCAACTAAATGGAAATCTAATCACCCCGATGAAATAAAACGAAAACTCTTCCAAGATATAGCTGTATCAGTACTACTGTATGGCTGCACCACCTGAATTTTAACAAAACACATAAAGAAGATGTTGTGTGCTGTTTTAAACAAATCCTGGAAGCAACACCTCATAAAATAGCAGCTACTTGGCCACTTACCTACCATCTCGCAAACCATCTAAGTAAGACGAACAAGAGATTCGAGGCATTGCTAGAGAAGCAGAGACGAACTCATAAGCTATGTTCTCCTGTGGACTCCCACACATGGACACACCAGTGTTGGCTGATGAACAGAAAGTTCAACAAGCAATTGCATTTGAGGACACATGCAAACGATCTCAGATGTAATTGCTAGTTGAATTTTCTGCCAGAAAGACCTAATCTTTCGGATTAACACGAGAGGAAACCCACAGACTACGATTACCAACACTGAATTCCGTGAACAACACAACTGAATTCCCACAATGGGGACAAGGATTTTAATACGAGAGGAAATCTATAGATTATGATTACCAACACTGAATTCCGTGAACAACACAACTGAATTCCCACAATGGGGACAAGGATTTTAATACGAGAGGAAATCTATAGATTATGATTACCAACACTGGATTCCGTGAACAACACAACTGAATTTCCACAATGGGGACAAGGATTTTAATACGAGAGGAAATCTATAGATTATGATTACCAACACTGGATTCCGTGAACAACACAACTGAATTCCCACAATGGGGACAAGGATTTTAATACGAGAGGAAATCTATAGATTATGATTACCAACACTGGATTCCGTGAACAACACAACTGAATTTCCACAATGGGGACAAGGATTTTAATACGAGAGGAAATCTATAGATTATGATTACCAACACTGGATTCCGTGAACAACACAACTGAATTCCCACAATGGGGACAAGGATTTTAATACGAGAGGAAATCTATAGATTATGATTACCAACACTGAATTCCGTGAACAACACAACTGAATTTCCACAATGGGGACAAGGATTTTAATACGAGAGGAAATCTATAGATAATGATTACCAACACTGGATTCCGTGAACAACACAACTGAATTTCCACAATGGGGACAAGGATTTTAATACGAGAGGAAATCTATAGATTATGATTACTAACACTGAATTCCGTGAACAACACAACTGAATTCCCACAATTGGGACAAGGATTTTAATACGAGAGGAAATCTATAGATTATGATTACCAACACTGGATTCCGTGAACAACACAACTGAATTCCCACAATGGGGACAAGGATTTTAATACGAGAGGAAATCTATAGATTATGATTACTAACACTGAATTCCGTGAACAACACAACTGAATTCCCACAATGGGGACAAGGATTTTAATACGAGAGGAAATCTATAGATTATGATTACCAACACTGGATTCCGTGAACAACACAACTGAATTTCCACAATGGGGACAAGGATTTTAATACGAGAGGAAATCTATAGATTATGATTACCAACACTGGATTCCGTGAACAACACAACTGAATTTCCACAATGGGGACAAGGATTTTAATACGAGAGGAAATCTATAGATTATGATTACCAACACTGGATTCCGTGAACAACAGGACAACAGGACTCCAACAATGGTGACAAGGATTTTAAATGGTTCTTGGCCCAGAACTGCAAAGTTATTGTATGTATTTACCAATCCCTCCACACGAGCAGGCACAAGGTCAATTTCTAAGCGGAGTTTAACAGGTTTGAATTCAAAGTTTTCTTTCTCCTAGATTAAAGAAATCAGTATCACTTACTATTTACCCATAGCTGAAAAGACAATAATTGGATTCCTACCGTTCCCAAGAGTATTAGTGCTAACTGTATATTCATTAGCTCTGTGTAGACACTGGATGCCATCTGGAGAACCTGCCAAGAGCAATGAATGATAGAGTCAGATGGCGAGAGAGAGAGTCAAAGGAATCTGTGGTATCACTGCAACATGATCATGATTATGATGATGATATTACCATGAGAGTCTGTAACATAATCTCTTGGAATCATAGGAGCTTTCATTATCCTGAAGTTAGAAGAGTTTGTATAAACCAATAAAGACATATACATCATCATCATCAAGTCGCACTGATAGCATGGATTTTCCTGATTCTCTCTCTCCATCCGTCCCTATCATCCATCACTCCCAACAGGTCTTACAAACTTGATTCTGTGTCTGCACAGAGCTGATGTAAATAAATTCAGTCAACACTAGCACATCCATGTGTAGGCATCCATAGAAGAACATTCGACTTTATTTCTCCAGTAATGTCCCACATACAGTCCATTTCAAAAAGCATGCAATCATCTTTTTGACAAGTATTTAAACTATTTTGGCTTGCATATAGGAGGAGGTTATAATAATTCTAGATCTTACCTGAAAGAAAAATTATTTATTCTGGAACATACCGAAAATAATAAATTCCCGAAAAAGAAAAAGTTGATTTCTAAGTATTAACATATAAACTAATTTCTTCAACATCACCTATCACCAGATTGTTTTTGCAATTTTTTTATCATTTGGATTGTCCAGATTTTTTTAAATCAATAAATAATAATCTTTTTTTTTCTTACATCACATAAACAAACATCATGTCATATGACTAATTCCTCACACTTTAAATTCAGTTGATTAGCCACTTTTTCTCCTTTTAACATCTGATAATTGTACGCCCAAATGGAATTTAATAATGGACTCAATGGGAACACACAAACACAAATTAAACATATATGTAAATACATTTGCATAGATATAAAATAAATGACATATTTACATCTATATTGACTAAATAATATATATATAAGTAAATAATATATTTACATTATATATACATATTTAATTTAAATGTTATTTAGTTTATACATATATAACTAAAAATAAATATTGACTTACTGACTATAGATAGACTAAATAATATATATATATATATATACGTACATACATAGATACATACATACATACAATTTTTTGCTGCTAATAATTGTAAATAAACAAAAACGAAAATTGAAAACTTTTTGATTTTAATGACAAAAAACAACAATTTACAATAGCTTTTTTTTTAAGTTTCTTCTTTTAAAGATTTATTTTCTTTGTTCTTTTGAGTTTTTTTTTTTAATAGCTTGATCAAAGTTTTTAATTGACTGAAGATGAAATTTATCAATGGACTAATGATATGGATGGTGACCGTTTGATGATATCCACATATGTTAATGGGGATGCTTGGTGATGATCAAGTGTTGATGTTATGTAATAGTGTTGATGAAAGTTATGAGGTATACACATCCACTGCATGGCAGTGTTTTAAACAAGTTCTGTTGATGGCAAACTGAGGAATATGATGAATTGAAAAGACCTGGACTTTGAATGCTGCAGCCAATGGTAAAAGAGGAAATGTTAAAAGTAGGAAGAAACCATTGTCTACAGAACTGGTACCAGGAAACTGGAAGAATTTGTGGAGTTTTAAAACAAGAACTAAAAACTGTTGTTTGTGGCTTGCTGGACATATTCATCTAACAGTTTATCAATATCATTTCCATCAGCTTCAGGATCAATTTCAACATTCTGAAATAAAAAAGGAAAAAAAGTTTTGAAAATCTGATCAAAGAAAAATAAACATTAATGTTAGAATTGTAATGAAAAATACAAGTATTAGAGATTATGACATCCAACAGTAAAAAGACATTTAGAATAATATTTTAAATACTTTGAAATAATCATAATAGAAATATCAATTGTAATGAGTCTCACACGGGTTGAACACTCTGGTGAAGGAATTTACAGCTGCCACTCGCATAATGCAATACTCTTCAAATGAATTGAGCACTCTAGTATCCAGTAAGGCAAAAAATGTAAACAACGAAAGCTACAACATAATGCCTTATAATTCCCGAGCTGACGTGGTTCACTTGCTGGCTGAGTAGTATGATACTAAGTCTAATGTAAAGTTGGGCAGGTTTCAATCCCAGCTTCAAGTGTCCTATGTGTCAAGCCACACTGAAGAGTTGTCATATAACGAAATAGTATCTGTGGATGACAATATATAATACACAGGCTACACACAGAGAATATGAATAAAATAGACACACACATTGATAAATAAATTTCATAAGATTATTAATCCTGACTGGTTTCATCATTTTGAGAATGATACACTTACAGAAGCCACAGGATTGGTGCTCATGTTTGTATCAGAGTTAAACATTGATTACTGGGATAGAGAGATGATAGCCAAATTGAGATAGATACATGTGGAGATAGATAGATAGATAGATATGAGCAAAATGAGATAAGCAGATAGCTATGAACAGACTCGGATATGCAGATAGATATGAACAGAGGGTGACATGCAGAGTGATGTGGATAGATAGATAAATATGAATAGACTGAGATATTGCAAGACTGAAGTGGCTATAAAAAATCAAGAGATAAATACAAAATGACTAAGATATAAATAAGATATGAATGAATTGATAGATGAAAAATAAACAAGACAACTACAAGGGAGGAAAAAATATGGGAAAATTCTTCATCAGATATTTGCATATTTTATTCTTTGTCATAACAAAAACAACAAGAATGCTCTCTATCTCTCTCTCACACACACACTTTTCTGTAAAATTGCATCAAATGAAAAATACACATAGCTACATAGATAAGATATTAACTTCCTCTTCTGACATCCACCATGGGATCATGCTTTTGCATGGATCCTGATAGAAAAACAAAGAGAAACAATCCCATAAGTTTAACACTATGGCCATGACACAAGTGGCATTCCTGTCCATTTTGAGACAGCAGTGGCAGCAGCAACAAACTGAAAAGGCCAATCTCACCTCTGTACCTCCTACCTCTTCTTCCTATCATCTATCACCACCACCACAACCACTAGGGAGTTGCCATTATTGATTTTGTTGGTTTTCTTCAACTTGTCAAAATGCTTGGCACTATGGACAACCAAAGAAACCGTTATTTGGCATTCCTGGCATGTTGTCTAAAGAGTAGGAAAGAGAGAAGGGAGAATCTAAAAGAAGAGAGAGAGAGAGAGAAAAAGAGAAGAGCAAAAAGAAAGAAAAGGAAAAAGAGACAAAGATGAGCTAACAAGTGTTTGACAGTGAGTGGTAGAGAGAAAAGAAAACAAAGAATGAATATCTCTCTCTCTCTCTAGTTCACATAGGCAAAAACTTTTCTAGCTGCCCCCTTTATGGTCCACAACTGCCTGTAAATCAGATGTTTTCATTTGTTCAGGTGTAACGCCAGGTCTCTTCTCTATTGATCTGACCCCCACAGAACAAACCCCAGGCCCCTTTTTGCCTCACTTTCCATCAATCCAAGGCCACTCTCTTCAAAACCGTGCCCCTCCCATTGGCTGAGAAAATAGAATTGCTTCTGTCCACTGTATCATTGGTTACAGCAAAAATTGATTACAAGTGTGTTACTGGTCGGGGGGGGGGCAATAGAAAGGTGAAATAGGGAGAAGGAGAAGAGACAAGGAGGTAATGAAAGAAAAAAGGAATAAAAGTGTGAAAAACAATGAAAAAAAAAAAAAAGAAGGTTGAGAAGTGACAGTGAATGAGTAGAGAAAGAGAAAGATAGAGAAATGGAAAGACAAAGTATGAATGAGTATGAAAAAAAAAGAAAAAATACAATATACAAGGTGTTTCAAAAGATTTGATATCATTTGAGGTGTAAATGGTGTTTCAAAAAATTCGATATCTTTTGAGATATACAGGCTATTTCAGAAAATATATTATTTTAAATGTGCAGGGTGTTTAAAAATTCAGTATGATTTAAGATGAATAGGGCCTTTCAGAAAAATTATATCCTTTGGTAATCAAATAACTCAACCAATTTTTATTCAAATGATCTCAAATTTTTACAACAAGTGTAGAAACGGCTCAAAATTCTGTTTAATGTTTAAAAGCCTTTTCATTTCTAGTGAATGGCATTTCTATAGTTGAAAATAAAAAACATTAGACATTGAATTTTTAGTTTAGAATAGCTATCTCTCTCTATATATATATATATATATATATCACACACACCAAAATTTATTAGGGGGTGTCCTCGTGGTGTAAAGGTTAAAGCGATGGACTGCGGAATTGTAGTAAGCAAGTTCAAACTCCAGTCGTGCTATTACGTTCACTTTCGGGCAAATACCCTTGGGAAAGGTATGAACCCCCCTATCCTCCCAGCTATGGGTTAAATAGTACCACTACTGTTCTTCTAGGAGAATGGCTTTGGCATTAAATAACCTACAAAGTTTGATATGCCATTAAACAAAGAAACCGAAAACCAAAATTTATTATAAGTTCCTCTTATTTGATTAAAAATGCAAGCAGCTAGGGCTGTAGAAAATACCAACTGCATATTCAAGATATCCCAACACAATGAGAATCCTAGATAAAACACTAAACTGCATTTGATGGTAAGGCTCAATTACTAGAGTACCCCTTCATTGCCATTACTCTAAGGTTCACTATAATCTGGAGTGGTGATACCCATTAGGGACCCATCTATGGATTAAATAGAACTATCTAATCATTTACTATACTTTAACTGTAAGAAAATAAATGAT
>OY757943.1:28130380-28155380 GCA_963585895.1 Sepioteuthis lessoniana
TCACATGATGAACATGAAACAGACAGTGAGTTTGGTTGGATTTATGGCATATCAACTCTTGTAGGTTATTTAAGACCAAATCCTCTTTATATGTATATATTAGATATATGATTTGTAAACACATTTTGTAGGTAAGATTTTTTTTCATTTAAATGGTTTCAAGTATTTCTACCACACACAAATAATTCTATTTACTATTAATCATTTGTTTGCATACATTTAAATGGATACACATATATGATTTGTAAGTGATTAGTTTGTTGGTAATTTTGTTTTTAAATGAGTTAGAACTAATTTGTTTGCACACTAGTGTTGGTATCATTTCTACACAGTTAAATGGCTTCAATTATTCCTATCTAACACTAATAATTCTATTCAATATCAATCATTTGTTTGCACACAGTGAAGTGGTCCCAGGTATTGCTATTTAACACTATCCCAGGTTGAGTCATACCAAAGACTCAAAAAATGCTACTTGATGCCACCTTGCTTAACACTCAGCATTATATGGTGGGGATCAAGGGTAAAATAGAGCAATACAAGGAATGGATTAGCATCCTCCCCTACACCTCAGTGTAGTAGCTATTGAAAAGAGAGCCTTCAGGTCACCCTCGACTAAGGTCACCAACAACTTTATTCTATTCAACACTATTCATTTATTTGCACAGAGTCAAATGGTTTCAAGTACTGCTATGTATCACTAACAATTCAATTAAACATCAGTTATTTGTATACACACAGTTAAATGATCAAACAGTTTTATTTCTAACAATTCAATTTAACATAAGTCATTTGTTTGTATACAGTAAAATGTCAAACAGTTCTACTTGACACATAGATAGGGCCCTATCAGGTGCTACCACTCTGGGTCAAAGTGGACCTGGGAGTAATGGCAATGAAGGGGTACTCCACATTCCCTAAAGCTCTAAGATTGGAGCCTCACCATCAGATGGTTTAATATCATATCCAGGACACTCATTGAAGAGGAGTCTGACCTCTCAGAAGAAATGCAGTCGATGTATTCTACAGCCCCAGCCAACTGGGCAAACAGACAGTTGGGATTAGTATGTTTGACTTTGAATATTTAATATGTAAATAGTTCTAATAAAGAAGGGTGGCAGGAGAGGGTCAGGGAGATCTGCACCGGCGGCACTACATCATGATGATGATAATGATGATGAAATAGCTCTATCATGGATATTTAGCACTGCTAAAGAAAAGACTACATGGCAAGTATAAGATTCCAAATTTAGATATTGATTTGCCAATAAATATATCACATAAATATATACACAAACTGTACATACAAATTCATATATCCATGAACGTATGTTTATATGTATGTATATTTCAATCAAAGTATGTTTATATGTATATCTGCATCTGTGAATGCTTAATAATTATACACAACATTAATGTATACACAAACTGTGCTTACACATTTACAAATGCATTATATATATATATATATATATATATATACACACACACACACACAAAAGAATTTTGGGAATCCCCGGGGCATAATCGTTAAAGAGCTGCACTGTGGCTTCGAAGTAAGCAAGTTCAAACTCCAGCCACACAATAAAATTCATTTTCAGATTAATACCCTTAAGTGAGGTATGAACCATCTTATCCCCTAGTCATGACTTAAATAGTATTATTGCTGCTGTTCTACAAGAATGGCTTTAGCATTAAATAACCCATGAAAGCTGATATGTCATTAAACAAAGAAACCAAATCAAACTATCTATGAATGTATATGTTTATATGTATCAGTATATTCATTTGTTAAAGTGAGTGTACACACACGCATATATATATATTTATATATATATACAAATGATCATGTGTGTTTGTGGAAAGTATATATATATATATATATATATATATATATATATATGAATAAATAAATAATGGTATCTGCATGCAGAAAGGTATGATATATATATATATATATATATATATATATGTATATATATATATATATATATATATACACACACACACACAAAATGGTGTGTTTGTAAAGGTATGATATATGCATAATCAAATCTGTGTATGGAAAGATATATATATATATATATATGTGTGTGTGTGTGTGTGTGTGTGTGTGTGTGTGTGATCCAACTTTCAAGAAACAAAGAAAAATAAAAGAAAGAGATAATGAAAAATGAAAAGAAAACATTCAATTTGCTGCTGTCCCAGTGTCAGATGATTTAAGATGTGCTGATGTATTAACATAACAAAATTTGAGACATTTGTCCGGCCACTGTATGTCACAAAATGCCAAGAAAACAGTCAAGGAATCACATTAAGGAAAATATCAAATTTTGCCAAGACTACAGTGTCAGTGAAAAATCCTTGTCACTTTAAACTAGGGAAACTTTCTTGAAAAAAATAAGTAAATAAAATAGAAATTGGAAAAAGTGGATGAAAAAGGCAAAGACAAAAGAATGGCAGATTTTGTCACCAACCAGTGTTACATGACACTTCACTTATGTTATTTCACACTCAAGAAAGAGAGAGAGAGAGAGATTTTGGGAAGGTAGGGGGGGTGAACTAAAGAATAGTTTCCTGATTCCGTCCATCAAAGGTATCCCTTTTCCCCCCTTCCTTTTTTCATTTTCTTTTTCACACTCTTCTGCATGTCTTTTTTCCCTCTTTTTTTCCATTCTACTCTACCCCTTCCCTCACCTGGCTTCTCTTCTTCTCTCCTACTCGTCTCTTTTCTTCTCCTCTTATTCTTTCCCAATACCCCATCACTACTTCCTTTCTCTCCTCCTCAATTCCCTATTCTTCTTCATCCTCTCTTTCACCCTCCAACTCATCCCTTTTCTTATTCCTTCTGCTTCCCTATCAATTTTATTTCATTTCTTCTTTTCCTTCTCTTTAGTCACAACTTATTTTTACTTTTCTCCACATCTTCCCTCATCTCCCCCCTTTTTCCCCTCCTTGTCGTCATGACAACTTTTCCTGTTTCTATTAGGAATATCAGTTAGAGCAAAGCGCCAAAATGGCCAAACGCAGACCCCCCCTCCTCCACATCTCCAACCTCATCCTCTCACTTTCTCTCTTGCTTCCTCCCCCTGCCACACACTTCCTGAAGCAATCGTGAGCCGAGCTTTATGCATTAGAAATGACACTGGAGACCTGCTTCTAAAACGTACGCTAAATGATAGAGTGCACAGGCGGCAGTGAATGGCAGCAGACACTGCACATTACTGCAATCATGTATCACTTCATTCCTCTTTTTCCGCTTTGCCTTTCAATGAGGGGGTGGGGGGCGCATGGCTACTGCCGGTACCTTTAGACTCTTTTGACTTCTACAGCCATTGCCTACAATCTTTCTTTTTCTTTACCAAGAAGCAAATTCTTACTCTGCCTAATTTTTTTTTTCTTCATTCCATCCTCCCACTTTTCTCTAACATCTTCCTTCTTATCTTTTTTTTTCTTTTGTCCACACCATCTTGTTATTTCCTGTTCTTTTCCATATTTTCCTTCCCTTTGTCTCCTTTCCATATATTTCTTTTGCTTTAATCTAATATAATCTCTATTTTATACAAATGCTCTTGCAAAAGGCATGAACCCATCTAGTTCTCCCTCCAGCTATTGATAAACAGTAGGACAGACTAGGTTTTTTAATTTTGGTTAGGCAACCAGTCTAGGAGAAGAAAAACTGAATTCAAACCAGCTGTACTCACTTAAAAATTGACCTTGTGTTACATCCTGCCTGTGATGGAGGGGTTGGGTATGTATATATTCCACTATTTTCTCTTTTTTTTTCATTACAGTTTCTTTCCTCTACCCTAAGTCATTCATCAATTTTACGATACTTTTCCATCTCTTATTCCTATTTTTGTCTTATTTTTTCTTCCTTCTCTTCATTCACACTTACACCTTTTTTCAATTCTTTCTTATTCCTTTCTATCTTTCAACTTCTATTTTTCACTCATTCTTTTTCCTTTCCTTCTTAATATTAATCCCACTCTTTTTTTTCTGGTATTACAAGAATCTTAATTTATCTAAAAATTCCTAGCATTAAGAAGGAATACTTGAAACCATACAACTCAGTTCAAATCATTTCTATTAGATAGGAATACTTGAAACCATGCAACTCGGTGCAAATTATTAGTATTAGATAGGAATACTTGAAACTATATAACTACACAGATTATTTTATTAGATAGTCATGATTATCATCAAACATTTACAATGAATCAAATTTCAGCATCAAATGACCCATGAGGAGTTGGTATGCCATAAAAAGATGATAGGTTGTTAAATAAGTAAACCTAAACCAAACCTAAATAATAGTAGTTGACAAATATTTGGCCACTGGTCACATAGAATATAAAAGTCTGGGGATGGGGGAGTTGACAAGGAAGAGTAATGGTTTGTTGAGAGTAAGGATGTGAGAAATGAAAGCAGAAGGGATTGGCTTATAGTAATTGTAGATAAAAGCAACCAAGTGGACAGTTGTACTAAAGGTTGGGATGGGGGAGGATTGATGCAGTGTGATGGTTAATGAGGCAGTTGTGGATTTTGGTATGAGAATCACAGGGTGATGAGAAGAAGAAAGTGAGAAGTTATTGGTGGTGGTGGTGGTGGTAGCAGGGGGGTGCAGAGTATTTTGGTTAGAGAATTGGAAGGAAAGAGAATAATAAAAGTGATGAGTAGGAGAATGAAGAAAAAAAAAATAGCAGATTAAGAAAGGGAGGAGGAGAAGAAGGAAGGAAGGAGTGATTAGGTTGGAAGGGAAGAGAAGGAAAGAGAATAAGAAAAGTGATGAGTAGGAGAATGAAGAAGAAGAAAAAAAGCCAGATGAGTAAAGGGAGAGAATAGAAAGAAAGGAAGAAAGAAAAAGCAAGAGAAAGTGATGTATGGAGTGTGATTATAATCATAACTATTTAATACAAATAATTTGCACAGTTATATAGTTTCAAGTATTCCTATCTAATACTAATAATTTATACACAATTATATGGTTTTAAGTAACTATTCCTATTTAATAATAATAATCATTCGCTTAAACACAGTTATATGATTTCAAGTATTCCTATCTATTACTAATAATTTTCAAACAAATAAGACACTAACAAGTAGTTTACTCCAGGTCAGAGTGGATCTGGGAGTAATGGTAACAAAAGGGGTAAATCTACACTGCTCAGAGCTTCAGAACTGAAATCTCACCACTAGATGCAGTTTAGTGTCAGACACAAGGGACCCTTTTTGAGGGGTTTTAACTCTCTACTGGGAATAAATTTGGCATATCTTAAGCCCAATTGAGAGAGCTAGCTATTATCTTCCACCATCTTTCTTTCCCTAGGTCAACCAGCTTCTCTTCACAAACATCAAAGTCCACTACAACTGTCCACTCATCAGTGATACTGTGATGATTGCCTACCCAGTCCACAAGCAATGTCAGCCATTTTCACACATTGAAAATACCAACATTGTAATGTCTATCATAATTATTAATCAGAAACTATTTACCTAAAGGTAACAAAAGACTGTTTTTTTGGTTAAATATCTAATTATTTTTCTTTAGTTTGTTGGTGTTTTATGGCATATCAACCTTTGTGAGTAATCTAACGCCAAATCCTGTTTGTGTTTGTGTGTGTGTGTGTGTGCATGTACGTGTGTGTGTGTATGTGTGCTTGGTTTGTAAATGAATAATGTGTAGAGATAACTTTATTTTTAAGCAAGACGTAAGAGCTCATTGTTTGCACACAGTTTCAGGTTTCAAGTATTGCTATTTAACATTAGTAATTCTATTTTTCAAGTATTCCTATCTAATACAAACAGTTTGTACACAGCTGCATGGTTTCAGATAACTAATTTTTATAATCCTTTGTAAATTGAACAGTTCTATTTCACCCATAGATTGGGGCCCTAACAAATACTACCAATCCGAGTCAAAGTGAACATGGGAGTAATGGCAGTGAATGAGTACTCCACATTCTGCTAAGCTCCAAGATTGGAGCCTCACTATCAAATGCAGTTTAGTGTCATACCCAGGACATATTTTTCTTTAATTATAATTTTGTTTATGACTGAATTATTTCAACAGTATGTCAACCTGTACGTATATAGGAGAACACATCCTTACTTCTTCACCAGTACCCTACAAGTCTTGTTCACCTTACTTGGATGGTTCATGTAATGAGAAGTGGTCATATAGCTGGTGAATGTAAGAATTATACTTCTACATAATATTTGGTACATTACCACAGATATTTTCTCAGTAGGACATTCTAAACAAGTACCTGACTTATTAATAGAATTCTACTGAAATAAAAGTTTATTTGTAATATTAGATGTATTCCAAAAGTATCAAGACTGAAGCTGTTTTTTTAATAAACAAAGAATGAAACTTCAAAATAGTTGCCTTGACTGTCAAACACACTTATTCCAGTAAGTTTTCCACTGATCAAAGCATCTCTAAAATTCCTTTTTTATATGGTGTTTCATTTATTTTATTCAAATTCCTCCACGTCCTCAGATTTTATTGTAATGAATTTTCAGTTTAGACAATAAGAAAAAATCACACAGAACTAGGATTGGTGAATATGAAAGCTGATGCACTTTCACAATCCTATGTTACGCCAAAAAGTATAAATCATAAGGTATTGAACATTGGCACCAGGTGGCTGTCTAGACTTCTAGATATCATCTCTATATTATATCTCTCTTTTAAGATTTTTTTAACATTACTTTTTGATTAGACATCATACTACCACAGAGCAATCACAGGTAACTCTTGGTATAGTTACTAACTAAGCAGAGCTTACATATGGCATAAGGCCAGAAATATGGTGTGCCCAGTGAGAATCAAACACTAACAAAATTCATGCATAGCTTAGAATTGGCATAAAACCGCAAGTATTTATTCACCTAACCTCTACACCATAGGTAGGATGCGACACAAGCAGAGCTTGAGACTAACAGTGCCCCATTGTCCCAGGGACACTATAATATTTGTTGGGACATTAAACCCCCTCATTATAGATACCCCATGGGACAGTTTTTTTTTAATTGAAATAAATATCATTGACAATTAAAGGATAAAAAAAAATTGTGGATTTTTACATCATTTTAGGTTTTTCCTTTTCTTTTTTTTTTAAACTGATCTTAATTTGTGAAAAGGTTTCCTTTTTAAAACAGGTTGACAGTACTGTACAAAGACTGGCGTCATTTTAGTCTGAAGCTAAATGACGAGAGGTAAAAAGAATAACTGTCTCAAAAACAATGAAATCCAAATGACATTTTATTTTTTCTTTGATACACAGAATTTAGGATAAGGAAAGATGATGACAACACAACTCCAACCTATACTTAATTTTTCTACTTTTTTTAAATAGAATTCTAGGACAAAATTTTCATTCATAGGTCTGTTTGGAGTTGTCTGTTTCCTTAGGACTCTTTAAAAGTTGATGCTACAAAAATAAGAGTGAATTTGGAACAATTATAAAACAATAACACTTATAAGTAAGTAAAGTTGGCAACCTTAGTTGAGGGTGACCCAAAAGCTCCCTTTTCAATAGCTACTACACTGGTGTTGGGGAGGGCGCTACTCCATTCCCTGGATTGCTCCACTTTACCCTTGATCTTCACCTTATAGTGCTGAGTACTAAGCAAGGTGGCATCAAGTACCATTTTTTGAGTCTTTGGTTTGACTCAACCCGGGATTGAACCCCAGTTTCCCGGACCATGGGTGAACACTCTACTCATTAGGCCAATGAGCTTGGAAAAATATTGTGAACTTTTTCACAAAGTTTACAGAATTAAAAAAAAAAAAAGAGTACAGAGACAATAACTTCAAGACTAAATAATTATTTATTTCCAAAATGTTTTCGTGGTATTTTTATTATGCTACTAACAAGTATAGATAATAACAAAAAACAACATTTTGATTTTGGAATAGTTTAAAATTATTTTGGGGAAAATTCCAAAACAGTGGAGGAAAAAGTCTGGAATCCATATATATATATATATATATATATATATATATATATATATATATTCATTTCCATTATAGAAAGTAAAGTTGACAAGGGTGCCCCGAAAGCTCCATTTTCAATAGCTATTACACTGAGGTGTAGGGGAGGGCACTACTCTATTCCCTAGATTGCTCCACTTTACTCTCAATACTTACCTGATAATGCTGAGTGTTAAGCAAGGCAGAATCAAGTACCATTTTTTGAGTCTTTGGTATGACTCAACCTGGGATTGAACCCCAATCTACCAGACTATTGGTGAACACTAAATTTCTTGTAATTTCAACAAAAATATATGAATGCTTTGTCTTTTAAACAAATATATACATTTTGCTCGGCAGGTATATTTTGAATTAAATAGTCGTACATTAAGCACTTTTTCTTTGGATATTCACAGTCATTATTTACTTGGTGTGTGTGTGTGTGTGTATATATATATATATATATATATATATATATATATATATATATATGAGAGAGAGAGGGGAGGAGAAAGAACAGGGTTTTTTTAATGGTGCTCTTATTATTCTACTAACAACTATATGACCCAGTTGGCTGGGGCTGTAGAATACACTGACTGCTTCTCTGCAGAGGGGTTAGACCTTCTCCAATGAGTGTCCTGGATATGACACTGAACAATCTGATGGTGAGGCTCCAATAATACTGGAGCTTTGGGGAATGTGGAGTACCCCTTCATTGCTACTGCTCCCAGATCCACTCTCGCCCAGAGTGGTAGCACCTGATAAGGTCCTATCTATGGGTTAAATAGAACTATTTGACATTTAAACTGTGTACTTATGCTAAATAGAACTGTTTGTTCATTTAACTGTGTGTAAACAAATGACTGATGTTTAATTGAATTATTAGTGATACATAGCAATACTTGAAAACATTAAACTGTGCCAACAAATAATAAAATAGAATTCTTCATATTAGATAGAAATAAATGAAACCATTTAACAATGAGAAAAAAATGAGCTCAAGCTCATTTAAAAATGTTATCTACAAAATGTGTTAAGAAATTATATATTTAATATGTATGTATGTAAGGATTTGGCATTGAATAACCTACAATGGTTGATATGCTATAAACTAAACCACCAAAGTAACAACTATAGGTGATAACACCAAAACAAGTTTTCAGGACAGTTAAAAGTGTTTTCCAAGACAGTGGTAAAAAAAAATTAGTCTGGAACCCTGGACTCAAGACAATATTTTAATAGAGTTTGAATTTAGACGTTTCCTTCTCCTAGACTGGTTGCCTAACCAAAGCTAAAGAACCCACTGCTCAACTTTTTTCTCGTAGCTAGGGGGGAGAACAAATGTATTCATGCTTTTCCAAAAGTCCAAAGTAAAATGAAAACAGACTCATCCAGGATTTGAACATGGATTTCCTATTTATACCCATTTCCTATTATGTTAACTGTCACATGTGGGTGCCTCCCAAACTATAAGCATAGGGCACTTATTAAGGATCAAACTCATTACTCAATTGGTCTGAAACTAGCTTGTTAATCATTACATTATGATGAGGTACCCAGGTAGTTCCGG
Organism: Sepioteuthis lessoniana; assembly: GCA_963585895.1. Classification (NCBI taxonomy): domain Eukaryota; kingdom Metazoa; phylum Mollusca; class Cephalopoda; order Myopsida; family Loliginidae; genus Sepioteuthis; species Sepioteuthis lessoniana. Next base: position 28,139,932 of record OY757943.1, read on the forward strand.
GTATATTCTCCTGATATTTTCCCTCTCTGAATAAGTGGCCTGTAGCAGATGATGCAGATGATGATCTTGTTAACATGTGTTATCACAGTCAGTTTTTTCTCTCAAAAAATACAAATGTGGTGGAGCTCATCAGTCAATAAACCTTTGCAGTTTTCCTTCTCTTATATGCTTTTGTTCACTTTTCCTTATGGCCTAGATCTATACCAGCCCCCAACCACATGCCTTTGTGAGGGCAGGTGGCACCATGATACACAGCCACTTACTTATCTCAGATTACAAAAAGTAATACAAAAGAAAAGAGAAGAGAAAAAATGTTAACTAGCCATGAAATAAAAAAAAAAGTAAATGAAAAAGAAGTCCCAGAAGATGAAAAAGAAAAAAATGCTATGAGAAATGAAAATCTGATTTTGAAGAGAGGAAAGAAAAACAAAAATGGTTAATCAGGTCTTTCTGTGTTTCTTTGGCTTTTCTGTTTCTGAATTCAAGACAGTTTAATCTCTCATCATTTCTTCCTTTTTCCAAATTTTCTTTCCCTAACACCCTGCCATCTTTCTCTTACTTCATTTATAGTTCTCCTCCCCTGCTTTAATACCATTACTCTTCTCATGATTCTTTTCTCTTCTCCTTCTACCTCTAAATGTTTGCTGTCTGAAATACATCTTTCACTATGCATATAAAACCTAAACAAGAGATTTTTACAAAGTTATTTGATACCAAGTATTCCTATCTAATACAAATATTTTGCTAATATATCTATTTGATTTATAGATACTATTTACCAACCCCTCCGCTCGGGCAGGATATGACACAAGGTCAATTTTTAAGCGAAGTTTAACAGGTTTGAATTTAGAGTTTTCCTTCTCCTAGACTAGTTGCCTCACCAAGGCTGAAGAACCTAGTCCGTCCTACTATTTATCCATAGCTGGAGGGAGAATAAGGAGGTCCATACCTTTCCCAAGGGTATTTGCCCGAAAGTGAACGTAATAGCGCGACTGGAGTACGAACTCGTGTACTACGATTCCGCAGTTAATCGCTTTAACCATTACACCATGAGGACACCCGATTTGATTTATAGATGGGACCCTAACATACTACCACTATGGATCAGAGTGGACCTGGAGATAATGACAATGAAGGAGTATGCCACACTTCCCAGAGCTCCAGAACTGGAGCCTATCAGCTTGGTGTCATACTAAATACACTCCCTTTTCTTATGGAGGGTTTTACCCCTCTTTAGGGGATACAGTTGACATATCTAAGTCCTGTCGACAGGTCAGGTTGGTTGTGTGGTTGGTTTCTTTGTTTAATCGCATATAAATCTTTGTGGGCTATTTAATGCAAAATCCATCCTTGTAGAAGAACAGCAGTGGTACTATTTAACCAGTAGCTAGAGACATAAGGAGGTTCAATGGTATTAGTCCAAAAGTGAATCTAATAGCATGGCTGGAGTTTCAACTTGCTTACTACAATGTTCAACACCTTAGCCACTACACCTCAGAAACTCTCTCTCCCCCCCCATACACACCAATGGGATGTTCTTTTATAATGGATTACATATGAACTGTGAGATATAAAATTAAATGTTCTACTTCTTATAAACACAAGCATGGAGAGATGATACCAAAGTATAATTAACAAAACAGAAAAAATCATTTCAACCAATGACAAGAACCTTTTTATTCTAAATCTTAAATCAAGCAAGAATTTCTGGCCAGCTGCTGACTAGAAAAGAGAGAGTGGAGGCAGAAGAGGCAAATAATGTAGAGAGGGAAGGGGTGAACAAGAGAAATAAAAGATGGATTGGGTTTTCAAACTGAACCCCACCCCTCATTCTTCTCTGCCAAGCTCCCATCCCTCAAGCAGCTTTTCAGCTCAGTTTTATATGCAAAAAGATTACAATCCTAGCAACCAATCTTTGTTCCTGAATGTAGATGGGGTCAGGATGGTCAAGTTGGGTGGGCTGGTTGCTTTTCTGATTAATATTTCATCAGCCGGTCCCTAATGGAAAAAAATGACTGTGGCCCAAAACATTTCAGATACTGAGATGGGGAGGGAGAGAAAGAAAGAGAGAAAAGACCAAAAGAAGAAAAAAAGACTGCTACATAACAATGACCTTTGAGAAATGTTTTGGCTAAATTTGGGAATCTTGCTACCAACTGAACAAATGGTGAGAAGGTAAGTGGTCAGTAGAGAAGTGGTAGGGAGCTATGGGGAGTATTGCCAGGAACCAGAGCAGGGTGGTGATGGATGTTGTTAAGTGAAACACTGAAGACACATGCCCTTATAGGAAGGGGGGCAGCCAATACAATCACTCAGCATCCATAGCAAGGTAACCCCACCTTCTAGAGATACCAACCCAGCTAGGAAGCTCCCACCCTTCACAAAAATCATCACCTGGGTAATTCTATTATGTCTCCCAGTTAAACAGTCTGGCTGAATTTTCTTCATTCAATGTGGGTTCATAAATTACCAATTAAACAGTTAATTATGAAGTTCTGTCTGCACCAATTCAAACGATGCCATGTTACTCCCTACTCTGCCCCTTCACCCCCCCCCCACAATCATCCTACTGCCCTTGACTCCTTCCAATTTGGACTTTTACAGCCTCCACCAACACAGACATAAATCATCCTACAGTGTTCACTTAGAATCCTTTTGCCTATATGTTACTTAGCACTAATTGAATACAAGCTCTTTACAGAAAGGACATGTCAAATATTTATTCAAATCTTTCCTCTTTTGTTCTTAGGATAGAACATCTACAATATGTCTGATATATAAAAGCTATTTTCCATCTGTTCATGTATCTGTAAGTAATGTAATTTTAAAAAAAAGCTACCAGATTGCTTTTTAGTTCTTTATGAGATAATAGATGTATACTTACAAACACCTCCGCCACAGGCATGATACAACACAAAGACAATTTTAAGCTGACTAAAGCTGGTTTGAATTTGTAGCTTTCCTTCTCCTAAACTGGTTGCCTAACCAAGACTAGAGAACTCATCTGTCCTACTATTTACCCATAGCTGGAGGAGAAGATATGGATTCATAAATTTCCTAAGGTCATTAGCATAAAGTGAAATACAAACAGCTTTGTTCAGGATTTGAATTAAGATCACCAATTCTATTTCTGATGATCATACTTACTAAATATTTTAGAAGGAATATGTTTTTATTTATTAGCCTAGAGATCAGGACTTGGATTGCTGCTGGTTATTTTGGTTTGGTTTCTTTGTTTAATGGCATATTAACTTTTGTGGGTTAGCTATCCTTGTAAGTAAGTATTTTGTGCATAAGCTATCCTTGTAAGTAAAGTTGGCAACCACAGTCAAGTGCGACCTTTTTTAATAATTACTATAGCGAGGTGTAGGGGAGCGAACGTTACTCCATTCCCTATATTGCTCCACTTTACCCTTGATACCTTATAATGATGAGTGTTAAGCAAGGCGGCATCAAGTACCATTTTTTGAGTGTTTGGTATGACTTGACCAGGGATTGAACTCCCGGACTATTGGCGAATATTCTAACCATTATGCCAACGGCCCAGTTGTAGCTATCCTCGTAGAAGAAGATTATTAGTACTATTTAACCCGTAGCTGGGAGGATAAAGGGGTTCATACATTTCCAAAGGGTATTAGTCCAAAAGTGAACATAATAGTACAACTAGAGTTTGAATTCACTAACTACAATGTTGCAGTCCTGCATGTTAACCACTATGCCACAGAGACTCCTTCACTCCCCACTATGTCTCACAGGAACTCCTCCAGCTGTTTAATTTACAATCTTTGCTTTCCATCAAACAATTTATACTAAAAAGTCATAAACAGTAATTGTTATTATAAAAGATAAATCAAAATAAACAAATGAGGTACCTGTAGTGTAATGGTTACTATCACAAAAAATGGACACAGTGATTCAAGTTCAAATCCTGAATGAGGTTATTTGCATTTCCTATAATAATAACCTTGAGAAAAGTATGTGTTGTAACTTAACAAAAAGTTACTGAATGAGAAATAACAAAAATGGAGGATGGAAATCTTTATAACATTAACAAAATACAATACTCATCATGGAGAAGGTAACTCACTGCTCGTGGGTAACTACTTAGTCACCATTGGGACGTACCCATTAATGTTCATAGGTACGGTATATAACAGCATGAATTCAGCTATTCTCGCTCAAGGTATGGGTAAATAGTTGGGTAGACTGATCTCTTTCACCTTGGTATAGAAACCAGTCTCCGAGAAGAAAAACTTTGAATTTAAACCTGATAGATTATGCTTAAAAAACTGACTTTGTGTTACATCTTGCCAATGCAGAGGTAAATATATATAAAAGATAAATCCATCAAACAGAAAAGAGATTTAAAAATTGCTTTTTTATATCATAAAGTTAATAATACATTTGGTGAAAAAATTCAGCTTTAGAGAGAAATGTTTTTAAGTAAATGAGTAAGACTTAAAGATATTTATCATTTAAAACTTTAAAATCATCACCCTCCCAGATTTGTTAGTCCTAACTATGCAACAATCTTTGGGTTTGGTTTATTGTTTAATGGTATATCATCTCCCCTTAAGTTATTTAATGCCAAAACATGATTCATTGGTAAATGTTTGATTATAATCATAAGGTTTGGTTTGGTTTGATTTATTTGTTTAATGGCATATCAACTCCTTAAGGGTTATTTAATGCCAAAATTTGATTCCTTTGCAAATGTTTGATAATAATCTTGACTATATTTAGTTGGGTTTATTTGTTTAATGGCATATCAACTCCTTATTAGTTAATGCTAAAATCTAATTCATTTGAAAAGGTTTGATTGTAATCAAAACTATTTATATTTTCAATGTTTTATTGAAATATTTTTTAATTGCCCTTTTTTATCTATAATAATGCACTCAGTTATATAGTTTCAAGTATTCTTATCTAGTACTAATAAATCAAGTAATTATATGGTTTTCAGTAACTATTTCTATTTGATAATTTGTTTACACAGTTATATGGTATCAAGTATTCCTATCCAATACAAATATTTTTCAAACAGATCTATCTAACACATAAATGGAACCCTAATATGGACCTGGGAATAACAGTAATGAAGGGGTACTCTACTCTTCCTAGGGCTCCAGAACTGGAGCTTCATCATCAGATGTGTTTAGTATCATAGCCAGGATAATTCTATATTGGGTATGTACAAAAAACAAACACTCATTTCCCCAGCAATGAACAGAAGTTTTTCTTTATTTTGAATTTAATATTAATAAGAGAAGAAAAATTCTAATTGATATAAAGTAGAAACTTCAATCAAAATTGCTATAAAAAAAATTAAATACCATAGGATGATACTGTTGTGGTATCATTCCTATTTTTGATACATAATGAACTCTTCCAATAAAGATATAACATTTGAAATCCACTCTGAAAGTTTGGTAGCAAAGCTACACTGGCAACATTGTATTACTTGTTTTACTGTAACATATAACCATTATTCTTCTCTCTTAATACATGTATTTATTTTATGCCCTTTTCCGATGACATAACAGATACTCTTCTCAAAAAGAAATCAAAAGTGTATCAAAGAGTAATTTTTTATGATTATCCATGGTCACTGAATGAAAAAAGACCTTTATAATAAACTGCTTCAGTCATAGAGTGGGACAACTAAGGCGCCTCTGGTGGTGTAATGGTTAGCAAGCTCGACTAGCAAACCTACACGAGTGAGTTCGAGTCTCATTGGGTGCCCCTTTCATATGGCCTTGTGCCACATCTAAGCAAAAGGCTTAGTAAATTTCCATAGAGTGGGACAACTCATGGAGTTTTCTTGGCCAAGAATAGCCTGGTGGAGACTCATCCCTCTCCAGGTTCCATTTGAATTCAGAGTTTTAGCTTCTCCTCAACCAGTTACCATCTGAAGGTTAAAGAACCCAGTTGGATTCATGCTTTTCCTAAGGATACTAGCACTATGTGAAATGCAAACTGCCTTGTTCAGGATTTGAACTCAGGTAGCTGAGTCTACTATCTACAATGGTTCCTGTTACATCATGAGCACCTCCATCATGGAATATAGAAGCTAATTATTATCCTTCTTACAATTATAAATAGATACCAGTTAAGATTTTTTATGAGGGATTTTCAAACTAAACCATATTCTTCTGCATTTTATGTTGAAAGATGAAAGTTTGATTTCAATTCTAAAGCTGTCAAATACTTTATGAAAATAGGAGTCATTTCTTTTATGTTTATTTTGCATGTACTTTTTCACAATACAAATAAGTACAACTAGTGATGCACCATTGTGCTATGGCACATAGTTGGAGAACCACTACTCCAAAGTATGTTACAATATAAAGACTCCTCCATATATCTACTGTAGAAAAGTCATAATACAAACTCATATAGATATGTAAATATATAAGTATATAATGTATAAACTGGTGAGCAGTACATGCGCACGCACACAATATATATATATATATATATATATATATAGATAGATAGATAGATAGATAGATAGAGAGAGAGAGAGTTGCACTTGAACATGTACATACACATAAATCTACACTCATAATATAAACATGTAAATATATAAGTATATGATGTACAAACAGTTGAGCAATACGCACACACGAGGGAGAAAGAGTTGCACTTGAACACATACACACACACACACACACACACACATTTGTATACATAAAATATTTGCAGGTTAGTGATTACTAGTGTGTACTTCACTGCTTCCAGTCCTACACCTGTTTTATATTTTATACCTTGATTCAAATATATATATATATATATATATATATATATATATATATATATTTTACACACCTGCACAGGTACATAAATGCATATTTCCTTTTTGTTTTGATGGTGGGGTAAAAATATACACTTTCATTCCCACCTGACAAAATTTTTGTTGCCACAATTTTTCACAGCTTTGGATTCATTTCTCACTTTCTGAATATAAACCCGCCTTTCTCATACTAGCAACTGATTACCCTAACACCAAAACCTGTTGCTGGAGGGTGAAAGGGAGAAAATAATAAAAATAATCTAGCACCAAAAATCATTTAGGGGGAGAAAAAAAAAGAATCTTTTGTTTTGCACATCATTTTTTCTTTCTTTCTTTTTTATTTATTTTTTTTTTTTTCCTCTTCTGTTATTTCTTCAATTTTCTGTTTCTTTGCAGATAACAGATAGATGAAGTATTCTCTTTTGCTTTTTGGAAAAAATTCCTGATAGTTGCCCTCAAGAAGCAAACTAACACTGACAAAGACAGTAGAGCAACAAGAAATGAAAGAAGGAAAAAAAAAGAAGTCATAAAAAGAAAGAAAGAAAGGAAAAAAGGAATTGAAAAGAAGGAAAGGAATGATTTTTTTTTCTTTTGTGGTCTTTTTGAGTGTCAGTCTCTGACTGTTGCATGAAGGTGCCACAAACAGCATCATGTTCAAAGGCTTGGCTGTGATTTTCTGCAGATTTCCTTCAAAAAATAAAACATTTCCATGGAGAGAAAGTGATGTGGTGATAAGAACAATATACAGGAGAGATACAAAAGTACAACAAAAAAATCTACAGGACACACCTATATGTATATACACACAGGTGGGGGGGTGACACCTATACACGAACACTTGGACGCACATAAAAGAATCGGCTAAAAGCAGAAACAATAAGATACCGACATAAAAGAGAAAAAAGAAAGGAAAGAATACAAAAGAACAAGAAAAAAGTGTGAAAATAATTCCACACTCTCTCTGGGGGAATAGTCGTACCTGGGGAAAAAAATTTTCTGCCATGGGACCTTGATTCTAGTATTGCACCTTTCTTCTCGCATCTGAGCTCAAAAAACTGATTTTGCCTTTCAAATTCCTGTTTACTCAAACATTCACAAAATGGTGAAAATCTTCATAGACTTTTTCTGATTCTTTCAAGGTTTAATTTCCCAGATTTTTTAATAAAAAATAAAATTAAAACTTATTTCAATACTTTTTTTAAGATATTGATTAAATACTCAGATTTTTTTAAATAAAATTTTGAAAATTATAGGGAAAAACAAATACTAATACAAAGATTCAATAATATACTGACAAAAGTAAATTTACAAAAATTCTGAATATGCATTCTGATTAGCTCAAGATTAAACTTAGTGGTAATCTAGCTGGATTAATGTAAATCACATATATAGATCAATATTCGCACAGGTTACAAAATAAGGGGTGTATCAATGGTATTTAGACTACCATATTAATAAACTGTATATCCTCTTGAAGTCCACCCTGTCAGTGGGGCTTAATATACACTGACTGTATACCCCGCAAGGGGGTGTCTTGGATATGATATTGATGGAGAAGCTCCTAGGTTCACTCTTACCCATAGTGGTAGTACCTGTTAGGATTCCATTTATGGATAAAAAAATTAGCTTAAAATATATTTGTATTTGATAGGACCATGTGCAAACAAAAAACAAACTTAATCAGCTACAAAAAACTGTTAATATGAATGTGCAATGAACACAACTCCTTAAATTCATATATATATATATATATATATATATATATATATATATATATATGTACACATACACAAGTTTAAGGAGTAGCGTCCATTGCACATTCATATTACCAATTTTTTGTGTAGCTGTTTAAGGTTGTGTGTGTGTGTGTGTGTGTGTGTGTGTAGCAGTTTAAGGTTGTTTGTGTGAGTTTGTGTGTATATATATATATATATATACACACACACACACATTCATACTCCTTAAACTCATAAATACATAAAAAAAAAACCTAGACGAGGACAGCAGATAAATCTTTCACTTTTTACACTAGACAAGTGGATATGTCATTAAAATCAATCAATCAATTTGGGCATTAAGACAGTTTTGTACTTTCTCATTCATACAATATAGCCAAAGACTTTCAAAATTTTATCAGAATATCTATTACACATAAGCACCCATGTCAATTTTATTTTCCATCTGTGTATACAGATACATCTATATAAGTAAAAGTTGGCAACCTGAAGGCTTCCTTTTCAATAGCTACTACACTGAGGTGTAGGGGAGAGCACCACTCCTTTCCCAGGATTGCTCCACTTTATCCTTGATCCTCATCTTATAATGCTGGCATCAAGTACAATTTTTTCAGTCTTTGCTATGACTCGAGCGGAGATTGAACCTCAGTCTCTCAGGCCATTGACGAACACTACTCATTAGGCCAATGATCCAGTACGTCTACATAACTAACATTAAATGACAACAAATATAAGAAACAATTTCTAGGGGAGCATAAAACATAAGAAACAGTAACATGACTATATTCAGCAAAGACTTTCTACAAGTTATCATGTAAAAAATAGAACTAATCCTTAAAATATCTTGGGAAAACCAATTGTAAACTTGGAGAGGGATTGGCTATAGCAGGTAATTCCTGCCAAAGACACACTACACAAGTAGCACCCTTATGACTAAATCAAGTTATAAGACCAGCAAGAGGGAGAGTGTGTGTGTGCGTGTGTGTGTGCATATATAGAGAAGGAAGTTACTTACCAAGTAACAGAAACTCACCAGAAAGTGAGCGGATAGAAAATGCTCCTTTAGCCATTCTCATTTCCACCAAGCAGTTTAACTCCAAGCTTGTTTTGGAGTCATCAGGAGAGAATGTGCACCGTTCTGGGGCCTTCCTCTATACGGTTTTATTTGCACATCGGCTCTCCTCACTGACATGAGGCCCCATTATAGTATCATATTAAATTAACGTCTGACAGCGAAATGTGTGTGTGTGTGTATATATATATATATATATATATATATATATATATATATATATATATGCACATGCACACACATATGCATACATGTATATATCTTCAACTCAATTATCTAACATTTCTTGTAGTCTTTTTTCTATAAATTCCTCTAGTTCTAGGTCCTTCAATTCTTTACTATATGCCCGATCTGTTGCCAAGACTATAGAATACATTTTAACTACAAAAAATAATCTAATCATTGTCTTTCATCACTCAAACCATCTAAGTAAGATGAACAAGATCTGCTGGGTACTGTTGATGAAGTAAGGACAAACTCAAAAGTGATATTTTCTCATGGACTCCAACACATGGACATACCAGTATTGGGAGACTAACAAAAACTGATATTTAATAGCTCTGTGCAGATACATGATGATATCTAGTGGACCTACCAAGAATGAAAGATGATAGAAATGGATGGTAAGGGACTGGTTGGTTGTTTGGGTTTTATGGCATATCAACTGTTGAAGGTTATTTAATGCCAAATCCATTTTTATGCAAATAATCATTTCTATTTCAAACAATTCAGTTTAGCATGAATACATAGATTAATTGTAAAAAACATTCCTATTTCAAGCTATTCAGTTTAGTCAAACAGTTCTAATTCAGATAATTCAGTTTAATATAGGTACAGATTTTGTTTACACACAGTTAAATGTCAAAACAGTTCTATAGTAAACAATTCAGTTTAGAATGAATACAGTTTAAATGTCAAAAACAGTTCCATTTCAAACAATTCAGCTTAGCAGATGTAAGTTGCGACCGTAGTCGAGGGCGACCAGAAGGATCCCTTTTCAATAGCTACTACACCGAAGTATAGGGAAGGGCGCTACTCCTTTCCCTGGATTTCTCCACTTTATCCTTGATACATACCTTATATTGCTGAGTGTTAAGCAAGGTGGTATCAAGTATCATTTTTAAAGTCTTTGGTATGATGCGACCTAGGATTGAACCCAGGTCTCCTGGACCATTGGCTAACACTCTACCCACTTGGCCAATGAGCCAGTGAATTTAGCATAAGTACACTGTTTAAATGTAAGTACACAGTTCAATTCAGTTTAGCATTTGTATGCAGTTTAGTTCTATTTAATCCACAGACAGGGCCCTATTAGGTGTTATCACTCTAGACCAGAGTGGACCTGTGAGCGTTCACAATGAAGGGGTGCTCTGCATTCCCCAAAGCTCCAGCATTACTGGAACCTCACTATTAGATTGCTTAGTGTCATATACAGGACACTCATGGGAGAGGTGTCTTACCCTTCAGTAGAGAAGCAGTCAGTGTATTCTACAGCCCCAGCCAATTGGGCAATATGGTATGGGAGAGTCAATAGAATCCATACTGTTGGGACCCAGAATAGGTGCACTGGATCAAGAGAACATTTGCTAGAAAGAATGTGTTTCTAAGTTCTGTAATAACCATTACATATTTTCTTTACTAAACTGCCTATTTTGATGGTTTGGATTGATTTAATGGCTTATCAAACCCTTATAATTATTGAAATAAAAGCTATGTTATAATCGTGGCAATCTTTTTTTTTTTTGTCCAACTCCCTCCGTCTTCTCTTAACTATGCTCCCTTCTAAAACCTCCCCTTCCTAACCCTGTCAAATCTTTATTATCTTCATCCTTTTCGAAAATAATACATCAGCTTTTTATAATAACATAACATCGCAATCATTTTTTTAAAATTACTTTTCTATTTATTTATAATAATTGGCCTAATGAGTAGAGTGTTTGCCAATGGTCTGGGAGACCAGGGTTCAATCCCAGGTGGCGTCATACCAAAGACTCAAAAAATGGTACTTGATGCCGCCTTGCTTAGCACTCAGCACTATAAGGTTAGGATCAAGGGTAAAGTGGAGCAATCCAGGGAATGGAGTAGCACCCTTCACGACATCCTGGTGTAGTAGCTATTGAAAAGGGAGCCTTCAGGTCACTCTCGACTAAGGTCGCCAACTTTACTTACTTTTAGAATGGAACTAATTATTTCTATTTGATAACAATTTCTTTACACACATTTACATGATTTCAAGTAACTAATAATAATAATAATCTTTTGTAAACAATTATAGCTTCAAGAGACTATCCTAGATACAAATAATTTGCACACAGTTAAATGATTTCAAGTAACTAATAATAATCCTTACCAAGCAATTATAGCTTCAATTAACTATTTTTAATGCAAATGATTTGCTGTTATATGGCATCAAGTATTCCTATATAAATAGTTTTCAAACAGATCTATTTGACCCATAGATGGATCCAAACAGGTACCAGTACTCCAGGTCAGAGTGGAACTGGGAGTAATAACAATGAAGAGGTGACTCCATACTTCCCAAAGTTCTAGTAGTGTAGCCTCACTACCAGATGCAGTTTATTGTCATACACAGGACATTCAAATTTTGAGCATTTCATGATATATATTTAGTATTATACACGAGTAAATAGATTAATTAACTTTTGTATAATTCTCTCACAACATAGACAGGAGATACAAAGGGCTTAGCAATGTTCTTTTTCCCCTTTCCATCTCTGAAATACTTCAACATTAAAAAACAAAATCAGAGTTTCTGCTTTGTTACTTCTTAATGCTTTACCTATCCTTGTTTTTATCTTGCTTTTTATTTTTTTGTCATTTTCTCTCTTAAATTTTCAGACAACACCAAGAACAAAATTAAAGACAAAAAAAAAGTGGGTACTTATCTTTAATCTTATTCTCAGTGAAAAATATGCAAATGTTTTAATTTGTTGATTAAGTGGATAGATAATATCTTCTCTCTCCAGAATGAGCCAAAAGATGATAATGGCAAAATTAGTTTTGTATTATTTTCGAAAAGGATGAAGATAATAAAAATTTGACAGGGTTAGGAAGGGGAGGTTCTAGAAGGGAGCATGGTTAAGAGAAGACAGAGGGAGTTGGAGGAAAAAAAAATTGCCATGACTAAAACATAGCTTTTATTTCAAATTGTGATACGTATTTTTTTTTTTTTTGGTCATAGTTTTAAAGCCCAAAGAAAATGTTAATTTATCACAATCATATTATAGATTTCTTTGTTTGTTTTTTCTTTTACAAAGACAGATTGACAGATAGAGAAGAACATAATGAAATCAGTCTGAGGTAAATGTAGATAAATCTTAGAAAGCTGAAATAGATTTCAACTGAGAGATTTTGGTTAGTACTTAGATTATATGTTATTGACACAATTACCTTCTTTTTCTTTTTGGAGAAATTTTTTACAATATCTATTAGTAATGGTTTTATAAAAACTTAGAAAGTAACAATGAAAACACAAAGAACACAACATAAGAGATTTCAAATAAAAACTATCGATATTCGGTGATTTGGAAAATAATGTCAGATTTTAGAAGAAACTTTTATTCCTGAATTAATAAACTTTAATAAGTCAAAATATGATCTATGAACACCTATGTATTTCTTTCATCAATTATCTAATTCTCCTTTGGAATGGAATGTTCTTTGGTGTAAGAAAAGTGTCCAGATGCTTGAAAAAAAATGGTAGTTCATGAGTGAGAGATGAGGAGAATGTGGTGTATGTGGTAAAGTCTCATATCCCTAGTCAGGAAATTTCTGAAGAGTCATCCTGGCAACATGTGGTCAAGCAATGTCACAAAACAAAATTATAATCTAGTTTGAACTCGTGCAAAAATAAGTAAATGGATCAATTCTTTTTTCATTAGAAATCTTCATGTTATATTCTCATATGCCGTATCATAATGACACAATAATAAAGACAGACGCAGGAAGACTTCTTTAACAAATATGTACCTCTCACTTTATTGTAAGGGTTTGAAAAGGGTTACTCAATGTTTGCTTGTGAGAGGGAGTTGGAGACCGAACATAACTGCAATACATTGACCCCCCCACTCTTATGGTCATCAGCGTTGTCTTTCTCGTTCTCCAGGGCTGCTCAACCGGAGGCCCAGCGGCCCAGCTTTCTGCTGGATGATGGCTTTCTTTACTGCATCTTATCAGCAACTTCTCTGGTCCCCAAACTCCATCGGGGTTCCCGAGGGCCCTTTCGGCCAGGTGTGGCTTTCCTTACCACATCTCGTCTATAACTTCAACGCCCACTCAGTCGCCTACTCGATCTTTGAAATCGCTTGTTTGATCGTCATCAAGCGGAAATAACTGTGATGCAGTTCACAGGTCACTCTCTTCCAGTGCATCAGTCTATGAGTGTGTCACTTCCTTCCGGTGCATCACCTTGGAATGGCATTTTTAGCCGGGTCGAAGGCCAAAATACAACATTCATCTAACGATCAAAATCAAATACAGAAAGAAATAATAGAAAGGGACAAAAAAGACACTTTGGGCACAAAGAGTGTCAGTATTTTTATACAACTGCCTAATGAGTAGAGTGTTTGCCAATGGTCTGGAAGACTGGGGTTCAATCCCAGGTCGAATCATACCAAAGACTCAAAAAAACGGTACTTGAAGCTGCCTTGCTTAAGACTCAGCATTATAAGGTAAGGATCAACTCGATGTAGTAGCTATTGAAAAGGGAGCCTTTGGGTCACCTTTGACTAAGGTCGCCAGCTTTACTTTAGTAGAATTATATGTTAGAAGTTATGACCATATTTTCCCAAAAAGTTATATATATATATATATATATATATATATATATATATATATATATGAATACATACATATTTACATACATATGTACATAAATGAATAAAAAAGATATATATATATATATATATATATATATATATATATACACACACACACACACACACATATATATGCACATGAAAAAAAAATATATATTAGTTGAATCATAAATAATATCCATTTTAATAAAATATAATTTATTTCAAAAAATTTGAGAATTGATTAATTTTGATCAAAAGTATATTGACTTTGATTCACCTTCTGCCATTTTACAGATCACATGTTCATTTCTCTTAAGCAAATTTCACTTTGTTTCAAGTTCAAGCAGTCTTCTATAAGCATTTTTACTTAATAATTTCCAGAAAATCATTTGCATTTTGTAGAAAACAAAAGCAATGGAAATCACTTGGTGCAAGGTCTGGTAAATATGGTGGATGGACAACAGACTAGACTAAATTCAATATTTCTTCTTGGATGATTCTTGTTAAACATGATCTTATGTTATTATGGAGAACCACAACGTTTCTTCTTATGTCACATGCAGAGTATCTTCTAAGGAAATTTTCATGCACACATTGCAGCTGTTGAAAATATCAATATGCTTTGAGTGTATAATTGCAGTTTAAAAATTCAAAATGAATAATACTCAGGTGATACCACAATACACACACCACAACTTTCTTCCATGAACGTCAAACTTTGGAGTAAGCTGTGAAGATTCATCCTCATCAATCCATAGCCTTTCATATTGAACATTGTCATAAAAAGACTCATTTTTTGTCACCTGTAATGATATTCTTGAAAAATGGATCACTTCTCTGCTTTGAAAGAAGATTTGTTGATATAAATATGCAATTTTCCTTATTCTTCTCACTAAGAGTATAAGTGAGCTTGCTAACTTTTTGTATCTTTTTCCAGTGACAGCAGATTGTGGATTGGGATGTGTTGAGGTCAAGTACTACTTTTGTGTGGATTACATTCCATCAATTCTCTTAAAGCATCTTGATCA
>OY757943.1:28160380-28180380 GCA_963585895.1 Sepioteuthis lessoniana
GAAACTAAGAAAGAAAAATTGAAAAAAAAAATTGAAGAAAAACTAAGAGGAAAAAAGATGAAGAAAATAAAAAGAATTAAATAGAAAATAATTATAAAAGAAAAAGTTGAAAACTGAGAGAAAAATGAAATTGAAAAAGAAAACTGAAGGAAAATGAAAAGATGATAATCAAGAAAGAAAAAAGAAATAGAAAATGAAGAAAAAAAATTTGAAAAATTAAATAAAAAAATTAAACCAGAAAAAAAAAAAACTGAAGAAAAAGTAAGAAGAATGAAAGGAGGAAAAAAGAATTTTGAAAAATGAAAATTTGAAGAATGAAGACAAAGAGAGAAAAGAAAAAGAAAACGAGAACTTGTATAAAACAAATTCATCCACTCACCTTATTCGTTCTTCTAAGCAACTGAACAACAAGTTTTCGAAGAGATGTCACTTTCACCTTGTAATTATCAGCTTCTTCCATTTTGACAGCAGCTTCTGTTTGGAATTTGCCAACCAACTTTATATAATGGGAAGCAGAAAAATTTAAATAATCATTAATTCAGAAAAAAAAACATTCAAAAGAGATGCACCATAATTATTTGCTTATAACAAACACTAATAACTTTGGACTACAAAATTTTTTAAAAATCAAAAAAAAAATCTGATAATACACACCAACTTTTTAGAATTTCTAGTAGCTAAATTTAGCATTTAATCAACTTTTTATCAGTTCATACTGATAACAAATAAGAATTTACATCATTCACATTTTGTTTTAAAACACAAAATTTACAGTTTTTACAGCAAACATACAAAAATGTTCATACAAAAATACAACATGCTTACAGTGAAAATAAGCTTCTATTCGAAGACATAAAATCATAAATAAATACACTTTTAAATGGATATTTCTCTATAACAGCATAAAACAATAGTTTGAACTATATATATATATATATATATATATATATATATATATATATAACAATGATAAATAAATATATATTAGATATAGATATTTAAATCATGGAATTTAGACTGTAACCCCTGGGTTTCATGGAGTCTTTTGTAAAACAACTATCATCAGGCAGTTAAGAAAATGAAAAAAAAAAAACAGATATTGAGCACTCTCCATATTATATTGCACTTGGTTCGACACAAACCCACAAAGTGATTTAGTGACAACCAACACTGTTATTATATATATATATATATAACTTAATTTCAGTTATCTGTCATGAGGCCAGAAAAAAAAATCAATTACAGTTCTCATGTATAATATACAACCCTAGCTTTTAGGCTGAAAAATCTTTTTAAAAAGTAGTGTCTTATACACAAACAATTAAGGTAAATATTTATATAGAAGAGACAGAGAGAATTTGCATTGGGAAAATTATTGAGAGAATATTTTGCAATTGATAAATATAAATTTCTTTTTAAGACTGTGAGTAGATTTCTAACTGCACCGAGTTTACAAGGAAATAATTAATAAAAAAAAAAATACAGTACTAAATTAATCATTGATTCAGTCAGTATTATTTGAATCAATATTTTTAGGACACACAGGTATATATTTATAATTGAATCAATTTTATCTATTTAGCCACACAAGTCAACTGACTTTGATCTGAGTAAAACTGCACAATAAATTTGATAAATCATATAAATAATTCAATTTCTTTAGTAGGAAAACAGAAATCAACTCATGAGATTTACTGATCATAGCTGATATTTCAACTTTACTAATGTTAAATTTGGTGGGTAATCTCAATAAAACAATTTTCAAATAAACAGCTCATAACATTGAAAAATTTTCTTTATTTACTTTCATAAAGTTTAAAGGATTTTCAAGGAATGAAGGCATCACATTTTGTTGCCTTCAAACATTTTAGCATCATCCAAAAAATGTCTTTAATTATTCATTTGGAATATAAATTTAAAGGGGGGGATGATAAGGGGACTCATCTAATTATTATTGGATGTTGGTTGATTTTATAACGTTATTGGGTTATTTAATGCTAAAGTCAGTCTTTTTTTTTCTTTTCTTCTTTTTGCAAGTAATTATATGGTTTCAAGTAGTAAATAATAATCATTTGTAAACAATTATAGCATCAATTCTTGAAACTAATAATTTGTACACAATTATATGGTTTCAATTATTCCAATTCAATACTAATAATTAGCAAGGTTTTATATAATTGGTTTGTTTTACAGCATGTCAACTCATTGTTGGTTTATTTAATGCTGAAATTTTAGTTTTATTTTTTGCTCAGTTGTAAATGATTATAGCTTCAAGTAAACAATTCTTAATACAAATAATTTGTGAGTTATTATATGATCTCAATTAACTAATAATAATAATAATATAATCAGTTGTAAACAATTATAGTTTCAAGGAAACCATTCTAAATACAAGTAATTATTATAATTACAAATAATTTGCCAGCAACTGTATGATTTCAAGTAACTGTTTCTATTTTATAAAAATGATAATAATGATAATCACTTGTTTGCACACACTTATGATTTTAAGCATTTCTTTTTAATATAAATAATTTGCACACAATAACATGGTTTCAAGTATTCCTTTTTAATACAAATAATTTGCACACAGCTATATGGTTTCAAGTATTTTATATGAATTTATTATTCCAAATGATTAATAATAATTCTTTGTAAATAATCATAGTTTCTTAATACAAATAATTTGCGCATAGTTATATGGTTTCAAGTATTCTTATCTGATATTAATAATTTTCAAACAGATCCATTTTGACTTCCTCGCTAACAAGAACTACCATTCCAAGTTATAGTGGGTGAGTATACACACCCTAGAATTTGAGAACTGAAGCCTCACCACCTGATGAAATTTAGTGACTAAACCAAGGACACCTGGATGACCAAGTTAAATGTTCAATGAAGTCAATTTTTAACAAAGAGGATCAGAAATTTAGTTGCAACCATTTGACAAACTTTTGATACTTTCCATTACTCTTAAGAAGGAGTGGATTTGGCAATCCAGGTTTAAATCCTGAATAAGGCTGTTTGTATTTCACATAGCACTCATCGACTTGGGAAACATATGAATCCAACTATATCTCCTGCCAGCTATGGGCAAATAGTAGTGCAGACTGGGTTCTTTAACCTTGGTATAGCAAACAGGTCTAGGAGAAGGAAAACTCTGAATTAAAACCAATTGTAGACCTGGAGAGGGATGGGCACTGCCAGACTGTTCCTTTGCAAGACATATATGAGTAGTGTTCCATTGACCAGAAATCAATGATGATAAGAAGAATATATTTTCAGAAAAAAATCATTGTTAATAATTGATTAATTAGTTCTGTTTAAGTAGAGGATATGTAGGTGTAGTAATAGTTATCAGCACAGAAAATAAAATCAGCAGACAGAGTTCAAATTTTGGTGGAGTAAAATAACCTCACCCACACTGATATTATGGTCAAGTAGTATGTATTTGCTGCTGCTTCCCACCAGACAGGGCTTGAAACAATGTCAATGACCCGAAGGCTGATTATAGTGGGGAATTAGGGAAGGGGAAGGTCGGGTAGAGCCAAGGCTCAAACCCTGCTGGTCTATGATGCTCATTGACCCACTAAGTGCAATGTGGGTCTAATGAGCCAAGCAGTTTCACAAACCCAAATCTAGGTCCGGGGCTTGAACTAGACAGCAAGTCTAGTGCTATACATAGGAGACAAAGGTGTCAATGTTGCAGCTCTTCCACCCAAAAGTGGCCCAGCCGAAGCCGGGGACCTTTCAGCCGCGAATCTGCCATTGATTTTGATACCCCATCCAGCATGAATGCCAGACGGCCCAGCAAAAGCCAGGTAAGTATTATGGTCAAGTAGTATTAATCAGTTTTTTTTCCTCTCCTCTGATTAAAATTCTCATTGTCTTTGATAGCACACCTGAATTTTTTTACTAGATATGACACCAAACTGCATCTGATGATGAAGCTTCAGTTGGGGATCTTTGGGGAATGTGGAGTACCCCTCTATTGTCATTCCAGGTTAGAGTGGACCTGGGAGTAATGGCAATGAATGGTTACTCCACATTCCCCAAAGCTCTACAACTGGAGCCTCACCATCAGATGCAGTTTAGTGCCATATCCAGAAGATTCGTTGGTAGGGTTTTACCTCTCTGCAGAGATGCAGTCGGTATATTCTACAGCTGCAGCCAACAGGGCTGCTTTTTGAGGTAAAGAAGTTGTCTTGAAGTGTTGCTTACCTTTCTGAGTCCCTTTTCATAATGATCAAAGAAGTCATCTAGGGGAAAAGCTGCCAGATCAGCTAGGGACATACTCGACACGGATTCCTTGTCAATCTTCCAATTGGGAGGCAAGAAATACCGCAAACAAGTTCTGAAATTAAAAAAAAAATGTCATGAAATTATGAAGAATTATATTATAAAGCACAACAAAATTGCATATGACATTTCAATGAGATTCTCAGGTTTGTTTTGATTTGGTTATTTGGTTTAATGGCATATCAACCCTAATAGGTTATCTTATGCCAAATCATTTTGTGTAGATGATTTGTAAGTGAATAATTTGTTGGTAGATATTTTTATTTATCAAGGAATTGTTAGGACATAATGAAAAAGTTAGTGGATGATTTTTCTTCATACTTTGTAGATCTATATTTATATTTTTATATATATTTACTGCTTCAAGATGGGAGATTATTTTGTTGATTTGATCAACATTTTCAAATAGTTTCTTTATATCATTTTCTTTATAGTATTTATAAAAGGCTCTTGCATGAGTAAAACAATTTTATCAAATATTTGATAATTTTTAGAGGTTTTCAAAGATATCTGAGATCTCTCAAATAAACCCAAAGCCATTTTTTGTATCCCACATTTAGTGTAAACAACATCCCTTATTTTTTGATAATGACCATTTCCTACCCTCTTTGTGGTACAATGGTTATCATCATAGGAAATGAACATGGAGAACAGAGTTCAATTCCTGGATGAAGCTGTTTGCATTTCACATAGCACTTTAGAAAAGGTATGGATCCAACTATTCTCCTTCCAGTTATGGATAAATAGTAGATCAGACTGGGCCTCTTAGCCTTGGTATGGCAACTGGTCTAGAAGGAAGAAAATCTGAATTCAAACCTGTTAAACTTTGCTTCAAAATTGACCTTGTGTCACATCCTGCTAGAGCAAAAAGGTTTAGTAATATCAAATATCAGTTCATATCTTACAACTCATGTGCAAGTATTGCTAGTTTGAATTAAATGATTTTGCAAGTTTTGTCCACTTAAGAAATCAAAAGACAAAATTTTGCAAAGAACATTTACAGAAAGAGGGAACATTTTTTATATAATGAAAATACTGTATATACACTTGTAATGAAAGATATTCTTAAAGATCAATTTTTTACCTCAAATACAAGTCTGTTCATTACCCGATTTGTTTCGAAAATATCAATCTTACCTATGTTCATAACATTCAATATATGATAAAATACTTTTTTACAGCAAAAATTAGGAATCATTCATAACACAAGTATATATGGTAATGGTAAAAAACTAAAATGCCATATTTTGTACCAGCTAAAGTACCTGCTTGTCAGGTAAGAGACTAACAGAAAAATATCAAAAATTCTTCATTTTTCTGAACAATATCTATTCAACAAACTTTGTAGTTTGGTTTGGTTAGGTTTCTTTCTTTAATGGCATATCAACCTTTATGGGTCACTTTTAATGCCGAAGACATCCTTAGAGAAGAACAGTAGTAGTATTATTTAACATATAGCAGGGGAATAAGGGAGTTCAGACCCTTGCTTATTTCAAAACCACAGTGCAGTACATTAGCCATTACACCATGGGAACTCCACCATTTAACAGTTGGTTCATTTACATATAAATTTCATACAGTAAATGTAATAATCATTATGGGACAGAAGTAATAAAATAATACTACATCAGTTTCATAATAGTTGGTTTGGTTTAGTTTCTATGTTTAAAGGTTTGAGGGTTACTTAATAATAGTGATCCTTAAAGAACAACATCAGTGATACTACTTAACCTATAGCTGGGGTGATAAGGGGACTGAATACCTTTCCCAAGGATATTAGTTAGAAAGTGAATGTAATAGTGCGACTACATGGACCCTGGGTACTGTCAAGAGTGATAGCCAATAGGGACAGATGGTGAGAGAAAGTCTATAGAATCTGTGCTGTCAGCAGGCCTTGATGATGAACTATTCACTACATTCATTTCGGAAAGAATTCCTTATATGTTACAAATTGTCCTAATAACTCTTGTAATAATAATGAACTTCTCTAAACAAAAATTTTCAAGTTTGAATATAAACCAAAATGGCCAGAAACAGGTTTCAAATAAGTAATAACTTAAATCCTTACTAAACAATTATAGCTTCAAGTAACTATTCTTAATTTAATAGTTTACAGTTATATGGCATCAAGTATTCCTATTTAATAGAAATTATTTTTTTTGCTTTTGGTGGGGATACAATCCGTGTACTCTAAGTCCCACCAATAAGGCACCCACAAAAGAAAGTCTCTTACAGGTGTATGTTACATCTGAAGAAGGTTGGAGAACAGACCAATTGAAATATTGTGAGAACAACAAAATTAAATCGCTTGTTTTTTTTGGGGGGGAGGTAAGTAGGAGTTTTGTTGAGCAATACTGACCGATAACCACTGGCAATTTCATCTGTGATTTGACTGCTTGGTTGTGTCGATGAGGACGGAGCTTCTGTGTTTGTGTCGTGGGATGACATTGAAGCAGGTGAAGCAGGTGCAGTAAAGATGCAGTCACTGGACATATTTGTAGGCTGCAAAGAAACCATAAGAAAATTTAGAACAAAAAAAAAAAAAAACAACAACAGAATAAACTTGATACCTTCTGATAAAAACACGGACAGAAATTCCATAAAGAACAAAAATATCAGGGTTTATCTTCCTTGTTATCAAATTAAGGAAGATTAGCTGAAATCCCACTCTATATGTAGGATTTTAAACCAGTAACACCAAACTATAAAACCAATTTTTAATACATATACCATATGCATTCTAGTGTAATAAGGAACATTTTAAGACCAATTTTTAATACATATACCATATGCATTCTAGTGTAATAAAGAACATTTTAAGACCAATTTTTAATACATATACCATATGCATTCTAGTGTAATAAAGAATATTTTAAGACCAATTTTTAATACATATACCATATGTATTCTCATGTAATGAAGGACATTTTAAGACCAATTTTTCACAAGAGAACATTCCTTACAATAGATATGCTTTTGAAATATCTAAGCTGACCTTGTTTTTAGTTCTAACTTTGCCATTACTTTAATCCAAAATTTCCTTGTACACCTATACCTAAACAAAGGTTATTCAGTGGAGATAATAAAGTTTTTTGTCTTTTTTTACTTAACATTGTTTATTATTTATAACACCTGTGAATATGATATGTACAAATACTATAAATAGCAAATTTATGTAAAAACTTCATTATCTTAACTAAATGACTTTCAAGATAATGATGTGTGATTTAGTTTATAAAAAAAGTAAATAATGACTCCCAAGCATACTTATTCAATTACATATGAGTAATTATTATATTTTCAATACTACTGTGTATCACTGGTGGAGTTTTAGTATGTTTGGAATATCTAAGTAAACACAGTAGGCTACACCAATGTCTAGACTACTTTGTTTATTAACTGTATTGCATTGATTTTGATTGTATTACAGTAGTTTTGAAAGCATAAATAAATGTTTGAATATTTTTTCTTTGTCATTGGATGTTGAAAAATATTTTTGCAGGCTAGCATAGCCAAAAGTTAGAGGTTGTTCATTACAAGCAATGTATGATCAGAACACCTTTGTGGCTACAAATTAGGGTTGGTTCATTACATGAAAGGTATACAGTATCTCATAGAAATAAATAAACCTCCTACAATTCTTTTATAAAAAGTTTATTTTCTTATTATCTTTACTTAAGAAGAATATTGGCTTTTTATTTTTTTTTTAAATTGTTTATTTTGTTCCAAACCAAAGATACCAGAATTTCATTATTTCTAGTAGAATATTATACAATCAAAATGGATATTATTAGGTATTATTTATAACCAGACTCTACACCATTGACTAAAGATAAAATTGCATGAATATACATAAGTAAGCATCCCTATTTTTTGACTGCTATATATTGATGTTTTTGGTAACAAGTTTTAATGCTGCAGTGCTTGGTCATAAATACTACCTAATATTATCCATTTTGATTGTATAGTGTTCCAACAGAAATAATAAGAACCTGCTATCTTTACTGTAGAAGAATATTAGCTTTTTATTTTTTAAAAAGTGGGAGAGAGGTCTTACCTCTCAGCAGACGATACAGTCAATGTATGCTAAACTCTGCTGACAGGGTTCAACAAATTTGGGACAAGTGTATGCCTAATTTCATATTTTCATCATAGTGTCAATTCAGATTTACATATATCTGATTGTTACATAAAAATGATGAAATTATACAGATTTATCTGGTCTCACTGAGAAGGTTTGTTTTTAATTCCAAGAAAGACTTAAAACAAATACTTGAAGAATATGCTCAGTGGGTAGTAACTTCTCCTCTGTCCCTCCTCAAGCTGCACAACTGGCCATAAAGATGAATTGTATTCAAAGACCAACTCAAAAGGCCTTATTACAAATCATTATCAATAATAATAATGATAATAGGAAAAAAACTATTGCCATCAAAAACTAAAAACAAAAAGAAATCAAATAGAAAGAAAAATTACTTAGTAATGAGGTCAAATTAACAAAAAATAATAAGGAATACCAAAATCTGAAAAAGAGTATAAAAACCAACCAGAACCATTAACAGAAGCCAAAAAAGCTAGTATTCTCAGAGACTTTGGTATCCAAAGACAGAAAAATAAAGAACAATAGATTTGATATCATGTTTAAGGACAAGAAAAGAAAAAATGCCTTTTAATTGATATGTCAGTTCAAACAGATAACAACATATCAGTCAAAAAATATGATAAAATAAGTAAATAAAAAGACCTGGAATTAAAAATTGAAAAGATGTGGGACCTAAAAACTACCACCATATCAGTAATAATGGGAAGCATGTGTATGGTCCAGAACGAGACAGATAAACACATTAACTAGATACCTAGCAGTCCCAGTCTATATGAAATATGAAAAATTGCACTTTGTAGGACTGTTCATCTCAAGAAAGTATTATAAATGTAATTAGGAAAATGAGATTGAAAGAAGCAGTAAAAAAGTGTGTGTGTGTGTGTGTATGTATATATATATATATATATATATATATATATATATATAAAAGTTGGTGATCGTAGTTGAGGGTGACCTGAAGGATCCTTTTTCATTAGCTACAACACCAAGGTGTAGGGAAGGGCGTTATTCCTTTCCTTGGAGATATATATATATATATATATCAGTAGTATTCAGTCAGTGTCTGAAGACGATGGGTGTGGATTATTCACATATAGAATATATGAGGAATCACTACTTTATCCAAGGTCTACATTTTCGACATTTAAATTGTGTAGTTATACTAAACTGAATTGTTTGAAAGAGAATTGTTGATATTTATAAAAATTGATTTAGTATTAAATAATCAACAATGGTTGATATGCCATAGAACCAAACCAAATCATATATAGTTAATATATATGTATAAAGAGGATTTGGCATTAAATAACCTACAGTAGTTGATATGCCATAAAACCAAACAAACCAAAGTCT
The DNA here is from genome assembly GCA_963585895.1 of Sepioteuthis lessoniana. Lineage (NCBI taxonomy): Eukaryota > Metazoa > Mollusca > Cephalopoda > Myopsida > Loliginidae > Sepioteuthis > Sepioteuthis lessoniana. The sequence continues at coordinate 28,170,135 of OY757943.1, forward strand.
AGGATAATGACCCAGTGAAGGACTGAAAGTAAAGTTAATAATAATAATAATAATAACAAGAGAAAACAAAAAGAGAGACAAATGCTTGGGACTGGTTAGAGAGCTGAAAAAACTGGAACATGAGGGTGACAGTGATACCAATCGTAGATGGTGCACTCGGAATGGTTCCCAAAATGTTTGAAAAAAAAATTGGAGGAATTGAAATTCTGAGGAAGAATCAAGACTATCCAAAGCACAGCATTACTAAGATCAGCTAGAATACTGAGAAGAGTCCTGAAAACCAAAGAAGACTTGTTGTCACTCAGACTCCAGTGAAAGACCATCAGTTAACATTGGTGTGAAAAACTTGCAAGGAGTAAAATAATAGGAACAAAAAACTAAAAACACAAAAAGGAAATCAAATAGAAGAAAAAAAATTAGTTATTAATGAGGTCATATTAATAAAAAATAGCAAAATAAAACTAACAAGGTTTATTTAACAAAAGTGACATAGGTGAGAGAAAAAAAAAAGAGGAGGGACAGAGTAATTAGGAGAATTCTGAGACATTTAGTCTCAATCTAAAAGAAAAAAAATATATAAAATTGATATTTTATATATATATATATATATATATATATATATATATATATATATATATATATATATATATATGTATGTATATATAATCTTTATTTTTTAAAAGTTCATTTTAATTTTTGAGTTTTCTTCTTTTTTTCTAAAGTCTAGCTTCCCTGTACCGCTCCTCCTTTCTACATCTCAAAAGTTGAATTAGCAAAGCTGACAACACAAACCGAAAAGTGTGAGTTATACATAAATCATGACTGTATATACAAATAATCACATTTTCAACTGCAGAGATGAAATTATCTTAGCATTATATGTAAGGGCAGAGAAGGGGTGTTTAGGGGTGAGAGATGAGTGTCACAGGTCAAAATCAGGCAGGGTAGTGGTGGTTACTGGAGGAGAGGGGAGTAAAAAGAAAAATAAATCTGGCCCTGCCCTACATTTATTGAAGGTGGTAAATAATTTTGGATTGATTTTTCAGACTGTTTTTTTCTTCTTCTAGTGCATAATGCTATCATCTATCGTGAGTAAATATTAGAATGCTGAGATACAGTTGAAGCAGGGAATATAGAAATTTAGAAAACAAGAGAAAGAGAATATCAGAATATATGTATAAGTTAATTTTTAGCTATTAAGTAATTGGCCTAGCGGTTAGAGTGTTCGCCAATGGCCCGGGAGACCTGGGTTCAATTCAGGTCGAGTCATACCAAAGACTCAAAAAATGGTACTTGATGCCTCCTTGCTTAAGACTCAGCATTATAAGGTATGGATCAAGGGTAGAGTGGAGCAATCCAGGGAAAGGAGTAGTGCCCTCCCCTACACCTTGGTGTAGTAAGCTATCGAAAAGGGAGCCTTCGGATCACCCTCGACTAAAGGGAGACAACTTTACTTACTTTTACTTATATATATATATATAACACACACATATATGTATGTTTGTACTCAACCCCTTCACCACAAGTAGGATGCAACACAAGGTCTATTTTTAAGTAAATTTTAACCGGTTTGAATTCAGAGTTTTTCTTCTCCAAGAGTGGTTGCCATACCAAAGTTAAAGAGCTCAGTCTGCCTTATTATTTACCTATAGCTAGAGGGAGAATAGTTGGATTCATACCTTTCTCAAGGGTATTATCACTATATAAAAATGCAAACAGCCTCATCCAGGTTTTGAACCCATGTAGCCATGTCCATTTCCAATGACAGTAAATCATTACACTATTAGTGCCTATATATATATATATATAAAAGTTTTTAGCTTATATATATATATATATGCTTGTATATATCTCAAAATGAATAGGTCCACGAAGAGATTTATATTCTTAAGAATTATCTATTTCGTTCTTACGTATGCATATGTTTCCATCTTGTTGCTTTCGTCAAAGTACATGTAGTAATTTACTAGGTTATTTTGCTTGGATGAGGCATGAAGTCATATGAATGGGGCACCCAATGAGACTCGAACTCGCTCATGTAGGTTTGTTTATATATATATATATGATCCAAGGAGGAAATCCAAGGTGTAGCACAATCCAATATGAGTGCTCAATACTAACGCTATATATAATTAATTTGGAATTAACAATACATCAACACTCAACTTGCAGAGCAAAAAAATATTTTACATAGAGACAAAAGACAAAAATTCATTTTCTTGGTATCATCCTAAATTTATTTCAGGTTCCTATAAATTCTTATAAGTCCAATTTATAAGCTTTATAAAAACCATCTTCAGATGAAATATTTAAGATTATAATTATTATAATTTTAAATATTTCATCTGAAGATGTACTGTTTTAGTCAGAAAAACTAAAACAGATGAAATATTTAAAATTATAATAATCATAATCTTAAATATTTCATCTGAAGATGGTTTTATAAAGCTAATAAATTGGACTTATAAGAATTTATAGGAACCTGAAATAAATTTATAATGACACAAAGAAAATGAATTTTTTTCTTTTGTCTTTATATGTGTGAGTGTGTGTGTGTGCATATACTTTTTCTGAGGAAACTTTTCTGAGTAATGTTTAGGGAGCTAGGTTAGCAAATCATTGTAAGTGAGTTTGATTCTCACTAACTGCTGGTCTTGTGCAAACTAAGCTAAGCTTAATAAATGATTTCCATTTTGCTGGGATATTCTGACTAAAACAGAAATTGTCTGTCATAATAATTCCTGCAATTTTGAACAATTGTTTCTATGGTGGTCAGACATAAGCACCATGGCAATTGGTAATTCTTTTACAGCCACATCTTTTATCGGACTTTATATAAATTAGTTCCTTTCTCATTTTCATAAGACCCACTAATGAGTACAGATAATTAGTACATATACTAAAATTGGAATGATACAGATAATTGCACTAAATACACTCAGGTGAGCTGAAAAGCAGAAAAGAAATGTATAAATCTAATTAATTCTGCACTTTCTGAGTTAGCTTTGGTTTGGTTTTTTTGTTTAATGGCATATCAAACTTTGTGGGTTATTTAATGCCAAAACCATCCTTATAGAAGAATAGAAGTGATATTATTTAAACCAGAAATCGAGGGGATATGTTTTGGTTTGGTTTCTTTGTTTAATGGTATATCAATCCTTGAGTTATTTTATACCAAAGCCATCCTTGTAGAAGAATAGTAGTGGTACTATGTAACCCATCACTGGGAGGATAAGAGAATTCAGACCTTTCCCAAGGGTATTAGTCCAAAGTGAACATAATACTTTGACTGCAGTTAAAACTCATTTACTTTGAAGCTGCAATTCAGCATTTTAACCATTACACCATAGTGACTTCCTCCTATAGATGTGATCCTAACAAATACTACCACTGTAGGATCAGAGTGGACCTAGGAGTAATGGCAACAGAAAGGTACTCCACACTCCCCAAATCTCTAGAACTGGAGTGTCACCATTAGATACAGTTTAATGTCATACCCAGGACACCCCTTTTTTGTGGGGGGAACTCTTACCCCTCAGCATGAGATACAGTCAGTGTACTCTAAGTACTGCTGAAAAGGTAGCTGAGAAAACCCAAGAAGTAAATAACTACTTTCTATCAAGTCTTTTATTTTTTGTTCAAAAAGAGAGAAAATTTATGCATGTTAGTTTCAGGTTTGTACACTTATTTTTTTTTTTTCCTTCCTGATATACTTAAAATACAACACACTTTTTATCAGGGGAAATTCAGGAAAAAGAAATGCCTAATTTAATGAAGCCATTCTGGATTTGGTAGTGTGTTTAAGAAGGTATTTCCAGTAATATTTATTATAACAAAAGTGTATGGAGAAGAGTGATGGGCACAGCCTACTGGATTTAGAAACCTTGTGATGTGCCAAAGAAGAGAGATTATCTCGTAAGTAATTTTATTAGACAACCTCTGTCACCTGGTGTAACCTGCTTGACATGTATATAATGATCAGTAAAATGACATCTTTGCTTTACCCAAAGGGAACAGTCTCTGTGGTGGTGATGGGAGTTGGGTATGCACATATTTTTTCATTTCTTTGTCAAAGTGGTGTGTGCATGTGTGTGTGTGTATGTGAGAGAGTACACATTTTCTCAGTATCTCTTTTAAAGACAGTCTATAGTAATGTATATTGTGTTTAAAATAGACTGCACAAATTTATAACTAGATTCATATATTTGTATATGTGAATGGGTGAACTTTAAAAAAAAAAAAAAGGTATGTATGTGTATATTGGTAAGTATAAAGTATATATATATATGTTTGAAGACAAGTATGTGTGTATATATATATATATATATATATATTTTAATGCTTGCCTTTCAAAACTAAAAGTAGATGGGTGACAGATGAATTCACCTTTGGCAACACTAGGCAAATAATTTTTGGTGGGGTCTGCACACATTAGATTAAGCTCCTCCCAAGACACACCCAATCTTTGTTGAGTAGAGATGTGGCACCTGGTGACTAAATATCTACCTTCTCAGAGTTTTATATACTGGAATCTTGTGAACAAATTATCACTGGAGAATTTACAAACATTGTGGAAGCGATTAAGGAAAGACGCAGACAAAAAGAAAGTTAACTCGGATGTCTTCTACCCTTTAGCTTATCGTTTTACACCTACAAAGAGTGACTTTTGTTTTCTTTATTGTTTCATATGACTCTGGTTTGTAAAGTTTGTTTTTCTTTTTTAAATAGAGTATCATTCCTAGCTAGGATTCTTTGTCTACATATATAAGTACACTTATTGTACACTTATAAGTACACTTATTGTCTACATATATAAGTACACTTATGGTTATTTGGTTTAATGGCATATCAAACCTTCATGGTAATTTAATGCAAAATCATATATATATATATATATATATGCTTAAATGTACACACACTAATGTATATATACATGGATAATTAACCATGTACCAGATTAAGCCTTATAAATACAGTATCACCCATGAATAAGTACACCCCCTTAAAAAAAAAAAAAAAAGGAAAATGTAGACCCCTAAAAATCTTTTATAAAAAGTTAATTTTCTTCTAAACCAAAGATTTTATTGTTTCTATTATTTAACATGAAACAGTATACAATCAAAAAAGATATTATTACATATCATTTATTACCAAACTCTACAGCAGTGAAACAATATAAAAATCATGAAAATATAAAAGTCTAAAAATGAGTACACCTTATATATATTCATACAATACAATTGTTGTTTACAGGTGTAACAAATTTATTTTTGGTTAATTTCACTGCTGTAGAGTTTGGTAATACCTAATAATATCCATTTTGATTGTATAATATTCCACTCAAAATAATAAATTGATAATATTTTTGGTTACAGACTTTCAGGGCTGTAGAGTTTGGTAATAAATGATACCTAATATCTGGTTTGAAAGTATAATATTCCACAAGAAATAATATAACCCTGATATCTTTGTTGAAGATGAAAATTAACATAAAAGTATACTTATAAATACTATATACACAAATTTCACTCTTCATTATATGACTAATATAGATAGATGCCTAGAAATTATCACTTTCTTATATAAGTGAGATGATTTGGCTTAATGGTATATCAACCCTTGATAGTTAATGCCAAATCCTGTTTTTATATATATATTTTAAAATAAGAAGGTCCACAAAGAGATTTGAATTTTTTAAATTTTTTTATTAAAAAAATACCAATCTTTTTGTGGACCTTCTTATTTTAAAATATATCCTTATTCTTTCTTTGGACTTACAACAACCATATATATATATATATATATATATATATATATATATATATATAATTTATTAAATGAATAGTTTGTAGGTAACTTTATTTTTAAATAAGTTAAAGCTCATTTGTTTACACACATCCAAATGGTTTTAAGTATTACTAATTCTATTTATCAAGTATTCCTACTTTTTTACAAATGAGAATCAAAGTATGAGGGTTGGCAAAAAAAAGTTCATATGATGATGTCATATCTGGTGTTGATAACTTATTTGACCAATGGGATCTAAGCACTGTCACAATATGAGAAAAAATGTGTGGACCACAAGAGGGACTATATTGAAAAATAAACCTCATTTAGTCACATTCCATGAAAGTATCTTGGTCAACTTATGAACTTTTCACCCAATCCTTGTTAGTTCCTTAGCTATGCACAGGTGTCCCTTTAATTATTTCCATCTGCTCCACTGCAGGTATGTTTTATTTTCTCATTGTAAAAATTACTGAAAAAATGGTCTACATTAATAATCCTCAAGATGTCCTGATGGTATGGATTCTTTGGACACTCTCTGGCCATTCGTCCCTGTCAACCACCACTCAAGTTAAATCGTCTAATACGACATCAAGTGTCTATACAAAGCTGATGAATACTAAGTTTTTGTTGGTCAGTTAACACTTGAGTGTCCATGTGTAAGACTACATGCAAGTTTTTTATGTCCTAGATTAAAATTTATCTCAACAGAAAGAGATGAGGACATAAAAGACATTAAAAGAAATATGACAGCAGAGCTTCACACTATATAAAAAAAAAAGGAGTTTCACAGGTACTTCAACTAATAAAGAAACTCACAAAAATAATGTATATAAAAGGCAAAAGCATTATTTGAAGGAAAATTTTTCATTCATTGTTCATTTCTAATTTGGCAAATACATCTTCAGTGCAAATACTTTTTTTAACATGCCTTGTGTGTGTGTGTGTGTGTGTATATATATATATATATATATATATATATATATATATATATATATATATATATATATACATACACACACACACAGATCTCTAGGTACAGGAATGATGAAATTAAATGGCAATGGCATTATTTTAAGGAAAATTTTTCATTCATTGTTCATTTCTAACTTTGCGAATACAGCTTCTGTGCAAATACTTTTTTAACATTACTTGTGGATATATATATATATATATATATATATACACACACCACACATATACACGCAAACATATGTAAATATACATGAATACACACACACACACACATATATATATACACACATACACATGAATACACAAACACACACACAAATATATATAGGTATCATACAATGACTGATGTTTATACAGCAGCACTGCTTCCAACAAAGCTTTCATCACATGATGACTCTGGATTCAGGCATGGTTTTGGGGCCAAAGCATCATTACCACTAACCCAGAGCGCCCCAGCAGTAACTCATAATTCCACCTGACTTTGTGGGAGATATATATATATATATATATATATACACACACACACACACATATCTTTCTACATATATATGCCTACACACATTATGTGTGTGTGAGTATAAAATATGAAAAAACAAGATATCTAAAGGATGCATTAACTTATATATGAATAATATGCCAATTTCAATGTTTTTTTTTTTTTTAAATAATCTTCAGAGCAAATGTTAGTATATGATGTTACATTTCATGCAACGAATTATTTTCAAATAAAAAAAAGAAACAAAAAGAAAGAGAAAACTCTTACTGTTCTATAATGTTTTCACTTTTTCATTCAAAAATTATTTTTGGGATGAGACATAATACCACATACTAACATTGCTTTGAAGATTATTTTTTTGAATGTTAGATTTGGCATATCATTTAAATATAAGTAAACACATTTGTGTGTATATATATATATATATATATATGTGTGTGTGTGTGTGTGTATATTTAGGCAGGATTTCTTCGTTAATGCAAATTTCATTATAATAGACATTTTATGCCTACATATTCTCTTTTGGATCCGTTCGAATTCCCGTATTACTTTTATCGTATGCAACCAGCACTTAATAGAATTAATTTTCAAACCAGTGCTAACGTACTTAAATGTCTTTAGCTACTGGCACTATTTACAGAATTACATTTAAAAGCAAGCGCCATAATCTCCAACAGCAAAGACGTCCTTACACACAGTAGTAATTTGCTAAAACAAAAGTTACATCACTTTTGTAACAGATTCTCCCCTGATGATGGCCCAAAGTCGGGCAGAAAGTACTAGGGATACATACAACTATGGACAATACCTTAATCAGTTCCCCCCGAATACGATAAAAGTAATACGGGAATTCGAACGGATCCAAAAGAGAATATGTAGGCATAAAATGTCTATTATGTTTAATGAAATTTGCATATTTATATATATATACATATATATACACACACACAGGTTGTCTCAATATACATGGGACCCATGTGACTGCTAATAACTCTACTAATAATTACGTTGTGTTCTTTTTTGTTTCAGATTTGAAAACAACTATCAATCCTCTATCACAATGCCTTAGACAAGCGAGGAAAAAATATTTTGCATCACTACTTATTTGGAGACAAAATCATTCAAAACTGTGCAAGCAAAACTTCAGTTAGTTTAACTTAACAATTATCCCTAGAAAAACTAAATTTATCCTTGGGTACACAAATTTCAAGCCACAGGGTCAGTCAACAACTTCAACAAGAAGGCAGAAAATCCCAGATCTGGCAGGAAGTTGACTGCAAGATGTCCTAATGATCTGGATGCGGTGAGAGATTCTGTCAGAAGGAGTCTGAAAAAATCCCTTCGAAGACGTTCCCAAGAACTTGGTCTTTGACGTCTACTGTAAGATAAAGTCAAACAAATTCTGCCTTTGTCATCAGGTTTGACCTTTCTGAAGTGATATAATTGCTTTCTAAGACTCAGATGAAAGATGAGTAAATGTAATAGGATTTATCATATTAACGGGTTGCATCTATTTGAGATACCTTCTACATACATGCATATATAATATATATGTATATGTATGTATGTATGTATATACATATGCACACACACACACACACATATATGCGTACAAACACATACACACACACTCAGGTGAAGACACTGGGATACACAAAAATAATTTTCATTCAAGAAAATGTGATATCACCAGTTAATTTTTGTTACTTCTTTATAAAAATATCAAATATTTTAAAAACATTCCGAAAAAAACTTTTTTCCCTGACAATGACCTAAGATCAAAACTACTTGGGAACAATCAAAAAATATATCAACCAAAATAATCTTTTCTATCCATTATAAATTTATTTCAACAATCCTTTTTTTTTAAAAGAATGCTTCTTCAGATGGAATGCAAGGTTAAATGGTGTTATCACCACTACACCAGGAAATACACTCTACTATAAGTTAGACATTCAGGTAATTATATATATATATATATATATATATATATATATATATGTATGTATATTTATGAAGAAAAACAATAATCCAAATAGGTGAATTTATTGTGATGTAAAGTCAACATTAAACATTTCGGTTTCAATAACCATTACCAGGACTTTGATATCAGGAAAATTGTTCACACAGCAATGAATTTCTTCCTTCTTCATACTGTTGGATTTAGATCCATATTTACTTATATATATATATATATATATATATATATAAAATAAAACTTACGATACAAACAAAATATATTAATCCAATAGATTATAAATTAGACATTAGCCCGTTAATGTCTCGTGCTATACCAAACTTCTTTTTATTTATAAAACTTCACTTATAAACTTCACTTTAAAAAAAATTTTTTTTAAGCCATACATTTTAATATCTTTATGTATAAAAAACAAAAATCAGTTCCAAGAACCTGACTGTATTGCCTTAATTCCAGTTTTTTTCTAATTTAAATCTAATCAATTATTTAAGTGTTTATTGAAAAGATCATAACATGTTTATGATAATTATTTCGTGATTAAAGTTACATTTAAGTTGATTTCAATTATATATAAGAATAAGAGACAAGAAGCCAATTTTGTTTAAAACAAACATAAAAATAGTCAGTGGACTTCATTCTTTATATGAAAATGGTATGACGAAAATTAACTGCATCTAAATTCCACAAAAACTACCATTTTTAAAAATGGCTTGATACACAGTGGAAAGTACTAAAAATCTTTTGTCTTTTAGACAATCTATATACTAATTTGATCCAGAATTTTTTTCCCTTGTTCATGAACAAGAAAAAATTTTATTAAGAAATCTACATGCTTCCTTGTCTGTTCCTTTTAACCTATATATTCATATACAAACACATGAAACTAAAAGAAATATCAAATTATCAACACTAAGTTTCATGTGGTGTGCAAAATCATCAGACAGAAAAATGAGAAAAGTAGCCAATCAATTGTATTGTGTAGTGATGTAAAATCATGTTTTAAAATAGAA
>OY757943.1:28191163-28523663 GCA_963585895.1 Sepioteuthis lessoniana
GTTTTTTAGCTTTGGTAAGGCAACCTTTTAGAAAAAAAACTCAATATACAAACCAGCTGTACTGGACTTAAAAATTGACCTTCTTTCATATCCTGCCCATGGTGGAGGGGTTGGGTAAATACTTATATATACACCCATAAAAATGGATATGCAGACCCACAGTGAAAATATCTAGTTGTCTTTTATCACATTTTTGACTAAATGGTTTCCATAAAAATCAAAAAGGGTCAACCAGAATCTTTCTGTTTCTAGGAAGTAGGGTGCATGTGTTAAAATTTAACCCGCCAGGATTACAATGAATGCAGTCTGCTATGTTTGCCTCTCTTCAATTTTTAGTATGTCTCCACCCTCACTCCTGTCACTACCACCCTCACCAACACCACAGTCTTTTTGGTGCTTATTCTTCTTCGTTGAAGCTCAGGTCTGTCCATCTATTTGGTGCTCTTTCTTGCCACCTTGGCTGCTCGGCTACTCTAAGTCTAAATGCTTTCCGAGACCATTTTCACAGATCTCCTCACACTCTTGGATGTCTCTTGTGGCTTGGAGTCTTATTTTCTCAATTTACAGATGGTGCTGCTCTTAGATCAACTCCCACCCTCACATCTCCTGCAATTTTTGGCACCTACTAAACAAACATTTCCCCTGACCTGCTTCATGTAATGTGTTAGGGTTCTCACCTTTCTTCCCTGTGATCTACTGTTTTCCCTTTACTTCTCCATTTTCTTTCTTTTTTCCTTTGAATTTCTCTTTTTCTATCCCCCTACCCTTTTTTTCTCTCTTTATTCTTGGATCCTTACTCCTTCCTATTTGTATACTCCTCTTATTACCACTCGTCATCTTTGCTTCCTTTCTTGCTTCATATTCTTTATCCCCACCCTGCCTTCAACTCTTTATCTTCTCTTTCTCTTCTTCAACTTCTTTTCTCTCTCTATTCCATTTTTGTCTATTTCTTAGTCCTCTTTTTTTCTTTTTTTCTCCCTGTATCCCTCAACCACACTTTTATGTTCCCTTTTAAGAATTCCCCATTTTCCAACCTATATATTCCTTGATTCTCTCTTTCTCTTTCTGCCTCCCACTATCATCACCTTTTCCCCTTCCTAAAATCTTCACCCTCTCAGCCATATGCTTATTTTATGCAATTCTTCTTTAAAATCTACCGCCATCCCTTATTAGCTGTTACATTTAGTGTATGAAATATATATGGAAATGTAACATTTATTATGGGACAGATGATACTGTGTTTTTCTTGATTTCAAAGCGAATCTAGTGGAGCTATTTTTTCATCTCTGTGTAAACTTTTGATTTTAATTTTTCTATTTCATTCATAAATATTGGGCCTAGAATATACTTACTGTGTTAGACCCTCCCCCCTCATAAAAAAGGGGTCCTGGTATAACACTTAACATAATCTGATCATGAGTTCTGGGGAGTGTGGAGTACTCCTTCGTTGTCATTACTCCCAAGTCCACTCTGAACCAGAATGGTAATACCTGTTAGGATCCCAACTGTGAGTCAAATAGATCTGTTTAAAAATTATTTGTAATTGATAAGACCATGTACAAAAAAGCCTCTTAAGAAACAACTCCACAAAAAATGTAAATATGAACAAACAATGAACACAATTCCCTAACCTCTTGGCATAAAATAACCCTAGAAGGGTTAACATGATATTTAAATCAGTAAGTACACTATTTGAAACACTTGACAGCTTATTCTCTTATCAGGATAAATTTTAGAGATTTGTACATAAATACGATTCTACCTGACTAATCAAAACACCTAAATTCTCCCAAACTAATCAAATCTTAAAGAACTTGTCTGCCATTTTGGTAGGGCTTAGAATATACCAATACCTTTTCCTCTGGCAGATTAAGATCCCACTGACACCCCAATGAAATATTAAATCAGTTCATTTCTAACTTCAAAAATTATCTTTAAAATCACTGTTATGTACCAAATTATGTTAAATAGTTGAAATATATATGTTATATAAATGAATTTAATAAGAAAAGATATACAAATGAAAATTCTCATGATTTTCTTATGTTGGTACATAAAAAATTATTACTTGTCTAAAATTTGTCAAAAACGTCACAGTTATTTCACAATACCAATGTAATAATTCATATATGTTCAGCTAAGCTTTACTAGAAAAAGACTACTCCTATAAACTGGTTTAGTCATGGGAGTACTAGTCATGTTGTGTGTTTTAGGTAGGAATTGTCTTGCAGGGCTCATCCCTCTACTAGTTTTGAATTCAGTTCAAACTTATAAATCATAAATTTCCGAATTAGACTGTGATGCATGTTCATCTGTGAAGCTTTCAAATCCCACATGGAGTGAAGCAATGCACAATGTGTCAGCACACCAACTACCACAATAACCACTAATCACAGTGGATAACATCCTACTGCTGGATGGCCCAGACTGCTAGTACCTGTCAGGGTCCCATCTGTGGATCAAATAGATTTGTTTGAAACCATATAACTGTATTCTAATTATGTGAATTAGTAGTTACTTGAAGCTATAATTGTTTGGATATTGAGATGATGTGATAACATTTAAGCATTGATGATAATAAAAAAAAAGTCAGATTAAAAAAAGATTGCAATAGAACATTAAAAATGTAGTTATTTCAGTATTAAATAACCCATGAATGGATGATATTCCACTAAACGAATGAACCAAACCAAATATAAATTTGCCCAGTTGGCTGGCTGGGGCTGTAGAATACACTGACTGCTTCTCTGCAGAGGGGTAAGACAGTCCCCAACGAGTGTCCTGGATATGACACTAAACAATCTGATGGTGAGATTCCAGCAATGCTGGAGCATTGGGGATTACTCCCAGGTCCACTTTGGCCCAGAGTGGTAGCACCTGATAAGGGTCCTATCTATGGGTTATATAGAACTAAACCGTGCTTCCTTCACAATACTGATTTTTGCATTTAAACTGCTCATTTAGGCTAAATTGAATTGTTTAGAATAGAACTGTTTTGACATTTAAACTGCGTACTTATGCTAAACTGAATTGCTCAAAATAGAACTGTTTTGACATCTAAACTGTGTACTTATCCTGAACTGAATTATCTGAAATAAAACTGTTTGACATTTAACTCTTTGTATTGCCCAGTCGGCTGGGGTTGTAGAATACATGGACTGCACCTCTGTAGAGGGGTAAGACCCCCCCCCCAATGAGTGTCCTGGATATGACACTAAACCATCTGATAGTGTGGTTCCAGTAATGCTGGGGTTTTGGGGAATATGGAGCACCCCTTCATTGCCATTGCTCCCGGGTCCACTCTGGCCCGGCGTGGTAGCACCTGATATGGCCCTATCTATGAGTTGGATAGAACTAACGGCATACTTATGCTAAACTGAATTGTTTGAAATAGAAATGTTTTTGACAATTAAACCATATTTACATTTAAACTGTGTGCTTATGCTAAACTGAATTATTTGAAATGGAACTGTGTTTTGACATTGAAACTGTATTTACACTAAACTGAATTGTTTAACGTAGAACTATTTTGACATTCAACTGTGTGTAAACAAAATCTGTACTTACGCTAAACTGAATTAGTTAAATTAAAACTGTTTGAATAAACTGAATAGTTTGAAGTAGAAATGTTTTTGACAAACTGTGTACTCATGCTAAACTGAATTGTTTGAAATAGAACTGATTATTTACATAAAAATGGATTTGGCATTAAATAACCTCCAAAGGTTGATATGCCATAAAACCCAACCAACCAATCAAATATAAATACTTATGACTATAATCAAACATTTACAAAGGAATTAAATCTTGGCATAAAATAACCCATAAATGTTATGCCATTAAGCAAATAAATCAAATTTTGTTCATCCTTCAAAGATAACTGAATTCTCTTAATGGCTACTTGACTCTTCAGGAGCAATTCAGTGCTCCAAAAATCACACTCAACAGAAATCATTCATTTCATAATGAAATGACCCATTTGTGTTAAAAAAACAAAAATCAATCATCATCTCTTCTTCCTCTTCTCTACTTTCTCTAATCACCTCTGCTGGTGTAATAGTTAGCAAGCTAGACTAGCAAACTTAAACAAGTGAGTTCAAATCTCATTGGGTGCCCCATACATATGACCTTGTGCCACATCTTAGCAAAAAGCTTAGTAAATTAATATTCACTACATATGTGTGAACAAGATTTGGTATTAAATGACCTATAGTGGTTGATATGCCATAAAACCCAACCAAACCAAATCTACTTTTTTGCTGTTACTTTTTATACTTTAATATTTTACCTTCTCTTCTTTACTTTGTGTTCTTTCTCTCCTTTTTTTTCTATTTCTCTTTTCTTCCAACTTCTTCTCCCTGCTTTCTTCTTTCTATACTTTCTGTTTACTTGAACCCTCAAACGAGCAGAAGTATCAGTACACACTTAAATAATCTTGTCCTTTGTGACAAGAACTGTGCTAGTATTTAATATTTTACATAAATCCTTGGAATCCTAAGCTTTGAATATCACTCATACATATTAAAGACACCATTTAGGTGTTTATCACAAAAAATAAAAATAACAAATATCAATTAAATAAGAAAGAAAATGTTGACAACGATAATGATATATTTTGGAAAGAGATTTTAATGGTGAAAAAGACGATATATAGACTATGACCAGATACAAAGAGATTATGATTTTGATGCTGATGACAATAAAGAAATAACGAAAGAAACAAAAATAATGACTAAAAAGAAATACCTCCCTGCCAACATCATGACAACAAATGATTTATCTCCCCTTATATTGCATTTTCTCTGTTCTGTCACTTTTCATCAATTGAATTTATTTTGACTCAATTTTTACACTTGTCATCATTCTTCTCCAAATTGACTTTCTTTCATATTTTTTTTTCTCTTTCTCTCTCTCTCTCTCTTCCACAGTTTTATTTTCCATTTATTTTGTTTTGGTCTTTCTGCATACAATCTCTTAGCCCTCCCCCTCCCATTCAATTTCAAACCTGGTTTGTTTATTGTTTCATTTTTGTTTTTTCATTACTGTCAATCAATTCTGCTTTAATCTCAAAAATTTGGTTGAACGTCTCTGTTCATCAGAGTATGTGTAAGTGTCTGATACACACAGTCATCATACTTGTCTTTGTGTACATCTTTATCAGGCATGTATATTCTGAAAATTTTGTGTTTATGAATGTAATGTATGTATGTGTATACTATACTCATTTCACCTCTAATGAATATTATATGAATAATGGATGTAATGCATATACTAATATATAAGGTTGTTTGTATTCACTTTATCCTAATATCCCTGGAAAAGGCATGAATCTGTCTCATCTTCCCTCTCACTATAGATGAAATTATAAGGCAACTCTTCAGACATACTCATCTTCTCAATTATTGAACACAAACCAAATATTAGTCTAAGCTCTGTCAGTGGGGCTTAGAATATGCTGACTCTACCTCCTACACAGAAGTAAGAGTCCCCCCCAAAAAAAAATAAGTGTCCTGGGTATGACACTAAACTTTATCTAGTTCTAGAGCTCTGGAAAGTGTGGAGTACCCCTTCATTACCATTACTCCCAGGTCCACTCTGATTGGTAGTACCTGTTAAGTATGGTTAAATAGGTCTGTTTAAAAACTATTTGTATTTGATATAATTATGCAAAAAAATCCTCTTATGAAACAAAACAATATAACTATGAATATACAATGAATGCAATTCCTTAACCTCTATGAAGAGAGTTCCTACAGTGTAGTGGCTAACATACTAGACTGTGATATCCTTGTGACTTTGAACTTTAGTTGCACTATTAGATTCTCTTTTAGACTAATATCCTTGGGAAAGATTTGAGCCCTCTAAAACCCACCACCCAGATATGGGTTAAATAACACTATTGCTGTTCTTCCACAAGTTGTTTGGTTGGTTGGGTTTTATGGCATATCAACCTTTCTAGGTTATTTAACGCCAAATCCATTTTTATGCAAATAGTTCTATTTCAAACAATTCAGTTTAGCATTAGTACACAGTTTGTCAAAAACATTTCTATTTTAAACTATTCAATTTAGTCAAACAGTTCTAATTCAAACAAATCAGTTCAGCATAAGTATAGAATTTGCTTACACACAGTTAAATGTCAAAACAGTTCTATATTAAACAATTCAGTTTAGCATAAGTACAGTTTCAATATCAAAAACAGTTTCATTTCAAATAATTCAGCTTAGCAAAAGTACACAGTTTAAATGTCAAAAACATTTCTATTTCAAGCTATTCAGTTTAGTCAAACAGCTCTAATTCAAAACAATTCAGTTTAACATGAGTATGCAGTTTAGTTCAATTTAACCCATAGATAGGGCCTTATCAGGTGCTACCATCCTGGCCCAGAGTGGACTTGGGAGCAATGGCAATGAATGGGTGCTCCGCATTCCCCGAAGTACCAGCCTTGCTAGAACCTCACTATCTGATTGTTCAGTGTCATATCCGGGACACTCGTTGAGGGGCTCTTACCCCTCTGCAGAGGTGCAGTCATTGTATTCTACAGCCCCAACTGACTGGGCAATACAAAGAGTTAAATGTCAAACAGTTTTATTTCAGATAATTCAGTTTAGCATAAGTACACAGTTTAGACGTCAAAACAGTTCTATTTTGAGCAATTCAGTTTAGCATAAGTACGCAGTTTAAATGTCAAAACAGTTTTATTCTAAAGAATTCAATTTATCCTAAATAAGCAGTTTAAATGCAAAAATCAGTAAACTCAAACCACACTTTAGTTCTATTTAACTCATAGATGGGACCCTTATCAGGTGCTTCCACTCCAAACCAGAGTGGGCCTGGGAGCGATAGTAATGAAGGAGTACTCCACATTCCCCCAAAGCTCCAGCATTACTGGAACCCCACCATCAGATTGTTTAGTGCCAACTAGACACTCGTTTTTTTTGGGGGGGGGGTCTTACCCCTCTTCAAAGGTGTAGTCAGTGTATTTAATAGCCCCAGACGACAGGGCAGTGTTCTTCTGCAAGAATAGCTTTGTTATTAAATAACCCACAAAGGCTAATGTGCCATTAAACAAAGAAACTAAACTTATTCAGTAAAATACATATCCCTTCTACACAAGGGTTTTCTTCCAATATTCACCAATTGTTATTTGAACAACAGTCACACTTTTTGCAAGGATGAAGTGCTATGCCATCTGATTAGCTATTCCATAACATAAGATAGCAAATCTGTTAAATTTTTGTTAAATCTGATGATTATAAGTCCACTGAAGTATAATTTACTTAATATTTAACTGTGTAGGTCATTGAAGAATCATGTTTGTTTGACAATAAAGGTGTCCACTTACTTTTGTCAAGGTCCTTTAGAGTTATGTTATACTAGACTGAGTCAAAAGTTTTACAATATTTTGTTAACTTATCTACTTTATTCTTCAAATTGCAACAAAAACAGCCAAGCATTCCAAGTAGACACCATCATTTTACAGTTTGAAGCCACCTTTCTGCTAGTTCTTAGATTCCACCCTGAAATTAGTTTTGAGACAAAGAACTCCTTCACTGAAGCTTCTACCTCTTTTTTGCTGTTGAGGTGTTGTGAGTATAAGAAGTGAGCCATGGATCGGAACAAGTTATAATCTGAAGGAGCTAGGTTCAGGTTATATGCTGTGTGTGGCATCAGTTTGATTTCCTGAAGTTTATACTGGAAACTTACATGTATGCAATTATTGCAAAACCTTTGACTCACCCTAGTTATATGAAGTCAGCCATTTTGAATAAGGTTTATCAATCAAAATTTATTTTACATTAGAAATGCCTTCAACTGAGCTTTTATTTTTCTTAGCTAAACTTGTACCTACTTTTTACACACTTCTAAAGAATGAACTTTATTTGGTTCCTTAAACTCAAATTTATAGAATGTTTTTTGGAGAGAACAAAAAAAACTTTCATTTAAAAATCATTGTTATTACATATTTCCTTGAGTTTTAGAAATCAAAGAAAGAGTGCTAAAGTCATATCTTTTTTTTCTTTCATAATTTCTCAGCTTACTAGAAACTGTTTGGATAATTGAACTTTTTCTTCATATTCTTTACATTGTTAAGAAAAGAACTGAAAAATGGATCAAACAAAACATTGTATTAATCTCATCAAGAATAGGAAAGAAGAAGATCAATTGTGTGAAGAATTTTTGGTATGTTAACTCCTCTCAAAGTTATTGACAGTACAGTTAGATCAAAATTTGCTTACAATTTACTGTAAGGATTGCATAACTGGAAGTCAAATCAAATATTGTGATTGAAATGTGAAATTGATATCTAAAACAAAGTTTTCAACTAGAAAAATAAAGAGACTTGAAAAAACATCTAGGTTCAAAATGGTGAGACTTGAAATAGGAAAACATAAAGGTTCAAAATGAAGGGATTTAAAAAAAATATCAAGGTTCAAAACAGTGAGACTTGAAATATGAAAATATAAAGGTTCAAAATGGTGAGACTTGAAATATGAAAATATAAAGGTTCAAAATAAAGAAATTTGAAGAAATATTTAGATTCAAAAATGGTGGGACTTGAAATATGAAGGTTCAAAATGAAGGGATTTAAAAAATATCAAGATTCAAAATAGTGAAACTTAAAATATGAAGGTTCAAAATAGAGTACATGGTGCATTCAATAAGTTTCCAGACTGTTTTTGTACAGGCATTTAAAATTGTCATAGACTCTTGAAAATTCACTATGTTATTGCTATACATCTTATGAGATGACTGACCAATTTTTATGATTTCATGTTCAAATGAACAGCTACAGCAGCAATTGGAATACATCCTACTAAAGCCTGATTGTTACAGCTGGTGAATTTCAAAAATGCAATCTGGACATGTGGACACTTTAGAAGAACGATATGTAATAAAATTCTGTTTTAAACTTGGGAAAAATGCCACAGAAACATATGGAATGCTTCAGACTGCTTTTGAAACATCTTGCATGAATCGAGCATCAGTTTTTGAGTGGCATAAGAGATTCAAGGAAGGCAGAGAGTCTGTAAGGGATGATGAGAGGTGTGGGAGGAGTAAGGAAGTTAATGCACCAGAGTTGATTGGCCAAAGGGTTAGGGTTACTATGTTGAGGTTTTAAGGGAGTTCAGGAAGAGATTCCGTCGGAAGAGGCCAGCACTCTTCAAATCGGGTCAGTGGCATTTCCACCAGGACAATGCACCAGTCCACAACTCCATCCTTGTCACAGACTATTTGACCAAGATAGGCATCAAGACAGTTCCTTACCGTCCCTATAGTCCAAACCTTGCTCCCTGTGACTTTTGGTTATTCCCTAAGCTCAGAGGCTGTCATTATGAGACAATTGAGGAGATAAAAGAGGCTGTGATGAAGGTCATTGACACACTCACACAAGAGGACTTCGATGGGGCCTTCCAGAAGTTGTTGGAACAGTACAACAAGTGCATTGCAGCCGGAGGAGATTACTTCGAAGGGGATTAGAGTTTAGAACTTCATGTGTGTACTATCAATAAAAGTGCCCATACGAAAAAAGTCTGGAAACTTATTTAATGATACTCATAAGTTGAAAAACAGAATCTATCAATTTCCATTGTAATGTTAAGATGCCTTAGATACAATTATTTCAACAATAGAAACTTTGTTTTCTTAATGCTGTTAATGCAGTATTTTGGCCAATCCATTCTTTCATCTATTGTCAATGGTTTAATAACAGGTGAGACGAAAAATAGTCTCAAAAAAGTCTTGAGAGAATGGTCACTAATACATCAACCAGTTCAATCCATTCCAAGTATCTAAGTGATTCCAATTTCTGCCACTATATTTTTTTTTTTTCCTTTCCACCTGATGAAGGTTGAGAAATGGATTGGTTGAAACATTGTCTTAATAACATCAAGAATTCGTAAGAAAAAGGGTTCAATTGTTTGAACAATTTCTGGCATGTTAATGACTCTTCTCAAAGTTATTGACAATTATTTGGTTGTTAGATCAATTGTGCATCAGTCCATAGTTACTGCTTTCTTCTTTTGGTTTTTACAGATAGTAACAATCAACCAAGTGTAAATTGTTAAAACATTAAGATTTTTGTAAGATTCTGATTTGAAAATTTATTGTACTACGAGAGTCATTTAATAAATAAGGTCAATTTTGTCTTAAGAATTGGCTATAGGAAACTTTTTCGAAGATCTAGGTTTGTGCTAATAGGACTAAAACCGACATGCATTTAACAAAATGGTTATCATTGTAGGAAATAGAAATGGAAATAGTGAACAGAGTTCAATTCCTGGATAAGACTGTGTTTCATTTCATATTAATGCCCTTGGGAGTGATATAAATCTATCTCTTTTACCTCCAGATATGGGTTAATTGTTAGGCAGACAGAACTTATGTAGCAGAAAGAAACTTGAATTTTAGTTTGGTACGTAATTTAATTTGACTGTTAGAGTCACCGAACATTTTCACCCAATCAGGATGACCTGTCCTATTCAGCCCGAACCATATTTCCTAGCAGCACCAAAAATTGAAGAAAGCCCACGAATCTCTCTCTTGCTCAGAAATCTTCAACGGGAACGGACGTCTTAATGTCTATTCCTGAATAGAGTAGCAGCATCAACCATTATGAGGAGAGCCATCTAGTTTACGGACCCCCCTTGGGTCTATTCTTCTAGATCAAGGGATCCTAGTTAAAAACAAATTAGATGATACACTCTAACAACTTCCTACGTTCTTTCCTTACTACAAGACCTCGCAGCATACCAGTGTAAACCCCTTTACTTCATGCTGCCATTAAAACCTTGATACAAAAACCTAACGACGTCTTCGTTCTTCTCCACCACCTTTATTTTCCATCAACATTTAGCAAGGGGATAACTACCGGTGAAATACCAATGCTACACCAACACAACCAATGTAATACCAACATAACCAACACAAAACCAACGCAAAACCTAAAAACCCCAATTATAATAATAATAATGTTATCCCCCTCACTATAAAATGGCGACCTTCCAACTTGTGAGAACACGCAGCCACATATAAAAACAAATTAAATATACCACTACAAAATGGAAATTAAATATCAAAACACAATATCACCTCCAACACATATATACAAAATAAGAGTGTTAGTACAGCAGGTAGAAGTATCCATCCGAAAACTGTCAGGTTCAACTGCTGGGAGGAAGTATCTCCGAGGATGAATAGGGTTAGTATTTATGAAGGAGGAAGAGTTTATTATTGTGTAGATAGGTCACCATAACAAATAGCATGACTGGAGTTTGGACTCACTTACTACAATGACGCAGCTCAGCACATTAGCCTCTAAGCCATGGTGACTCCCCTCTTGGTAAGTGGTACTCATTGCTTTGACAAATATTCATGAGTAAGTGACAACACTGGTTTTAAATATAATTGAGCTTGTGAAGTAACTACTTCAAATCAAACATGGATAGTCCCATCAGCTGGGGGCTGTAGAATACGCTGACTGCATCTCTGCAGAAGAGTAAGACTCCCTCAATGAGTGTACTGATTGACACTAAACAATTTGATGGTGAGGTTCCAGTAATGCTGGAGCTTTGGAGAATGCAAAGTACCCCTTTATTGTCATCGTTCCCAGGTCCACTCTGGCCCAGAGTGGTAGCACCTGAAAGGGTCCTATATATGGGTCAAATAGAACTAAACTGAATTGTTTGAAATAGAACTGCTTTTTTGTGTAAAAATGAATTTTGCATTGAATAACCTACAATGGTTGATATACCATAAAACCAATCCAAACCATTAAACATGGATGAAACAATACTTCTGTCCCTTAAAACAATAGCCAAAACAATACTTCTGGTTTTGAAAGAATGACTAAAACAGTACTTCTGTTTTCTATTTGAACAAATATACAACAGTAAGGTAGCCAGTCTAAGAGAAGTGTTTGTAACCTAACAAAAAGATTATTGAATGAGAACACATAGTGTAACGGTTATAGGCGTTGGTTCCCTAAGCTACTAAGGAGACAATCATCCAGAGGTTGTATGTTCAATCCCAACTGCAGGCAAGTAACAATACAGGAATACCTAACATTTGTACCCAGTTATGGCTAACGGAATCAGAACAGGCAACCCCTGTGGATTCAATAAAGGACGTAGTTCGAAGTTCTGTGTAGGTTCCCAAGTTTGACAAACACCTGAAGAAGGCCAGAGGACATATTGGCTAAAACGTTGTGAAAATAACACTAAAGATGAAGACAATAGTCTGAAAACCCTTAATGATAAGAGAAATAACCAAAACAAAAAAATTAAATTGAAATCATTGTAACATTAATAAAATACTATACTTGCCAGCGGTGTGGAGAAGGTAACTGCTGCTCATAGTGACTAAGTATATTTTCACCTCCTCACAATAGTGTCCAACATTTATGACAAATGGAATATACCCATTAATGTTCATAGGTAGGGTATATAACAGAAGAAAAACTCTGAATTCAAATCAACTGTGGTCCTCTTAAAAGTTGACCTTGTGTCACATCCTGCCCATAGCATAAAGATTAAGTGAATACATACAGCAGACTTTTTGCGCGATCAACTTGTTGAGTAAAAACAATTATCATTCTTCAAAAATGCAACAACTGAATCCTTTTGACATTAAAAGTCACAGGAAAGGGAACAAAATTTAGAAAAGGTGTCATTCATTTTGCCTGTGACCAGAAATCCCAGTTACAACCTTAAAAAGAGAAAAGGAAAAAATCAACAGTAAAAGAAGAAGAATACATTTTGCAGAAATTACAGTAAGAATGCCAATGATGAAGAGAGCAGTAGTAATGTAGGTTTTGTATAAAAAGCCAGCTATTTTCTTTAGGATTCCATTTTTTGACATGGTGACATTAGAGTAAATAATGAATGAGTTGTCACAATAGAATGACAAGGTTGACATGACTGAATATTTAAACGCAACTCAAAGATAAAAAAAATTTTAAAAAAGCAACAAGAAAAGACATTGTGTAAAAAAATGATATAAAACAAACAAAAATTTTCATTTGAAAAGCTAAACAGATAAAAACTCCTCAAAAAAATCTCAAGAAACAAATAATTATAATAAAATAGACAGAGGGAAATTGTATTTTCTGGTTATCCTTTCAAGTCAGTCTGCTGGTATAAGATGTTTATTAGGAATTGAAGCAACTCACTCTTGGGATAATGGTTAGCTAATCTAACAAATCATTACCTCTGTCTCTCTTGTTTGATTCTCACTGAGTGCCCAATATTTGTGACACTGTACTAATCAAGTTTAGTAAATACTAGTATGAGTCAAAAATTTTGCAATATTTTGGGAGCATGAGGCATAAATCAGCTGTTATGGATGCTTTTACTAAACTCTTGAAGCTGATGAACCACACTGAATTGTGAGAGGCTGAGTTTGCCTGATACTCTCCGAATGTTTCTCACCAGATTTGTCTCTGCAACCTAAAGCACACTCTCGGAATCCACTCTTTTAGGCCTACCTGGCCTTGCCTGATTATCATATTTACCAACCCCTCCGCTCGAGCAGGATATGACACAAGGTCAATTTTTAAGCGGAGTTTAACAGGTTTGAATTCAAAGTTTTCCTTCTCCTAGACTAGTTGCCTAACCAAGGCTGAAGAACCTAGTCTGCCCTACTATTTATCCATATCTGGAGGGAGAATAATTGGATTCATACCTTTCCCAAGGGTATTAGTGCCATGTGAAATGCAATCAGTCTCATCCAGGATTTGAACTCGTGTCCATTTCCTATGACGATAACCATTACACCACGGGCCTGATTATAGAGCAAAATTTCTTCAATTATCTGGTTACTGTACTGTGATCAACTGCACCTTCAATTTTTACACAACAAATGTTTTTAATTGCTTCCAGGTCATTATGGTCCAGTTTGAACTCAAAGTATAAGTTCCTAAATTAGACTATATTGCACATTCATACATGCAATTTTCAACTCCAACACAGAGTGAAGCAATGCATAACATATCACTGAACCAACTACCACTATACTACCAGCCAAAACAGGTACCGTCTAAGGCTTGAACTCCTTCTTTCATGTGATAACATATGCCACAAACTAGTTCATACCAAAATATTGCAAAACTTTTGACTCACCTAATACCTACATGAAACACAAATTATTTTGTTGTTTTTTTTAGATAATTTATATGCTCCTAAATCTAACTTTAGTTAACTAAATAGATATATTCAGTTAAAAATTTTTTTTTTTTCACAAAAAACATTCACGATCACAAATATGGAAGTACCAAAAGTTACATATAAACCAATCACAAGAATTATTAGTAAACAATTAGACATCAAATTAGGACAAATAAGAACTCGATTCAGTACTAAGAAAAATTAAAAATAGAAAAGCAGCAGGGCTTGATGAAATACCCCCAGAAGTATGGAAGACCAGGCAATTTGACAACATACTGCTCCGACACTGTAATGCCATATATAATCAAAACACAATAGACAGATGGACAAAGGGATGCATCCTCGAATTAGCCAAGAATTACTGAGCTATAACCCTTGCATCCATAGCAGCCAAGATCTATAATGCTCTACTATGCAACCGCATAGAATCCAAAATTGTGAATATACATGGGAAAAACCAAAATGGCTTTCAGAGAAATAGATCCATGATGTCACAAATTTTGACTATCCATTGAAGGTGTGTATGTGCAAAAAAACCTTGAAGCAATAATATTATTTGTCAACTTCGCCAAGGCCTTTCACTCCATACACAGAGGAAATATGGAGCAAATACTACTCACCTATGGCCTACCCAAAAAAACATTGCAGCCATAATGATGCTATATAGAAACACAAAAGTAAAAGTCTGCTTCTCGGATGGAGATACAGACTACTTCGACATTGTAGCAGGTGTGCTGCAAGGAGAAACATTAGCCCCATACCTCTTTATCATCTGTCTAGACTACATGCTTGAAACATCTATTGATATAATGAAAGACAACGGTTTCAAGAAGCAGAAGATACACCACACAAACAATTATGGACACAGACTACACCAATGACATAGCGCTTCTGGCAAATACACCCACCCAAGCCAAAACCCTGCGACATAGTCTGGAACAAATGCAGCTGCAGGCATAGGCCTCCATGTCAATGCACACAAGATGGAATACATGTGCTTTAATCAAAGAGACGACATCTCCACTCTAAACGGTAGTTCTCTGAAACTAGTTGACAAGTTCACCTACCTAGGAAACAGTATTTCATCAACCGAGACAGACACCAACACGCGATTAGCAAAGGCATGGACAGCTAACGATAGGCTATCGGTCAGATCTGACTTCCATATGACCGATAAAATAAAACGCAGTTTTTTCCAAGCAGCAGTCGTGTTGAGACTGCTATTTGGATGTACTACATGGACGCTAACTAAATGTTTGGAGAAAAATCTTGAGGGCAACTACACAAGAATGCTGTAAGCAATATTGAACAAGTCCTGGAGGCAGTACCTCACAAAGCAGCAGCTGTACAGTCACTTACCACCCATCATGAAAACTATCCAAGTTAAACGAACCAGACATGTGGGACACTGCTGGAGAAGTAGGGATGAACTCATATGTGACATACTCCTGTGGACCCCTTCACATGGATGAGCAAAGGCAGGACGACCTGCTAGAACCTACATATAGCAGCTCTGTGCCAATACAGGATGTAGCTTTGAAGACCTACCAGAAGCAATGGACAATAGAAAAGGGTGGTGAGAGATGGTCAGGGAGATCCACGCTGGTGGCATGACATTATGATAATGATATAAAGAAAAAGTGAAAAACAAGTTAATCTAAAGAGACAAATTTAATGTAAAAGAAAGTCAGTGTTATAATGTTTCAGTTCTAATGAACCTTCATCAGGACTTGGGAGAATGATATCAAGTGATATTAGATCACCGATGGATATTTTATGAAATACAAAACAAAGGAGAAATTATACTAAGAAAGGAGTAACTGCTTAATCAGTGAATCAGCATTTGTATTTAAAAATATCTTGCATAACTGTTTAAGACAATGATGTAGAACAAACAGAACCAACAAGAGAAATAATTAATTGAAAGGAGAAAGAAGAAGAAGAAAGGAAGGGAAAAAAGGATAGAAGAATCAGAGAGAAAGGAAATAAAAGAGAGAGGAGAGGGGGAATATAGGGAAATAAAAAAGGGAGAAAAAATAAAGAGGAAACAAGCTAATATATAATACATAAATATCTAGCTATAATTAAATCAAAAATTGAGGCATATTTTTGAAGCAAGTGCAATTTTGCTTTGTCAATCTGTTAATAATTGACCAGGCTTTTTCAGTATATCACTACATTTGGGATAACTCATTTTTAATAGCTACAATATATTCCATTTTTAATTAATTATTTTCCATATATATTTTCACACTTTTACCCATTACTCCTTATATGCTTATTTCTTGCTCAATGTCTTTTCTCAAGTTCCCTCTTTTCAATTCTTTTCCCTTTCTCCTGTAAATATTTTGTCTATTTACTTTTGCTACATTCATTTAAAACTTCATTCACCTTTCTCCCACAACTACTGTTTTTCTACTTTTTTTTTTAATTTTTAATTTATAGACATATCAATTGACATAGGTTTGATTTTTTATTTAACTATAATTAGTTATTTATGTATGATATGTTAGCTTGTTTCTTCTTCCTTTCTCCTCCCTTTTCTCTTTCCCTAAATTCCCCCTCTCCTCTCTCTCTCTTCTATTTACTTTCTCTTTCATACTTCCATTTTTTTTTCTTTTCTTTCCTTCTTCTTTCTCCTTTCAATTCATTATTTTGCTTGTTAGTTCTATTTGTTTTTTAAATACAAATGCTGATTTAATTATTAAATGGTTCCTCTTTTCTCTGTATATATAATTCGCCCTTTGTTTTGTATTTCATAAAAAAATCCATTGGTGATCTAACGTCACATGATATCATTCTTCCTTGTCCTGATGAAGATTTATTAGAACCGAAACGTTATAGTGCTGACTTTCTTTTACATTAAATTCTTCTCTTTAGATTACCTTGTTTTTCAATTTTTCTCTATATACTAATGTGTGTATCTGGTCACTTGTCCTATAACCTATTTTGGTCGTAGGGGCACTATTCTTGTTGAATGTCTTTGGCAGGAATAGCACAGCCCATCCCTCTCCAGGTCTACAACTGATTAGAATACCAAGTTTTTCTTCTACAATGGTTAGCATACCAAGGTTAAAGAGTCTAGTCTGCCCTACTATTTACCCATAGATACAGGTAAAATAGTTGGATTCATATTTTTTGCATAAACTGAAATGCGAATAACTGTTAACATTCAATGTTATTCACCACCATGTTGGCTGGAGCTGTAGAATATGCTGACTGCATCTCTGCAGAGGGGTGAGACACACACCAATGAGTGTGCTGAGTATGACACTAACCTGCATAGTGAAGCTCCAGTTCTGAATTTTTGGGGAATGTGGAGTACTCCTTCATTGCCATTACTCCCGGATTCACGCTTTGCCCAGTCGGCTGGGGCTGTAAAATACACCAACTGCACCTCTGCTGAGGGGTAATACCCCCCAACTAATGTCCTGGATATGACGCTAAACAATCGGATTGTGAGGTTCCAGTGATGCTAGAGCTTTGGGGAATGTAGAGTACCCCTTCATTGCCATTGCTCCCTGGTCCACTCTGGCCCAGAATGGTAGCACCTGATAGGGCCCTATCTATGGGTTAAATAGAACTAACTACATGCTTATGCTAAGCTGAATTGTTTGAATTAGAACTGTTTGACTAAACTGAATAGCTTAAATAGAAATGGTTTTGACAATTAAACTGTACTTACATTTAAACTGTGTGCTTATGCTAAACTGAATTGTTTGAAATGGAACTGTTTTTGACATTGAAACTGTACTTACACTAAACTGAATTGTTATATATACAACTGTTTTGACATTTAACTGTGTGTAAACAAAATGTGTACTTAAACTAAAATGAATTAGCTGAATTAGAACTGTTTGGATAAACTGAAGAGTTGAAATAGAAATGTTTTTGATAATTAAACTGTGTACTCATCCTAAACTGAATTGTTTGAAATAGAACTGACTATTTGTATAAAAATGGATTTGGCGTTAAATAACCTACAAAAGTTGATATGACATAAAAACCAACCAACCACACCTGATTCACTCTGACCTGGATTGGTAGTACTTGTTAGGATTTCATCTATGGGTCAAATAGAACAGTTCAATCATTTACTAAGGATCATTATTATCAATTATTTGAAACCATAAAGCTATGTGCAAATTATTTATATTGTATTGCGATACTTAATAAATAGAATTATCATTGTTAGATAGCAATACTTGAAACCATTAACTGTGTGCAAACAAATGATTAATATCAAATAGAATTATTGGTGTTTGATAGAAATATTTAAAACAATTTAACAGTGTGCAAACAAATTACCGCTAACAAATCATTTAAAAATAAAGTTACATATAAACAATTTGCTTACAAATCAAATATTTATGAAAATAGGATTTGGTATTAAATGACCCACAAGGGTTGATATGCCATAAAACACTGACTAACCAACCAACTAACTGAGGTTATACAGTTAATATTCTGTTTTAGGAGGAAGAATATTTGGATTCATACTTTTCCCTAGGGAATTAGCACTGTGAAATGCAAACAAACTCAATCAGGATTTGAACTCTTGTAGCTGAGTTCAATTCCTACAAAATATTGTGTCTATACTTTGTCCTAAATGTGAAAAAAAAAAAAAAAAAAATGAGCATGTATTTTTTTTTTTTTTCCTTTTGTTTTAAATTAGAGTCAAACAGTGTGAAATTGAAGTAATATATTTTTTGTTATTTTCATTTATTTGATATTTGTTTATGAGAATTGTTGATTGTTTTATTTTTTGTGATTTTTTTTTTTTTTTTTTTTTTTTGGAGGGGGTTGTTATTTTTTTCTACCCTGAGCAAATGAAGTTGTGGGGAGTTGTTTTGCATATCAAAGTTATACCATAATGAAAAACGGAATTGACAACAATTTTCTGTCAAAACTGATTTTGCTGAACCAAAAATGCTGAGTATGTATTAACAAATGAATGACCCAAAACATTTAAAAAAAAAAAAAATGATTGGAGAGGAAAAGATTACAAAAAATAATTTTTTAAAAAAGTTCAGTGAATTATCATAACAATAAATTATTCAAGAGAAAAATGTTTTTGTTGAAAATTCAAAAAAAGCAATTACACTTTTCCCTTGTATCAAAAACATGTTTTGCCTGTTTTTTATCCTTTTGTTTATGCTTTTTATTTTTATTTTATTTTTTTAGTAAAAATAAATGCAAGACAATTTTTTTAACTAGCAAAAGGAAAGATATTTGTTCTGTTAGTAAATTCCACTTTTAGAACCAATCATCAATTGTAACAACCCAAAACTTTTTTAATACTTAGAAAAAACCTACTAAAGGTATTCATATCTTTTTTCTTTACTGTCTTCTCAAACTAGTTTGGTTGTGGGGACACTCCTCATGTAGTTTGGTTTAGTTTTATGGTATATCAACCATTGTAGGGTATTTAATGCCAAATCAGGTTAATATATATATATATATATATATATATATGATTTGTAAACATAAGTCAGCAAAGTTAAATGGTTCCAAGTATGTAACACTAACTTTTCAATTAAATATCAGATATTTGTTTACAAACAATTGAATGATCAAACAGTTCTATTTAGCATAAGGCATTTGTTTGCACTCAGTTAAATGGTTCCAAGTATTTTCTTATATTACTAACTATTCAATTAACATCAGTCATTTGTTTACAAACAGTTAAATGATTTCAACAGTTCCATTTCAAACTATTCAGTTTAGCATAAGTACACAGTTTAAGTATTAAATAGTTCTATTTGACCCATAGATAGGACCCTTTCAGGTGCTACCACTCCGGGATAGAGTGGACCTGAGAGTGATGGCAATGAAGGTGTATTCCACATTCCCCAAAGTTCCAACATTTCTTGGGCAGAAATAGGCTGGCAAAGCCTCACCATCATGTAATTTAATGTTATATCTAGGACACTCGTAGAGGAAGTGGTCTTACCCCTTTGCAGAGATGTAATTGGTATATTCTACAGCCTCAGCTAACTAGGCTGAACTCATGTAGAATGTCTTCATCAGAAATAAGCATAATGAAGCCAATCTCCTTCTAGGTAGTACCTGTTAGAATCCCATGTATGGCTCAAATAGATCAGTTTGAAACAATAGATTTGTAAATTGTTAGAATTAAGAATAGTTACTTGAAGTTATAATTGTTTACAAACAATTATTATTTACTTTCTTGAAACAATTTATTTTCTTGAATTACTTGAGACTATATAACTGTGTAAATTAGTTCTCCTACTGGTCTCATAAGCTGGTTTGGTCATAGAAGTGCAGGCTCATGTAAAATGTCTAGGGTAGAAATAGGCTGGTGGAGCCCATCCCTCTCGAGGTCTACAGCTTGTTTGAATTCAGACTTTTCCTTCTCCTAGACAAATTGGTGTACCAAGGTTAAAGAGGACTAGCTATTTACCCATAGATTAAGGAAGAATTGTTGGATTCATACCTTTCCTTAGGGTATTAGAGGTATATGAAATGCAAATAACCTAGATTAGGATTTGAACTTAGATAGCCAAGTCCTCTTCCTATGACAATAGGCATTACACTAAGAGCACCTCCAGGTATATTATTTTAAAATGCAGTGAACTTTTGTTCTAACAGCACTAATGATGCTTTCTAATGACATGTTTGTTTTTTTATTCTCAAAAGACTATTATTAGACAGAGGGGAGTCTCAAAACACTATTATTAGACAGAGGGGAGTCTCAAAACACTATTATTAGACATAGGGGAGTCTCAAAAGTCTATTATTAGACAGAGGGGAGTCCCTGTGGCATAATGACTAATGTGCTGGACAGCAACATTGCAATGAGCTTGAACTCAAGTCACGATTTTACATTCACTTTCAGACTAATATCCTTCAGAAAAGTATGAGCACCCCTTATTCCCCCAGCTATGGGTTAAATAATACCACTGCTGTTCTTCTACAAGGATAGCATTGGCATTAAATAACCCATGATGAAGGTTGATATGCCATTAAAACAAAGAAACCAAATCAAACCTATTATTAGAGATTAGTTTGTAGCAACACACGTCAAGATTTCAGTTCATTATTATTTCAAAAAAATTAGTAAACTCTTAAAATAATTCTCCTAAAATATGTATTTATGCAACCCTTCCCCTGCAAGCAGAATCTGACACAAGATCAATTTTCTACCACGATAGCCTCTTCCACAGTTATACTAAAGTAACACAAAAATCTTAAAAGACAATTCAAAAGAAAAGTTTTATCAATTAATGATAAACTTCAAATCATTATAAAGATGGACAGAACGCTAGTTAAAATTTCTAAAGGAGATGGCTATTTAGAGAATACTTCCCTTTATTTGCTATTATAATATAAACTCTATAAATAAGATGTGACTTGACATTGAGCTAAATGGTCACTGAAGGTGGCCTTTATGTGAGTTTATTTCAATAAAACTAAATGTCATGTAGAAACCATCATGTTTGGTATGAGGATTTGAGGAGGAGTGATATGACTAAAAAAAAAAATTAGATTATGATTCCAGAAATTACTTGGAGCTTTGCTTACTTTCATTGAATAAAAGTTTATTCATTTATTTATTTTTGTCTCTCTGCATTATAAAATAGCAAATGATGGAAGCATAATTTCATTATATCTAACAAGTTCTTCATATTATCCTTTCTTCTTCTATTTCTAGGTATTTGTTGACACTCCTGGTGTTGTGACCTCTCGAAGTCGACTAAAGTAAGTTCAGTTAGATTGTTTTAATACAGTTTGCTATATCTATAAATAAAGAGTGCTCATTATGATTGATAAAGCATATATATTTAAATTAGGATGTCATATACTCAGTCAACAGTGCTTGGCAACTGTCCCTTTCTTGCCTATGCATTAATCAAACCAAGGCCTGATGATCTCATAGGCAAGAAACTGACTGTTGACTTAAAGCACTACCCTAACTTATATACACTCAAGCTGATTGAAAAGTAACTCCCTATTTTAAAATTCTTGTAATTTATTTCTTAACTATAATTTTTAAAAGGATTATAAGGAATGAGTCATGGTAATCTTTCATTGGCTGTTTATAGATGAGTGGCAGTAGTTCACTGACTGAACTATTTGACCCTAGCCGTTGAGCTGGGAAGTTCTTCTGCCCAGACAACCAAGAGATGCAAGACACTGTTTGAGAAGCAAAGATGAACTCATGTGGCATTCTATGGACCCATTCACATGGTTGTGCCATTGTTGGCTGACCAGCAAGAACTTACCTACAACAGCCCAGTGTTGACACAGAATTTAGTTTGGAATGGATGATAGGGACAGATGGAGAGAGAGAATCAGGGAAATCTGTGCTAACAGCATGATTTGATGATGATGATGATGAGGAATAAATATCAGAAGGCATATAGCATTGAGTTTTATTTAAAGTTCAATATGAACTCCAGCATTTGCCACCAACTTCTCAAGCCCCCCAGGAACTGATTTCAGCCACACTGAAGAGTTGTGATACAATGAAACAGTCTGTCTTTGGATGACAATATATATATATATATATATATATATTATCTTTTTTTAACTCTCATGTCCTGATAAAGGTCTAAAAACTAAAACATTTAATGTTGGCGAAGAATTCTGTAAATAAAATCATCCAGTGAAGACATTGTTTTTTTTTTCATCTTCATACATTTTCATATATATAAGTAAAGTTGGTGACTTTAGTCAAGGGTGACCCAAAGGTTCCCTTTTTAATAGCTGCTACACCAAGGTGTAGGGGAGGGTGCTACTCCATTCCTGGATTGCTCCACTTTATCCTTGATTTCTACCTTATAATGCTGAGTGTTAAGCAAGGCAATATCAAGTACCATTATTTTTAGTCTTTGGTATGACTCGACCTGGGATTGAACCCCGGTCTGCCGGACCATTGGCGAACACTCTACTAATTAGACAACTGGCCCAGTTATATATATATATATATATATATATATATATATATATATATATAAAATATGTACTGTTGATGTAGCCTATCCATTAGTCTGAAGAATGTTGTTTTGTTTGAGGTTTTTGTTGTTTAGTTTTGTTTTGGGCTTGTTTGGTTTTTTTTAAATATTAAGCACTTTTAGCAACTAATATCTATTCCAGATATTTATGTCATTGTATTTACATTTGTGTTCCTCATAAATGTCTGACAAAGAAAATCATTTATATCTCATAGTTTTCAAAAACTACATTATGAAGAATTAATTAACCAAAAGCAAATATAAGAGGAAATAATAAAAATCTCTCTTGCTTGTAACAAAGAATATATGAACATGTGAAATATCAATTCAGTTTAGTCCACTGATATCAATGATAGCATCTCCATTTCTTCAGATGTCAAGATTTAATAAGAACAAAATGATTGCTTCATCAAGCATTCACAGACTGATACTACAAGACTGACTGACAAATGTCAAAACTACACCTTGGTGTAGTAGCTATTGAAAAGGGAGCCTTCAGGTCACCCTTGACTATGGTTGTCAACTTTACTTACTTACAGTAAATCAAAAGTTCTGCAATATTTTGGTAATATGAGGCACAATTTGGCAGCTTCAGATACATTTACCAAAGTTGTAAAGGTGATGAACCACACTTGACTAAGATGCTGTGTGATACTGTCCAATTTGCTTCTACCTCAATGCTACTAACCACAGTGAGTACCTATCATGGCTTGAACTGCTTTGTTCACATGATATGCACACCACAAAATAGCATAAAACTTTTTTTTCTCAACTAAACAAAAAAAGTAAATATGAAGGTATGATAGACAGGATTATCTAAACTCTAGACATAAAATAACCCTAGACAGGTTGACATGCCATTAAGATCAGTTAATCAATCATCTTTATTAATAAACAGGTCACAAAGTGAGCAAGTGCTGTTTTGCAAAACATTTTCTATACCAAAAAAAAAGAAACAATAATAAGAAATAAATGAAAAAGACTGATTGTTTCTGGATATTTTAATTGAATTAAAATGAAAGGAAAATTGGTTTTACTCTTTGTTTTCAATTTTTATAAAAATAAAAGTATATTAGCTGCATAAATAGAATTAAAAGCTTTGAGAAATATTAGAAGGTCAGAAAAATTTCAGAAATGTCATAAAGCTGAATCATAAATAGAAATATAGAATGGAAGTATAATATATATATATATATATATATATATATATATATATATATATATATATATAAAACTTTGTCTTCCACTCCCCTGCCAAAAAAAGACGAAAAAATCCCAAATATTATTGTATTTTTTACAGTTCTTCTGAGCCCAGAAATTGGCACAATGGTGCTGACCACAAACAGAAAAGAAAAAAAAAAACTTTTCAAAATCAAGTAAAAAATGATTTTGTATTCTTCTCTTATGAACCATTTCCTAAGAATTATTCTATTGTAGAGTAACAACACATTCCACGCTATCCTATTGATAAAACTTTCCGTTCTTTGTTGCTCCTATGAGAGATGATTATCTTGGAGTCTTTGCTTACCCATTCATACCTTATGGCTAGCAAAGAATAAAAACTAACCAATGTGATCTTAATCAAACATATGGCATAAGTAACAATATGCACAGGCTATGGAAAGCCAAATCATCACCTCTCTAAAAACAATAACCCCTTACTGCTATCTAACTGATCCCAACTCTCAAATATGTAGCTTGTTGTCTTCCAATTTTCCTGATTGTTTTTCACTCTTCAGTCCAACTCCAATTGACATGTATTTTTATAATGATAAAGATCTCTTCTCTCCTTTATATAGTATTTTTCATTTTCTTTTATTTCTAACAGGAATACAGGCAAAAATGTCTAATTGTAATGACTAATTGTTCTGACACCCTGTTAAATTACTGCGCTAATATTTGGGAAAAGTGAAATATGTTAGCTTCCCTTTAAACTACCTGGTGCCTTGTTGGTGGAGCTTAGAATATGCTGTGTCTCCTGCAGAGGGAGTAAGAAACCCCCCCCCAAAGAAAGAGGTGTCCTGGGTATGATACTAAATTTCCTCTGATGGTGAGGCTCCAGTCCTGAACCATTACGGACTGTTGAGTATTCCTTCATTGCCATTACTCCCAGGTTCACTCTGACCTGGATTGGTTGTACCTGTTATGGTCTCATCTATGGGTCAAATAAAACTGTTCAATCATTTACTAAGGATTATTACAATTTGTTATGTGAAACCATAGAGCTGTGTGCAAATTATTTATATCACATAAAAATACTTGACAAATAGAATTACTAATGTTAAATAACAATACTTGAAAACATTTAATTGCATGTAAACAGATGATTAATCATCATCATCAATCATGCTGACAACATGGAATTCCCTGATTCTCTCTCTTACCATCCATCACTATCATTGCTCCTGATAGGTCTTTTAGGCTACATTTTGTGTCCAGTTAGAGCTGATGTAAGTCTTTGGCACTGGGACTCCGCCGCTCTTGGGATCTAAGAATATTATCATAATGATTTATATAAAATGTTATAGTCTTTAATTGGAATCATTTTGAGATGAGGCTTCTTAATCTGAGAATTAATTTTTATTTATTTATTGCAGACTTTTTGTCCTCATCTTGGTAGTTTTTGTGTTGTCTCTTCTTTCACTACCAGATAAGGAGAACAAATAATTGGATTTATAAGATAAAAAAATCCATCCTTGATCGCCCTTCAGGGCCCGTGGCGCAGCGGATAGAGGCGTTGAGTCTCTACGATTCCAGGTGAGCATTGTTAGAAGATAGCGGTTTCAAATCCTACCCAAGCCGGCACAGAGGTTTACTTGTTCAAAAAACGTGGTGCGATAAACAACAACTATGGAAGGCAGTAATTACTGGGAATACGGTTACAAGACTCAGCATTCCTATCCGAGGTCGCGGTAAATCACCTGAAGAAGGTCAGAGGTGAAATTTGGCCG
Source organism: Sepioteuthis lessoniana (assembly GCA_963585895.1). Taxonomy (NCBI): domain Eukaryota; kingdom Metazoa; phylum Mollusca; class Cephalopoda; order Myopsida; family Loliginidae; genus Sepioteuthis; species Sepioteuthis lessoniana. The sequence continues at coordinate 28,217,258 of OY757943.1, forward strand.
ATACGTAGTGAAAGAAGAAACAACACAAAAACTACCAAGATGAGGACAAAAAGTCCACAATAAACAAAAATTAATTCTCAGATTAAAATGTTCTAATAATTTTTTTTTTTTTAAATATTAATTGCTAAGACTTTTCTTTTGAATTTAATTTCTGCACTAGGCAGAATTATTTCAAGGGTTTACTAATTTTAAGTTTTTAAAATGATATACTAAAATCTTCTTGTACTTTTGGTACAAACTAATCTCCAATGATCTTGGGGAGAGTCCCCATGGCATAGCAGTTAACATGGTCGACTGCAACATATTAGTTAGCTAGTTCCAACTCCAGTCACACTATTACATTTACTTTCAGACTAATACCTTTTGGAGTAGAGTGTTCACCAATGGTCTGGGAGACTTGGGTTCAATCCCAGGTTGAATCATACCAAAGACTCAAAAAATGGCAATTGATGCCGCCTTGCTTAACACTCAGCAAGTATGGATCAAGGGTAAAGTGGAACAATCCACAGAATGGAGTAGTGGCCTCCCCTACTCTTCAGTGTAGTAGCTATTGAAAAGGGAGCCTTCGGGTCACCCTCAACTAAGGTCGCCAACTTTGCTTTACTTATTCTTCTATATTTATTGAAAAGAATCTCTGATTCACCTTTGCTGAAGTGCAATACACACTTGGCCTAAGTAAATTAACAGGAATCTTGGAGTCTTATTTATTTTTTCTTGAAAGAAGTTCCCATCATGTAGTGACGAACATGCTGTACTGCAACATTTAGAAAATGAGTTTGAACTCCAATCACGCTATTACATTCACTTTCAAACTCATACTCTTGAGAAAGGTATGAACCCTCTTTTTCTCTCAGGTATCAGTTAGAATAATACCACTACTGTTCTTCTACAAGGATTATTTTGACATTAAATAACCCATAAAGTTTGATATGCCATTAAACAAAGCAACCAATAATTTTTACCTTATTTGTAAACTATTTTACAATATATATATAGTCATCCATAGACAGACTGTTTCGTTCTATCAGAACTCTTCAGTGTGGCTAGACACGCAGAACGCTCGAAGACGGGATCGAAACCTGTCCAACTTTACATTAGACTAAGTCTCAGACCTCTCAGCCAACAAGCGGACCACGTTGGCTAAGGGAATTTTAAGGTATTTTATTTAGCAACAGCAGCAGCAGCCTTTGTTTACATTTTTTATACCGTATCGGCTACCAGAGTGCTCATATATATATATATATATATATATATATATATATATATATATACATGCTCTGGCAAAAACATATTTACTGTAAGGTGAGTGTATGTATGTATAATTTTCATTCAACATGCTACTGTTATATGAGATGTGCACTGAGAGAGGCTCACAGAGCAGTGGATCTTGTGCCAAATTTGGACAAGATGCACCCAAAGTACTGTACCTGGGAACCATCTGAACTTGAGCATAGGTGAAATAAAGTCACTGATATGCAAATTCAAAGCGTGTGGTCAAAGATGATTGTAGGTAATACATACACATGTAACATAAGATCACAAATTAAATCATTCTCTCTTGCTCCCCAGTGCTGTTAAAGTAAAACCAACATCCTTTGTTCTCCTGGTTTTCACATGAAGCTCTATGTCAGAAAAAAAATCTGCATAAAAGGAAGCATAAAAAATTATTTTCTTAATATAACATTGAGTTTTCATCTTTGACCGAACTGAGCCAAATCGCCATCCAACTGTACATCACCAATTCATTTTTTGAGTAGTTGTTTCTTAAAGTTTTTTTGCACATGATTCTATTTTTTTTTTTTTTTTGCAAAACCTTCTCTCCATATGATGACCTAATTGAGAATAATCAAAAAATACTGTAGATGTCCCAGTGGTGTAATGGCTAAAGCGCAGAACTGAGGAATCATACATAGTACACGAGTTCAGACTCCAGTCACGTTATTACATTCACTTTCAGACAAATACCCTTGGAAAAGGTATGAACCCCCTTATTCTCCCATCTATGGGTTAAATAGTACCACTACTCTCCTTCTGAAAAGATGTATTTGGTATAATCTGTGAACGTTGATATGCCATTTAATAACAACACTCAAAATATATACCTATGACTTTTGTTCATTTTATATAACTTTTCTGTTTGATGATTGTACTCAATGTGTGAAACTTAAAGTAACAGACTTGAGGTACATAATTTGATATTTTTCTGGATTGTATACCTGCTCTGCTGTAGATATGTTGAGCACTTCTTGCAAACTTTTCTCGTTAGCATTTATCTTTTTATATTATATATGTATATAAAGCTTGACAGAACTGCCAAATTTAGTATGCATACTTATTGGACACAAGGAACATTTTTGTATAAAAAAAAACAAAAGAAGAAATTCCTTGCTGGTAACCAGGGGGTCTCAGATAATAAACAATCAGTAAGAAGCCATGTTGCTGCAACATAAATATTTAATATTGGTCTATGATATTTTACATAGTAATTGCACTATTTCCTTTCATTGTCTTCCTATTCTGTATTTGTTATTCGTTATTGCTTTCTCCTTGTGCAAACAGATACATTGAACATGTGTTCACTCACTCACTCACTCACAACCTGGTTTGGTTGTGGGGGTGCTACTCATGTAGACTGTGTCTTGAGCAGGAATTACCCTGGTGGACCCTCATCCCTCTCCAGGTCTGCATCTGGTTTGGATTCAGAGCTTTCCTTCTCCTAGACCAGTTGCCAAATTAAGGTTGAAAAGCCGTCTACCCTACTATTTACTCATAGCTTGAAAGAAAGTAGTTGGATTCATAGAGATTTTTTGCATATTATTATGAAATGCAAACCACCTCATTCAGTATTTGAACTCTGGTAGCTGAGTCCACTTCCTACGTTGATAATTGTCACACTACAAGTGTGTCCAATGTCCTACCATTCTAATAATAATGATAGTATTGATACTAATAATAGTAGTAGTATTATCCAACTACAAATTGGGCCCAGTTGGCTGGGGATGTAGAATACACTGACTTCATCTCTACAGAGGAGTAAGACACCCCTCCCCCCAACGAATTTCCTAGATATGACACTAAACAATCTGATGGTGAGGTTCCAGTAAATTTGGAGCTTTGGGAAATGTGGAATACTGCTTCATTGCTATTGCTTCCAAGTCCACTGTAGTAGCACCTGATAGGGTCCTATCTATGGGTCAAATAGAACTAAACTGGAATTACACTAAATTGAATTGTTTGAAATTAACTTTTTTTCTATTTAACTGTGTGTAAACAAAAAACTGTGTATTTATGCTAAACTGAATTCTTTGAAATAGAACTATTTTGACATTTAACTGTGTGTAAACAAGACTGTACTTATACTAAAGTGAATTCTTTGGTAAGTTTTATCAAAAGGACTTAATTTGGCATTAAATGACCCGAAAGGGGTTGATATGCTGTAAAACAAACCAACCAACCAACCAACTACAGATTAAATGTTTTAAAGACTTAATACTTGGGTGAATCACAAGTTTTGCAATATTTCTCAAAGTAGTTGGTGCACTGACACATTATGCATCACTTCACTTCATGTGTGATTTGAAAGCCTCACAGATGGACGTAGTACATAGTCTAAATCAAGAACTTATGCTTTACAACTTTGAACTGGGTCATAATGCTGCCGGAGTAATCAAAAACATTTGTCATGCAAAGAGTGAGAGCACTGTTGAGCACAGTACAGTAACAAAATGGTTCAAGAAATTTTGTTCAAATTGCTTGACAATCAGACAAGGTTCACTAGGCCTAAAACCATGGATTCTAAAGATGAGCTCGAAGCCTTAAAGACAAATCTAACAAGTAGCACTCAGAGAGTATCAGGTAAACTCAGTATCTCACAGTCCATTGTGGTTTGTCACATTCACAACCCTGGCAAAAGTATCCAGAGCTTCTGAGCTATGCTTAACATTCCCCAAATATTGCAAAACATTTGTCTCCCCCCAGTATTATAGCTTCATGTCTTAGGACATTTAACTGATGAAAAGATACTACATTCTGATCTTAACTACCCCCCCAAAAAAAAATGTGTAATGCTGCATCTGGTGGTGAGGCTCCAGTTCTAGAGCACTAGAGAGTATGAAGTCATCCTTTTGTTACCATTACCTCAAGATTCACTCTGACCCAGACACTAAACTGCATCTGGTGGTGAGACTCCAGTTTTGGAGATCTGGGGAGTGAAGAGTACTCTTTCATTGCCATTACTCTCAATTTCACTCTGACTTGGAGTGATACTAACTGTAAGGGTCTGATCTATGGGTCAAATAGATTTGATTGGTTAGTTGGTTGGTTTTTATGATATATCAACCCCTTGTAGGTTATTTGGTCCCAAAAAATGTTTACATAAATATATAAAATATATACGAGTTTAAGTGAATAGTTTGTAACTAACATTTTAAACAAGCTAGAGAGCTCATTTGTTTGTACACCATTCAACATTTTCAAGTATTTCTATGTAACACTAACAATTCAATTTAACATCAGTCATTTGTTTGCACATAATTGAATTGTTATACAGTTTCATTTGATGGTCCCATAGATTGGACCCTTACAGATACTACCACTCTAGGTCAGAGTAGACTTGGGAGTAATTGCAATGAAGGGATATTCCATATTCCTGAAAGCTTGCAGCACTTGAGCCTCACCATCAGATGGATTAGTGTCATATCCAAGTCACTTGCTGTCGAGGTCTTATTCCTCTGCAGACAACCCAACCGGCTGGGGCTGTAGGATATACCGACTGCATCTCTGCTGAGGGGTAAGACTCTACCAACAAGTCTCCTGGATATGACGTTAAACAATCTGATGGCAAAACTCAAGTCAGTGGAGCTCTGGGGAATGTAAAGTACCCCTTCATTGCCATTGCTCCACTTGTCTTGGAGTGGTAACACCTGATTGGGTCCAATAGAACTGTTCCACTATATAAACTGAATGCAAATAAATAACATGCTAAATTGAATTGTTTGAAATAGAACTATTTGATCATTTAACTGTGTGTAAACAAATGACTGATGTTTAATTGAATTGTTAGTGATACATTGCAATACTTGCAACCATTTAACTATATGCAAATGAATGAGTAATGATGAATAGAATAATTAGTGTTAGATAGCAATAATTGAAACCATTTAAATCTGTAGAAACAATAGCCATACTAGTGTGCAAACCAATTAGTTTTAACTCATTTAGAAATGAAATTACCTACAACTTAATCTCTTACATATCATATTTATCTATTTAAATGTGTGCAAACAAATAACTGATGTCAAATTGTGACTGTTATATAGCAATACTTGAAACCATTTAACTGTATGCCAAAAAAAAAGAGCTCAGGCTCGTTTAAAAATGTTATCAACAACATGTGTTCACAAATCATATATATTTAATATACATATAAACAGGATTTGTCAATGAATAACCTATATTGGTTGATACGCCATAAAACCAAACCAAATCCTCTGCAGAGATGTAGTTGGCGTATTCTACAGCCCCAGCTGACTGGGCTATGTTTAAAAATTATTTTTACTCAATAGAACCATGTGCAAAGGAAACTTTAAGAAACAGCTACTCAAAAAATGTAAATATGAATGTACAATGAACACAATTCCCTAACCGCTAAGCATAAAATAACCCTAGATGAGTACACATGACTTAAAATTAAATAATCAATCAGACCCAAACTGTTAATACCTGTTAGGGTCTCATCTATGGATCAAATAAATCTGTTTAAAATTGTTGAATATTAGAAAAATGTTGCTTCTCTTGAAGAATATAAGAACAATTATATACAATTAACAATGACATATTTTATTGTCTGAGCAAACCTAACAGAAAGAAAACAAGAGAAGTGAATATGGAAATGTTGTTATTGTAAATGCATCTCTGTAGAAATTTCCTTATTCTAAGCACACGTATTTGGAAATGTCCTTATAATAAGTACTGGTATGTGAAGTTCCTTGAAGATATGAAAGTTTTTGAGTGACTTTCATATTTGAAAAGATTCTTTAGTTGGTAGTTTGTAGTTTATCTACTAAGGTATATTCTCTGTTGTCATAGTGACATGGTGAAGACTACTGCAGACTTCTCAAGCAAATGCCCAAACTTCTCTAAAGGAGAAGGAATCACCTTTATTCTCAAATCAACTAGGATCAATCCTAGTTGGTCAATAAGTAATCCTAATGCCACATCTATTTTCAGTCAATAACAATGTAAAAATTCATCAGTTTAAATCTTTTTGTTTTTTTGTTAGAATTTCTTGTCCTAACTAGGCAATAATGCTTGGAGAACTATTTATAAACTCAATTTGTAAACTTTAATTAAAAGTACCGGGATAAACTGCATCTAGTGGTGAGGCTACAGTTCTAGAGTTCTAGAGAGTCTTGAGTAGCCTTTTATACTTCCAGGTCCATGGAAGTAATTGTGGCATAATGGTTATTATTGTTGGAAATGGACTCAACAACTCGAGTTCAAATCCTGGACAAAGTCGTTTGTCTTTCGCATAACACTAATACTCTTTGGAAAAGTATAAATCCAACTATTCTCCTCCTCCTCCCACTGATGGGTAGATAGTAGGGCAGACTAGGTGCTTTAACCTTGATATGGCAACCAATCTAAGAAAAGGAAAACTTTGAATTTAAAGCAACTGTACTCTGCTTAAAAAATTGACTTTGTGTCACTTCCAATTTGTGGCATAGGGGTTGAATAAATGTGTACTCCCAGGTCTCCTCTGACCCAGATAGAACAGTTTGAAAGTTGTTAGTATTGGATAGGAATACTTTGAATCATATAACTGCAAATCATTAGTATTAGATAGATATTTTTTTTAAAAAGCTGATTTTGGTATTTGATAACCCAACATGCTGTTAAATCAATCAATCAACTTCGCCTAAAGAAACTCATCAAAATTGGGAGGTGGGTGCTGTAGTGGCTAATGTGATAGACAGCGACATTGTAGTAAGTGAAGTCAAACTCCACTTGCATAATTACATTCACTTTCAGACTAATACCCTTGGGAATTGTATGAACTCACATATCCATACACCCCCAACTGTGGTTTAAATAGTTACACTGCTGTCCTGCAACAAAGCATTAAATTTCCCATGAAGGTTGATATGCCGTTTTACAAAGAAACCAAACTAAACCATCATCAAAATTATTTATAGAAAACATTTTGGGAATTGTTAACATTCTGTGTTTAAATTGACAGTTTTCAAAACTTTATTATGTTAAGAAGGAATCAAAAATCATATAACTTATTGAAAATATTTATATTGCTGTTGATATTTAAGAGTATTTACCCATTCGTATATTACCACCTTTATGTGGGAGTTTGTTGAATTAGCTGATCCTCTTGACAGATATTAAAATGAGAAAGAAATTACTGCACTACAGGGAATTAAAGCCTATTTATCTAAAATGGCTCCAATAAAAACAAAAAGCTTTTAAAAGTTGTTTGTGATTTCATTAATTTTTTGTTTTGTTTTTCAAAATCGATAAGCTTATACTAATTTGATAAGAAGAAAGCAGTTTATCTAATGAAGATGTGAGTGATGTAGAATGGAGAGAAAAGTAGTGAAAAGTTGGGGAAATAAGAGGGAAAAGTCTGAAAAAAAAACAGGTGAAGTTTCAACTGGGCATGGGGAATTATGAAAAGTAAAATTCATAAAACAAATAAAGAGGAAATAAATTTAGGAAAGATTTGTATCAATTTTAAGTTCTAAAATTATTACAAAATTTCAGTTTACACTATCAATATTCTGGTTATATATATATATATATATATATATATATATATATATATATATATTTATGAATTTGTATTAAAGAATAAAATCTAATGAGTGTTTACTAAAATAGTTAACATTTTTATGGGAATTCCTTTATGATATTATGAATTTAAAGTCCCCACCTGTTCACCATCCCTGTCGACACATTATTCAAATCTTCTCTAGGTAAATCAGTTCTGCTTTTTTAATAAAGATACTCCTATAGAAATATTAATATTTTTGAAATTACCTATGGGAGATTTCAAGAATGTGTTGACAGGGATGGGGAACATGTGGAGGCTATTTGAAATTATATCATGCAAACATACTCTCTCGATAAGGTTAAGATTTTTTTAATCACCATGTATATTCTGAGAAGCATCTGTTTATATACTACACTCAAATCTCAGCTCAATTGCCAAGGAACTCCAACCTGATCCTCAGCTGAAATGCTTATATAGTAATCAATAATCTGTCTTTGTTCTTTATACATATCAAAAAATCAATATATACTTGTGTTTTGACTTTTGCCTTCTCAAGTTACAAAGGAAATTTTGAGATTGATTGATTTTAATGGTATATCAACCTGTCTAGGTTTAAAGTATTCCTATCTAACATAATTAATTTCATGAAATTATTTCCATTTAATAATAATCATTTGTTTGCACACAGTCCTGGTGGCAACACCCCACAAGACACCAACTGTACGGCCACCTGCCCCCTATCACAAAAACTATTCAAGTTAGACGAACCAGACATGCAGGACACTGCTGGAGAAGTAGGGACGAACTCATAAGAGATGTACTCTTATGGACCCCCACACATGGCCGTGCAAAAGCAGGACGACCAGCACGAACATACATTCAGCAGCTATGTGAGGATACGGGTTGCTGTCCCGAAGACCTACATGGGGGGGATGAACGATAGGGAGGAGTGGCGAGAGAGGGTCAGGGATATCCATGCTACCAGTGCGATATGATGATGATATGGTTTCAAGTAACTAATAATAATTCGTAGTAAACAATTTTAGCTTCAAGTAACTATCCTCATTACAAATGATTTATTCATATATGAGATCAAGTATTCCTATCTAATACAAATAATTTGCACACAGTTGTATGTTTTCAAGCATTCTTATTCAATACTAATAATTATATGGTTTCAAGTAATTACTTTCATTTAATAATCCCAAGCTATGGGTTAAATAGTATCACTGCTGTTCCTTCTATAAGAATGACTTCAGCATTAAGTAACCCACAAAGGTTGATATGCCATTTAACAAAGAAGCTAAACCAAACCATTTAATATTCATCATTTATTTGCACATAGTTATATGGTTGCAAGGAAGTAATAATAATAATGATAATAATTAGTCAACAATTATAGCTTCATGTAACTATTCTTAATACAAATAATTTATATGGCACCAAGTATTCCTACTGAATGCAAACAATTTTTAAACAGATCTAATTTGACCCATAGATGGGACCTAACGTGTACTATCACTCACGTTCTGAGTGGACCTGGGAGTAATGGCAATGAAAAGGTACTCTATACTCTCCAGATCTCCTGAACTGAAACCTCAGCAAATGTAGTTTAATGTCATACCCAGGACACCTCTTTTTTTACTCCTCTGCAGAGGATACAACCAGTGTATTCTTTGTCTGTCTAAAAAAGAAATCTATTTTATAGTAGAAGGATACTCGGGAATAAAAAATTGATTGGTAAATTAGTGTGGGCCCTTGGAAGACACAAATTCATAGAGCCATCACTGTTCCTATAAATTAAACCCTAAAATTAATAACAACAACAAAAATTAAACCATAATTAATAGGACTATGTGCAAAAAAAAATCTTAAGAAATAACTACATAATGTAAAAATGTATATACAATGAACATGGGTCCCTAACCTCTGGGCATAAAATAACCTTAGGCAGGTTGATATGACATTAAAATTAGATTTCTTTCCAACTTTTTTTTAATCAATTATCCACAAATCAACAAATGTGGTCTTTTATTGTATAGCAGAGAAAGATGACACTGATATATAAAAATATAAACAGCTTCTTTTCCTTTCCGTTTATTACCTAAAATGTACAAACTGGTAAGAGTGACACAGGGAGGGAGAGAGAGAGAGACTGAGATGCACATACACAGGGGCAGACAGTTCAAATCTTCTCTAAAACCTCTCTGCTTTTTCTCCTCTTCGGGTCAAAATCTCTGTGGTTATATAATATTCCAGACACCCACACAAATTCTCATGGACATATCTCCTCCAACCTGCTGCTTACACGTTGCATGTAGACACGCCTCATTGTAGCATGCCACCCACACAATTTATGCAGCATTTCCGCCAGGGGAACATCTGCGTCCTGTTCACTTTAGGAACCAGGTCCAGGTACTTTTGTTCCTAGTATCCGACTTCCTTCTTGCATGCCACCCACACAATTTACACAAAGTCAATATCCAACATTTTTTTCTAGCTTTCCAATAAGAAACATCCAAACTATTTTGTACATCATCTTGTACATATTTGAATGAGTCAAAAGTTTTGCTTTATTTTGGTAAAATGAGGCACAAATCAATAGCTCCACATGGTTTTGCCAAGGTTGTGAAGGTCACAAACCACACTGGACTGTGAGATGCCTCGCTCACCTGATACTCTCTGAGTCCTACTCACCAGATTTGTCTCCATAGCTTAGAGTGTGATTTCAGAATCCATGTTTTCAGGCCTACCTGACCTTGTTCATCAAGGTTCTTGCAACCTGAGTGAAATTCCTTGAACTCTCAGTTTACTGTACTTTGATCAACTGAACCTTCACCTTTTGCAAAACAAATGTTTTTGGTTGCTTTCACAGCATTGTGGCCTAGTTTGAATTTGTAAAGCATAAGTTCCCAAATTAAATTACATTGCACATTCATCTGCATGGCTTTCAAATAACATGGAGAGGAAAACAGTGTACATGTCAACGCATCAACTACTATGATACTATCAACAATGAATACCTCTTCATGTCTTTGAACTACTTTGGTCACATAATAAATGCACCACAAACTAGGATCTACCAAAATATTGCAAAATCTTTTACTCACCCTAGTATTATATATTTATTATTATTATTCAAAATGTTCTAACAAAATCTTATCAGCAAAAAAAGTGGATATTTTTATAGCATCTGCATCAAAAAGATTATTCTCTTTTTTATAATTGTTTTTTTGTTTGTTTTGTTTTTTGTTTGTTTTGTTTTTTTTTTGGTTCATTTGTTTGTTCATTTTGGGGGTTTTTTATGTTAATAGTGAGAAAAAAATCATCATATGCACTTTCACCCTTCACATCAAAAGAACTTTAAATGTTCATCATATTTGCATATTACGTCTGAACTTTGCCATGAATATTTGATAATGCTTGCTTTTTAAATTTGTCCATTGCAAACAGAACACATACAGGGGAGATAAATCACGCGAGGCATCTTAACTGAATTAGTTCCCCTACAAACTATCTCTTGTGCTTTTTCCCCTTGTCATATTCCTGAGTGACTGGGCTTAATGTATTTTGTCCTGACACTTCTACCAGCCTTTGTGTTGACAAGGTGAGGAATTTTATGCCCTGGATCATCTCTGCTAAACACTTCCTTCTTTGCCTTAAATATGCCAAAGTGTTATTATTTCCTGACAGCGTGATTGTTTGTGGAGTGGTGGGGTGTCTGCCAGTTTGTTTGTTTTTTTTTTCTGACAATTATTTTATTTTTGTAAAGGATAGACATACATAAAATATGTGAACAAATACCAAAGAAATTTGGCTATCTCCTCTGAGATTTGAACTCGCAATATAACCTTTGTTTATCCAATCTGTGTTAAGTAACTTAGACTATTTATACATTGGGTAGTGCTTATCAATTGAATATGCTCTGTGACAAGTTGCTATGGCAACTACAAAAATGTTTGAGCCTGTTTATGATGATATATTCAAACTAGCTGAAATATCTATCTATGCTCTGATCACAAATGTTTACAATCTTTGTCAATTTAAAATTTACTAAGATGAGTCACAAGTTGTACAATATTTTGGTACATGCTAGTTTGCTGTGTGTATATCACATGAACAAAGCAATTTAAGCCACTCCCTATGATTAGTAGTATGGTGGTAGTTGGTGCACTAACAAGTTGTGCAATATTTTGGTACATACTAGTTTGCTGTGCATATATCACATGAACAAAGCAATTTAAGCCTTTTAAGGCACTCACTATGATTATTAGTATGGTGGTAGTTGGTGCACTAACAAGTTGTGCATTGCTTCACTCTGATTTAAAAGCTGCACAGTAACTTATGCTTTATGAGTTTGAAGTGAGCCATAATGTTGTGGAAGTAATCAAAATCATTTGTTGTCAAAAGGTGCTGGTACAGTTGATATCAGTACAATAATCGGATAGCTCAACAAATTTCACTCATGTTGCAAGAACTTCAACAATCAGGGAGGACCAAGTAAGCCTAAAACCAACTGGGACTGTAGAATATGCCAACAACACCTCTACCAAGAGGTAAGGCCCCTCCCCAACTAGTGTCCTAGATATGATACTAAATTGCATCTGATAGTGAGGTTCCAGTCTTGGAGCTTTGGGGAATGTATACTTCTTGATTGCTATTACTCCCAGGTCCACTCTGACCCAGAGTAGTAGTACCTGTCAGAGTCCTATCTATGTGTCAAATACAACTATTCAATCATTTACTGTACATCAAACCATTTAACTTTGTGCAAACAAATAATTAATATTGTGTATTTGGTATTAAATTACCTACAAGTGTTGATGTGCCATGAAACACAAGCGACCAACCTTCCTTGTCAATGTACTTAATTTAGTGATGAATATTAGTCAAAGAAATCAAACATTATACAGTGAAAATCTGAGATCAAATTTCAGTTCATAACATACAATTGTTAGTACTGTTGGTCTTTTTCAAGTGTCTATTAAATTGTCAATAGCAATCCATTTGTAAATCTGACCTCTCTGATAAAACTCAACACCAATTCTTCCAAGCTGTGTCCTTGTCAGTACTACTGTATGGTTGCACCACCTGGACTTTAACAAAATGTTTATAGAAAAAGCTACATGGGAACTATACAAGGATGCTGTTTTGAACAGATCCTGAAAGCAGCCCCCTACAAAACAACAGCTGTACATCTACTTACTTCCAATCTAACAAACCATCAAAGTAAGACAATTTAAAAGTCCTGAAGAATAATTTTAAATTTACTTTGTCTCTTACCATTTTTTGAATCAATCATTACAATGTTTGGAAGGGAACTAATTGACTTCTGGTCCATGTTTGTATCTACTTCTGGCATTGTCTCCATTTGTAGATTATTAGCTGATTGAATCTAAAATGAAGCAAAAGTAATGATAAAGAATGAACTGGGCAATGAATTTTATTGTTCTTATTATAAGAACTGTGTCAGTACTATTGTATGGTTGCACCACTTGGACTTTAACAAGACAACCAAAGAAAAAAGCTACAACACAAGGATGCTGCATGCCATTTTTAACAAATCCTGTAAGCAACACTCTAAGAAAAATGCAGTTGTACAGCCACTTACCTCCCATCTTGCAAACCATCTAAGTAAGACAAAAAAGACATGCTTAGAAATTTGAGAAATTAGGAGAAACTCACGAGCAATGTTCACCTAGGGACTCCTACTCACAGATAAACCAGAGTTGGCTGACAGCAAAAACTTACATACATCAGCTCTTTACTGACACTGGGTACTGTCTAGAGGAATTGCCAAGGATATTGACTGGTAGAAATGGATGGCAAGAGAGAGTCAAGCTAGTTTGTGCTGTCAGGACATCTTAATGATGATTTTTGTCCCAAATTCCTCAAAGTTTACCAACTATGAGACACTTGAAGAAGATCAGAGTGTATCATGTTGAAAACGTTGACTTAAACAATAGCCTAGATAAGGATATTAGTCAGTCATACATTTGTATATGATAAAGATAAAATTAGTTTGTAAATTCCGAAATTGAATGTTTAATCAGAAATATGCTACCTCTGTCCTCCAATGGTTGTTACAATCCCTATATAAAATTTAAATGTAACAACTATTATGGGACAATGGCTTTATGTTTTACTTCTTCTGTCCCATAATGATTCTTACATTTACTGTATGAAATGTATATACAAATGTAACAACTATTATGGAACAGAGGTAATAATTTTAAAACAAATCCCATAAGTTATCCGCTGGGGCTTCAGAATACACTAACTGCATCTCTGCAGAGTGGTAACAACCCCCCACCACCAACAACAACGTGTCCTGAATATGACACTAAACTATCTGATAGTAAGGTTCCAGTTATGGAGCTTTGGGGAATGTGGAGTACCCCTTTATTGTCATTAGTCCCAGGTCCACTCTGACCCAGAATGGTAGTACCTGTGAGGGTTCCATCTATGAGTCAAATAGAACTGTTTAACAATTTAACTGTTTGCAAACAACTGACTGACATTAAATTTTTTATGTTAGATAGCAATTCTTAAAACCATTTAATTAAGTGCAAATAAAACTATTAGTGTTAGTTAACAATGCATCAACCCATTTAACAATGTGCAAATAAAGCTATTAGTGTTATATAGCAATATTTGAAACTATTTAACTGTGTACAAACAAATGGGCTCTGGCTCATTTAAAAATTATTACCAATAAACTATTCATTTACAAATCATATTTTTTTAATGTATATGTACAAAGAGAATTTGGCATTAAATAACCTACAATAGTTGATGTGCCACAAGACACAACTAACTAACCAATCAATAAGTTATGTTTATAGATTGGCTGAATCTTTTAATGCCCTCCACATCTTCAAATCTGACCCTTGAGATGAATTTTCAGTTAAGGAAATAAGAAAAAATTATACAGGTTTGAATTCAGAGTTTTCCTTCTTCTAGACTGGTTACCATAACAAGGTTGAAGAGGGTCTGATCAATATGGGGGGTACTGCAAAAATAGTATTTACATGCATCAAGTAAAACAACCCAACCCCATGATTAAAAAATAGGTATTACAATTTACTTTCTGGCCAGCAAATATACAATTGGGTGTGCCATGCAATATAAGACAGAATGATGTAAAAGCAGGTACAGTAAAGTTAGTGACCGTAGTTGAGGGTGACCCAAAGGCTCCCTTTTCAATAGCTACTACACCCAGGTGTAGGGGAGGACGCTACTCCTCTTCCAGGAATGACCCACTTTACCCTTGATCTATACCTTATAATGCTGCGTGTTAAGCAAGGAGGCATCAAGTACCATTTTTTTTTTAGTTTTTGGTATGACTCAACCAGGTTTCCCGGGCCATTGGTGACTTTTCATCAATACTGACAATTTAAATTTTCTCTCTTTTTTCATTTCCACCTGTCTTCTCCATATTCTTTTCCTCCTTCTAATCTCTCTCTCTCTCTCTCTTTAAGATTTTTCTGAAACAGAATGCTTCAATAAAGCACCTGACACTTGAAAGTACATAGGTACATGTGATGAGAAATAAGAATAATTCGGTTAAAAAAAAAGTAAGAAGTTTTAAAATATTAAGTATATTTGATAACCACTGATGGAATATCTCTTGAGAAACTTTGTCTTATCCATCCCTGTTGGCAGGGCTTTGAACACACTGAGTGTATCTCCTGCAGAGTAAGATCCCCTCAAAAAGAGGTTTGCTCGGTATAACACTGAACTGCATCTGATGAAACTCCAGTTCTGGAGGAGGGTAGAGTACCCCTTCATTGCCTTTATTGCCAGGGTCAAATAGGTCTGTTTGAAAATTATCAAGTTTGGTCTGATTTCTTTGCTTAATGGCATATCACCCTTCATGGATTATTTAATTTATTTGTGCTCCAAAGCAGGATTGTTGTGTCTAGCTGAGGTTAACTGAGCTTAATTGACATGTCTTTTCTGCGCTCAGTTGAGAGCTAGGTTTTCATTGGTGGATTTTAAAGTCATATGATTACGAATTTCAAAAATCACAAGTTAGATATTTAATTTCTAATTAGTCAAATTAATGTAGTCAAGACTTGTAAACCAGTAAGAACTTGTGAGGTATTTTCCATCAACCTTTTGAAGGGTAACTCCCAGTTTGTGTGGCCAATGTAAAAGACATCTGAAGTTGAATCAAGGAATGTGTACACACAAGAAGTAGTTTGTGTTTATTCTTTCCAGCAAAAAGATGGCACGCCCAGAAAGATTCGACTACACAACAATAAGTCTTCAATTATATTTTACAATTTTTTTTTTTTTATGGGAATTATCAAGAAACTTGAATCTTTAACCACTTAGAAGTGGTTAATTTTTTTTTTTTTTTTTTTTTTTTGTTCTGAAGCAGTTTTCTCTGTGTGGGTGTGTGAAAAAATGTCACTTTCAAAAATATATAGGATTGAAAAAGTCATTGGGGAAAACAACCCATCTTGGAGAAGATAACTCCAAAATCAAAACTAGAGAATGAAACTCCATCATCAAACCTCTGGTGACTTGTAGGTATCTTTTAATAGGAAAAGTCTAAGAGAAAGTACTCTGAAATAAAACCTGCATAGTCACCAATTATCTTGCTATGCTTGTCACTGGGTTCCATTTGGTTTGATGGCATATCAACCATTGTAGGTTATTTAATGCCAAATCCATTTTTATACAAATAAACAGTTGTACATGAAAGGACCCATCACTGTTGATTTCCTTGAAAAAGATACAACTGTAAACAGTGCTTCTTATTGCCAACTCCTTGGGCAAAATTCACTTTATTTATTGAATGACCCTCATGATTTCAAAAATAGTTTTGTCATATTGAAGATAGCCATTGAAATTGCAAACATAGTGTCATAAAGAGAAGAAGAAAAAAAGATTTTAAACAAAAAAAATGAAAAAAAAAATTGAGGAAAAAAATAAAGAATAATAGATTATAAAATTGAAAGAAACTGAAAGAGATGGAAAGAAAAAAGGAATGGTTGAAAGAAAGAAAATGATATATAAAAAAGAACTAGACTTGGAGAAAGAAAGACTGGTTAAAGAAGAGTCCCAAAGGAAGGAAGCAAAAGTTGAAAGAAAATAATATAAGCAAGAAATACAAAAACTGATTCGACAGGAAGGAAGAAAGCCTGATTGAAAAAGAGCAAGAAAAGAAAGAAAAGAAACAAGAAAGAAAGTTTGTCCTTCAGAAAGGAAAGAAAAAGGCAGAAATCAAAGTGAAGAATATGAAGAACTTGCTTTGGGGGGAGGGGTGAAACCTGAAAGTGTCAACCAAAGAGAGAGAGATGTAGCATTAATGAAAAACAACAACAAAAAATATCTATAAAAAATAGAAATAAATGAAAGAAAGAAAATAAGCAGCCCTCAAAATAAGACTAAACTCCCCTAAACTCTATGATTGTATGGGGAAGGTACAAAAAGAAAGAGGTGTGTCCCTCCCCCCACTACCATCACTGTCACTGAGTTTTGAGAAAGTGTGAAAGGTGTACAGAGAGACATCAGCCAAAGTGACAGTGAGGAGTCCTTTTTTTTTTCTTTCTTCTTTATTTTTTTATTTTTTTATTTATTTATTTATTTTTGCATTTGGGCACACTGGAGGGTGTTAATGTACCATCTGGCGAATAGCCCACTGAATTTGGCTAAAGTCTTTTTGACTTCAGAAAGGAAGACTGAAGGTTTGTCTGATTTTGGTAGGATTGATCAAGTGGGGAAGTATCAGGGAGAAGAGAGGTAGTAGGCAGAGGAAGTGATGTCAAAGAAAAGATAATCAGGGATGATAAGAGGTGGGTGAGAAATAAAAAGGAAGAGTAAGAAAAAAGGGGAAGAAAAAAGAAAAGAGATAATAAGGGTGTGGAGAAAAGAAACATAGAAGAGAAGAAAATTCTTATAAAGTAAAAAAGAAAGGAATGAAAAAATTAAAACTAAATAGATCAAATCAATGAGAAAAGGAGTTAAAATCTATTAAGAGGAATACATATATATATATATATATATATATATATATATATATATATATATTTCTTTTTATTTTATTTATTTGTGGGGAAGATCCTAAACAATCCCAGAAATAATCCAGTTATTTTTCCCACAGGAACTGTGCTTATATATATATAATTATGAACAAAGTGTTACTTTTTCATTTGGTGTGCACAATCATCAGACAGAAAAGTCTGATGATTGTGCACACCACATTAAAATTAATGGTCCTCTAGTGTTCATGATTTGATATTTTTAATGGGTTATATACCTGCTCTGCTGTGGTAGCATTGAGCACCTTTTCTGGCAAACTTTTCTCATTTGCATTTATCTTTTTATTTTGTATTATATATATATATATAGGCAAAGTACACATATACTACACTCTGATCCTAGACATTGATTATGCTAGCTTATCTATAATTTACATTTATTCATTCCTATAGATAAACAAATATTTTTATATCTAGTTAAGCATTTTTGAGGATGATATTGAAATGTTAACAAATCAATTATTTCTTGATTAAATACTGTCCAATTTCAATGATATTTTTAGAATTACTTTCTTATTGAATGGTATAACTCTTTTATTTCTTCTAATGATCTAAATATCCCTAAATACTTTTTTAATAGACATATAAGGGGATTTTTTTTATCATTATCTTGGTATAAGCCATAAACAATATTGTGCCTGAAATAAATAACCATTGACATTGGATTCTGAGAAAAAGGAATCTTCTAATTGCTATAAAAAAAACTAAATCATGTACACCATTTGATGCAACATCTGCAAAGAAAACAACATCTTGCCAATGTTAAATTTACTGTTTGGACTTTGCTCTTCCTGGATTTAATGGTGAACTAGATTGTATGATTTTTATTGACTTGGGACTTGTGAACTAACTGGAACTAATTTTTCAAAAATTTATTTCCTGTATTTTGTATTACCCTTTAATATGTCTAATAATTTTATTAATTCACTCTTTTTTCTTCTTCTTCTTTAGACATCATCTTGATACAGAAATGGTGTCCTCCCCTGCAGACAGTCTCCAAGTAACAGACATGAGTAAGTTCTATATTTGGCTTGCTAATTTGTTTGTTATTTTTTGATATTTTTATATTAAAATTTGTTGCAAGCTCTTTCATCACACTTGCTTAATTTTGTTTGCTGTGAACAACTCAACACCCTACAATGTGTGGATTATTTCAAGATAAGATTAGTCAATCACAGGTTTGGGTCAAAACTGTACTCGTCACAAGTCACAAGTCAGCTCCACAAAATGAAGCAAAAACAGGTTCTGAAAATAGACTGACTACTTCTTTATTTTCTCTTTGAATTCCTTCCTGTCAGAGAAATACATGTGACACTTAGCAAAATCAACTTGGGCACCAATTCCTTATTATTACTATCACTGACAGCAGACAAAGTGTCTTATCCCATTCTAACAGTCAGCTATGTTCTCTCTGTGATCAACCTGAGAGGAGATGTTGACCCAGCAGTACACTTGCCTACTGCCACAATCTCCTGATTTCTTCCTTAAATAAATTGAGCCTATGCTCCCAGTGAAAGAATGCCCACACCTCCCAAAAACTAAACCACTTAAAAAAAATGATACTCTTCTCTATTGGCCTCTGACCGTACTAGTTCTAAAGACCTGTTTATGACAGACATCAAAAACCAACTGTTTCATCCAGTATTGAGAAATCCTTCTCTTACTATTTTATCTCCTATTAAAATCTGCTAACTTTCCAAAGTCATCTAGCTATTTTTTCGACACACATATTCATGTACATACATAGATATATCTTAGGAGGCATTCATGATGTAATGGTAACTGTTATTGGAAATGGACACAGCGACACAAGTTCAAATCCTGGATGAGACTGTTTGCATTTCACATTGCTATAATACCCTTGGAGGGAAGGTATAAATTCAGCTATAGGTAACTAGTTGGGCAGACTGGACTCTTCAACCTTGTTATGGTAACCAGTCTAGGAGAAGGAAAACTCTGAATTCAAACCTGTTAAATTCCGCTTTAAATTGACCTTGTGCACATACTGCTTGTGCAGAGGGATAAGTAAATATATACATAGATATACACTATCTATGTCCACACATGCCCATACAGATACTCACCTCCACATGCATAGATATACACATATGCAGCACTTATATGCCCACATACTCATATAGACATTCTATCACCTACATGCATATGCACTATTGCACCAATGTGCAGCCAGCAGCGAAAGAGCATTTAGTGTGACAAAATGAGATTAGTTGTAATGTGCCAAAAGCTTAATTTGTTACCAGAAACTTAAGAGAAGATTGATCAGCCATATAAGTTTAAATGGAAGTGTTTGTGGTGTAATGTTACATAACAAATAAACACAGCAACCCAAGTTCAAAATCCTGAACGAGACTTTGCATTTGACATAACGCTAATAGCCTTGGGAAAGGTATGAATTATGAATCCAACTGCTCTCCCTTCAGTTATGGGTGGAATAGTAGGACAGACTGTGCTCTTTAGCCTTGGCATGACAACCGATCTAGGAGAAGGAAAGCTCTCAATTCAAACCTGTTAAAGTCCACTTTAGAAATTGACCTTGTATCACATACTGCTCGTGTGGAAGGGTTGGTAAATATATATAACAGTACTTTCTGAATACTTATAAAATGCTACATGTTTCTTTGAATATTGATTAATTATAAAATGCTACATGTTTCTTTAGATTTTTCTATGAATTTTTTAATTTGAATATTAATTATAAAATGCTACATATTTCTTTGAATATCAATTAATTATAAAATGCTACATTTCTTTGAATATTAGACTAGCATGCATCCAATACATCAAAGAACATGATATATAATTTGATTTATTTGTAATTGTTTGTAATATATTTGCAAGATTCCATTGCATTTTTTTAATTGCACTTGTTTATAATCATTTGTTTGCACACATTTATATAGTTTCAAGTACACCTATCAAATATAGAAGTCTGGGGCTATTGAATACACCAACTGCATCTCTACTGAGGAGTAAGACTCCCCCTCCCCAACGAGTGTCCTGGATATGACACTGAACAATCTGATGGTGAGGCTCCAGTAATGCTAGAGCTTTGGGGAATGTGGAGTACCCCTTCATTGCTACTGCTCCCTGTTTCACTCTGACTCTGAGTGGTAGTACCTGATAGGATCCTATCAATGGGTCAAAACTATAAATGACTTATGCTAAATTGAATTCTTAGAAATGGAACTGTTTGATCATTTAACTGTGTGTAAACAAATGATTGATGTTAATTGAATTGTTAGTGACTCATAGCAATACTTGGAACTATCTAACTTTGTTGACTTATGTTTACAAATCATATATATCTTAAATATATGAATAAACCAAATTTGGCATTTAATAACCTACAATGGTTTATATACCATAAAACCAAGTCAAACCAAACAGTTATATAGTTTCAAATATTCCTATCAGATGCAAAACATTTGCACACAGTTATATGATTTAAAATATGCCTGTGTAATACTAATAATTTATAAACAATTATGTCGTTTAAAGTTATTATTCTTATTTAATAATCATTTGTTTTCACGGTTAAATGGTTTTAAGTATTTCTATCTAACATCAATCATATGATTTCTAGTAACTAATCTTTCTATTGTGGACATTATGTGTTTGTCTTTAACCAAAACCAACATCACAATTCCTTTAGTTATTTACCTCACATTCTTCATGAATTTATTTTTATGTGAGTCTCAGTTATTAAGAAAATTGTTTTATATTATAAACACTGTTGGCTTTCGCTACATACTAATTATATGTAATTTATATATTTAACCAAATAGTAATTTACAGTGTGAACAGGAAAGCTAATTTGTATATTGATCTTAAAGATTTGATTCTAATAAATATTTGCTTGGTATTATTGATTTCTAATTCTTTGATTTTATCTTAATAAATATATGCAAAAATCCTGTTAATAAATCTTAAATAAGATTTACAGGGTGGAACGATAAAATTGTTGTCCTAAAGAAAACAACACTACAGCTTTGTTTTAAAACTTTTATTGAAAAAATCAATCCAGGTAACTTGATTATGTAGTAGAGCTGACATCTATTCAATGTAGCCACCTTCAGCCTCAATCACCACCTTGATACAGATCCGGAACTGGGAGCATGCCTTTTCCACAAGTGCCTGCGGGAGCTTGGCGAATACTCAGTGGATGGCGGTGATCAGGCTGATTTTGGTGTTGTTGGAGGTCATGTTGGGGATGTTCTCAACATATGACCAACGAAGTAGTCTAACGGGTTCAGGTCGGGAGAGGACAGTGAGAAAATGGTACAAGGTCATAGCACTCCTTCTGAAGCCAAGCCTGGGTCTCTTTGGACTTGTGGGCCGGTGCCGAGTCCTGCTGCCACACTCAGGGTCTGCCCCCGGCCATCTGATTGCACCAGGGGATCACCACATTCTTCAGCACATCCAGGTACACTTTGGTGTTGACTTTCAAGCCAACTTTGAAGATGTGAAGTGGCATGATGTGGCCCTCACTTGAAACCACACCAAAGACCATAACCAGAGCCATCCGAAGGGTCATCCGATGCGTTGAGCTCTGCCCTCAAGCATTGAACCGTCCGTATTTGCATTTTGAGGGTGCTGGCAATGGTCCTATTGTCATAACTTGGATTGGTAGAGAACATGAGTTGTACAGCAGCGCATCTCTGATTTCGCTTGTTGAACATTTTGTCACTTTCAGACATGATAGAAGGCTCCTATCACTCTTAGGATTTGTACACAACTGGCCAACTAGTAGGTGGTCTGCAACAAAAAAAAAAAAAAATGGTTTTCATTAAACAAAAATGGAATCATGTTGTCTTTTCTAGGGCGACAATTTTATTGTTCCACCCTGTATTAACGAAAAGAAATAACTAAATAAATTTTATACTTTACTATCTAATTTAGTTAAATAGTTAAATTAAGCAATGAAATCTGGGAATGATTGGAAGAGCATCAAAGTTTAATTAATCTTTCTAATTTAATAGAATATCTTATTACATTAAAGCTTAAATACTTGCTTCCAGAGGGTGCATATTCTTGCTCGTCTTCATAATAATCCTGAGTAAATAATTATAACTTCAATTGATTCTTCTTAATACAAATAATTCTCAATTATATGGCATCAAGTATTTCTATCTGATACAAATAATTTGAACACAGTTGTATGGTTTCAAGTATTCCTATCAAATACTAATATTTATGTGATCAAATAATTATTTCTATTTGATAATAATTATTTGTTTATACAGTTATATGGTTTCAAATAACTAATAATAATCCTTAGTAAATAATTATATCTTCAAGTAACAATTCTTTATACAAATAACTTAGAGTTAATATGGCATCAAGTATTCCTATCTAATACAAATAATTTTCAAAGTTCCAGCATGATTGCAGAGAGGCAACATTAAAAAAAAAAAAAGAGATGCCCTGGGTATGATACTAAACTGTATCTGATGGTGAGCCTCCAGATTTGGAAATCAGGGGAGTTTGGAATACTTGAAACCATACATCTGTGTGCAGATTATTTGTATTAGATAAGAATACTTGAAACCATACAACTGTGTGCAGATTATTTGTATTAGATAGGAATATTTGATATCATAACTGTGTGTAAAAAAAAAAAAAAAAAACTTCAAAGAAAAAATGTCAATCTAAATATGCAATGTATCCAATTCCCTAACCTCTAGACATAAAATAACCCTAAACCGGTTGACATGTCATTAAAAGCAATGAATTAATCCCTACTATCCCTGTCTTCTTCCTTCAGAATCTGATTTTTCTTCTTACAATATATATATATATATATATATATATATATATATATATATCAGTGATATAAAGAAAAATTGAAAGACAAGGTAATCCAAAAAGAAGAATTTCTCTGTATTTGTAATATTTTCTCCTTGTTTTATATTTCATTAAACGTCCTTCGGTATCATCCTTTCCTAGTTCTGATGATGGTTCATTAGACCCAAAAAGGTTATAGCATTGACTTCTTCATTAAATTCTTCTTTTTGGATTTCCTTATTGTTGTACTCCCTACATAATGGACTCGCCCTCCTCCATAAATACATGTCAATGAGAGCATCAGACAGAGTGCACCAATCAGCATGACACAATCACGTGTGATACCATTTGCGTAGTGCACGGATAGTCACTACCACCCTGGACTCTCAGCTTTCTACCAACTAACTACTGTTTAACCAGGTTCACTTGTATCTTGTTTCTGTTACTTGAATATATATGTTTTTCTATCACACCTTTTGTGTTCGCCATGTCTTTCTTTGGTCAGCATCACAACATTTATTCTTCAATTTTTTTTTTTTTTGTCAGATTCATTTACATTGTTTACTTCCATATTAGTAATATTTAAAACAAAGCTTACATTGTTTTAATGATAGTGCTCAATATTCTGGACAGAGCAACATAATTGTGAAAATATTGGGCAATTAAAAACAATTAAAACCTAAACTGTTAAAATTACAATCATCACAAGTGTCTTGTACAACTGCATATTTCACAACTCAAATTGATTATCAGGTACCTGTGATTTTAATGGGTTTTACGTTTTATATAATCATTTTTAATCAATGCCCAATATTTTGACATATATATATATATATATGATATTTTTCGTTTTAATTATTAAATCTAACTGCTGCTTTATTTTCTTTTACAGTTGGAGTCGTTGTGGATGCTTCAAATCATTGGACATGTAAAGAATTGGGTCAAAATATTTTACAACTACTTCACCTCAACTCACATCTTCCAAGCATCTTAATCTTGAACAAAGTAAATTGAGGCTTTTTTCTTTTTCCATTCAAACTTACACAACTTACACCCAATAAAGCAACTTGATTGAATAATGTCAAGTGTTTTTTTTGGGGGGTCCATCGCAAAATGCAAAGAAATGAATTATGGGAATTTGAGGCAAAAAACAAGGCTGAAAACATTCAATGGAATCTGTTTGAACTTCTTGTTGATATTAGTTCTCCTCTCACAATTTGATAGCTTCCTGTTAGCAGGAGCAGCTGCATATTTATCTCACCTACTAATACAAATGAAGTTAACATTTGAGCTCAATTTAAACCCTCTATTTTTCTACTGAAAAGAGACATTTTACTAGCTTGGAAAACTCCCATGAGTATAAACCAAGATCTACTAGACATTGGTTTTCCTTCTTTTCATTAGTCATTTCTTCTTCTTTTTTTTTTTTTTCTTTTTTTTTTTTTTTTTTTTTAGTTTAAAATTTGGTGAAATTTATAGGTTGATAAACTTTCCTGTGGCAAGAACAGGCTGTTAGAAGAATCTAAGTTTAAAGATCTTAGAAATTTATAGGTTGATAAAATTTCCTGTGCTAAGAACTTCTAGTGTCTATAGGTAGAAGGAGGTCATTGGAAAACATCACTTATGAGTTTATCCTTACTTTTCTTGTAGTGCCTGTATGTCTTGCTCATCTTACTTGGATGATTTCTGAGATGGGATGTAAGTGGCAGTATAGCTGCTTTTTTGTAGAGTGCTGCTTCCAGGATTTGTTTAAAACAGCATGTAGTATCCCATCTAGCATTCTTTCCAGATATTCTGAAATAACTGAAGATAAGTTGGCATGCTATTAAAATCAATCAATCAATTAAAATCCATTCTAAAATTCATTAATTTTTTATTTTTAATTTCCAGGTTGATCTCATCAAGGAAAAGCAATCTCTGTTAGAAATAACTCGGATTTTAACTCAAAACTGCATTGGTGGAATAAAGAACCCAGTTTCTACTAAGAAGGTTCAAAAATCAATAAGAAAAACCCTTTTTGAAAAATACAATCTCCAAGTTCCAACCATTGAAGCCAAAATGTCTAACTTACGGACCATTCCTGTCGTATCTAATGCTGATCCTTTGCAACCAGTACTGCAACAAAGTAAAGTGACGATAACTGAAAGCGAAGAGAATGAAGTCGAGACTTGGCAAGCATATCATGCCAGAATGCAGGCAATGAGACACAGATTGAAAGGCAAAAAAGGATGGCCAAAATTTGATAGAGTTTTTATGATTTCTGCTCTCAGTAGAGATGGACTGTCAGAATTGCAAGTAAGCAAACCTCTTTTTTTGTTTTTGTTTTCAAAGGAATTGCTTAAAGTCCAGTATCATTTTCAGAAATCGTACTATGGTTTATATCATAATCAGTGATTAAAAAACTGTAAATCTCTACCTGCTCACTCAGGAGGAAAAGGGCTTAGAATATATTGACTATATCCTCTGCAGAGGTATAAAGTAAAGTAAAGTTGGTGACCAGAAAGCACCCTTTTCAATAGCTACTACACCAAGGTGTAGGGGAGGGCGCTACTTCTTTCCCAGGATTGCTCCACTTTACCTTGACATATACCTTATACTGTTGAGTGTTAAGCAAGGAGGTATCAAGTACCATTTTTAAAGTCTTTGGTACAACGCGACCTAGGATTGAACCCTGGTCTCCCAGACCATTGGCAAACACTCTACCCTCTTGGCCAATGAGCCAGTTAAAACCACCCACAAAAATGGGATGTCCTGCATATGATACTAAACTTCATCTTATGATGAGGCTCCAGTTCTGGAAATCTGGGCTGTGTGGAGTACCTCTTCCGTACTGGCTTAGTTGGCTGGGGCTATAGAATACACCAACTACATCTCTGCAGAGGGGTAAGACTCCCAGATCCACTCTGGCCCAGAGTAGTAGTACCTGATAGGGTCCTATCTATGGGTCAAATAGAACTGTTTGACATTTAAACTGAGTGCAAACAAATAGCTTATGATGAATTGTTAGAAATAGAACTGTTTGATCATTTAACTGTGTATAAACAAATGACTGATGTATAATTGAATTATTAGTTATAAATTGCAATACTTGGAATCATTTAACTGTGTGCAAAAGAATGAACTTAGGTGCATTTAAAAATGTTATCAACAAAATGTGTTTATAAATCATATATATTTAATATATATATATATATATATATATATATATAAAGAAGATCTGGCATTAAATAACCTACAACGGTGGATATGCCATCAAACCAAACCTCAGTGTTATTACTCCAAGGTCCACCATGACCATAAAGTAGTAGTACCTGTTAGAGTCCCATGTATGAATCAAATAAATCTGTTTAAAAAAATTTTCTATTCAATTGGAATACTTGATATCTTATAACCATGTGTTGAAAACTCTTAAGAAACTACACAAAATTTTAAATATAAAAGAACAATTTTAACCAAGTTTCTAGGCATAAAATAACCCCAGATATGTTGGCATGCCTTTAAAATTAATCCATTTGTCTACTTTGCACTTGATAAATATTGAAGTTTGATTCTTGACATTGAAATTGGTAGCATCTATGAGTCTCTCAAGACTATAGATCCAGGAAGCAGCCTGGCCAAAATTGTATAGAAAACCAGCAGTTGCCCAGGCAACAAGTCTCTCTTCCTTATGCTACCAATGTTGTTATAGTGACCAGCACCGAATATTGCAGTAGAGTGGATCACTACTTTGTACTCTCAAAAGATTTAGCAAAAGTCTTACATTAGTTATCATGCCAACTAATAGTATAGCAATACTGTGAGATTTATTTCTTGTGTCCTATAACCCAGTCAGTGAGTCACTATGGCATACTGAATAACATGCTCGACTGCAACATTGTAGTGTGTGATTTCAAACTCTATTTGCACTATTATATTTACTTTTGAACTAATAACCTTGGGAAAGGCATGAACTCCCCTTTTCAACCAAGCTATGGGTTACATTGTACCACTACTCTTTTTCTATGAGGATGGCTTTGATATTAAATAACCCACAAAGATTGATATGCCATTAAACAAAGAAACCAAACCTTCTAACACAATCCTTATTAAAGTGGCAGTACATGTACCGGTGCTGGTACACAAGTCATTGACTTCTGGTACATAGTGAGTTTCCAGTTTTACACTATCATAATATATGTAACATGAAAATGAAAATCCATAAAATCTTTCTACATCATTTACTATTATTCTTATCACATGCTGTAATACAATACAGCAGGCAGAAATACTTGGAATTTGATCGGAAAAGCTATGCAGATAGTTTAAGAATCACTGTTCTCACCAACAGACAAAACACTTGTTCCTTCTTCACAAATTCCAGTTCCTTCAATGACAATAATTCTCATTTAATTACACTCTCTCACATAGGTACACTCTATGTCACTGTCATTCTGGTTCACTTCCAACTAGACTGCCACCTGTCACTTGAACAAACTAACTTATGAATATGTATAAGCAATGGCAATATTAAAGACACACACATCTGCAGAGATTACATTGCAAATGGCTGCTTTCACCCCAAACATCCAAAGCAGTGCAATCTTTTGCAGTTATTGTACTTTGTTCTTTATTGTAATCAGGGATAAAATTTTATTTGTCTATCCTCCCTTTCAGCAGAGCTGAGTATATATCCCCCTGCAAAGGAATAAGACCACCCTCTAAAAAAGGGGTGTCCTGAGTATAACACAAAACTGCATCTCATGTTGGACCTGTAGGGAGTGGGGAATACCCCATTACTCCCATGTCTATTCTGTACCAGTAGTTTGGTTGGGTTGGGTTTTATGGCATATCAACCATTGTTGGTTATTTAATGCCAATTCATCTTTATACATATATATTAATTATATAGGATTTAGTTTGGTTGGGTTTTATGGCATATCAACCATTATTGGTTATTTAATGCCAATTCATCTTTATACATAAATATTAAATATATAAGATTTGGTTTGGTTGGGTTTTATGGCATATCAACCATTGTAGGTTATTTAATGCTAAATCCTCTTTATACATATATACTAGATATATATGATTTGGTTTGGTTGGGTTTTATGGCATATCAACCATTGTTGGTTATTTAATGTCTATTCATCTTTATAAATTTTTATTTAATATATATGATTTGGTTTGGTTGGGTTTTATGGCATATCAACCATTGTAGGTTATTTAATGTCAAGTCTGGTTTATACATATATATATTAAATATGATTTGTAAACATAAGTCAACTAAGGTAAATGGTTCCAAGTATTGCTATGTATCACTAACCATTCAATCAACCATCAGTCATTTTTTTACACACAGTTAAATGATCAAACGGTTCTATTAGAATAAGTCATTTGTTTGCATACAGTTTAAATGTCAAACAGTTCTATTTAACCCATAGCTGGGACTCTATCAGGTGCTACCACTCCTGGTCAGAGTGGACCTGAGAGTGATGGCAATGAAAGAGTACTCTGCATTTCTCGAAGCTCCAGCATTACTGGAGCCTCACCATCAGATTTTTTTAGTGTTATATCAGGATATTCGGGGGTGGGGATTCTTACCCATCTGCAAAGATGCAGTCAGTGTATTCTGCAGCCCCACAGCCAATTGGGCTACAGGAATAGTTGTACCTGTTAGGATTTCATCTATGGGGCAAACAGATCAAACTATTTGTATTTGATCAGACTGTGTGCAAAAAAAACCTTTTAAGACACAACTACACAAAAAATGTAAATATGAATGTACAATGAACACAATTCCCTCACCTTGAGGCATAAAATAATCCTAGATGGGTTGACATGCCATTAAAATCACTTAATTTACAGAACTTATTTAAATGAAACTAGGTAAGTGGCTTTGTTTAGCACAGAAGCAAAAATATTTGGTGCCCAGTGAGAATCCAACTTATTAACAATTGTTTGCTATGCATGAGGTGTGCATGAAATTCTTAATTTTTGCAGATTTTGTTATTTTATAATTATTACCAGTTTTTCTAATTATTTACATCTTTTTATAATTGTTTCTATTTTTCATAATTATTTACATCTTTTTATAATTGTTTCTATTTTTCATAATTATTTACATCTTTTTATAATTGTTTATATTTTTCATAATTATTTACATCTTTTTATAATTGTTTATATTTTTCATAATTATTTACATCTTTTTATAATTGTTTATATTTTTCATTATTATTTACATCTTTTTATAATTGTTTATATTTTTCATAATTATTTACATCTTTTTATAATTGTTTATATTTTTCATTATTATTTACATCTTTTTATAATTATTTACCTTTTTTTATAATCATTTACATTTTAAAGTAATTTCTAAAGAGAAAGTCAATACTAGTGTGCCTAACTGCAAAAGTACTGATTTTAAGTTCAATCTTCATAAGTCACCTTTTTTCATCGGTGAATTTGAGTCTAAGTCCACTCAGTCAAGATCCTTGGTTGCATTAAAAGCCAAATGTCTCATCCTTTGCTGGTTTCTTAATATTTTAAAAAATTCTTTAAAACAGATTCAATTTTGTGGGTTAATGGTGGTGGGTAGTACATGGTGTGGTGGTCCAATGACATGTTGGTTGATGATAAGGAAGGGCTGTTGGAATATTTTGGCAATTAAGTCTTCACTTTTGCTGCCAGAACCAACAACCAAAGTCTGTATAAATTAATTATTTATAAAAGGTGATGGGAAGAATGTGATCAACCATTCTGGAATGGTGCAAGGGTCGTAAAAAGAGCGGGTGATATTCCTACAAAATAACAAATGCAAATGTGAGAAATTCATGACACGTCAGAAACTGAGAAAATAACAAGTGTGAGATTATCAAAACAAAAGATATAATTTGAGAGAAAAGGAAAAAAAGGTCCTTAGGAAAGAAATTATAATACAACCCTTCTCTCTTCATCCCTAACCACACTATTCATACATTTCCTTTATCAGGAAATTGAGAGACAAAAGTATTTTTGTCCTGTGTATAATACTCAAGTACATCCAGAGGAGACACTCCAGTTTTGAACAGCCTAATCGTTTGAGGCTGTAGAATACACCAACAGCATCTCTTCAGAGGAGTAAGACTCCCCCACTCCCCATGAGTACCCTGGATATGACATTAAACCATCTGATGGCAATTTGGGGAATGTGGAGTACCTCTTCATTGCCATTGCTCCCAGGTTCACTCTGACCTAGAGTGGTAGCACCTGATAGGGTCCTATCTAATGGGTCAAATAGAATAAACTGTGTGCAAACAAATGACTGATGTTAGATTAACTCTAGGCATAAAATAACTCTAGACAGGTTGATATACCTTTAAAATCAATCAATAAAGTCAGTTATCAGTTGTTGAAAAAATAAGTGTTTCTGTTCTATGTTCCATAAATACATCAAATATGTTTTATACAAGCTTAATTAATTGGTTAAACATTTTTAATCCTAAACCTGTTTAGGAAAAGTTTATCTGTCTCTCATCTACAGATGACCAAACAATTTGATGTAGAACAGAAGTAGCCAAACTTGTTTAATGTAAAAGCCACAAATGATAAAGTTTGAATGTTTGAAAACTACAGGACTTAAACAAAATTTATGCATACATTTTTTCCTAACAGTTTTTGCTCTTTTTTTTTTTTTTTTTTTAACATGAAATAAAAAAAAAGTTATTGTTCAAGATTGAATTTTTGTTTGATTTGGAAGATAGTTGCATTATGATAATCAGTATTAAAAGTAAAATAACATTACATATCTAATTAATTTTTAATATATTTTAAAGATTTAAATTCCTGAACCTTACCCAATTTGAGGTTATGTACTTAAAAAGTATTATTAAAAATTTTTAAATTTCTTTGAATGAAATTAGTAACTAGAAACATTAATAAACTAATTTTATGGAAAAATATTACTTACACTTTGATAACTATATCAATTAATGAAAGACATTTTTGTTATCAGTCACTTACCATTCGGCTATTCAGATGTGCTTTAGTTTGTCACCAAAAATTGTGGATCATGGAAGACTAGAATTGCTAACTACAAAAAAAAGAAAAACTTTTTTTTAAGTAACAAAGCATACTAAAGATAGAATTTTTTTACGCCAAATACAAGGGACAAAACTCAAAATTGCTTAACAGGATTATTATTGTAGGTTTCCATAGTTTTTTTTCATTTAATATTTTTTATATCTTAAAAAATAGATAAAAATATTTTTTAAAAACTCCATTTCTTGGTTTAAAATTTATATTTTTTGCTTAATAAGAATATTCTTTATTCAATGACATCAAATTTAACCTTTGATTGGAGAAAAGTTAAAATCTAATACAAACTTAAGATCCCCTCACTTGTAAGCAAAACAAATATTGACGCAGAATTATTTCCTTGATAATCTAAAAGAAAATATTTCCCATAAAATCATGGAATTAAAAGCTCTCAAAAAATTTTCTTTATTTCATATCCAGACTTTGGGTAATATTTTCTTCTAAAGAC
This sequence comes from Sepioteuthis lessoniana, assembly GCA_963585895.1. Taxonomy (NCBI): domain Eukaryota; kingdom Metazoa; phylum Mollusca; class Cephalopoda; order Myopsida; family Loliginidae; genus Sepioteuthis; species Sepioteuthis lessoniana. The sequence goes on from OY757943.1 coordinate 28,249,395, forward strand.
TTCCAATTTGAAAATTTCTTTACTCCATTCACACCTTCAGACTTTTGTCATTTTATTATATACAGAAATTATATGCAATATCATATACCCATATCGATTAAATTGTACCCTAAATATGTGGGAGTAAAGTTAAGTGACCTGAAAATATCAACCAGTTTTTCTAAAATAACTGATGCATTATAAAATTTATTAATTACTAAATGAACATGGAAAATTTCATTAAAATTGGTTAATTACTTGACTTTTGATGATTTTTTTTCCAATCAGGATTAGTGATTTGTTGTGGTACTAAAGGTCCATGGCAGCTATGTTGTTAGTATTTAGTTTTTATTGTTACATACACATTTTGTTATAAAAATTTTGTATGAATTTTATGAAATGCATATTGAATGAAATAATATTTATTTATGCAAACATTATTTAAATGGTTAGCTCTTAAACTCATACACTTATTGCTGGTACCACATAAGCTATTCATAGAACAAATCAGTGGAAACTGATAGAAATATTTTCTGATTTTCATTACACAATGCTTCGACTTCACAAACTTCAATACCAAGTACAGTAATTTATAACAATATGTTGTGCTGAAAATTGAATTGCACACTAGTTTTCTTTAGTTCATGATATTTTATTTCTGGAACTTGTTTCCAGAACTCAATTCTAGTCTGGGATTTATGAATCATCTTTAGACCTAGGTGCTCCTATAATGCCATCAGTTCCATTTCCACAACAGATGATTCCATAACCAAAAATTAAGGAATTGGACAGCCATCATTGATCACATCATGATGAACAGATTTACAAGAAAGAAAACACACACCCTCAGCTTCTTCAAATCAGCCTCAGAAATTATCAAGCAGTCCTTGTAATTTATCTTTGTATTCTTTCAGTTTCTAGTCTTTTATTTCAATATCAGAAAATGCATTTATCCTGTTACTGAGATAGGGGAGGTTACTAAACTTTTTTTGACAATGTATCTCTAAAAAATTCTTATTTTATTCTAAAAGCTGAAAATTTGAGTAAGATCAGAAATAATCTTATCTTTCCTCTTCAGTATCAAAATTGAATGTTTGTTGATGAATCATTATATCAATAAAGAAAGATGAAATCTTTTGCATTCATTCATTATTTTCCAGTTGAGAATAGGATCTTTTATTTTCTTTAAGAAAAGTAATAATAAGCTCCAACAGATCCATAAACCTAAACAAGACATTGCTGCTTGACAACCACCTCACAATCAAGTAGAAATGTTGTATATCCATGATACAACTACACGTGTACATTTACAAATATACACTTACATGCAGAAACATCATTAACCGGTAATGACAACTTCAATAACAAACGAATACACTTCTTTATAAAAATATAATTCTCTCACACTTTATTTTCAAAAGGGTGACATTTGTTGTGTGTGAGAAATGAGTGGAGACAAGGACGGACTACTATATTGACCCAACTTCTTCCCTCGACCATAGCAGCACTTCTTTCGCATCTTGGCTTGGGTTGCTCAACCGTGGGTCACTGAGGGCCGCAAAGCCCTCAGTCTGCAAGCTGGTTCTCACTTCGGCATCCTGTCCCCACCTGCTTCCGCTGTTCTTCCACTTATTTACACAGGTGCATCTCTTGAATGACTGCTCAGTCAAGGGTCAATATATAACAGAAAGAGACATTATTAGGTTTATCCCCAAGCTTTAATTTTTCTATAAAATGGATGAACCATTAATAGTTCTTCCTATTTGCATATACAAAATTGACAATTTCAAGGACAGCTTTCTTAACATCTTCATACTTGAAGTATCTGACTGTTCATAATGAATACTGTAACATTCAGAGAAATACTCTAAAAAGCTAAAATAACTTTTCATGAGAGCAATTAATCCTGCGGGTCCCATCAGCATTTCTTAAGGTTTTTGTGAAACACATTTTTAATGTCTTCACCACAAGTTGTTTTAATGCCACTAAATCCCACATTTCTTCAGAGGAAAAGAAACAAATGAATATTGCTAGTTGTAAAGTTGTTTTGTACGTCTGTTGATTTCTCAACTGTTCAGCTGAATGTAAGCAAATTTTTAAAATCATTTTGCATTTTGTCTGCAACATCAGTACCGATCCGTAGTGTGGCATGAAACTGGTGGTTTTACTATTAGTCACCAAAGTTTTATGTTATTTGGATCTAACACTGTAACAACCTCAGCAATATTCTTCTTAATAAATTCGCCATCAGAATATAGGCATTTAGTACAAGCAATATTCCATGATATAACAAAACTGGCTTCAGTTGCTGTATCAGCTTCTTTATTGAACAATGTCTGCTGACTATTTATTGATGATTTTAACTCATTTTACTTGTTTTTTCTTAAATTTAATTTAGGTGTTTAGAAAGTTTTTGTGATTAGTTTCATAGTGGTGTTTCAAGTTACCAACCTAATAACCTGATATCTAAATCATCTCTATGGGCACTTCAGCTACTCATTCCAGCTCTCAAGGTAGACTATGTGTTTGAATGGAGGGCTTTCAATTATGTCATCCATGTCACTTAAACTGTACTGAGAGAAGAGACACCTGATGGTCTCTAAAGAACTTCTGATGTATGATAACAAAATAGTAATACCCTCATCTATACTGTTAAAAACACTAGACACCATATGTAAAGTTCACCTGAGAATCGCCAAATGTCAAGGGTATGCTAGCTACTCTGTATGGTAGCCACCAAACACATGGAAGTCATGGTGAATAAATGTCATTTTTGCATCAGACTACCAATATGAAGGGAACCTCTAAAAGCATTGCCATTCCCAAACTATAAACTTCTGATCTGTGTTGGCACAGACTTGTTCAAAATAGAATGGAAAATGTACCTAATTGTGGTAGACTATACTAATCACCAATAAAAGAACTCATGTAACCACATCGGGAACATTTATACATATGTTGTCAGAGATTTTGCCAAGGACTGGGGTTTTACACATATCACCTCCACACCTGCAGTCTAATGGGCAAGTAGAAAGAGCTGTACAGACTGCTAAGAATATTTTAAGGAAAAATTTAAACTTCTATCTAGGCTTACTTGCATATAGGTCAGCTTTTCTGTGAAATGAAGCAAACCCCAAGTGGAATTCTTAATAGGGAGAAGAATAAGAACAAAACTACCAGAATGAACATTTGTTAAACTAGTAATGAAATGAATAGAATTGAAGGAACTAGATTTTTTGTTTTCTTTAGAAATTCATGTATGATCATAGTCATTTCTTTAAGATGCCTTGAATACTTTCCAGTAGATCTTGTGGAAAATTTGGTTGAAATTTATACAGACACATGAAAACATTGATTTGGTGCTGTTTCCTACACTGACCTCATTATTAAAATTATTATAGATCTTATGCAAAATTTAGTTGAAATTTATACAGGCAGATGAAAACATTGATTTGGTGCTGTTTCCTACACTGACTTCAACATTAAATTACACAAAAAGATTGGACATGCCTTAAACCCAACTGGTTAAATCAAAACAAGACATGTTCTGTAATTAAGCAATGCAAACAGTTTTCTAAATTCCTTTTTCATAATTTCTAATGTTTAAAATTGTCGGGTTTTCTTAGAAACAACTTGGTTCATTTTTTTATTTTTCATCTTTGTAATATTTTCAACTAATGTATTTACCCAACCCCTTCACATAAACAGGATGTGACACAAGGTCAATTTTTTCAGCAGTGTTCAACAGGTTTGAATCCAGAGTTTTCCTTCCCCTCAACCAGTTTAAGATTGAAGGTTAAAGAGCACAGTCTGCCCTACTATTTACTTATAGCTGAAGAGAGAATAGTTGAATGCATTCATTTCCCAACAGTTTCAGCCAGCATTTGAACTCGGGTCACTGTATCCATTTCCTATAAAAGTAACCATTAAACTACGAATGCCAACTAATGTATTATAGGACTAGCCTAATATTCACATTGGTTGGGTGGTTTAAAGTTAATAGCCTTCCCCACCCAGGCCATATTTGCTTAGCATCTGAAGCACCCCTGCAGGAGAATGCCAAAGAGGCCAAACATTTTTTTATAAACAGCCATACACAAGTCTCAATTTATACATGCTTGAACCCCGTCCCACATAAAATCACTTGATATCAAATCTGACTTGATAGAAAGTCAGATAAACCCATACTATTAATGTATTTTAACATTTACTTCCATAGATATGGGCACCATGTTGTCGTGTAATGGTTAACAAGCTAGTGTTGCATATCAGTTACAACTGAGTAGTGAGTTCAATCCTAACTAGATGTGATCCACGTCTTGATTTCTTACCTAACATAGATGGAGTACTTCAGCTAGTATTCAAATAATATCAAAACTAATCCCAACAAAGATCTGGAAATCTCTTTTATAATTATATTTAAATACTAAGTTACATGTACTGCTTATTTACTGAACGTTTTTTTTTTAATTTTATATAAATTGAAGGATGAGTTTTAATCAAGCCAAACTGATCCTCTTCTTTGCATACAGATTATCACTCAACCCTTGCACATCTTTGGTTTGGTTTCTTTGTTTAATGGCATATTAACTTTCATGGGTTATTTAATACCAAAACTATCCTTGTAGTAGAAGAAGAGTAGTGGTACTGTAAAGTGGGGGGAATAAGGAGGTTCATACTTTTCACGTGGGTATTAGTCCAAAAGTGAACGTAATAGCACAAATAGAGTTCAAACTCATTTACTACAATATCACAATCCAGCACTTTAGCCAATTTAGTGGGTAGAGTGTTCACCAATGGTCCAGGAAACCTGGGTTCAATCCCAGGTCGCGTCATATCAAAGACTTTAAAGATGGTACTTGATACCTCCTTGCTTAACACTCAACAATATAAGGTACGTATCAAGGGTAAAGTGAAGCAATTCAGGGAAAGGAGTAGCACCCTCCCTTATACCTCAGTGTAGTAGCTATTGAAAAGGGAGCCTTCTGGTCGCCCTTAACTACGGTCGCCAACTTTACTTATATACCCTACCTATGAAAATTAATGGGTACGTCCCATTCCTCAAAAATACATTGGACACTATTGTGAGTGGTGAAAATATACTAAATAATCACCACTAACAGCAGTTACCTTCTTTATGCCACTGGCAAGTATTGTAATTTGTTTATGTTATAAAGATTTCCGTTTCTTTTTCCAACCTCCGTTTTGGCTATTTCTCAATCAGTAACCTTTTTGTTGGGTTACAACTCAGGGACTACTCACACCATCACTCCCATGGTTTAAATGGTTCTAAAAAGATTTTTTTTTTTTTTTTCTCAGGATTATTTGCTGTCTCAAGCTGTGCCTGGAAACTGGGAATTCCACAGCAGTTTTGTCACTGATCAGGACCCTCTGATACTGGCTAAAGATTTGCTTTGGGAAAAGCTTCTTGAAACACTACCAGAAGAAGTTCCATACAAAATCAGAATTGAAAGTTTCATTGTTTTTTCCTTTTCTTTTTCTTTTTAAGTTTTACTTTATTACACAAAATTATTGGTTTTTAAAATATTGATATTGCAACTAAATATGAAGTGCTTATCACTTTAAAAAAAAGTTTCATACAAAATCAGAACTGAAAGTTTTCTTGTTTTGTTTTTTTTTTTCAGGTTTCATTTCATTAAATTTTTGATAATTTTTTTTTTTCATGTTTCATTTGATTTAATGCTTTTATTTAAAGTTTTGATCATTTTCTTTGGTTAATAAAAATAAAGTTTTGCATATACACTAAATCTCAATTACCATATACACTAGTTCTGACTTACAAAAAAAATGAGATTCTTTAATTTCTATGAAATTTCTGTAATTAATATATAACATACATTTTTCCCCCTCATTTTTAAGCCTAAAAGTAAGGGGTGCATATTATACACAAGAATTAAATATTCAAACAAGATATATAATTGAACAAATATTAAATTTAATAGCTACAAATTCTTCCTCCTCTGCAGAGGGGTAAGACCCCCACCATGTGTGTCATAGGTATGACATTGAATTACATTTAACAGTGAGGCTCCAGTCCTGGAGTACCCCTTCATTGATATTACTCCCAGGTCCACTCTGACCCAGATTGGTAATACCTGTTAGGGTCTCATCTATGGGTCAAATAGAACTGTTCAATCATTTACTAAGGATTATTATTATTATTTGAAACCATACTGTCGTGTGCAAATTATTTGTATTACATAGGAATACTTGATAAATAGAATTACTAATAGCAATACTTAGTACTGTGTTCAAACAAATGATTGATATCAAGTAGAATTATTAGTGCTTGATAGGAATAATTGAAATCATAAAAATAGGATTTGGCATTGAATAATCCACTTTGGTTAATATGCCATAAAATCCAATCAAACCAAACCAAAAAATATAAGAATGTATAAGAATGACTACTGAATGTATAAAAATATTAATTTGTGATCAGTCACCAGATTTTTATGTTTTCGCTGATTGGTAGACATTTTAGATTTTGTGAGGTTTTTTTTGGGGGGGGGGTAGGAATACCACTACTATTTTAGTATACAACAGGGTCTACAAACTCAGGGACTTAAAGAGCCATTATGTCCCCGGGGAAGAGGCACAGCCGGCCAAAAGGGATATGGCCTGGAGGTCATAATTTCCAAATGATTCTACTATTACTAGTTACCTCACTACTCATAGATCTATTAATGATAACCCCAGTGCTAAAATTTTCATCAGTGAATATGCTTGCTATAATCATTTTTCCGCTGTTAACAGATTTGTAATAGGGAAAAAGAATATTTTCATAATTTTTATTTTTCACTTTTGCAGATTGCGTTATGAACAACTTTTTTTTTCTTTTTCAACAGGAAACTGAACTGTGGGATGTGGATCATGATGATGTGTTGATGATTGTATTAAATGTTATTTGCAAAAAGAAGAAACATTTGGTTAGTGGAACTTTTATTTCATCAATCAGTTCTTCATCTAATTAAAAGCTTTGATCTGAAGGTTTTATATTAACATTTTCGCTGGCAGTTAATTCTTTTAATCCTTGTAAAGTGGGCAAATTATTTTCAGAAAATTTTCAAAATAGAGGGTATGTTTAAACAAGTCAATTAATCATGTATATAAAAGAAATAAACAAAAAACAATAAAAGATTTACTTTTAATTATATTTTGCAAAACAACCTTTTTCACAATCATATGCATTAATAGTGAATTGGTCAACAAGCCACCAACAGGAAAATGCCTTACATTGAGCTACTCCAAAAATGATAAAAATGTCACTCTGCCTGTAAAAGGGTTAAAGTTCTAATACTTCATTAAAATGAAATATCTAAAAAATAAGTAAACAATTTAACAAATACGCAAAAAATGTAAATATAAATTTACAACATATGTTATTCCATAACCTATCAGCTTACAATAACCCCAGATGAGTTGATACCATTAAAATCACTCAATTGAAAAGTTCTAATCTAAGAGTCTAGAACTCAAAGAGATCATTATATCCTGGGGTAGAGGTACAGTGAGATCAGTGGGAGTCATGATTTCCACCAGTTATAATCCTAATCTGTAATACAGCTAAGTTGCTTTTTTTTCTTTTTTTTTTAATCAAAATGAATACGCATATAATCGAAAGTAAGATTATTTTATTGTATTGTATTTTTTTTAGAGGGCTATTGTAATGCAAAATAATAATTCAGGTCTAAATAATTTCAAAATAAAAACTTCATCATCAGAGACGTTTTTTTAAATATGAACTCATTATTGTATCTTCAATTTTTTTTTGGACATTGTAAACGTGGTGCCACATGGGGTGTTAGAACGCCGTGTTGCGTGTTGTAAACGTGGTGCCACATGGGGTGTTAGAACGCCGTGTTGCGTGTTGTAAACGTGGTGCCACATGGGGTATTAGAACGCCGTGTTGGGTGTTGTAAACGTGGTGCCACATGGGGTGTTAGAACGCCGTGTTGGGTGTTGTAAACGTGGTGCCACATGGGATGTTAGAACGCCGTGTTGGGTGTTGTAAACGTGGTGCCACATGGGGTGTTAGAACGCCGTGTTGGGTGTTGTAAACGTGGTGCCACATGGGATGTTAGAACGCCATGTTGGGTGTTATAAACGTGGTGCCACGTGGGGTGTTTAAACACCATGCAAAAGAGATATGACTTCAGTTGTCTTAATCAAATTTTCTTCTTTTTTTAATTCAAATATGTATTTATTGAATGTGGATGTTAATTAATGATATATTCAGTATTTAATTCTAAACTATTGTTAATATGATGGTGTAACTTAGCTATTAATAAAGGCTCCTTAATTCTGAGATTACCAACATTACATACTATTGCTTTAAATACATATTTAAATTTTCTTTAAATTAAATTAAGACAATTGAAGTTACGTCTATTCTATGTGGCATTTGAACACCCTAGGTGGCACAATGGTTACAACACCCAACACAGCATTCCAACATCCCACATGTCACCATGTTTACAACATCCAAAAAAGATTTGCACATACAACACTGAGTTCATATTAAAAAAAAATTCTCCGATGATGAAGTTTTTACTTCGAAATTAATTAGACCCGAATTATTATTTTGCATTGCAATAAACCTCTAAACAAGTACAATACAATAAAACAAAATAATTTATACAATGCTTCATGCAAATTATAGAAAGTAGGATATTTGAATTAAGTACAAAATTTAGCTGGACAAATTTTCAATAACTTTTTCCTTAATTCCATTTTTACTTAGAGTAAATTGCTCTTTTTTCCCATTTTGATTTTTTATAAGTTTCATTTTTTCCATTTATTATATTTCATAAATTTTACTCTAAATATTATTAAAACAGAAAAATAAAAGCAAAATTCAAAGTTTTATTACATTCAAAGAAAGTAGCAGAAAATAAAAATAAATTTTTTTTTTCTTTTAAGCTTTTCTCGAACCCTTGAAAAATTCAAATTGTTATTTTGCTTTTCCAGCACATGATTATCGGTACAAAAGGAAGCAACATCCGATGTGTTTGTGAAGTTGCCCGCCAAGCCATGATGGATGCTTTTCGAATTGATGTACACCTCAGAGTTCATGTTATCTTAGAAAACAGTTGATTATAAATTATTCTTAAAAAATGATTGATTTTTTGTTGTTTTCTTTTTTATAATCTGTCAACCCATCTCCACTACAATACAGTCTCTTTGACCCCCTCCACCACAATACAATCTCACTCACCCCCTCCACCACAATACAATCTCACTCACCCCCTCCACCACAATACAATCTCACTCACCCCCTCCACCACAATACAATCTCACTCACCCCCTCCACCACAATACAATCTCACTCACCCCTCTCCTGTTTTTACTCTAATTCTTTCAGTTTTTCTTTTTAGTTTAGATTATTCCAATTGTTAATTCAAATAGACTTATCAAATTTCATTATGTAGTTTAAAAGGACTCTATTACTTCCTATGATTATTTAATGAGCTTTAAATTTCCCTAACTGTATTCCCTGCAGGTGGGTAAGATTCTCTCTTCAAAAAGAAAGGGAGTGTCCTTGGTATGACTCTAAACTACATCTGATAATGAGGCTCCAGTCTTGGAGCTTTGAAGAATGAGAATTACTTCTTCATTGCCATTACTCCCAGTCCCACTCTGATCGTGAGTGGTAATACCTGTTAGGGTCCCATCTATGGGTCAGATAGAACTGTATGAAAATTTTTATTATTAAATAGTAATACTTGAAATCATATAACTGTGTAGAAATTATTTGTATTAAGAATAATTATTTGTAGTTTCGATGGTTTACTTGAAACTATAATAGTTTTATTAGTTACTTGAAATCATATGTGTGAGAAAATTATTTGTATTTAGAATAATTACTTGAAGCTATAGTTGACATAGAACTGTGTGCAAATTATTTGAATTAGAATACTTGACATGTGCAAAAACTCATCAGAAACAACTGCATGAATATGTAAATATAAATACAGAATGAATGCATTTCCCTAACCTCTGGGTTTAAAATAACCCTAGACGGTTTGACATGCTGCTAAAATTAATCAATCATCAATGTACTTTTACAATTTGTTGATTTTTGGGGGGGTGGGGGTAGTTTTTTATGGCACTTTAATCCTATAATTATTTATTTTACCACCTCCAAATACAAGATGTTATTTAATCAACGAAAATTTGTAATACAAGGGAGGCAACTCGGCCAGATATTTTTAAAAGTTACCTCCCTCTACTTTTACTATTATTTGGCGAAATTGTTTGTTTTATTTGTAACTACTCTGGTCTTCCAAAACGTAAACTAAACTGTGCTTATGTTTTATGAGAAAAACAAATGTTTAGTAAAAAAAAATCTTGATGACATAGGAAAAAGAAACACAATTCAAACATTTTCATGGAGACATCGGTAATACCAGTGTTTTATAATAGTTGTTCTAATTAGTGTATGAAATATAGGACAGGTAGTGTTTTACTGTGTTCTGTTACTGTAGTAGTTTGGCACTCTCTACAGTAGTGTTCAGTCCTTCTTTATTTGAAGCCACTCCGTCCTCTTTTTTGCAAGGATCCTTAGTTCCCTCAGCCACTTGCTCCTCGTTAAAGCTCCAAGTCCATTTATTTTAGAGCTCAGCCTGCAGCTTATCAACCAAATTTGTGCAATGACAACCCTTTCATACCCAATAATTGTTGGACGCTATATCAGCAAATTCCTGTGATTTTTTTTTGCAGATATTTCTTTGGCCATCCATAGCTACAGATGCCCAAAGAAGCATGTAATATTATCTAAAAATTAGTGACAATTTCTGCAATTTTTTTAGTTGCTTTTTGTGAACATGAAATTTTAATTGATATATCTTTGTTTACCCTTTAGAATACACTGACTATATCCCCCTACAGAGAAGAAATATTAAAAAAAATTGGTGTCCTGGGTATGACACTAAATTACATCTGATTGTAAGGCTCCACTTCTAGAGATCTGAGGAATTTGGAATAGCCCTTCATTGCCATTACTCCCAGGTCCACTCTGACCTGGAGTGGTAGTACCAGTTAGGGTTCCATTAATGGGTCAATTAATTCTGTTTTAAAATTGTTTGTATTCAATAGGACCATGCGCAAAAAAAATCTTATTAGCAAATATATGAAAAAGTAAAGTTGTCTCCCTTTAGTCAAGGGTGACCCGAAGGCTCCCTTGTCATTAACTACGACACTGAGGTGTAGGGGAGGGCGCTAATCATTTCCCTGGAGTGCTCTACTTTACCATTGATACATACCTTATAATTTTAAATAAAATACTAATAAAAGTTTTATTTTCAAACCTTTACTGTACAAAATACTTTTTACAGAATGCACATTCCTCGGTGATCGAAGGCCCAGACGGTCAGGAACCTGTTGCCCTACGATTTCCACAAATGCCACGAGCTTTAAAAATCTGACTTCTGTTTGGAAATCTGTTGAAATTGAACTTCCTTCTGTATCTTGCTGGAACAATCTTGAAAGACTTAATTTTTTAATATGTCCTCCCACAAAAGATATTCTACTTCATCGTCCAAGGCATAATTTCGCTATATTTGGTTGAATATATCAAAGTGTTACTTATTTCCCAGCAATAACCTGAAAAAAGAAAGAATAAAGTCAATGAGGGAAATAAAAGAACCTGCTTTGTTCCATCAATTGCAAAACAACCCCTGAGTATATATATGTGTGTGTATATATATATATATATATGTGTGTGTGTGTGTGTGCATGTAGGTGCAAGAATATCTTTATGGGTGTGTGTGAGCGTATGCATAGTGTATAAGTATGTCCATGGATGTGTGTATTTTACTTTCAAAAGAATATCTAAACAAATTAGGGACGTCGGCAGATTTTGATGATAAAATAGAAAAGGATGTCTCAGGGATGAAAGGGTTAGTTTCTTAATGTCCATAATAAACACAATTTGTTGGCACTAGTACAGTCAGAGTTCCAGAGACAAGGAAATTATTTTTTAAGGTACTTTAGTTCGGAGGAGGGCAGCAAGAAAAAGGTTTTCTTTTCCAGAAGTCGGGGCCTCATATATTCAAGGTAGCTGTTAAAAGTTGGGCAGAGTGGTAATGGCAACTGGGTTGGCTGTTAAACAGAGCATTGAGAGTTCGAGTTTAGAGTACTAGGTAGTTGTGGGTGACCAGGAACGATAGCAGTTCATGAAAGAGCAGTTGATCATTAGACACAGAGCAGAATAGAAAACTGCCCAGCATCCAGATCTATGTTGCAAAGTATCACACACTCTCTACCACCACGGTAAATCAGAAGAGTGAATAAAAGTGACAATACGTGTGTATACTGGAATTTTGTTTTTGTGTCTCTTTTTCTTTTTTTCTTTTTGTTTTTTTTTTGTTTTTTTTTGTAGAGCTTGGCTAACCTTTCCGCTAGTAGTAGTCGCCTCTTTTACTAACAACCCACAACTAAAAACACCGAATAATGAACTCGTAAGAATTACAATTAAGACACCATACAACAGACTACAACTGAAAACACAGGATTTAGACATATCTCCTAAAAGCATCTAACACGTTGTTAACACTTTAAATACCAAATTTGGACATATATACCCAAGAACGACTAACACATTTTAACACCTTGACTGGGAGATTCAACAATTCCATTTGTATTCAGGAAGAATTTCCCCACCGACTGAATGGTTGTTGAATCCAGAAATAAAGGCAAAATATAAAAGATATATTCGTCTCCTATCTTTTGCTATCTTCTTCTTTCATATAATTCCTTTACAGCCTTCATATCCAAGAAGTTAAACCAGCAAGATAACGTGGGATAAGAATAGAATAACCTAGAATGGAGTCGGATATCAAACAATATCATAAATTACCTTTGAAACACCATAGGTCGTTACAATGACTTTCGCAGAATAGTAACCAACAGACACGGTGTAAAGAGCCTCGTTCTCAAAATATAGCCTGAGAATATTTATTTCCTTCAGAAAAACAGTTTTCTTTCGTTGCTTCGTCTTTTTTTTTAAACATGTTCGTGTAAATAGCCAAGTCAGTACTGGCCCGCAAATTTTTATTATCTAAGCAAGGAAAACACCTACAATGACTTTTTTACCTTTTCTAAACTTTAGTAGTTTTAGTCGCATTTAAGAAAACAACACTTCAGAGAATCTATAACTTTTGCAAAAGAATAATACAAACTTGCTTAATGTTCTGACTTCATTAATACAAACAAAGAAAAAAGGATAGGTTCGTTATTAGACTCCAAGATGAACCCTCATAAGTCATTATAAAAGATAGTATCATAAAAGGCTAAACGAACAGCGGTTTTTCATCTCTGGAAAAATAATTTTTTATCAGTCAAAGACGAAAACACAAAATGTTCATGTTCAAGCTACAACTGCCTAAGCCCCTAAAATTTCTGAACTCGTCAGAATGAATCGCCTACGACGCCGAGTATTCGAAAGATTTCGATACGCATTTAAATTGTACGATGAAACTTGACCCTGATTTACTGTATGGGTAGAGAAGCAGAAAATGTATATCTAAAAAAAATATTACATTTTCAAAGAAAGAAGATGTGGAAGACTTTTTAGCGAAGAAATGTTGTTATGTATTCTGGCGCGTGTTGTTGGTTACGTTGTTTATTTCCTCGCTAAGTTTTAAAGGTAAATAAAGAAGAGAGAGAAGAAGTACGAAGATGCCATGAGGTTTTATATGAAGGTTTTTAATGGCAGCATGGAATAAAGGGTTTACGTTTATGCTGCAAGTCTCGTAGGAAGGAAATATAGTTGTTATAGAGTTGAGAAAGCATTTTAGCAGCTAAATGCCTGAGCGAAGATGTGTATCGTTAGGTTAATGCATTGTTAAATGTGTGAGTGAGATATGTTGCCATAAGTGTAGCAAAAGTCATGTTTGCTGGTTGAGGACAGGAACGATGTAGTCACCCATGGATTTGTGGTTCTGGTTGTTTCGGGGAGAAGCGTGAATATCTCCAGAAAATGTTGCCCAGAGATGAAGTAGCTAGGTGTCGGAGCGGAATTTTGCATCGCAGTCGACATAGTCAATACTGGAGGCGACTAAAAGTTGTTCCTGTGTGTGGCGTATTGAATTCGTCTAATTCATATTCAACTGGGAACCCTTGGTCTAAGAGAATTGACGCAAGGGGTCCATGAATTAGATGGCTTTCCTAATGGTCGTGTGCTGCTGCTGCTATTGAAGAGCAGACAGTAAGACGTCTGTCCTGAACGAAGAAGCTCTGAGGAAGAGAAGGTGTTTGGCGGCTTCCCCAATTTGTGCTGCCCGGAAAGATGGTCTGGATTGAATTAGATAAGTCATCCTAATTGCGTGAAAATATACGTCGACCCAAACAGTCGAATTAAATAACGCGCCTAACAAAAATACAAAATTCCTTCTGCTACAACTTCGACACGGCACTGGGGAAATTCGAATCTTAGTTCCTTCTAGAGAAGAACGTCACCTACGAAAAGATTAAGTTTCATTCAAGAAAACAACATTCCGGAGAATCCATAACAGCATTTGCAAGGGGTTTATACAAACTTGCTGAACGTTGTAACTTCGCTAATAAGAACGAAGAAATAAAAGATAGCTTCGACATGAGACTTCAAGGCAAGAGACTATCAGAATGTTCACAGGTTACTCTTGATGAATGAGAGTTCCAAACAAGAAGAAACTTTCCACCTGCAGAACCCCGATTCCAAGATATTGTCCAAGGAAATAAAACTTAAATTCCTAACACAAAAGACATGCACACGAAAAACACGAATGATTAGCATACAGCTGTGGGGATTAAAAATAGAATAAAAATAAATTTAAAAAATCCAGTGGTTCCTAGAAGCCCTCTGACAGGAAGCGAAATACGCGCATGTCTGAAAGGTAGACTTCTGGCACTAATGCTGGAGAGTAACACGCATGCGTCCTGAGTACTGGACTTAGCGGCAGGTTGTGTGTTCTGTTAACAGCCACCTCTGCTAAAAAAATACCTTACTGAAAACACCCTCTGGACAAATGACGAACTTCAAACTTTATCTGGGAAACATGACTACTTCTACTGGTCCAAGAAAACGTTAATCGCCATAGAATAGTCGTGAACCCCAAAATAAAATTTTGAGTTAAAAGGTGTCTTTGTCTCTTTCCTTCCTTGCTTAATTCTCTTGCAGCCTTCCACAGACAAAGAAGACAAGTTAATGGGGTAAGAAAAGGAACAAAGGAGTCAGATACAAAAACTCAAAATCATCCTCATATACCTCAACAACTTTACACCACAAATAAATAACCAAAACCTGCTTCAGCCCTTTACATTAAACTAGGTGAGGTTGTGTGATCCATCCAACACTTTAGTGTCTTTGCTTGTTAAAATGAGCAAGAAAAGACACTAAACTTGATCAAAAGTACATTTTATGCATCTATTCAATGAACAGGGTGCGACACAAGGTCAGTTTTTAAGCAGAGTTTAACAGGTTTTAAATCAGAGTTTTACTTCTCTTTGTTTGCCATACCAAGGTTAAAGAACCCAATTTGCCCAATTATTTGCTCATAATTGGAAGGGGAATAATTAGATGCATACCTTTCCCAAGAATATCAGCGCTACGTGAAATGCAAACAACCTCATCCAGAGTTTGAACTTGGTTCACTGTGTCCATTTCCTACGACGATAAACATTACACAACGAACATCACCATAGAAGTATATTTTAGTTTACTACTTCAGTTAAGATGGGACTTTTTGTCCTTTTTAAAAAAAACAAAATTATACCAAAAAAGATAACTATAAACCAGATCAATAGCACAAGAAATAACTCCTAAACACAATCCCCGATGATGTTAACAGGTTGTTAAAACCACTTACTGAAAAAGTCTAAATATAGACTTACAACATACATTATTCCCCAACCTCTAGGTATAAAATAATCCCAGGCAGGTTGACATCAACTAATAAACCAAGGTGGGAGGTAGGTGGCTGTACAGCAGCTGTTTTGTAGGATGTTGCTTCCAGGATTTGTTGAAAACAGCATGCAGCATTCTTGCATGGTTCCCATCTATCTTTTACTCTGTGTTTAGTTAGTATCCATGTGGTGCTTCCATATAGTAGTATGGAGACAGCTTGAAAGAAATCCCACTTTATTTTAATGGGTAGAGTGTTTTCCAGTGGTCCGGTAGACCAGGGTTCAATTCCAGGTCACGTCATACCAAAGACTTTAAAAATGGTACTTGATACCTCCTTGCTTAACACTCTCCAATATAAGGTACATATCAAGGGTAAAGTAAAGCAATCCTTGGAAAGGAGTAGCGCCTTCCCCTAGTAGCTATTGAAAAGGGAGCTTTCTGGTTGCCCTCGACTACGGTCGCCAACTTTTACTAATAGACCATTAACCTGAATACACTTGTCCCTAAGTTGTATGTATCAAAGCCATTACAAACCCACACAAGTCATTATAAAAACAGTTTTACTAAAATACATTAATGTAAAAAACTTTTTAGTATGCCAATATAACAAAACAGCAAATAAACTTTACTAGTATTTGGTTGGTTGGTGCTAGGGAGGATATTAAGTCGCCAAAGTGCAATATTAGCATACCTGTACATATCAAGGGTAAAGTGGAGTAATCCAGGAAAGGAGTAGCACCCTCCCCTACGCCTCAGTGTAGTAGCTAATAAAAGGGAGCCTTCAGGTCGTCCTCAGCAACAATCGCCAACTTTACTTCATATACCAGCTCGTTGGCATGATGATTAGAGTGTTCAACAATGGTCTGGGAGACCGGAGTTCAATCCCAGGTCAAGTCATAGCAAAGACTCAAAAAATGGTACTTGATGCCTCTTTGCTTAACACAGCATTATAAGGTATAGATCAAGGGTAAGTGAAGCAATCCAGGGAAAGGAGTAACATCATCCCCTACCCCTCAGTGTAGCAGCTACTGAAAAGGGAGCCCTTGGGTCGCCCTCAACTATGGTCAGCCAACTAACTTACTTTATCCACTGAATAGACAAAAGGAAAAACAAGATTAACTCGTTTTCACATATAGAAACATTTAATACATACATAACATACATACAAGAATTATTGACAATAATACACAAACGTGTCCCAACAGATAAAATGTACACATATTGTTTTATGAACAAGCAGTATATGAAAGGAGTGGAAAAATGGTAAAAATCTATCTTGATTCAGTCGGACAGTACAATTACCATGGCCAGAAAAAGAGACAATGCCTCCACTGTTCCAAAAACTTAGGCAGACAGAGTACATCTTTAATGTTCAAAGAACAGAGACAGTGGATTTTAAGAAACTCGTGTGACCATGAGGTATCTAATGGACATGCTCTCCAATATTCAAAGAAGATAATTATTTATTGTCTCTACATATATAATCTTACAAATCAATACAAAACTGGGAATAGCAACTTTCTTAAAAAGTTGGTCAAGTGCTTTATGGTAAAGAAAATTAAGTCATCTAATTGAAATTCTGTGAAAGTTGAATTTAATTAAAAATCTATTTGAATCATTTTATGATTTTTAATAATTTTGATAATATTTAGCAGATAAAATTTAAACGTTTGTATTTACCTAACCAAGATCAATTTTTAAACAGAGTAAAGCTGGTTTGAATTCTAAGTTTTCCTTCTTTACTGGTTGCACTAACAAGGCTAAAGAACCCAGTCTAACTTACTGTTTACTCATAGCTGGGAAGAGAAGGGATTGATTCATGACTTTCTCAAGGTCATTTGTGTGAAGTGAAATGCAAACTGCCTCATCCAGGATTTGAATCAAGGTGATCAATTCCATTTCCTACGTTGCCCGGTCAGCTTGGGCTGTAGAATACACCGACTGCTTCTCTGTAAGACCCTCTCCACTGAGTGTCCTGGATATGACACTAAACAAACTGATGGTGTGGTTCTAGTAATGCTGGAGATTTGGGGAATGTGGAGTACCCCTTCATTGCCATAGTTCCCAGGTCCACTCTGGCCTGGAGTGGTAGCATCTGATAGGGTCCTATCAATAGGTCAAATAGAACTGTTCGACATTTAAACTGTGCTTGTGCTCAACTGAATTGTTTGAAATTAAGTGAAACCTTTTAACTGTGTGAAAAAAATGAGCTCAGCCTTGTTTTAAAATGTTATCTACAAAATGTGTTTAGAAATCATATATAATATATGTATGAAAAGAATTTGGCATTAGATGACCTACCATGCTTGATATGCCATAAAACCAAACCAAACCAAACCCATTTCCTAGGATAATAATCGAAACAATAAGTGTGCCTCCATCAATTTAAACGTCCATCACCTCATTAGCATGAATTCATTGTAATGTTCAGGGTACAAAAAATCAATTTTTTTTCTTTTTGGCGAAGTTTTTTATCCGAAGTTATTTGAATCTGCAGATATGAAACCCACAGATACGAAAGGTCAATTATATTCTGGCTT
Organism: Sepioteuthis lessoniana; assembly: GCA_963585895.1. Lineage (NCBI taxonomy): Eukaryota > Metazoa > Mollusca > Cephalopoda > Myopsida > Loliginidae > Sepioteuthis > Sepioteuthis lessoniana. Next base: position 28,267,821 of record OY757943.1, read on the forward strand.
AGTAGCAATGAGTAAAATAAGGCAAGAAAAAATCAGTATTATATGAATAGCAGACTCCCTTCAGGAACATGAGGAATATACGCAAATAATGCATAGAGTCATTTGTAGTCATTTCCCAACTCAACATTTCTTTGATGATGGTATGTTTTAAAAAGCGTTGGGAATTTGTTGACTTAAACCCTTACAAATTAAGGAGACATACCTTTTTCTTTCTGGCAAGCGCAGCTAGACATGAGATAACTTCCAGTCAAATAACGAAGCAACACATCAGGACTGCTATCAACACACGAGGTGTTTCATTTATTTTATAACAACAACTAACAAAACAAAAGTCTAAGGACAGGTAACTCACCACTACAAAAAATGGTTTCGGGCAGAATATCTCTGGCCCGACTTATTTCTGACTAAAATGAATTTCAACATTCCTCCTCACTTGCAGTCAGACTTGTTCAATAATTTCTCACACCTAACATTTCTTTGAGATTCACAAATTGTGAGATCAGAAGTGCTTTTGTCAACATATATCAGCAATCATGTTCTTGCTTTCACAATATTTAAGTTGAATAGCTTTCTTTTCAACTTGTTCACGGATATAAGGGAACTTAATGTCAATATGTTTTGCTCGTCCGTGATATTGTGGATTTTTCGCTATGCATGTTGTGGATTAGTTATCCTCATATATGAGTGTTGATTTAACTGAGGCTTCACTGAGATCATTTTGAAGACGTTGCATCCATACAGCTTCTTGTGCTGCACTTGCCAATGCCATGTATTCTGCTTCAGCTGTAGATAATGCCACACAAGATTTTCTTTGCTTCTCCAACTGACAGCAGCTCCACTCAATTTAATAGGTAGCCTGAAGTTGACCTGCGGTCATCCAAATCACCAGCCCAGTCTGCATCAGAATATCCAATGAAATCCGTCACCTTCTCCTTGTCATACAGCAACCCATAGTTCCGTGTACCATTTAGATAACGCATAATATGTTTAATGGACTTCCAGTGTAGGCTTGGAAGAAAATCTGGCTACATTACTGACAGCATAGGCAATATCGGATCTTGTTCTTGATGAAAGATATAATAGACTTCCGATTGCCGGCTGATACAATTCTTGATTGAATAACTTGCTGTCCTCAGTGACTTTGGCTAGCTTTGCACCTGTATCAATTGGTGTTGCTGTAGGTTTAGAATTTTCCATTTGAAATATTTTCAAGACTTCTGCTGTATATGCTGATTGTCCGATCCAGATCTTTCCTGACACCCAAGAAGTAATGGAATTTTCCCATATCCTTGATGTCAAAACTTTCTGAGATGCTTTTAATGAATTCTTGGATACGTGTCGAAGACTTGCTCGCCAGAATAATATCATCAACATAAACAGCTGCTATGAAGATCTCTCCTCCTGGAGTTAGTGTGTAGATACAAGGATCATTTTCTAACTGTTTGAAATGCATCTTCTTCAGCTGACTGTTAAAGGCTTCATTCCAACATCTTGGAAACTGTTTCAAACCATATAGGCTTCGATTCAGTTTACAGACAAGATGCTCTTTGTCTTTGATTTAAAATCCTTCCGGCTGCTTCATATAGATGTCTTCATTTAACTCACCATTCAAAAATGCCGTGGTTATGTCCAACTGGTGTAGTTTGAGATCATGTTTAGCTGCCAATGCTATAACAGTTCGAACTGATTCGAACCTTACAACTGAACAAAAGGTCTCATCATTGTCAACTCCGTGTTTTTGAAGAAAACCTTGAGCTACGAGTCGAGCTTTGTGCTGTTTCATATTTCCACCACTATCATATTTTCTATTGAACACCCACTTACTTCCAATAGCTTTTCGTCCACAGGGTAATTCAGCAAGATCCCATACTTTATTAGTATTTTGTGAATTTATTTCACTTTCCATTGCTTTCATCCATTCCCTTTTCTAAGGACTGGAAAGTGCTTCTTTTACTGTTAATGGGTTATCCAACCTGTGAGCAATGTATACTCATTCACCATACTGACCCGGAGTTTTTCTAATCCTTGGTGATCTTCGGGGTTCTGTGGCCTCTCGTGAATTCTCATCATCATCACTGCTGATGTTTTCACATTCATTTTCAACTTCTTCTGTCCCCTGTTCACTTATGGATGCTGTTTCATTAAATATTACATCTCTGCTATGGAAGACTTTCGATGTGTCTGTATCAAATAGTCTATACCCTTTAACACCAATACCATATCCAAGGAAGATGTTCTTCTTTGCTTTCGGATCCATTTTAGTTCTTTCATCCTTTGGTATATGAGCATAAGCACTACATCCAAAAATTCGTAAATGATTAACATTTGGTTTGTAGCCTTTCCACACTTCATATGGTGTCATTGCTTTTACGGCAGTTGTTGGGCTTCGGTTTCGAACATATGAAGCTGTCGATAGGGCCTCTGCCCAAAATTTCTTAGGCAGCTTCGAATCTGACAACATTGCTCGTATAGTTTCCACCAACGTCCGATTCCTTTTCTCAGCTACTCCATTTTGCTCTGGTGTTTTAGGAACAGTGCGCTCATGGCGAATACCATTCTTTTTTAAGTAATCTTCAAACTCACCGCTATTATCAGAGCGTTATGTCTTGATTTTTTCACCACTGGATTTCTCCACCATGGATTTCTACTCCAGGAATTTTTTAAAAACTTCGCTTTTGTTTTTAAGAATGTATATCCATACATATCTTGATTTATCGTCAATAAATGTGACAAAATATTCTGCTCCACTGAGTGATTTTGCCTCTAACCTTCCACAAACATCATTGTGCACAATTTCGAGCGGTTTTGTGGCTCGCCTACCGCCAGATTTTGGAAATGAAGAACGGTGATGTTTTCCATCCACACATGGCTCACAAAATCTTATGTCCTTTGTTACATCATAGTCAAGTCCTTTTACTAGTTGATCTGTTGCTAGCTTCCGTAAATTCTTCATTCCAAGATGACCAAAACGTCGACGCCGAATCTCCTCCTTTGTGTCGCCACTCGAGCATATAGTTGCTGCATGGGTTGTTCCCTGTTCATCAATACAGTTCAAGTAGTACATGTTACCAACTTTTGAACCTGTAGCTACTACATTCCGTTTTTCATCCAGAAGATGACAACATGACTCAGTGAATGTAAACGATTTTCCTGATCTGGTAGCCTTAAACACACTAAGCAAGTTGTAAGATAACTTGGGAACACATAGTGTCTCAAATAATCTACATCTTTCTTGTTTTTCGTCAGACACTCTCGGGTTTAAATCAACAGTCCCTATCCCAAATGCTTTGACTGAGGGTCCATCACCGAGGGTTATATCCTCTGCGTTATCTAATTTTTTCATATTGATAAACTTATCAATATCATGGCACATATGATATGTCGCTCCAGAGTCCACGATCCATAAGCCCTTTTCATTATTATTGGTTGTTAATGCATGGTGAGCTAACAATCCAACAACATGTTCGTTTTTAGAACAACTAGGCTCCACTTTCGTTTTCTCCGTTAAGAAAGCTTTCTTCTTTGGATAGTCCCTTTTTACACGTTCTTTAGAGTCTTCTCCGAGAAGACGACAGTTACGTTTCAGATGTCCAAATTTACCACAGTGAAAACATTTTGGTCCCTTTTTATTGATATGGTGTTTTGATGTCATGGCTTCTGACTCAGCACCACCAGTTTGTTTTTCTCTCATTTTATTTTCCTCGTATAGCAGTCGTTATGTGACTAAAGCCCATTTAGGTACATCTTGACTTGCTTCAAGTGCTGTCACTAACATATAATAAGATTTGGGAAGGCTAACCAGGAGATGTACTACACTATCTTCCTCATTAAGGGAATCGCTGATAACAGATAACTCATCGAATGTTTCTACCATCAATTTTATGTTATTATGAACAGAATCACCTTCCTTCAATTTAAGAGAATATAATCTCCTCCTTAATGCTAGTTTGTTAGCCCACATCATCTGAAACTGGTCAGTTAATTTTTTCCAAACTACTCCCGGATCTTCTGGATCCCCAATTAGGTACAAAATTGTAGCAGAAAGAACTGTGTATTTTTGTTTGGTGCATAATTTAATTTGACCGTTAGGATCGCCAAATATTTTCACCCAATCAGGATGACTTGTCCTATTCAGCCCGCACCATCTTTCCTAGCAGCACCAAAAATTGAAAAGCCCTCGAAACATTCTCTTCCTCAGAAATCCTCAATGGGAACAGACGTCTTATCGTCTGCTCTTGAATAGCAGTAGCAGCATCATACACTATGAGGAGAGCCATCTAGTTTATGGACCCCTTGCGTCTATTCTTCTAGACCGAGGGACCCTAGTTGAAAATGAATTCGATGATACACTATAACAGCTTCCTTCCTTCTTTCCTCTCTACGAGACTCTCAGCATACCAGCGTAAACCCTTTACTTCATGCTGCCATTAAAACTTTCATACAAAACCTAAGGACGTCTTCGTTCTTCTCCACCACCTTTATTTTCCATCAACATTTAGCGAGAGGATAACAACCAACGTAATACCAACACAACCAACGTAATACCAACGCAACCAACGTAAAACCAACTTAAACCAAAAGCCTAATAATTATAATAATGTCAACCCCATCGCTATAAAAACGACGGTTCGCGATCTTTGCGCGATAAATACTTTGCATGTAATCCCATTTATGTTCTAGAATCGGGAACAATTTCTGTTCCATTAACAATGTTCTAAACACAATCTCTTATTTAAGCCATTTTGCATTTTACCTTCCAAGTAGCATAATTTGTCCCATTCAGCGGTACAAGATTAACAAGTTTTGTCTCCATCGCTATGTTCAAGAATATTTCAATTATAAATAATATAAAAGATATTTAAATCATAAACGACACAAAAACTTCTTCCGAGAATGACAAATTAAAGATGGCGGAGAAAATGTGCTCCACGTGACTCGCGCTTCCTGGGCTCGCGCTTTCTGGGCCCATAAACTTTTGTAGGGAATTTGTTGACTTAAACCCTTACAAATTAAGGAGACATACCTTTTTCTTTCTGGCAAGCGCAGCTAGACATGAGATAACTTCCAGTCAAATAACGAAGCAACACATCAGGACTGCTATCAACACACGAGGTGTTTCATTTATTTTATAACAACAATAACTAACAAAACAAAAGTCTAAGGGCAGGTAACTCACCCCTACAAAAATTGGTTTCAGACAGATAACCTCTGGCCCGACTTATTTCTGACTAAAGCGAATTTTAAAAAAAAGTATATTATAAAATCAACACCCATTTACGATCATTGTAAAATGCTTTGTTTAAAATAAAATAACAGCTATTCAATTTTATTGGAGCCTCTAACATTTGAAGCTTAATTATATATATTATTAGGGGAACAAACTTATTTTCTCCATGTACACCAACTGCACCTCAGCAGAGGACTAAGACCCCTTTCACCAAGGAAGTTACCTGTTGGCTATGAGGGACGACCAATAATACTTGAAGACAGGATCTTGGTGGCTGAGCAGTCTGTGACCCAGCAACCAAACTCATCAAGTGACTTACAACCCACCACTTTGGCCCTTACTGGGTGAGACAAGTGATCGGAGAAGCTCAATTCGATTAATTGGCTGGTTATATTAAGCTTTAGCACCTATATGATTGTCTCAACTTTATTCTTCAAATTGCTCCAGTGGCAAACAAGTACCCAACCCTTTTTATCTTAAAGGTGTTGTAAGGCAGTGGCTGAATGTCAACTGTGCTAAGATTGTAATACTTAAATCCATTTAAACAGTTGTTATACAAATGATTAATACTGAATAAAATTATTACTGTTAAATAGCAATACTTGAAACCATTTAACTATGTGCAAGCAAATGAGCTTAATTTCCTTTTAAAATAATATCATCAACAAACTATTCACTTACAAATCATGCATGTGCATGTGTATGTATGTGTGTGTGCGTAAACAGAATTTGGCATTAAATAACCCACAAGGGTTGATATGTCATAAAACACAACCAAATGAAATAAAATTATTTTCACCATATGCTTGTAACAGTCCCTAATCCAAGTGTGTCACTAAATCTGAAAATAGAAAAAGACCCATGTGTATTTTGATGTTAATTGCTGATGAGGCTGGACACTACCTATTCCCACACTAGTCAGTAGTAGTCCAGCAATTGAAAAAGACAGATGATAGATTCTACACATTGAACCAAAACTATCAGTCAAAAGTTTCACAACAGGAATTTATGGATGGGTGTGGTGTTCATTGAGACTACCATCATATTATTACTATAATGCATTAGTCTATCTAAAAATTAAACTAACACAGAATATTTTGGTAAGGAAAAAAAAGTCCATTTAGACTACAACAACATACATTTTATATACATACATACATAGTATAAATAATTAAGAAACATGATATGCATAGCACAAATAATAAAGAAACATGACATTCTGTCCTAAAGTTTATAAAAAGGTACACAAGCTCTTCCACAGAGCCAACAGGCCAATAGTGATGGTTAAAAACTTAGATTTTTCTAGTGTAGGGAAATGGTCCATGAGGGAGAATTTGCATGCACGTCAGGTCGTAAAAGTGGAGACAAAAGGCAGGTCCTTCCTGGCCGGTGCCTGCTATCAAAAAAGAATAGAACTTGCTTCTTGAACTATCGCATGACCATTTGGTCATATGATTCTCAAAAGCTCTGCCGACAAATCCCAAAATGATAGCCCACTGTGTTTAGTTCCCCAACAACTATAACCAAGTTTTATCCTGTAAGGAATTTTAGGACTGACATACATGTAACCATTTGTAAAAGAATACTAAAACATTTATGTACACTGTATGCATACAAAAATTGATACTCACACAAAACATATTTTTATAAACTTTTGCTTATTGCTAAAAAAAAAAAAGATGTGTTTTCAAATCAACCTCCTTTTATTTGTTTTCTGTATTCTTGTTTTATATATAATCTTTTTTATAATCTTTTATATAAACTTTTTTATTACAGTACTCAGGAAACTCCTCTGCTACAATATCAAGCAACATCTTGCTACAAACTTGTTATGCATAATTCGCTACAACATTCAGGCTACCCTTGTACAATTCTCTGGTCCTCAGAGGCCCAAGTGGATGATATTGAATTGATTATCTGGTTCTGGTTGGGTGGGGGGCTTCCCCGAGGGAATTTAGCCTGGAAAGGCTAAATTTACCACTTAGCACCTGAGGCACCTGAAAAGGTGAATGCAGAGGAGATCAAACATTTTTTGTGAAAGCCACGCATGTATCTCAATTTGTAAAATGATTTCATGTTAAATTTGGCCAAATGGGAGGTTGGATAATATGCTCTCATAACATAGTAATGTCAAGAATACCAATTCATAGATCAATTATTGTTGAAGTCATTAGTTGTGATTATCATTTTGGTAACAGTAATCATTTATAAAAAATATATACAACTCAACAAGTTTTATTGCCAAATAGAAAATACGATATATGAAAAAAATGAGATACATACCTTTGTTCACTTTTTGTATGTAGAAAGGTCCTTTATGGCATGTATGTGTGTCTTAAGTTTCTAAAAAGTATGAAAGTTTGTGAGCAACTTACATATTTGAGAAGAGTTTCTTTTCTTTTCAGTAATAAGCTTATAGCATTTTGTAGTTTTATGTCTAATGCAACACAAGTTCCTTTGACAAGGGACAAGAACAGGTCTTTGCTTCTATAGGCTATTCTGTGAAGAAAGAGGATGAGGTCTTCACCCTTTTTTCTTTTATACTAGGCTCTATAACTGTGGTAGTGCTATAGTGTCACCATCTAGCAATCATTGATAGAAAGCATTTGGCAGACAAGGGAAGTAATCTCACACCATGAATTGACACTTCTTATTTTTTCAAACAATGAAACTAACAGTTTAATTTCTTTTCTCATACTTTTACCATTTTAAATCATTAAATCAAAGACATTTAGAGAGCAATTTTAAACATTTAACAAACTATTGATTCCATTGGGGTTTTTTTTAATAGGTATTTAATTATAGTATTACCACTGTCTTATTTATAATAAAGCAATCTTTTTACACAATGTTTAAAGTGTTTCTGATAAAATTATTTTTATTTAAAATTAAATTTATTCAAAATAAACTTTTTATTCAATTGTTCAATTGAAATACAAAAACTTTACTTCTGGCATCACCATAGTTTTCTTTAGAATAAGGCATTTTTAAATTATTCTCGAATGTTGGTTTTATTGGGTTGTTTGTATGTAGGAAAGATAATTAATTGAATCCCCACTCGCCAAGGACTAATATTAGCATTAGTATATGTGATATACTAACAATGAATAAACAGAAAAAAAGAAAATACAAGTATCTTTACACATACAGAAAAAATTAATTTCAACTCAAAAAAAAAAATTAATGTTTTCAGTAGAAAAAATGATTCTCAACTAAAAAGAAAAAAAAGATTCTCAAGATTAATGTTGCCTGTAGAAAAAATGATTAGTAAATCAAAATTAAAAACTAATTCTTAACTAAAAAAAATTATACTCAACTCCAAAAAAATGGTTCTCAACTCAAAAAAAAATTAATGATTGTCAGTTGAAAAAATGATTATCAACTCCCAAGAAATGATTATCAACTCAAAAACAAAGTTTCTTAACACAAAAAAAACAATGTTGCCAGTTGAAAAAAATGTTTCTTACTTTAAAAACCACACTGTCAGCAGGGCTTAGAATATACTGACAACAGTATAACACTAAACTGTATCTGATGGTGAGGCACCAGTTCTGGAACTCTAGGTTGCACAGAGTACCCCTTTATTGCCATTATTCCTAGATCCTTTCTGCAGTGGTTGTATGTGTTAGAGTCCTATCTACGAGCCAAATAGATTTGTTTTAAGATTATTCATATTCAATAAGAATGCAATTCCATAGGCATAATTTCTCAGCATCCAGATTTTAGATTTGTTGTACATCTTTCACCTTTGTATGGGCTTCACCAGCACAGAAATTAAGACAGAAATCTAAATTAATCTTTCTAGATTTACAAGAAGAGGTAGTATGTTACTACAAAAAATGATCAGCTTTGGCTCTTTTTTCTGTGTAAGGCTGAGAACTTTTTGAACGACCCCAATATATATATATATATATATATATATATATATATATATATATATAAGGATCATTCAATAACACTGGGGAATTTTTTTCCAGAAAAATCAAATTTTTTTTTCCTTTTTCAGGTTGATTGGTTGGTTTGTTGGGTTTTATGGCATATCAACCTTTGTAGGTTATTTAACACCAAATCCATTTTTATGTAAATAATCTGTTCTATTCAAAACAATTCAGTTTAGCATAAGTACAGTTTAATTGTCAAAAACATTTCTATTTCAAACTATTCAAGCAGTTATATGTAACAATTCAGTTAAGTGTAAATACAGTTTTAATGTCGAAAAACAGTTCTATTTCAAATAATTCAGTTAAGCATAAGCACACAGTTTAAATGTAAGTACAGTTTAATTGTCAAAAACATTTCTATTCAGTTTACTCAAACAATTCAGTTTAGCATAAGTATGCTGTTAGTTCTATTTAACCCATAGATAGGACCCTATCAGGTGCCACCACTCCAGGCCAGAGTGGACCTGGGAGCGATGACAATGAAGGGGTACTCCGTATTCCCCAAAGCTCCAGCTCTGCTGGAACCTCACCATCAGATTGTTTAGTGTCATATCCAGGACACTCGTTGGGGAGGGGGGCTTACCCCTCTGCAGAGGTGCAGTCAGTGTATTCTACAGCCCCAGCCGATTGGGCAATCCTTTTTCAGAATTTTTTCCATAAATATAATCTCTACATTGGTTTAAAGAAAAAAACTATTTTAATATCACAAAATATTTCTTTTGAGGCTACACAAAATGGCAGCAAATCAGAGTGCAGCAGACTTGAACAGAGCTCAGTCATCAAAGTTTTGATGGCCAAAAAGTGCAAACCCTGTGAAACTCATGATGTGTATGGAGAAGTATGTTTTAGTAAAAAAAAATGTTTACAAATGGACTAAAGTATGGTTTGCCACTACAAGCCAAAGTCAAAAAGACAGTCCATCAAGTAAAAACACAGTAGCAACATACTGACTCATTGGTAAAGAAAATGTTCTGGGCACTGCAGTCAATAAAGAAGGTTGTGGAGGAAGAGTATTTCCAGAGGTTTTGCAAAAAGTAAAACCTCAGGTGTTAGTTCCACAATAATACAACACAATTTGTACAAATAACACAGACAAGAGAAATTTGACAAAAACAAGAACATTAAAAAATAAACAATTTTATAATTCATGTCAAATCGACAATGGCAAAGAAATGATTATATAAAAGGTAATAATGATCATATGTGTATATATAAAACATGAATATTGTCAGTCAAGTTGAATGTAGTTGCTTTCACGTGTCAGTGTGTGTGTATGTGTGAGACCTGGTATATATAAGTCAGTCCATTGATTGAATGTGTATATATGTGTGAATGTGTTCATAGTAGTCCGAACTAAAGAGAGAAACATAGACTTGTACTTACATGTGTATGTGTGTATATATGTGAGTATCCTGGTATGTATGAGTCTTTCAGTCTATTTTCCTTTTCCCCTAACCATTTTGTGTATTAGCAGGACATCTGGCATCAATCTATCGTTCTGTGTTGCATCTGCCTGCTGGTCTGTAGGTCTCTACTTCGAACTAAAAAACTATGGTATTTATTCTTTTTAGTAAAATAATAGTGGATCAAAATGAAATATTTTAAGTTTATTATAGGTCAAATAAAGTTCAAATGCATGGACGTTGGTGAGGAAATAACCCATGACCTGTTTTAACCAATCAGATTCATAGAAATTACTTATTTCTTTTGGAACCTAACTATTTTTGTTTCTGCAACAAATTTTTCTACAAGTTAGTTTTTGATTTGATTTTCCAAGAATATTCTATTCTCTTCATTGATTGGTTTAAAAATATAAGAGTGTAAATTCTATGCAAGTGAGATTTTTATCCTTTTTTTCTAGAATATTCCTATCTATGTATTCTTAGTTGATTTATCTAAAACTAAAGAAATGTGTATCCTATAAGCTGATGGTGTTTTCTGGGACATGAAAGGATGGACCCATCACCATTGATTTCCTTGAAAAAGGTGCAACTGTAAACAGCACTTACTACAGCCAACTCCGAAGACAAAATTCTCCTTATTGAATGACACTTATATATATATATATACACATATATATATATATATATATATATGTATATGTATGTATGTATATTTAAGTTTGGGTTGTATGTTCCTAATATATAGTGCCTAAGTTGGAGGTTTTAAATCTATTATAATATATAATAAGTTTTATTTTTAATTCGGATCAGTGGGGAGTTTTTATGAAAGCTCCATTACATTTGAACAACTCCATTTTTTATTAAATAAAACTTATTATATATAATAATAAGTTCAAAACCTCCAACTTAGGCACTACATATTAAGAACATACAACCCAAACTTAACAGAATTAATTTTGAAACCAGTGCTAATGTACTTAAATGTCTTTAGCTACTGACGCTATTTATAGAAACAAATTTGAAAAGTAAACGCCATACAATACAACAGTACAGACGCTCTTCTTCTTGCTAAGTAGTAATGTACATACAAAAGTTACATCACTTTTGTAATACATCCTCCCCTGATGATAGCTACTTGGGAAATAACTAATTATGGAAGATTTATCAACCAATTCCCGCCAAATATCATAAGATCAACACGGCAATTCGAAAGGATTAACAAAAAAATATGTAGACAAAAAATGTCTATTATGTTCAATGAAATATATATATATATATATATATATATGTGTGTGTGTGTGTGTGTGTGTGTGTGTGTGTGTGTGTGTGTGAACGAAAAGCCCGGGAGCGGGGTAACTGCACTATAATGTTTCCTTTTCCTTTTTACGAACCTCTTATTCCCACCAAATATGGGTTAAATAGTACCACTATTATCCTTCTACAAGAATGACAATAGCATTGAATAACCAACGAAGAGTGGTAAAACAAAGAAACCAAACCAAAAGTAAAAAGTTATTCTTCATGACACTTTCTGTAATTGTAAATCGACAATGTAGGTTTCCATATTGTTCATAACACCGTGAAACGTCATGTTTTGTTGTGTATATTCTCATTCCTAAAAAGTGAACAGACACTAATTTTAAACTCGTAAACACCCCTAAAAAATTCAAAATGTAAGTCTCCACGGCATAGTGGCTAACGTACTGGATTGTAATATCATAGTAAGCGAGTTCGAACTCCAATCGCGCTAATACGTTCACTTTCGAATTCATACCTCTACCAAATGTTTGAGCTACCTTATCCCCCACTATCTGTTAAATAGTACTACTACTGTCCTTCTACAAAGATTAATTTGGCTTTAAATATCCCACAAGGTTAATATGCCAGAAACCAAAACGAAAAATCGAAGCATCTTGATTTTTTTCGACAAAGGAGGAATTTTATCTAATGTCATGAGTATTGTATGAAAGTTGTGTCAGATAATGAGAATAGCGACACAATATACAACACACGCGCGCATTAATAACTGCAATGACTTTTATTTTTCTTAAAATGACTGATTTTATTTAAATAAATTCTTTCATTGGTTTAGCTGAATTAGGTGGAATTATGTGGAATAATAGTTATGGTCAGTGAAATCGAAGAAACTGTCTGCTTTATTTAACTATAGAAAAGCACATAAAACCGTGACGTCATAGTTCATCTCGAAATAATAAAAATGTAGCTTTTGGCGCAAAATGGTAAACTCACTTCATTTTGTAGCACTGTTTATTTCAATTTCAAAAATAGTGTGATTAGGACCAAAGTGGATTCTGTTAAAAAAATAAATGAATAAAAAATCGATGTGACAATCATTTTCAGACGAGAATAAAAAGAAAGTAACGTTATCGTTACCAGATGAGCAACCTCTTAGCTTTCACTTTTCAGGATGAATGAAAAACGTCTTTCCAGAAAATTATATATATATATATATATATATATATATATATATATATATATATATATATATATATATATATATATATAAGACGGGGTAGACTAGAAATGAGTCTGATAGTATGAAAAGGTACGGAGATGAAAAAACACAAGGTTTTCAGAGGAGAATAATAATTTAATAAATAAAATCATCCCTTGAAGACCTTGTGTTTTTTATCTCTACATCTTCAGATATAGATATAGACAAAATTATATTTCATATTTATATATATAATTTATATATAATATATATATGTGTGTGCGTGTATATGCAAATATTATCTTTATATATAATATATATATTTATACATATATATAGATATATACACACATATATATAAAGAATATATATGTATATATGATTATATAAATACATATACACATATAATTTTTATGTATACATAGGTAGTCTTTATATACTCACAGACACAGACACATATATATATATATATATATATATATATATATATATATAAATATATATATATAAAAGAAACGAGAATTTATGAAGGAAGATTGTTTGAGCTATATGATATTCTCTGCTATGTTCGAAGTATAAGTTATTGTCTACAACGAGAAAAAAAAATTCTGTCAGAAGTGGGATTCGAACCCACGCCCACATTCGTGGACCAGAATTCTCATTATTCTGGTTAAGGTACAAACTGTGCCTTGAGTCTGGCGCCTTAGACCACTCGGCCATCCTGACAGCTATGAAGATGTCGGTTCATTTTAGTCTAATAATTTTAAGTACTATTTACGCTTCTATTTTTATTCAATTTATATTTAGTATTTTTTAATTATTGCATCTTGATGTTCAAATTAATTGTTTCTGACTAATTTAATCCCGCATAGATTCAATAATCGAATATCTGACTCATGAATTTTATTTCATTGTTAAGCTAAAATAACACGAATGATTTCTCTACAGCTGTTTTTATTTTTGTTTTTTTAACACAAAATTTATTTTTATTGAATCATTTTAGATTTATTCTTGGAAACCGAAACAAAAAGTTTAATATTTTTTACTTAAAAACCGCGTTACTTAAGTGCCTCACATAAAAAGTAAATAAATATTGCCATTGCATTTTTATTTAAGATGTCTATAATGTAAAAAAAAAAAAAATAAGGTGTTATACGTATTCTTTTAAGATTTGCCTCCTCAAAACTCATTAAATATGAACGTTCATATATACTTTTTCTCATTGAATATGAACGTTCAAATATACTTTTTTTCTTGGGTTTTTAAATTGCTCAGACAATATTCGTCTATCTAAATTGTTTCTTTCTTCTTTTCTTCTTTTCATCTTTGGAGATCTGTGTCTTAAACTTTTTTAAAACATTTTATTTTATTATGACGAAATTTACGTGTTTGATTTATTTCTTTGATTTTAATTCCAGTTTGTTTGTTTTTTTGGTACGGCGCCAAAAATAACGTTGTAAAAATAAAGGGCAGAAATTATTTATTTTAAAAAAGGAAAAAAATTTAAAAAACAAAAAACAGGTCATTTTTATCCTCTCACACATTTTCTAAATGTTAATCATTAATTTCCGTTTAAAATTTATTCCTCAATGAATGAATGAGCAAAATTACATATATTTATTTTATTATCATTCTCATCATTTTTATTTTTAAAAATAAGAAAAAAAATTAAAGGTTCGTCTCGAGAATTGTTTGTATATAACTTTTGTATATAAGATTATTTACTAAGCTTAGTTGAGACACAAGGCCGGAAGTATAGGACACTCAGTGAGAATTGAACTCACTAACAGTGGCCTGCTAATTCAGTTTGTTACTCTTTGTCCCATAAGTTGCACTGAATTTTTGTATATCAACACAAACGAAGCATTTTAAATAAATTTTGTAGAGATAATAGCCCAACAAAGAAAATTTATTTTTGTAATCATGCACAAAATAATATAATACTTACTTTCACCAACCAGATATGTAGTAATTTACTAAGCTTTTTGCATAAATGTGGCACAAGGCCGTATGAATGGGGTACCCAATTCGTGTATGGCTGCTGTTTTAGCTTGTTTATCATTACACCACACGTTTCAGTCATTTGCCTCGTTTGTGGTTGTTTTACCAGATCGTTATATTTAAAAATCAGCCTTCAATTCGCTACAGTTCCCACTAAAAATAAAGGTGAATATCAATACATCATTTTGGAGATTTAAAAAATTGAAGCAAATGACTAAAACTTACTCTTATGATTAGTGAAGATATTTTTTAGCTTCTCACTTAGCTGAAATAGACACATGGTCATTTTAATGTGGATTGCCTAGTAGAAAGCAAGCATCCCATCGGGGTGGGTTTAAAAATTGCTAAGATTCTGTCGGCATTTTTCTTGAAGGGCGCATCAGGCATCGGACAATAATCATAACCCTTTTAGGCAAGAGGCAGGTGCTACCCGGAGAAAAGACTCCCTGGAATCTAGCCATTAGTTTTTTCCACTTCACATACACACATGCCCGCACACAAACACATACATTATACATTACCGCAAAAACAACGAATGTTCTTCGTTAGACTATCTTGTACAAGGACCAAATTATGCTTGCTAGGGCCTTTAAAAGTTAATCTAAAATCGTTATTATTGATATACTGTGGTTTAATGGTTAGCAAGATGGATTAACATACTATTGACATTGAGTTAGATTCCTACTTGGTGCCTCTATATTCCTAACCTTGTGCCACAACTAAGTTAAGATAAGTAAATAAATTCAAACGGTTTTAAGTAATATAGTCTTAATCAAACACAGATAAAAAATATATATTTTCCTGTAAAAATAAAAAAAAAACACATTTCATCGATTCTAACAATAGACCTTTCGCGATAAGAGGTTATGTTACCTCCTTGCTATTTTCGAAGGAAAATAAAAGAGAATAACGAAGATGTCATAAGGTTTTCAAGAAGGTTTAATGGCAGCCAGAATAAAGGGTACCTTTATGTTGTTAGTCTCGTAGGAAGGAAAGAAGGAAATAGATATTGAGTTGAGAAGGAATTATAGCAGCTAAATGCCTGAGTGGAATGTGTGTCGCTATAGACATAGCAAAAGTCGTGTCTGCTGTTTAAGGACATGAATGATGTAGTCACCCATAAATGTGTGGTCCTGGTTGCTATAGGAGAGAGGCATGAAAGTCTCCAGAGCAGGTTGCCCAGGAATGAGGTAGCTGGATGTCTGAGCGGAATTGTGTGTCGCTGTAGACATAGCAAAAGTGAGAGGCAACACAAAGGTGTTCCTGTTAGTGGCAGATTAAGTGCATCTAATTGATGTTCAACTGGGAACCCTTGGTCTATGAGGGTAGACTCAAAAGGTCCATAAATTAGACGGCTTTCCTCATGGTGTTGTGATTCTGCTGCTATGAAGGGAGCAGACAGAAAGTACATCCGTCCTGCTGGAAAGGTTCCTGAGGAAGAGATAGTTTGGTGGGCTTTCATCATTTTTATGTTGCTCGGGAAAATGGTCCAGGCTGAATAGGATAAGTCATCCTCCTTAGGTGAAAATATGCAATGACCATAATGGTCAAATTAATTTATGCGCCAAACAAAAATACAAAGTTCTTTCTGCTACAGATCTAAGTTAGATACCAAACCCTGATCAATAAATTCCACCATTAACAGATGAACTATCTAACTCCTTGAAGATAGGAATTAATGAACAGAATTAGAGAAAACAAAATTTAACTTCAGTCACAACTTAGAATTCTAGGGATATATATATAAAAGAACCGATAGCTTGAAAGGAGTTGGAAGAAGGAGAGAGAAGAGAAACGCATAGTTAATAAAAAGAAGTCTTTGAACTCTATATGGAACTTCGAACTGAACCCTTTATTTAATCCATTGGGGTAGATTGTTCTAATTCTGTTAACCATAACCGGGTAAAAGTGTTAAGCTATAGTAAAAATTCCTTGTTATTTTTACCTGTAGTCAGGAATAAACCTGCAACCTCATGATAATTTCACTTAGAAGTTCATTAACTAAACACCATATCCCTTGGACTATATGGGGTCACAAGACAAACTCTGTTGCTGTTTGCTATCTGACTCCATTCTGGGTTACTCTATTCTTACCCCATGTTATCTTGCTGGTTTAACTTCTAGGATATGAAGGCTGTAAAGAAATTATATGAAAGAAGATAGTAAAAGATAAGAAACGAAGATATCTTTAATTTTTTGCCTTTATTTCTGGGTTCAACAACCATTCAGTGGGTGAGGAGATTCTTCTGAATACAAATGAAATGGTTGAATCTCCCATTTGGGTATATATGTCCAAAATTTGGTATTTAAAGTGTTAATAATGTGTTAGACTCTTTTGGGAGATATGTCCAAATCCAATGTTTTCAGTTGTAATCTTTAAGTCCCGTTGTATGGCGTCTTAATTGTGATTCTGAGTTCATTATTCAGTGTTTTTAGTCATGAGTCATTAGTAAAAGAGGCGGCTGCTACTAGTGGAAAGGTTAGCTAATGCGTCATCTTAAGATGGTGAATGGTGCCTTCCACCAATAGCCAGAAAGATTTTGCTGTTATCACTCTGCTGGTCACTGCTGAAAGAGAATGAGATTCTTTCTTATGTCGAGACATATTCCTTTTCTTTGCACATGCATCGCTCCTCTTCCTGTCGGGCTTCTGGGAGTTTTTGCATATTTTTAATAATTATTTTTAATTTAATTTAATTTTTTTTCGAATTTTTTTCTATTCCCTATAACTACATGTCCTGCTGGACAATTCAGAGTGAATTTTTGGGACTAATAAACTAAATGTTTTTATCAACATTATGAATTGCTACTTATTACTATTATGCATGATTTTTACTTTAGCTCATATTGCAATTATTATATAATTATATTTATATTTTTTTTATCTGGCCTTTTTGATTATTTGTTCCCATATCATATTCATCTTGGTCTTGTCGACAGGTCACAGAAGCCCAACATATGCACTGCTTCTTTTAGACATCTTATTTTACAATGTTCTTCCCTATCTATCAATTTGACTTCATCCCATAAGGGCAGATGGTTTTCCGTTTCTTTCCATATATGGTCAGCCATACCTGACTTTTCAATTTCAACTCATACAACTGCTTTTCAAAGTTCCTCTTGTCTAACTTTTAGTGGGTGGCATTTCTTGCCTTTGTATTGCATATATTCCATCCCATGCAGCTGTGGTAAAATATACAAAGGTAAAACATGCCATCCACTAAAAGTAAGGCTAGAAGAACGAAAAGTAAGGCTAGAAGAATATCAAAAAGCAATAAAATGAGCAGAAATCAAAATGTCAGGTATGGCCAAAACATTGTGAATATAACAATGAAAATGAAAATAGTCCAAATACTCTAAATTATAAAAACTATTCAGTATAGTTTTTACCATAGTGCCACAAAGTTGCTTTAACATAATAAAATTGAGGTTAAAACTTAACCAATAGATTAACCCAAGTGCAGCAAAGGTGGTTTAACTTTATGATAAACAAGGCTAAACTTTAGCCAATAGATTAACCCAAATACTTCAAAGGTGATTTAACTTGATGAAAAATGAGGCTAAACCTTAGTTGACAGATTAACCCAAGTGCAGAAAAAGTGGTTTAAATTCATGAAAAATGAGATTAAACCTTAGCCAGCAGATTAACCCAAATGTGGCATAGGTGGTTTTACTTGATGAAAAATGAGGCTAAAGCTTTGTCAAAAGATTAACCCAAGTGCTGAAAAGGTGGTTTAACTTCATGAAAAACAAGGCTAAAACTTAGCCAACAGATTAACTCAAGTGCAGAAAAGGGGATTTAAATTCATGAAAAATGAGATTAAACCTAAGTGAACAGATAAATCC
Organism: Sepioteuthis lessoniana; assembly: GCA_963585895.1. Classification (NCBI taxonomy): domain Eukaryota; kingdom Metazoa; phylum Mollusca; class Cephalopoda; order Myopsida; family Loliginidae; genus Sepioteuthis; species Sepioteuthis lessoniana. The sequence goes on from OY757943.1 coordinate 28,286,693, forward strand.
AAGTGCTGCAAAGGTGATTTAACTTGATGAAGAATGAGGTAAATAGTTGGGCAGAATAAGTTTTTTAGACTTAGTAAGGCAACCAATTTAGAAAAAGGAAGACTCTGAATCAAAGACTCTGGGAAAGGTATGAATCTAACTATTCTCCTCTCAGCTATGGGTATATCATAGGGAAGATTGGTTTCTTGAGCCTTGGTTAAGCAACCAGTTTATAAAAAGGAAAACTTCAAATTCAAACCAGCTGTACTCTGCTTAAATATTGACCTACTGTCACATCCTGCCTATGACAAAGGGGTTGGGTAAATACATACTTTGCAGAAAAAATATGCCCTTCTATATTGACGATAATCATCAAGTTAACAATAAGGATTTGCAGACTGAGTTAAAGAATAGATTTGGAAGTCATTCATTGGCGGAACGGAAAGCCATCTCCGCCTAACATAGATTGTAGATGGACATCACCCACTACAACAATAACCATTACCTGACACTGACTGTGATTTGATATGCTTCCCTGTGTGGCGGCCATTATCTCACTAAAACTTACCAAACATTATATGCTACCCAGAGTCTGTGCTTTATGAATGTGATCCATCGCTGGAGATACTCACAGAGTTTAAGACGTTTACAAAGGAATAGGGCATGCACTTATATTTCCATTGTGTACACAACACTGCAATAAATAGAATAGTGGAGCAGTGTCATAGAAGTGTAAAAGGCTGGTGACTAGAATGCAGTGCTGTGTACTAATACATGACTCTGAAAGATATATGCCTTATATCTAACCACACCTGTATCAAAGTTTGCTCATTTAAAGTTCAGCCAAAGAGGGCTGAGGTGATGCCATAAAGAGAGAGAACATAGCATACAAGGTGAGAAACCTTGTCTGGGTTGGGTAAAATCCCCACAAAGCTGGTGTATGGTATTTGTCGCTGCCTCCCACCAGACAGGACTTGACACAAGGTCAAAAGCCCAAAGGCCGATTAAAGTGGGGATAAAAGGGAGGGGAAGTTCGGGAACGAGCCAAGACTCGAACCCTGCTGGTCTGTGCTGCTCATTGAGCCATTTAGTGCAACATGGCTTTAATGAGGCAAGCAGTTTCATGAATCCAAATTTGGATCCGGGCACGTATGCCGGGTTATAGCTTAAACTAGACAACAAGGTCTAGTGCTATACATAAGGGACAAAGGTTGCAGCTCGTCCACCCGAGGGTGGCCCAACCGAAGCTGAGGACTTTTCAGTCTCGAATCTGCTATTGATTTTGATACCCCATCTGACACGAATGCCAGACGGCCCAGCCAAAAGGCCGGGGAAGTTTGGGATCAGTTGAGTGACACCAAACATTCAATTCTGCTCAATGGGATTCCACACCACATAAATTTGCTTACTATAATGTCACAGTCATTGAATTTGAACTCACTTTCTATAATGTTGCAGTTTAGCACATTAGCCACTACATAATGGGGACATTCCAAATGATCTTTACCCCTTCCTAGAGTTGAACATATTAACAGGAAATATGTTAACAGCATATAATTTGAGAGTGATATTTTTTACTTTTATGGCATATCAACCATTGTAGGTTATTTAATGCCAAATCCATTTTTACATATATAAACAGTTCCATTTGAAGCAATTCAGTTTAGCATAAGGTCACTGTTTAGTTCTATTTAACTCATAGATGGGACCCTATCAGCTGTTACCACTCCAGGTCAGAGTGGACCTGGGAGTGATGGCAATAAAGGGGTACTCCAAATTCCCCAAAGCTCCAGCATTACTGGAGCCTCACCCTCAGATTGTTTAGTGTCATATCAGGACACTCATTGAGGAAGTCTAACCCCTCTGCAGAGATGCAGTCAGTGTATTCTACAGCCCAAGCTGACTGGGCCAATTTGAGAGTGACTGAGAGCAGGTGATAAAGTCATGTGAACCAGATGACCTTCTGGAAGTGGATAACTCAACCATAGATAAAGCAGAGACAAAACCTGTACTCATCTCTACAGAGAAACACTCAACAAAAGAAGTCACCTGTGGGCTTCATCGACAATGAACAAGAGAACAGGGAGAGTGTTTTTAAAGAATGTATGGTGGCCTACCTTTTCAGTGGAGGCACTTGTGATGTAACGATTATCATCACATGAAATGTGATCAGTTACCTGAGCTCAAATACTGAACAAGGCTTTTCCACATAGCGTCAATACCTTTGAGAAAGGTATGAATCCAAGTATTCTCCTTTCAGCTATGATTAAATAGTAAGTTCGGATTGGGCTCTTTAACCTTTAAAAAGAGACCTTATGTTGCATCCTTTTCATAGCAGAGAGTTTGGATAAATACATATCTTTTTAGTGAAGAAAACTGCATGTTGCTTGTATTTTTCACTAGTGTCACGCGATTTCCCACTGGGAGGAGGGAGATAAGATTAATACTATCCTCCCATTGAATTAACAGTATCTAGCCATCAAAAAATGACCGTTAAGGAAGAATGTAGGTCACAGAGGGGTATCAACAGGTGTTGGTACTTAGTAACCTCAGGTCGCCAGACACTGGAAGGGGAAAGAGAGAGAAGCCAAATGATTGGCTGGGACCCCAAAACGGAAGTGGGGCTCCCTTCCCCTCAGCGGAAGTAAAGGATAAGAAAATGAGTTTTTGAGCAGGGTTGGTAGCGGGCAGACGAACCATAGCCATTTTACTCCGGGTGGAAGACAAAAGAATTACTGAGACACGAAGGACCCCAGGTTCTTCAAGCCAGTGTAAAAAAATAGAACAAAGTCTATTAGCCCGTGAAAGAAGAAAGATTCTCCAGTGGAACCCCGTCGAAAAATAAGATAAGTAACTTTGGGGACATTTTTCCTTTATACCCAAATTTTGTATACCACTCTCTCTCTCTCTCTCTCTCTCAACTTGAAGAAAGACAAAAGTCAAGAAAAGACATTTATATTCGTGGACTGCCCAATTATTATATGTTTTGACACTTTGAAAGTGTATATAACTGTAGTAAAGGAATTCATGTACTTTTATGTTACCACCTGGTCTAAGTTGTTCTTTGCCGTTCTACTACGAATTTGTTGTTGTCACATTTTCTTTTTAGCTTCTATTCGCCTTATGTTATCTTGCTTAGAATTGTCCTATTAATTCCTAAAATATCTCACGGGAAACCGGAGTTGCCAACTACTACAATATAATATTATTACGACTAAAACCTATAGGCTCATTATCTTCCATTGTCGAGGGGAAGGAAGTTTAGCGGCCTGGTGGGTGTGTGATATTGTGAAATTTGGAACCCCTTGCCAGCGGCGGTCAGTCTGGTCCTAAATTAATCCCTCGCATAATATGCCAGTTCTTATATGCCTGAGAGAAAAACTCTGAACGAGGACTTATTCTATAGGGGATCAAATGCCAACCTGCCCCGTCTTCACACGTGCAAAAATAAAGTCCCATTTTGGGATTTTAGTCAATTTGCCGTCACACTAGGCATCATCTTAACAGATGTGATGATGTGAGCTTAGCTGAATTGCAACAGTCTCAGTCATATGCAAATTGTTAATCATCTGCATATGCAAATTGCTCCAATGAATAAAATAACTGAAGTGTTAAAACTTGTTTAGCGTTTTGAAGGATAACGCAAATGATTTTTAGGCACACAAATGAATTACGAAACTTTGCTTTAACACACAACAACGAAAGTTTTTTATTTGCAGCTTTGAATATGGTTTGTTCTTGGTGCTGCAAGACTCGTGGTGTTTAGACTTGTTAGTTTTGGAGACGCGATAGCTTAGAGGGATGTTGAGATGGCAGCGTGTTGTTGGACGTGTGAGGGAAGTATTCAAAGTCACCGTGTAGTTTTGTGTGTCGAGAGAGGAGTGACGCTTGGATCGACATAGTCAATTTTTGGGGTGACAAGAAGAGGTGCCTGTGGAAGGCATGCTGAATGTTTCTAATCTATGTTCAACAGGGATTCCTCGTAAAGAATCCATAAATCAGGTGGTTCCCTCATTGAGTGTTGCTGCTGCTAGTGTTAAAGCCACAGTGAGATGTCCACACTGGGTGGCTTGTTTAGCTAAAAAGCATCGCTAAGCAGGGACGACCAGAGGCATGTCTGTTCTGGTCGCCGCCTCAAGCTGAAGAGAGTGTGTTTGGCCGCTCACCCGTTTTGCTAGCCGGGAATGAAGGTCCGGGCTGAATAGGATAAGTCATCCTGATTGGGTGAAATTCAGTGTTGAATTAGATAGCGCGCCAAAACAAAATACGAGATTTTTCTCTTCTCTACACTTGCATTAAAATTTCATTTTAGCAATAAATGCTGAAATCTGTTTTTCAGACTTACTATCTCTGGTGTCTGAAGTGACAGAGTTGAATTAATAACAGCTTGGTTCCAGGGGGCTTTTCTCCCAGGCAATACTTGCTCCCTTCCCTAAAAGGGATAAAGGCTGGGTTCATTGCTCAGTATCTGAGGTACTCTGAAAGGATACTCCACATTAAACCAATCTTTTCTTTAGATTTGATACTATTTGATTATGTTAATCAATGACAAGAAAAAGTGATATTCTGAAACTGCTGAATGAAAGAGATTGGAAGCTGCTGAATATACAGTTATTTAAAGTATGGAAGAAATTAAGTGAGAAAATTTCTGAAACCTGTTTTTTTTAGTATGTCAACAGTCTCTTAACTCATTGACTCAGTCATTACTAAATCTTGGAGAAAACTTCCATCTGTTAGTTTTTAGAAATCAGCTTAAAAGTTAAAAGTTCATCATGAGTGTACAATGCTTTAGTTGTGGTCCCATTTTTTACATCATTGGTTTTCATGAAATCTCCTCTTCCCTTCTCACCATCTCACTATGTTGCTGGGGATATCTGTTCTGATATTAGATAATATTCTTTTATAAAAAGATCAGCATCATCGTCATCAAGGTGTGCTACCAGCACAGATTCCTTTAACTTTCTCTCGTCACTCATCCCTATCAGCAATCATTCTTGGTAAGTTCTCTAGATGGCACCCAGTGTTCACACAGCTGATTAGAATAACTTTTTGTTGGTTGACCAACACTGGTGTATCCATGTGTAGGAGTCCATAGGAGAACATATCTTATGAGTTCATGCTTTGCTCATCTTACTTGAATGTTTTGTGAGATGGGAGACTATACAGCGGCTGTTTCATAGAGTGCAGCTTCCAGGAGTTGTTCAAAACAGCTTACAGCATCCTTTGAACAAAAAAATTAATAACTTTTTTTTTAAATAGTAACATTAGAAATTATTTATTTTACTAATTATTTTGAAAATTATCCTATTTTAATAATCAAATTATATAAAAAAACTATAAAGTTCATAAAAAATTTTAAAATTCATGAATTTAAAAATTTATAAAAATTATTCAAAAAATTATATAATGGTTAAAAATTATTTTATCTTGATAATTAGGATATTTTAAGTTATAAAGTTTATAAAAGAAATTTTTTAATCTATACATCTAAATAAGATTATATAAGAATATAAATCACTGTAAGTGGGTAGGTAGACAGCCTTGACAGCAGAAATTAAAGAAAAACTTAGGAATAGGGTGACTTCACAAAAATTGATGATGTCAAAAATGGGATTGCAATCATAGAATTATATCATCATAAATTTTTCAATAACTTTACAGTGTATATACATATAAGCACATGATAATTGCCATGTCGAATTGATGTGTTTAACAGCCCTTTCTCAGGCACCCATTTCAGGTTTATACTTTTATATCTTCTATGTTACTTCTTATCTGTTGTCTTTGATTTAGGTCAATGCCTATCTTTTCACCTGTTTTGCCATCTTGCTCTGTGTTCTGTTCTTAGCCACCATCTTTATTAATCTCAGGTTGTCTAATGTCACATCTCTCTCTTCTCTTGTGCTCATTGCTATAACTCCAACTGTCTTAGTTCTTTGTTGCTGGGATAACAAACAGCACAAACACCATTTATATGGCCTCTCAGATTTCTTAAAAAGAATAAAGTCAACAGGGAAGCCTGTTGACTTTATTCTTTTTCTCTTTTCACATTATTGCTAGGAAATAGTTGATATTTTCATATATTCAACCAAATATAGCAAAATTATGCCTTGGACAATGAAACAGAAGATCTTTTATGTGAAGATATTATGAAACTAAGTCTTTCAAGTTTGTTCAAGCAAAATTCAGAAAGAAGCTCAATTTCAACACATTTCCTAACAGGAGACAGATTTTCAAGTTGGTCAAGAACTTTGAAGCTCAAGGCAGTTATGAAGATTTAAACACCCAAGAATATCACAGAGGAGATTCAAGTGATCACCTAGGAGGAATATGCATGCATTATCAATAACATTGTATGCCATATTCAACAGTGCCTTCAACTAAATGGTGGACATCTGAACCATGTACTCAAGCTTGTGGGGGTACTGTAGTTTGATGAATATTTTTGGTCCCCCATTTTGTGGTGGTATGTTTGGTTGATAGTTTGTTCCCCACAAATTATGTTGGCTTATTATTGAAAAGCAAACGAAGTAAAATGATGCAGACAAAAGAACATTCAAAACAAAGCAGTACAAACAAAATTAAGTTTATATATCGACAAATACATGAAAAAGGAAACATAACAGATGTTCTAATATAGAATATTCCTCTGTGTGTATGCATGTGTGTATGTAACTAATGTGGATATTATGGAAAAAGACTAAATATTGAAGGTGTCCTGTAGACTATAAAATGTATGTTGACTAAGTTTTTCATGTGAGGTATCAATATACAGAAATATAGCAATGTATCCTAGGAGGAATGTGTCTTCTTCCATGTTGGTTGTTTGTTTCTTTTGGGTTTTGACGAAAATTCTGAGGCTGCGTTCGAGGCTGGAAAAAGTCTAACTGAAAAGGCAGAACAGGAAAGAAAAAGGTTGCAGAATGTATAGGCACCCATGTTACGCATATTGAATTGTGTTTTACTAACTGGCAAGGTCAAGCTGATTCTGGAAGTTGAAATGAAGAGAGAGAGAGAGAGAGAGAGAGAGAGAGAGAGTGCTGTCTCTTCTCTGGAAGTCAAAATGGAGAGAGCGCTGTCTCTGGAAGTCAAACTAAGAGAATGAATTCTTGGAAGATGAGAGTATATATAGGCAATACTTGTCATGCGGTCGGCTTCAAATGTATGGGACAAAATCAAAGATGCGGATGATGTTGTGAACCCAAATACCTGACTTTCCTAACCAATAGGTTTCCGAGACTGATTAATTTACCAACGTCTGCCATCTTTGTTTCAGGAACAAGTGGTATCATGGCCATTTTAAAATATAGGAGTGTAAATCCTATAAGCTCTTCTTGACAGTTCATATTTGAGACTAAACAGTTGCAGATTCTAAAACTTAATCCTTTTACCTTTCAAAAAATCTAATTTTCAGTTCTCTATCATTTGTAGTCTTTGATTTGTACCAGATCATTTTGTTTAAAAATTGTGAAACACTCTGATCTGAGATTTCACCAATCCATTATGTAACACAAGTATGGCCATCATATGTCATTTTGTAAAAGAATAATTAACCGTACCATGAACAGATGTAGCTTTTCCAGACAGTAAGTTTTAAAATCTTGAGCACAAATTTGCCATACAAGAGATTTAATCTTATAGGAAACTGTTGTAACACAATTTCTACATATCTTATATGTTCTTTAAGCCCCTTCACCTCTGGTAACTTGCATTCTTTTCCATAGGTTGACAGGTGTTGTTGCATTTAGAAGCTATTTGTAAATCACACATACATATATACACATACTTACACTACCCAATTCACTTTTAGACTAATACCTTTGAAAAAAGTATGAACCCTCTAATCCTCCCAGTTATGAGTTAAATGGTATCCCTTTGTTCTTCTATAAGGATAGTTTTGGCATTAAATTACTCTTGAAGGTTGTTATGTCATTAAACAAGGAGACCAAACCACACCAGCAACGAAGCATTGATTAAATGATATAAGATTTGATTTAACTAACGAGTTGGTGACATCAAGACACTGAACATGGAATTGGAAGTGTAATTTACGTGTATTCCACGTACGATATCAGAGTAGAAAAGCTCAATAATGAAGTGTTCTTTCAATAATGTTAAATTTGAAATTATTTGACTTGATGACCTCAAATTCGACAGGAAAGTTGGAACAACGGTCAACATAATTTAAATTCAAATGACTATCTTTTTAGAACTCGTAACACTAGCAAAGAAAAGAATTCTGTGTAATGTCGTGAAACATTGATACTGATTACCTTCAATTTATAATATATATCTAAAGCATCGGGGTAATTAAATTTAGTGTTTGAAATACGAAATTTATTTCGGAAGAAAAAGGCGATCATGTGTATTTGAGTTAATAAATCAGATACCATGGTTGAAAACCTTACGCGAAAGATTTTCTGCTTGCTGTAATATTCTCACCTAGAATTACATTTTCCCTAGCATTTAATAAATTTCTTGTAAAATCTGCAATACTCATTAATTTCTTACCTCCTTCTTCGTTACTAACTTCACTCCTACTCACGTATCAATTTCTCAGCACCCTCTTAGTATACTCTCTCCTATTTTTGTCGCATCGCTTCTCTCCCCTCTGAATTGTTTTACCCTATCAATCCCTCCTCCCCCCCATTACATCATTTATCGCTCTTCCTTATTTCTTTTTCTCGCTTCCTAACTTTATTTAATATTCTTTTTTTTTCCCTTATTCCTTTAATCATTTATCAAGTGTTATTCTTTTTAAATTTTTAAAAAATCATTTCTATTTATTTTTATGATTTATTCTCGCAACGTTTTTTCCTACTCCCACCAATCCTCCCTTTTTATTCTATGTATATCCATCTTTACTCACTCATTTTAGTGTTGTATACTGCAAGCGACCTGGCCGGGTAGGTTTTGCTTATTTGATTCTTTTAATACATATTAAACTGTATGCGTGAGTTTTTTTTTCTCCTTCATTGATGTCGCCATGGCAGCTTAAACCGCTTATTTATTTCACAACGGGCTTCTCTTTCTCTTGGGCTTCTTCTGTTGTTTTGGGGCGAATATGTAAATGTAGACAACGAACGTGCCTGTTTCATCATCGCTGCTACTATATTTAATGAAATGCCAGGCGGCGCCATGTTGCTGATACTAACATTTAAATTTCGTAGACTTCATTTTTTTTTAATTTACCCAACAGTTAGAGAAATGTGTTGCTTATTTGTTTACTCATGTTCATTGTTATCATTTCATTGACAATCTCCACCGCATTTTCTTTCTCCTTTTTAGCTTTCATTCGTTTTTATTTCTGTTTTGTTATTACACTTCCGTTGGTTCTCAGTAGCTACCTAGCTCGCTAGTTGTCTTTTTTAAAAAGGTACAGCACAAACCATTTTCTTCATATTCCTTAGATTTATCTTTTTAAAACATTTCTATCTTCTTTATTAATTATAAATGTTTAACTACAAGGATTTTAAAGTGGTTATAAATTTTAATGTTAAAGCAGTTTTTTTTTTTTTTAATTAGTGAATGTCGACTATATTTTGGGGAGAGCATAACCAAACGGACTTATTTTATTTTTTCAGTTTGCTAGACATTTTTTCCTTCTTTAATTTTTTTTTTTTTTTTTTTTTTTCTCTAAATCCTAATATATAATGGAATAAAAACTTTCCTGATCCTGTCGTTGTACTTTTTGAGGGAACCAGAGATTTAAAGATAATTTAAAGAATTTTGAAAAATAAACCATAAAAACACGAATAAATGTTTTAACCCTTTATTTATCAGTAAATGCCCATTTCCCCCCACCTTCAAATATATATTTCTCTTGTCTTCTCAAGGCTAAAGGGGGAAAATAATAAACATTAAATAGGATTTCAGCAATCTAAATAAACGAGTCTTTTAAAAGTTTATCTTTATATACTTAAGGCATTTTTTCATCCTAGATATTTAATAAAATCAAGGGAAACAACTTTAGTTAATTATTAAAATCTTCGATTTTTGATTCTTTTCATTAAGACCCAAATGCATCTATTTTTAGGATGTTGGATGGCATTATATTTACCATCTAAATCCTCCTTCCCTTTTATTTTATTTCATTTATTTTTAGCAAACTTTTTTTTTTTTAAAAAGTTCCCCTAATGAGAGATTTATTTGTTCTGTATCATATAAAAATGACTAGTTACTGATGTACTAGTGAATCACTAAAATTTCACCAGAAAATGTATTTTGTTTTGTTTTGGAAAAATTTCACTTATGATTTTAAAGAATTAAGTTTTTAAAGTAGAAGCATGAACTGGCTTTAAAGTGGGGGTTTGGTTTACAGTATGCATAAAACCCAATACTAGACCCTGATTTTAGTTTCCTTTTTATGCCACTAGCGTCCCCCCCCCATTAGTCTATAATGTCCATACGGAAATCTTAAATGAACCGAAAAAAAAATCCAAAAAATTATATTTCCTTTTTCTCTGCGACTAAAAAGATTAAATATACATTCCAGTGTTTTTAAGATTTTTGTTGGGTCCTACTGAGGTACTAATGAAAAAGCCCCTAAAGCTAGCAACATTTTGGTGCTTTTTCGAAGAGAAAACAATGGTGGGGGCTACTTTGTTTCCATCATAACAGACTAAAAAAATCAGGGTCGAGTTTAACATGAAATTTGTAAATATCTGTCATAAAAACGGACACAAAAACAGGGTCCAGTACTGTATTACGTTATCTATATTGTAAATCGACCCCCCCCTTTTGAAATCATTTACCTTGTCTTCTACTTTGGAACTGAAAATAAATTCTTTTGAGAGAAGTAATTCATTTTCACATTGAGTAAATCAAACTTCATAAGATACATTTCCCGTTGACTTTGATGATTTAACCAAATCTTTAAATTCTTTAAACCTCATGGAAAAAAAGTGTCTACCTTTTTCTCGTCTGTGTGTGTCACCCAGTCGGCGAGGCTTAGAATGATATGACTATCCTTTACAGATCAGTAAGACCTCAACACCCCGCCCCCCAAAAGAGGTGTCCTTGATATGGATACTTATCCGACTTCCTGCCATGTTAGATTTGACATAGTTATTTTATAATAGGCTGTTGCGGAGCCAATAAGTATGTCGACTCCGCAAATGAATTATGTGAATGAGAACAGCCAAAGCAATATGAAGGAACAAAGGTGAGATAATGATAATTACAAGTGACAATTTATTTTGTCGTATTTACAAGCGTATATGTAAATGTCCGTGGCGGTTGTATGTAGTCTTCAGCTAGAATGGGTTATGTCGTTAGCTGGTATAGTTGCGTTGTAGATGTTCGCAGCTGGGCGTTCGACGAAGGTCGCTGGCGTAGGTCGAGTCGTAGAGATACAGCTGGATGTTTGATGCTGGTAAGCTGAGGTCGGTCGAGGTTGGTAGATCGATATCCCCAGTTATGACGGTATGTTGTGGTTAACCAAGGGTGTATCGATCCGGTTGCTGGCTCGTACGGCGGGTCGTACGTGAGTCAGGTGTGCGGACAGGAACGAAGGCTTTGTCGGGTCAAAGACATGCGGACAAGAGCGAAGGCTTTGTCGGGTCAAAGCCGTGCGGACGAGCGGACAGGCCAGAAGGCCGAGGCTAAGATGGGCGTTATCTTAGCGCTGCGCAGATAGCAAAGGAGTAGCTAAAGGCTGGACCGTGCCATTAGCGCTGCGCAGCTTATCGGACTATCGGAACCGAGTGAGAGTTAAGACCGGTTGGTCTTAGAATCCGTCTTCGTGTTTGCCGCCTGGCCGTCTACTTCAACTGATCATTACTGACCGCCAGAGATGCTCTGACCCGCAGACAGAGACCTCTTATGGTCCTAAAAAGGACCTTTGTGCATACCTATGTAGGTGGAAGAAGAGCAGATCTACCACGAGAAGTGGGATCAACGTCGGAAGTTAAGGTGAATGCGACCGCACAGAATGCAGGATTCCTCCTTAAAGAGCTTCGCCAAGAGCTAGCCAACGAGCGTTGAAAAGGGCCTGTTGATATCACGAAAGTGCTGTGACACACAGCTCAGCCGCGTGAATATAAAATTCTTTGAAAAAAAATGAGTGTAGCCGTAAAGTATTTTTCTAACCTGCTATTGGCTGGCGACGACTATTAGTTCAAGTCTTATCAGGTAATTTTTGGCCGAAGTGTTTTGTAAATGTTATTAATTTTAATTCATCTTTTTCTTTTAGCTATAACGAGATGTCAAGGTCGTTAGAAAGAAAAAGGGCTTAGTCAGTTCCGGTCGTACTCGGATATAATTGTCCTAAAGCAGGCGTGTAACTTAATACGTTTAGGTTTATCGGCAGGTCGCGGCAAGGCTTTTTAAAAACATCAACATACTCCTTTTTGGGCGCCTCAGGTGCCATGCAATAAACTTGGCCCTACTAAGCAGGTATTGCTAGGAAGGTGTCTTGTGTATGATACTAACCTGCCCCTGGAGTAGCACTTCATGGCTATTACTCTTAGGTCCACTTTGAACTAGATTGGTAGTACCTTTTTAGGGCCCTATCTATGGGCGAAATAGATCAGTTTAAAAATCATTCATATTTGAGTGGCCTGTATACCAAAAAAATCTTAAACGGTTACTCAAAGTGTAAAGTCTGCCCTACTATTCAACTACAGCTGTCCAGAAAATAGTAAGATTCCTGCCTTTTCCCGTGGTAGTAGTACTGTGATATGAAACAACCTCATTCAGGATTTGAACTCTGGTAGCGTAGTCCACTTCTTACAATTATAATGGTTACATCGCAAGTGCCTTTTTTTAAGAATCCCAGGAATCAAACATCTTTCCACTTTGAATTATTTCAAATGTATTTTGTTGATATCCATTAAAAGAATATTTGCTTTCTTTAGAATCCCCAAAACCATCATCTTTCCAAAGTAGAAAAAAAACCTTTCTAAATATGAGTAAAATTAGATGTACCTCTCCACCACCAACGTTATGCAACACAAGGTCAATTTTTCAATGAAATACAGCTGGTTTAAATTCAAAGTTTTTCTTCTAGACTGGTTGCTGTATCAATTCTATAGAGCCCAGTCTATCCCACTATTTACTCATGGTTGGTAGAGAGAAAAAATGGATTCATACTTTTCTCGTAAAGTGAAACTCAAACTACCTTGTCTAAGATTTGAACTTGGGCTGCCGATTCTATTTCCTACAACAATAACAGTTATGCTGAGTGTACTTCCCTTGTATAAATTGTAGATTGAAATGGTACTGAAAAATGTTGATAAAACTTCAAGCTATTATTAAGTCCACTGGGTTAGACATCTTAGATTTGTTTAAGGAAGTAATCAATTCCATTATCATTCCCTTGAAGTTGGATTAATTTGTTGTTAGAGAAACAAGTTCTAACACTTTTGCTATCTGGTTCAAATGTTTAACTTGTAAAGAACTTCTAAAATAAAAAAGGATTTTCTAGATGAAGACAGAAATAAATGGTCTTTTTAAAACTGTATAATTCCATCATCATTGTCATTATTACTACTACTACTTTAAAGTGATCAACATCTTGTCAGCAGGGCTGAGAATACACTGACTGTATCCCCTGTAGAGAGGAAAGCCCCCACTCTAAAAGTGGCATCTTGAGTATGGGACTAAACAGTATATGATGGTGAGGCCTAGTTTTGGGAATCTGGAGAGTGTGGAGTACTTCTTCGTCATTACTCCCAGGTCCACTCTGACCTGGAGTAGTATCTCCTATTAGGGTCCCATCTATGGGACAAAATAGATCTGTTTAAAGATTATTTGTATTCAATAGTACCGTGTGCAAAAAAAAAATTAACCAACAATTATACAAAAAATGTAAATGTTTCCTAACTTCAAGGCATAAAGTGGTATAAAGTATCCCTAGATGGTTGACATGTTAAAATCAATCTATTTGAATCCTGCAGTTTTATCTCAAAATAATTGTACTGAAAATGAAGTGTTGTGTTGTGCTGTACCTGAGTTAAAGCAAGGAAATTTTGAAATTTTTAAGAATGTGTAGGGCTAAATCCTAAGTCTCAAAAATTAAGTTTCCTAGTATAGCTTGTTGTCATTAGCAACCTAAGGTGTAACAGATTTAAAAAAAAAAAAAAAAAATTTTTAATTTTTTTTAATATAAATATGTGGGAGTAAAGAGGTGCTTTATGATAATACCTTTTTTTTTCCTCCATTATAGTCACTTTTGCTCTGGCAGGTAAGTAGCTCTGTGGAAAGATATTGATATGTACATATGAATTAAATGAAGATAGCTGTTGCATATTCAAAAAACCAATGGCTATGAACAGTATGAGAAATTAAGTAGTATGACTTGTACAAGTATTAAACTACATGTACTGAATGAAAGAAACCAAAATAATTGAATGATTTATATTGTGCTCAGTAAATTTATGCCTTATAAATCAGTTCATAAACTGTTAAATTTAATATGAACATTAGTGGCTATTGTTTCAGAATAAAAATAACATTGTCAACATGCTTATCAGTAATATAACTAGTCCTGGTTAAAAGCATGTTACGGGTAACCTGAAGCATTTACCAAAGCTTTTCTCATTCGTGAATGATACTTGCATTAGAAAAATTTGATCTAAAAAAGTTGGGCTTCAGGTTAATCTTACTGCACTTTTAACCTGGACTAAGCTTTGATGTTGGAATCATCTTTGTTATAAATTTATCATGGCTATTTTGTCATATAAAGAAGAGCATTAGAATGCTAAAGAAGAAGATATATAATCGAGTGGCTAAAAAATATTGTAGGCATTTGGATTGGCCCTGAGGACATGTCTAAACTCAAGGTATTTGTGCTTTATGGATAGACTGCAAAGAAGTTTATTTTAAATGATTTTTTTTTTTAACTTTTTGTCCAAAAAATTTTTCTCCCTTACCTGGTGAGATCTGCCTATATCCCTTTGAAATGAGAAAACTTTCCTTCATTTGAGTTTGGGATATCAAGATCTCAGTCTATTATCTAGTTTATCTGGATTTTATTTCTTTTAAGAGTTATATATTGTAGAGGTGTTGACTGAAAAGTTGGGCTTTGGTAAATGCTGATTTAACAAAAATTATTTGGTGTTTAACTCTTATTTTGCTAACTGAATGGAACAAGATTTTTAATCTATTATTTTTGGTTCCATGCTTTTTAATTTGAAACAATCTTGATAAAGATTTTACATTTCTTTGGAGTGACTATCATAAAAAAAGACCTATCCTGTAACCTGGTTAGGTCATGGGATACTACTCCTGTAGTGTTTTGGGCAGGAATGGCCTGGTAGAGATCATCCTACTTCAGGTCTACAACTAGTTTGCATTCAAAGTATTCTTTATCTTAAGCTAGTTGCTTTTACAAGTTAAGAGCTCAGTCTGCCCTACTATTTATCCATAACTGGAGAAAACAATTGGATTCATACATTCTTTAAATGTACTTGCTTCATGAGGCATGCAAATGGTTTTGTACAGGATTTGAACTTTAGTAGCAGAGTCCAATTCTTATAATGATAATTGTTGCACCAAGAGCACTTCCATACAATAGTTTTATTACTGTTAATCATGTCATAGTACAGTTTTTTTTTTTGTCCCTGTCTCACATGCATTGTTTATCATAGAGTAAATGATATTCTATCTCGGAACAAAGAAAAACTGGAAAATTTACTTTCAGGAGAGATTCCTTTTTCTACATTGTTTTGTTAAGCTGATAAAAATAGCAAAAATTACATTTGTTTGCTAAGATAAAATGTCTTGTCACATGAGGCCAGATATCATAATACATTGATCTCATTTCTGTTTCTGCTATTCATATTTTTTAATTTGTTTCTTGATTGTTATTTTTTAGTATTTGACAAGGATCTCCTTTGGGTTTTTTTAGTTTTTATTTAAAGTTTGGATTGCATATTTTATTAACTAAAAGCACTTAGCTCTTTCATTGCTATAAATTTGTCAAATAAAAGCAAAATATTGGAGTATAAAAAAAATCAATAGCTATTTGTTAGCATTGCCACAAGTTATACTTCATTTAAATTCTGTAAAATATCCATATGAAATTAATTTCATATACTAAAAGGCTATTGCTAAGTTTTTTTTTTTTTTTTTTTTTTTTTTTTTTTTTTTCTCTTGAGGATTTTAGGCACCTTTTGTACCTGAGAACAATTTAACTCATTAGACCTGTTTATATATACACTGGAATATATTGGGGGTGTCCAAGATATTTTTCATTGGCAACTATGAGGAAATAGTTGAACCAACCCTCTTAAATGATTTAATACTTCTTAGGTGGTTAGTGTGAACTTATGATAATATTGCATGAGTCAAAAAGATGTATTTCTTTCTTGCTTCTATTTTGTTTGAAATAAATATTAAGTTTATTGAGCTGTAGCAAACTTTTAGCCTTTTATCATGTATGTGCTATTATAAATGCTTAGTTGGAAGTTTTCTCTCTTGTTCATTACTATCATCATTGCCTCCATCATTATCATCATCGTTAATAATTCCTTTTGTTGTAATCCTTGATTCTTTGATGATCATGTAGCACACTGGTTATTGATTGGTTATCGTTGTTATTCAGGATTGTACCACGGCATCTGACGACCAGGGTACTATGTGCCTAAAGTGCATAGCGAAGTGTGCTAGTAAGACTGATGACTTGTATGTCTCTGCTCTCAGACTTACTGGCGTGCGTATCGCCGTTCACTTTTGTCATCTGGTCCGGCAGAGGCGAGGGCTGTCACGCATTGCAGTCTCCTCTTGACCATGGTCAAGCTGGGTAGATTAAGTTATAGCCCACCCCTTGACTTTCTGGTCATGTGGGAGGTCGCAACACCTCGAATCTTGGACCTGGTGGCATCTCTGACTACGTACTTGTTGTGGCCTTGTGTTTCTCTCTACTGCTAACATTTACTGCTGTCTGCCTTGGTTTAGTGAACATCTACATTGCAATATGATCATCAGAATCAACAGTTTTTCATGGAATTCTTCGCCTATTTTGATGCACTGCTTGTGATCCTGTACTGGAGTAAGTATAATGCACTTACATTTTGTGTATTCACATGTAGAAGACCAACATTATAATTTAACTGTTATTTTTTTTCCTTTTTACCCCTTTTATTTTGCTTGCTTTTTCTTTCTTTTTCTTTTATTTATTTATTTTTTTACTGATGTGTTTTTCAACCTAATTATATGTAATATAGCCATTTATCTATTTTGACTATTTGAATTAACCATGTTCCTCATCAGCTCAATCCCTACCATTAACAACTGACTTGAAAATACTGAATAGAGTTACTTATACTGTTGAGTTATCTACCTTACTACATTCACTAATTTAATAAATAGATTACAACATTGTGGTAATCCAAATACATTTTATTAGCTTCCTAATGCTCTACTTGCTTCAAATCTTAAAGTGATTCATAATCATTCTTAGTCAGTGCTGGTAATTTAATACCAGGCTTTAGATATTTGAATATAATACACATTTGTTAACTATGAAAATACAGTATTGGACAACAAAAAAGAAAGACTGAAAAAACTAAACTTATTTTATATTATTGCTACAAATTTTAATGAAACATCAATTGTTCACTCGCATAGAAAGTGATTATTTTTGTTAATTGTCAAAGTTCTCTTAGTTATAGTGAAAAATCATAATTTTCTTTTCCTTGATTTGATATCTTTATTTGTGATAAGTCACTTGACAATATTGCAAAGGAATTGAATCACCATCATTCATCAAACTGATGTTTTCCTGAAAAAAAATTATAAGAAAACTGGAAATTATCATGTTGTGGTAATATAAACCACTGTGTCTACAATTAAGGGAACTTTGACAAGAAAATAATCACTTCCTATGTGTGTCTAAGCCATTGAAGTTTCATTAAAATTTGTGGCAATAATAAAAAATGGTTCAGTTTTGTTTTGTCCCATAATGTAAATTATCTATCTTTTTAGTAAATGTGAAAATCAAATGTATATCTGGATTCTCTCATGTCTATATCATTTTATGATATTAAATAATGGCAACTTAATATGCAGCTAACATATTAAATTGACAATACATTTAATAAACAGTTGAAGTCAATATGTATTGTCTCAACTACTTGTTTCACTTTTATAAAAGCAAATGTAATATTTTATGTATGTAGCTTTTCTTTTAATTATGTTTTGAAAACTTTTTGTAATTAACTTACTTAAGATCTGAATAATTTTTACATTTAGATATTTTTTATCAATTAAAAAAATCTCACTGAAACTTTAATAATAAACTGCTAAAAAAAAATACATCTATTATCTACACCGTAAACATAAATCAGTTAAAAATATCAGATTAATTTTGTTGTAACTTCTGAAGTCATCATGTTTTAAGATGTTAGTGATTTATGATCAAAATCTACCAAATTAGCATTTAAATTATATATTTTGCTTCTGTGTGGCATTCTTTTCAAGATAAATTTATTGAAACTACTATTCATTCTTTGTATCTAAAATACTATTGAGCTAGAAAATACTTTGATAATTAAGAACTGAATTTATTTTGTTATTAATGTACATCCATACTTTTATTACAAAAAAAAAAATAAATCTGTTTATAAAAGATTGGATGTGTGCTTATTAACATTGATATGTTTACATGATACCATATATTTAAGAAATATACTTGTAGTTGACATTAGCATAAGCATTTGCTGCTTCAAGTTTTTGATTGTTATATACTCATGTATGCAGTTTTGTGCAATGGCTTCCTTTCCTGAAGATGTTGGAAGAGTCCTCAGTTTATTTAGAATGTTGGAGAAAGAAAGAGACCTTGATTAAGGTTTTCTTATTTCAAATCATTTGAGCTAAACAAGGAAAAGCTTCACTTCATCCACACAAAAAATCAGAAGGACCTGCAGGTGAATGCTCACTAATTAATTTATATGTGCATTTCTTTGATCCAAGCTACAATAGCATGATATATATTGACTTGATTGGATTAGTAACATGTACTGTCTTCATTTAACTACATGTCACTGTGAAAATGATACGTGTCTTTTGATTATTCCATTCATAACCATTTTTAATCAAGCCATATTGCAGAATAAAATACAATATTATTTTTCCTTGCATATGCTTTAAAACATCCAAATTGAAAAGGTCTCTGTAGCAAAGAATTGAGCAGTGCCCTACCTTTTCATTAAAGAAAGCAACTATGTTGTTTGTATTTTTTGCCAGGTGCCATGTAAACAGAAATGAAGATGTGCGCCATGGCTAATTTGCAACTTCCTTAGTCATAAGCAAATCATTAGCCTGTTGCATGTACAAATCACTTTCCCATATAAAACAATTTTAGCATTTTATTTTAGAAGTATAGATGCTGCTGTTGAGTAAACAAGTTCATTTGTTTTTGTGTTTTTTAGACTCAATACTGTGTGATAACTAGGAGGCTCTTGTGGTATAACAGCCATTATCATAGAAAATGGACTTGGTAGCCTGAGTTCAAATCCTGGACAAGGCTTTTAGATAATGTTAATACCCTTGGAAAAGGTATGAATCTAACTATTCTCCCAGGTATGGGTAAATATTAAGGCAGACTGGGTTCTTTAGTCTTTGATAAGGCAACCAGTCTAGAAGGAAAACCTTTTCAAAATTGTTGTACTCTGCTTAAAAATTGACCTTGTGTTATATTCCATTTATAGTGAAGGGGTTGGGTAAAAATGAATCGCAATATTAAGTAAGTTGTATATTTCATAAATTAGATGGTTTAAAAAAGAGTTTAGCATAAAGATTCATATAATGTTCATAATTCAGGTTCTTGATAAAATTTATTTTTAAACTCTAGCGATAATGAATTTTGTTTTCTAGCTGAATAAAACCCTATTCATACTCATGATTAGTCTACCAATAAAATTATAATTAAGTGTGTGTTTTTTTTTTTTTTTTTTTTTTTTTAATTGACTATAGACTTGTATTTGAATAAATTAATTGACTAAAGACTTGTATATTGAATAAATCAATATTATTTTAGTTGAAATAATTTATATTGTATCAATCAATTATTTCAGCAAATAGGTATTTTTAGATGTATTTTATCTTGATATATAATGATTGTTTGACAGTCTGGAACTAAAACTGTTATCACCAATGTCACAATTCCCTTAGTTATTTGCAATATATTCTCAATGATTATTAGATAACCATTTAATCTTAATTAACCTCATATTTATTAATAATGATTCTCTTAAAGTCTAGCTGAGTTAGATTTGCCTCAAAGCAGCCCATTTATAATCTTGTAATGTGTATTTATATTATATCAATAAGAAATAAAGGTTTATTTCGTATATGGTGTGGATAATTTGCATACTGGTTTTAGCAAATAATTATTTAATGTTATTGATTTCTAATATTGTTTTCTTCTCAAACATTAAAAGCAATCTTATGTATAGTTTTATATAGAAGTCAATTAAAGCAAAATGAAAATAAGTAATGTTTTTATATGCATTCTTACCTAGGTTTGTTAGTTTTTCTAATCTAATATTTATTGCATTAAAACTCAAATAGATGCACCCAGAGGGTACATATTTTTGCTAGTCTTAATAATTAATGTCCTGTTTAAATGCAAGTGCTTTGAAATGGCTTTTCTCTGAGTATTCAGTTATTGAAGCTTATTGTTTTACCCCTCTTTTTTTTTTTCTTTGTGTGTTCATGAATAGAAATACTGAAAAAATAATCCATTGTATGTCAAAATTGAGTAAAAAGATTCTAAATTGCTAACTTTCCCCTTTTCAAATGATTTTTATAAGAGCCTGGTAGTATATAGAACATAAATTCTCTAAATAAACCTCGCAATTTCCATTTGCTTATGCTCAACTGCTATTATGATATGCTCATATTATCTGGAGTTTATACTTTTCCAAATTTAACAAGATATTTACTTTGTTTATTTTCATTTGTATTACTTAGTTCGGAATATTTCAATTTTAACTTTTTTTTATTTTTTTTTTTTTTAAATTTTCAACTGTTTAGATGATGAAACTGATTTCTGGAAATTTGTTAGTTCCTAAAGGAACCGAAGCTTTTATTCAATAATTGAGGACTTGCACTAAAAGAAAAAAGTACATTCTCTCTCTCCATCTTTATTTGTTCTACATGGATAGTCCTGAAGCTAAAAGCATTCATAGCAGCAACTGACTTCTGTCAGTTAGCTCTTGTTAAAACCCTAGAGACTGGTGGCTTGGCTAGTTGATAACAATTGCCAAGCAATAGCTTCTTTGGTTTTAACTTTCTTCTTCAACTGCCCAAGTAATTTGCTCATCTGCGGCAAGTCATTCACCAGGTCTTGAGATCTATTCCAATAACCTGACTATTCCAGCCAGGAAGGTAAGTATAGCAGGCTTCACTGAAAAAATCGTTTAGGTTGTACTCTTTCTTTATTTCTATCTTTCCACTCTTCCTTTATCTGTCCCTTTTTAACTATAATAATTTATATTTATTTTTTTAAACTGACACTTTTTTTTTTTTTAATTTTACCACTTTTGTCACTCTGCAACATCCATAATTGCATATTGCTGCTCTTCTCTATCAACATTTATAAATGTTGTAATATTTTTAAAACCTATTATGTTGGGATTTGGAAAAGTATAAAACTCATCAGCACCCACTCACCTACAGTTTTTTACCCCATTTTCCTAAATAACCTTTGTTGTTATGGTTATTTATTCATTTGTTTCTATGCAGTGTTATTGCTAGCACAGAAATTACTCTTGTTTTCATTTAGTACAGGATCACATGCAGTTTTTTTTTTCTCTCTCTCTCTCTCTCTACTATTCTTTTTTTTTCCTTTTTTTTTTTCTTTTTCTTTATTCTTTTTCTTTAATTTACTTTCCTAATTTTTTACACTTTGGCCTGCTTCATAGAATTACTTAAAAAGAAACCATTTTATTATTTTGTACTCTGTCTCTAAATAGATTTATTCCTTTAAAAAAAAATTTAAGGGAAGAACTTTAAAATTTTGGCTTTCATCAATGAAAAATTACCAGCATTCTGTAATTGTTTATACCTACATCCTACTGATGTCTTTTTACTGTTAAAGTTGCTGACATACAAGTTTACTATATTCAGAATCAGTTTGGGTTGAAGTAGTAGAGGAAGTTGTATATTGAGACAATGAATATTCTATCAAAAATGTCAATCTGGTTTCCAAATAAGCAAAAATTATCTCAGAATATAATCTTTGAGCAAAAGTTTCTGTCTTTCTCTCAAATTGTTGAAGTTTAAAAAAAATCTACTGTACCTCAAATGTATTCTGGTAATGAATATTACTTGAATGAGTTAAATGTTTTGCAATACAATTCAACAACTTCAGATGGTTTTACT
Organism: Sepioteuthis lessoniana; assembly: GCA_963585895.1. Classification (NCBI taxonomy): domain Eukaryota; kingdom Metazoa; phylum Mollusca; class Cephalopoda; order Myopsida; family Loliginidae; genus Sepioteuthis; species Sepioteuthis lessoniana. The sequence continues at coordinate 28,309,001 of OY757943.1, forward strand.
AAGGTCATGAAGGTGACAAACTACACTGGACTGTAAGATGTTCAACTTGCCTGATATTTTCAAGTTTGCCTCTGTTTTGGAGCATGGCCTTGAAATTCTTGTTTTCAGGCCTACCTGACCCTGCTTGATTGTTGAGATTCTTGCCACCCAAGTGAAATTTCTTGAACCATCTGGTTACTGTACTATGATCACAACTGTACCTTCACTTTTAACACCATTAACGTTCTTGGTTGTTTCTGCTCCAGCTCTAGTTTCCAAATTAGACTATGTTACACATTCAGCTGTGCAGCTTTCAAATCTCTCATGCAGGAAAGCAATGTAAAACAATTCAGCACACCAACTACCGCAATATGACCAACCCCAGTGGCTATTTCCCATGGCTTGAACACACTGCAAACTAGCACATACTAAAATATTGCAAAACTTTTGACTCACCCTACTACTTTATTTTATTTATTTATTTATCTTGTGATCTCTATGATCAACATGAAAAAATTAATAGTTTACTTACTGTCCTATTCTGTCAACTAAGATTATCTAGCTAATTATTACTAGACCTTTTTTTTTCCAGAATAACCATTTTTTTGTAGATATTGCATTTATTTGCTATCAGGTATATTTATTTAAAGCTGAAATATATGACTAATGGTTTTTGTGCTAGTAATGTAAAAAAGAATATTATCATCACAGACTCAAAATTATCAGAATTTCTTTAAAGAAATTGACATGTCTTAATCTCAGATAATTTGATTAAAATTGAAATTATTTTTCAAGCAAAGTTTTTAAATTAAGCTTTATTTTTTTATTTATTTTTTTTTTTTCCTTCTTCCAAACTGTATTCCTCTATTACTTGTTAAAACTTTTTTCTTTACTCTATTGAGAAAAATAATATTATGGTTGGAATTGATCTTGTAAATGAAATATAAATTTCCTTTATTATATTTTGACCATTTTCTGACATTCGCTACATTTTCTAATTGAAGAATTTTAGGCAATCTCGTATCATTTTGGTCTAAAATTGTGTTAAAAATCATGCTAATTTAAGATGCATTTGTTGCAAATTAACATTCTTCTCATGACAAATGTATTTTACATTTGTTGGTTTAGTAAATGTTTCAAAATATACTTTGCAAAATAACCAAATTTAAATGAAAAATTTACTTAAAACCAAAATGTTTTACTTCTATTAAGCAGGCTTTTTCTATTTTTTCACTTTTATATATTTTCTTTTGTTTAGTGACTTTTGGGTAGTCCCAAAATGTTTGGTAAGGCTAATGTAAGGGCATCTCTATTTCCAGATGAGGCTTAATTTCTTTGACTAGTTAGAGAGAGAGGTGGCTGAGGAGGTCTGTGGGTTGTCAGTCTAGCTTTTTAGAAGTCCCGCAGATAGCAAAAGCTAGATACCCTTGTCACACAGGTCCTAGGCATTGCCTACCACCTGTGTAAAAAAAAAAACAAACAAAAAACACATCAAGGGTGCTGTGGACATAGTCCAGATGGACTCCTCCAGGTCTCCATGCAACAGAAGAGACACCAATGATGATAATGATGAGCAGATTAATGGTGGACAGGGCAGCCACATCCTGGTAGCACCACCACCATCAACGCAAACGTCCAATCACAATAATAATAAAAGGTTGGACTTTGACACTGATGATGGTGGGAAAAGTGACAGTGAATATAGCTGTCCTCTAAAAAAACGTCCTCGAATGTTAGCTCCTCTGTCATCCAGTGTGACTGCCCTGAGCTCTTGCACTGATGCCTACTTGGACTGCGATAGAGATTCTAGACTGCACAGTGGTGAGCCAGCTAGACAGACTGCACATGAATTTGAGATCATTGATGACATTGAGCTAGATGATGATGATGGCCAGTGCATTGACTTTGGGGCAACCAGCTGCATCTCCAATGGTCATGAATCCCTTGACCTTTCTAGTGAAGATGACGATGAGGAGTATCTTGATGACAATGAACTTTATGCACTGTTGGAAGAAGGTGTTGGCTACCGCAAGTCTTGTTCAGATGGAGAGAGCAAGGAAGATGGATCTCAGGGGCCAATTGAAGTACAGAAAATTGTTTTAAAAGGTATGCTTTGCTTTTATACTTGCTTTATTATAAGAATTTGGTATATTTTCGTGTTCCAAATATTTGCAGCATGTCTCTTAAAAAAAAAAAAAAAGAAAAAAAGTAACCTAAGTGATTGTGTGTGAAAGCTTTTCAGTGAAACTTAACTTCAAACATCTGTAAAGTAATCTAAATGCAATTATCATGAGAAATAAGCAGTGTTTAAGATTGTCTTTTACTCTTATAAATAAAGACCAATAAACCTTGTTTACAAACAAACAAAAAATAAACTGAAGTACAAAAAACATTAGTGACAGCAACTTAATATGTAGTTCCTTCCTTCACTTGAATAATAGCAAGGTACAGGAGTGATTGTATGAGTATGTCTATCCTGGCACATTCCAGAGCTGTCTATAAATGAATTGGCCTTGTTGAGCTTGGTAAGTGAGAATTAATTGAAGTCTGCAACATGCTTAATGGGGTTTGAATCTAGTGAATGCAGGAGCCAATAGTGTGGTTACTCAACCTCTTTGCCATGGGCAAGATGTGACACAAGGTCAATTTTTTATAGTGGCAAAGCTAGTTTGAATTCAAAGTTTTCATTTTTGACTGGTTGTCTAACCAAAGCTAAAGAACCTAAACTACTCTATTTTCCTATAGCTGTGGGAAGAAGAGATTGATTCATGTCTTTCCCAAGGCATGATTTTGGAACCAGTTTATTTTACTTTTATCCAATGGAGGAGTTGCATTATCTTGTTAGAATAAACCATCTTCACTAGGAAACAAGCTGAGCTTAAAGGAAGTGCAAATGATCTGAAACAAGATTTGTGTATGTCACACAACTATCAAGACAGTTTCACTTACAGTCTTTGCAAACTCCAACTAGAACACACTCCACATCATTACAGCTTGTTTAGCACCCTGCTTGTTTGTTGAATTCATAGCCTCATGCAGTCTCCTCCTGGGGGAAGCATATTGCATCAGTAATAGTATCTTTGTTGGTCAATGACTACAAAACCCTATGGAATGTATGGTGTGCTGAATTGAGATCTGATTTGATGCAATGTTCTTTCATTGGATGGTAACTATCTATTCATCACCAGTGAGTGCTATCAGTTTTTATATACTGCTAAGTTCCGTCTAGAATTTACACATTTATACTCTTGCTGCTGTTGCCTAAGAAAAACTTCTGACCCCTACACAATCAAACTGTTAAATTCTGTCTCTGTGTGGTTGCTACAGCTATACTACCTCCCTCTTTACATTCATGTCACATTTGGTGAAACTATCCAGTACTGCAGTCTCTAAATTTTGGGCACTTCAGTTTCTGTAAGCCATTTTCTCTTAAATTAGTTTATTAATAAAAAAATCTTGAATTATCACTGCTTGTAAAACAAATTATTAATCATAGGATTATTTTCAATATTTCGCTGTGAAACAAATAGATTTAATTTGATAAATGCAAGAAAGTTTTTTTTTTTTTTTTTTTTTTTTTTTTTTTTTTTTTTTTTTTTTTTTGTCATTATTTGTCTATTTAAGCAAATTTTGTGGTGCTGTTTGTTTTTTTCTTTTCTTTTTTTTTCTTTTTCTTTTTCAGAGCGGGGTCATGATCCTTTTGATATTTTACCTGAAGGCTGGATTATTGTTACACACAACAGTGGTATGCCTGTATATTTGCACAAAGAAACTAGAGTGTGTACCTTGTCTAAGCCATACTTTTTGGGACCTGGCAGTGCGAGAGTAAATATGCTTTTAAGATTTTTTTAAAAAATTGCTTCCAATAACTTTCTATTCAATACTTCTATCAGATTTTTAAAAAATAATTAAACATTTAACTACTTGGGTGATAAACATTTTATAATATTTTCATAATGTGAAGCACAATTTGGCAGCTCCAGATGCTTTTGCTGGGGTTGTGAAGGTGACAAACCACACTGAACTGTGAGCTGCTGAGCTTGTCCCCTGATACACTGTGAGATTGTCTCTATGGCTTATGGCATGACCTTGGAATTCATGGTTTTAGGCCTACCTAATCTTTAAGGTTTTTGCAACCCAAGTGAAAATTCTTCAACTATCTGCTTACTGTACTGTGATCAACTGTGCCTTTTACCTTTTGCACAATAAATTTTTTTGGTTGCTTCAGTGGCATTATGGCTCAGTTCAAACTTGTAAAGAATAAGTTCCTAAATTAGACTATGTTGCACTTATCTGTGCAGCTTTCACCCCCCCCCACACACACACACACACAGAATGATGCTATGTACAATGTAACAGCACACCAACTACCACAATACTACCAACCATAGCTAGTATCTCCTGTGGCTTGAACTGCTTCAGTCACATGATATACGCACTGCAAATTAGAATGCACCAAAATATTCCAAAGTTTGACTCGCCCTAGTAATTAATTTATGCAATAAATCTCTTGTTATTGATCATGTTGGAGAAGCTTATCAAAAAAAGGAAAATTTTATACTGTTTATAAAATTGCCACAAAGATCAAAACATGTTTTATGTTAATAGAAAATGTGAAACAAAAGGGAATTTAAAAATGTTAATCAACAATAATTTAGGTAGGTGGCCGTATAGTTGGTGCTTTGTTGGGTGTTGCCTCCAAGACTTGTTCAATATTGCTCACAGCATTCTTGTGTAATTGCCATCTAGCTTTTTCTCCAGCCGTTTTGTTAGCGTCCAAGTAGTGCATCTATATAGCAGTATCGATACGACCGCTGCTTGGAAGAAACTGCGTTTCATTTTATTGGTCAGGTCTGACTTCCATATGACCGATAGCTGTCCATGCCTTCGTTAGCTGTGTGTCAATGTCTTTTTCAGTTGATGAGACACTGCTTCCTGGGTAGGTGAACTTGTCTACTAGCTTCAGAGAGCTTCCACCTAGTGTGGAAATCTCATCTGTTTGATTAAAGCACATGTATTCCGTTTTGTGTGCATTGACATGGAGGCCAATGCCTGCGGCGGCTCATTCCAAACTATACAGTAGTGTTTCAACTTGGTCGGGTGTATTTACCTGAGTTGCTATGTCATCGGCGTAGTCAGCATCGGTAATTGTTTTTGTGGGGTACCTTCTGCTTCTTTTCTTTGTCAGCTCGAAGCCGTCTTCTTTGATTTTATCAATCGATGTTCTTAGCACGTAGTCTAGACATGATAAAGAGGTATTAGTGTGTGCCCTTGCAGTACTCCTGCTACAATGTCGAAGTATTCTGTCTCAATCCGGTGAACATACATTCACTTTGGTGTTTCTATAGAGAATTGTTATTGCTGCGACAGTCTCTTTTGGTAGGCCGTGTGCTAGCAGGATTTGTTCCATCTTCTCTCTATGAATGGAATCAAAGGCCTTGGCAAAGTCGACAAATAGTATTGTCACCTGTAGGTTTTTTGCCCGTATGCCTTCAAGGATTCAACGGATAGTCAATATTTGTGTGGTCGTGGATCTATTTTTTCAGAAGCCATTTTGGTTTTTCCTAAGAATGTTATCAATTTTGGGTGCTATGTGGTTTCGTCGGAGGGCATTGTAAATTTTGGCTGCTATGGATGTAAGTGTTATACCTCGGTAATTCTTGGCTAATCCAAGGTTGCCCTTTTTGGGGAGGATGCATCCCTTCATCCATCAGTCTATCGGATTTAGCCACACATGAGTCTCGCTTTGTGATAAAGCGACTTTGTGTCATATATTGACTTGGTGGGAAGTCAGAAAAATCCCATTTAATAGTATGGGCTGTTTTGAGGCAAATTTAACTCTGCTAAACTTTAAGAAAGATAATGTTAATAAGATGCTAATTCTGGTGAAATAATGATTATTTAATAATCATTGAGACTATAATGTAAATAACTAAGGGAATTGTGATATCAATAATGACAGTTTCAGTTACAGTTTGTCAGATACATATTACATTCAAATTAGGGTTCTAAAAATATATAAAATTGTTAACTTTATTTCTAACGAACAGTTTTATTGAATGTTGCCTTCAGCTTATTAAGTAGAAATAAGACATTTCATATTGGCAGTATATTCATTGAACAACTTATTGACTGTTTTGTTCCACTATCTTCTGGCATCTTTCAGGAAATTTCATAATTCTCTCCTCTTAGAACTTAATACTATTTCTCTGCAAAGAACTGTTTTAGGTAATTTTTTAGTCTTGAATTGAATCTTTTTTTTCATTAAGAGTGCCTTGTTAAAATTAAAAAGAATGATAATCTCATGGTGCAATTCTTTAGTGAATACAACAGATAAGAGAAAACATCCTAGTTGAGCTGTAATATTTTGACCTAGTTAGCAATAGAACATGTGGTTAAGCATAATTCTGATATCATGATGCTCTTTCACTTTAATTCTGGACACTTCATGTCAATTATTGCCTTTAGTCAAATCAACCATACCCTGTTGACAGGGTTTAGGATATGCTGCCTGTATACTCTGCAGAGGTATAAGACCCCTACCCCCAAGATGGTGTTCTGGGTATGACACTAAACTGCATCTGACTGTAAGGTTCCAGTTCTGAAGATCTGGGTAGTATGGAATATCCCCTTCATTGTCATTATGCCCAGGTCTCCACTGACTTGGAATGGTAGTACCTGTTAGGTATGAGTCAGATCTGTTTTAAAAATTATTTGTATTACATAAGACTGTCCAAAAATCCTCTTAAGAGACAGCTATGCAAAAAATGTGAAATTGAACATACAATGAATGTGATTCCCTAATCTCTAGGCATAAAATAACCCCAGACAGTTTGATATGTCATTAAAAGCAATCAGGTTTTCAGAATATCATACACATATCAACTTTGCTTTTATCCAATTTTCATCACCTATCCCAATGTTTAGAAAACAGAACAGTTAAGTTTTTTTTTTATGTGAAGGGACTGACATGTCAATGATTTTTAGTATCTGATTTGGATATTTTGAGTTAATGTTAACTATTTCCTGTTGATTATTGTTAAGTAATATCTTGATTTGATCACTGTCAATTTCAACTGTGTTCTGGGTATGAAACTAAACTGCATCCAGTGGTGAGGCTCTACTTCTGGAGCTCTGGGGAATTTGGAGTACTCCTTTATTGCCAATACTCCCAGGTCCACTTTGACTTTAGTGATAGTACTTGTTAGGGTATGTATGGGTCAAATAGATGTTTCAGGATTATTCATATTCAATTGGCCTGTTTGCAAAAAATACCTTTAAGGAAAAGAATGTAAATATGAACATACAGCAGATGCAATTCTCTAACCTCTAGGCATAAAATAACCCTAGACAGGTTGACATGTTAAAATTGATTAATCAGTATCATTCAACATGAAACTACAAGCTAGTTTTTTTTTTTTTTCTTAATATTTGATCATTTACAATCCCTTCTCCATAAATTGCATATATCTTTGTAAAATAATAAAGTTTGATAAGCCAAAAATGCTACTTATTTTCTTCCAACTTCACCATTACAATCAATAAACAAAAATACACCAATTTTGACAACTTTTAAAAACTAACTGAATTCTTATATGACAGCTATCATGATAAAGTCAAAATTTTATTAACACTAATTAAATCTAAATACTATTTACCATAATAATTTATGTATAACACACACCCCTAACTCAGTACTATGAAATTCTGGGGAAAAAGTACAATACATACTGACTTTTTAAAGCAAACACAAAAATAAGTTCACAGTAGGAGAAACAATTATAAACACTCATTCCCCTGGATATTTCTCTGTAATGTTGTAAAATACATTCTTTTTGTCATCTTATGAATATGTTGTGGTATGTGGCTGGGGAAAAAAAGAGTTAATTATATAGTTCTCCTGTATGATATGCACTCTTAACTTTTGGGTTGAAAAATCTGGAACAATTGTTTCTTACACACAAATAATTATGGTACATTATCTTACAAAACATTGATCATTTACTGTATTTATTATTTCTAACAAAAGTTCTGTTTTTGTCATTGTTATATCTACTTTAATATTTATTACTTGCATGGTTTTATTTATTTATTTATTAGAAACATGACATTCCAGTAAGTGCAATTCCATGTTTGCATTACACACGAGAATTGGATAAAGAGCAACGTGGAGAGAAAGAAGAATGTGATGGTGCACCAGAACATAGAAATCATTCAGGAAACCAGTCTAGTGATAGTCTAACAAATTCAGGTAAACTGCATGATTTGTCTTTGTTTTTCTTATTAGAAACTTTTAACCTAGTTCTAGTGATTTTTATTTTATTTTTATCACAGCTGTTTTTTTTTTTTTTTTTTTTTTTTTTTTTTTTTTTTTTTAATACAAATTTATCTTTTATAATTTAGCTATTATAATTAATCCTACTAAATCAATTCAACTCATAAATTGTAATCTGAAAATATATTGTAAAAATAACAAGATAAAATTGTGACACTATGAACTCTTCTACTCTTGAATATGTTTAGGTGTCATAATGCCTGTCTATATGAGTATGTATGTGCATAGCATATATGTATTTACCAACCACTCTGTATGAGCAGGATGTGACATAAGGTCTTTTTTCAATGCAAAATTTAACAGGTCTAAATTTAGAATTTTCCTAAACCAGTTGCCATACCAAGGCTAAAGAATCCAGTCTACCCTACTATTTTACCCATAGCTGAAAAGAGAATTGTTCAATTCATACCTTTCCCAAGAGTATTAGCATTATGTGAAATCCTAACACTCATCTGGGATTTATAATCTGGTCAGCAATCCATTTCCTATGGCAGTAACCACCATGCCACGTGCACCTCCCTCTCTCTCTCTCTCTCTCTCTCTCTCTCTATATATATATATATATATATATATATATATATATATATATATATATATATATATATAATATATATATATATATATATAATATATATATATATATATATAATATATATATATATATATATAATATATATATATATATATATATATATAATATATATAATATATATATCTAACTATATATATTATATATATAAATATATAATATATTTATATCATATTATAATATACTATATATATCTATATATATATATATATATAAAATATAATATATAATACTATATTATATATAACTATATATATAATTCTATCAAATCTAATATCATACTACACTCATATCTCATCTACTACTCTCTACACGCACACACATGCTCTATGCTATGTAGAGGTTAGCGTATTTGTACGGATGTGTGTGAGTGTCTTTTAGTTATATAAAAAAAAAGCACATCAAACAATTAGGGAGTTCAGACAGATTTTGATAGGTGACAAATTGGATGAAAGTCTAACAGTAAGGAATTAGCATAGATACATATAAAAGATAAGGATTTCTTGTTATTGGAGATGGAAAAACCTAGTATTTTGTCTGTCATAAACAGAGCTCTTTGGTGTTAATACAGTTAGAAGTCAGAAGACAAGAGTATTTCATTAGGGGGTGTCCACGCAAGAGATGCGAGTTTCACAGAATTCAGAGAGATTGTCATCAATAAAGACAATCATATGTGAGTGTTCTCAGTTTTTTTTTGTTTTTTTTTCGTAGAGCTGACTTGTGGTTAGTATGGTTTCAACCAACTCCAGTGGTTGATAGATCTCATTTTGAAACAATCACAATTTAGGGGGACACCAGTTAGCAAAAAATGATTGCCACAGAATACTTGTTGTTCATAACAAAATGACTTTGATATTAAAATGTTGACTTTTCAAAAATTTCTTATTTTGTTTAACACTTTATTTTGACAATAAAATTTTTTTTATTCCCAATAATTAAATACCTTCTTAAATGACTGACAAAAGTTTTCTTAGTTCTGTTAATATTTTTGTAACTCTTTTAACTTATATGAAGCCCAGTTGGCTGGGGCTGTAGAATACACTGACTGCATTTCTACTGAGAGGTAAGACCTCTCCCTCTAACGAGTGTCTTGATATGACTCTAAACAATCTGATGGTGAGGTTCCAGTAATGCTGGAGCTTTGGGGAATGCAGAATACCCTTTCATTGCTTTTGCTCCCAGGTCAACTCTAACAGCATTTGATAGGGTCCTATCTATGGGTCAACTAGAACTGTTTGACATTTAAACTGGGTGCAAACAAATGATTAGTGCTAAATTGAATTGTTTGAAATAGAGCTGTTTGATCATTTAACTGTGTGTATCTGCAAAATGTGTTTACAAATTATATATTTAATATATATGTAAAAACAGGATTTGGCATTAAATCATTAATAATGGTTGATATGCTATCAAACCAAACTTATCTTTTGTATAAAATTAGAATTTTATTTCTTTCACAATAGAAAAACTTGTCATTACAGTAAATTCTACTTGTTGCCAAACCGAAAATACTTTATTCATATTATGTTGGTGGGGCTTAGAATATGCTAACTGTATTCCCTGGCGAGGGTTCCCCCTCCCCAAGTGGTTTCCTGTGTTTAACACTAAACTGTATCTGATAGTGAGGTTCCTGGGCCTCTGGGTAGTATGGCATACTCCTTCATTGCCATTACTTCCAGGTCCACTCTTATCCAAAATGGTATTACCTTTTTAGAGTCCCATTTGTTTGCAAATTATTTGTATGAGATAGGAATGCTTATATAACCTTGTACAAAAAAAAACTTAAGAAACTACATAAAAAATGTAAATATAAATGTACACAATTCTTTTGGTATAAATTAACTGCAGACAGGTTGACATGCCATTAAATTCATATTTACCAAGAGTTGGTTGAAATTTGATGATTATGCCAGTAATTTTTTCATGCTAGTTAATTCAGGATGTTTGCACTACTTAATTGGTAACTTGTCAAATAGAATATTTAGTTTTTACTTGTAAATATAAATTTATCTGCTTTTTGTAGCATCTAAGCTTATTTTAACAATAAAAAAATCCTATATTTCTTAATTCTCGCTTTAAAATAGATTATTAGTTATTGCCCGAATTTATTTTGGTATATGTACTGATTTTTAAAAGTGTTTTGTGTAATGCTCATTGGACAGAGGCAGATATTTGATGAATTATAGGAAGTGCCTAGGGCAGAATTTAACTACCATAAATTGCAATATACAAGTTGACCTGAAAAAAATCTTTACAAAACTAGCAGTTGACTTATATGCCAGAGCATATAAATGTAAATCTTTACCACTGTTTGACCACTTTGTGGTAAAGATTTGGATTTTAGCCTTACCATATAGGTTGACCTTTTATTTTGTAGAAATTTTTTTCAGGTTTAAAAGTTCAACTTGCATGCTGCAATTTACAGTACATGCTTTTACAGATACTTGTGATGGAGACAGAAATAGATCATAAAATCTATAGATATATATCAGAGTATTTGGACTATTGTCTTAATCTTCATAGTTATATTCATGTTTTGGCCAATGCATCCTTCAGCCTTCTTCAGGTATTTCTTGTCAAACTTAGGTACCCACACAACTTCGAAACAAACCCTTCATTTAATCCACAAGGGTAGATTGTTCTAATTCCATTTACCATGACCAAGTACAAGTCTTAAGTTATAGTAAGTATTCCATGAAACCTGCAACCTCCAGATGATTTCATTTAGAAGAACTTTTCAACCAAAGCCTATGTTTGTTGTCCCATGTGTCTTGTTGGACAATTCAGAGTGAATTCTTGGGACTTATAAACCTAATGTCTCTATCAAGTCTATAACATGATATGTGACCAAGAATTGTATGTACTCCATCCTATGCATTTGTAAAGTATACAAAGGTGAGACATGTCACCCACTAAAAGTAAGACTAGAGGAATATTGAAAAAGCAGTGTGTTGGGGTGAAATTGTAAAGTCGGGTATGGCTGACCATATATGGAAAGAAGAATGTAACTATCTGCCCTTGTGGGATGAAGTTAAAGTAATAGATAGAAAGAACATTGAAGAATAAGACTGCTTAAAGAAGCTTTGTATATATTGGGCTACACTGACCTATTGAACAGACCAACTTTAGAGATGAATGTGATATGGGAACCAATAATCAAAAAGGCTAGATGAGGAGGAAAAAATTGCTATAGAAGCTAAGGTAAAAATCATACATAATAGTTATGAGTAGTATTTCATGGGTTGATGGAGACATTAAGTTGTTTATCACAGTTGTCGGAAGGTTTTTATAAATAACTATCCTGTGTTAGTCATTTGTAATTATCTTGTTTTATATTTATATATACAAGGAATAGTTTTATGTATAAGTTTTATACAAAAGATTATTCAAAAATATCTAAATCTTCTTAAATGCTTTCTCATTTATGTTTTGTTCATTTATTTATTTTTTTAATTTTATTTTTTATTTCTTTATTTTTTTTTCTTTAACATCAGAACAATTTTTAAGCATTTCAATAAGATCCACTTAAAAAGTCAAAATAATTGCAAATATAAAAAAATAAATTTTTAATTAAGTTCACTATTTTATTTTCAGTAAGAATCTTAAGTCAACATATGTCTATTTATTTTTATATTTTGATATTGCATGTCTATTTATTAACCACTAAAGATTATATTGAGCACATTATTTGCTCTAATTGTTTTTTATATTTACAAAAAGCCAACATGGTTCTGAAGTTATCTCATGATGTAAGCACCCCTTCTAAAATAATTTTCTTTTTAATTTATCAAACAGTGGAGATTCAGATCATAAAATATATCATAAAATTATTTTTATTTTAAGTTTTAAAAGAAATGCAGTTTGCAGGAATGTTTATTGAATTAAGAACACCTTGTTTTATGATGACTAATGAAAACAAAAACAAATACACCCATAAATATGGTCATGGTTTTCATTTTTCATATATCATTCAAGTTCTATTGTATAGAAAAGAAAGTTTGAAACCAGAATCAGTGTTGTGTGTCTTTTTTCTTTTTTTTTTTCTTTTTTTAATTCATTTAAATAAAAATAACTATTGTGTAAAAACAAAAAATCTGAATCTCCATGGTTTATTATTTGAATAATCCAAAGAATTTATTTTTATTTTTTATTTTTTTTATCCCTGTAGAATTCAAACCCTTCAATATTCATTTACTTTTCATTTTGAAATATCATTGTGAAACTTGATATTAGTTCTTTTATTCCAATCAAGATGAATAAAGAATTTAAATTTCATAAATTTGAAAAATATATTTTTAAAGTTTTGAAGCAAAGTGTGGCTACTATATACTGTATGGTCAGGGGATAGGCAAATAAGTAGGTAATAAAATCTATGGAAATAAGTAACTTTTTCCCCCTAGTTGTGGGGATGGAAAAAAGGCTTTTTCCTCTATGGATTCGCTATGTATCTGGCTGTTCTTTTCAGTTAAGAGTTTAACTTTAGTTAACCACTCCTTCTTTTTCCTTGATGAAACTACAACTAAGCCTTTGCAGTTTTGATTAACACCAATAAGGCATCTTGTTCAAGAAAATCAATCGGGTGAGGAAAGTCAGTGAATCGGTGATAATCTTATTTTTAAATGGAGTTCATTGACTGATATTTGTATATCAGAAACTATAAATTATACTAATCTATTTTGTGTGTACAATTATTTGAAATATGTAAGGTATCTTATGGAGGCACTCGTGACATAATGGTTATCTTCATAGGAAGTGGATTCAGCTATCCAAATTCATATCCTGACCAAGGCATTTTACATAGTGTTAATACCTTTGGGATAGGTTTGAATTCAACTGTTCTTTCTCCAGTTATGGGTAAATACTAGGGCAGACTGGGCTCTTTAACCTTGGTATTGTAACCAGTCTAATAAAAGAAAAACTCTGAATTGAAACCAATCATAGATCTGGATAGGCTATTTGTACTCTAGGCACACTACATGAGTAGTGCCTCTACAACCAAAGTAGTTTATGGAACCAGTGAGTTGTATCTTAACTCTTTTGCCAGCAGATAATATTTTTAATTCCCATTCAGTGGGTAAATTATTTTCAGAAAATTTGCAAAATAGAGGTTATGTTCAAACAAGTTGATTAATCACATATATTAAAACAAAACATTTGATCATCAATTATGTCTTAGTACAATAGCATGGAAACAAAACACTGACTTTTAATTATAATATATTTTGCAAAATAACTTTTTCCTACAATACAGTGTTTCTATATATTACTGTATGCAAATTATTTGTATTCAATAAGAATACTTGATGCCATATAACTAAAATATTTGTATAAAGAATTGTTACTTGAAGCTATACTTATTTACTAAAAATTATTATTAGTTACTTGAAACTACATAACTGTGTGCAAACAAATGATTATTAAATAGAAATGATTGGCCAACAAGCTGCCAATTGAAAAATGCCTTACATTGAGTTAACATCAAAAATATCGCTCTACCTGTAATAATTAGAGAAATAATTTCTGGATAAGGTAAAAGACAAATGGTAGTTTTATTTGAATAACAGTTATTTATATTTTTGAAATTAATGTCTTTAGAATTGTGTGATATCTATTGTAGGTGTTGATGAGAGTGATTCACCAGAACAATTAAGTAGCTGTTCTCATTCTGCTGCTACCAGAAAAAGAAATGATAGTGATGCAAGTCAGAAAGAAAATTCTCCAGGTAAGAAAAATTTATATTTTTAATGTCTTAGTAAGAAACATAGACTATAATTTTAGTGTCTCTAAAGATTGCTATTGTGCTGAAAGTTGGGACACACTTTGCCCCTTCCCCCTACACCTCTTCAAATCAAACATGATCCACAGGACAATTTCATTAAGCACTCTTCATGGTTGCAGAAAATGCCAAAGTGGTCAGCTAAAGACCTGGCTTGTCAATGTGAAATTGGACATGGAGTTCATGTCTGATCCATGTCTTTACAGTTTCAGTTCAATGTGTGAAGCTGGCTTAACCCACTTAGGGTGAATGCTATCACAAACATACACAATATAATTATGTAAATCCAGTCATACAGCAAGAACATTAAACATCTCTTGGTGGTTAGAAAAATGAAACTGATGTTCAAGCCTAAATGCTTCATTGTAGCAAAGTTTCTTAATAGACCAATTCAAAATATTCTTGATTTTGTACAGGACATATGTGTTATGATTGAATGGGACTTAAGAAGAAAAATCAAAATTTTGACATTTTTAGTAGTCTTCTCTCTTAGTTTTATTTCACAATATTTTCATTGCATAACATTTAAGGTTTTGTATTTAATTGGTATACATGTTCATTGCATACTCAGTGACCTCAGTTTTCATTTCTGCCCTGTTGGTGGAGCTTAAAATATGCTTGACTGTATCTTCTGCTGAGGTGTAAAACCCCCCCCCCCCCATCCTCTCCCAAAATAAAGACTGTCCTGGGCATGGCACTAAAACTCTATCTGATGGGAAGATCCAGTTCTGGAGTTCTGGGATGTGTAGAGTACCCACCCCTTCATTGCCATTACTCCTAGGTCCACTTTGACCTGGAATGGTAGTTCCCTCTATTGGTCAAATAAACCTGTTTAAAAATTGTATTCAATTGGAATTCTTGATGCCTGATAATTAAATTATTTGTATAAAGAATTGTTTCTTGAGGCTATAATTATTTACTAAGGATTATTATTAGTTACTTGAAGCCATAATTATTGTGAAAACAAATTACTATTATTAAATAGAAATGATTACTTGAAACCATATAATTATTTGTATTAGATAGGAATACTTGAAACCATACAACTGTGTGCAAATCATTTGTATTAAATGAGAATACTTGATATATAACTACAAAAAACTCTTTAACAACTACACAAAAAAAGAATGTAAACGTAAATGTTCAATGAATGCAAATCCCTAACCTCTAGGCATAAGATAACTCAAGACAGGTTGAGATGTTAAAATCAATCAGTTTTCCTTTATAAAATAATTACTAATTTCATTTAACACTGAAGGCATTAAAAATAGTTATGCTTATTTGTGGAATATTGTATTCTGGTTTTTGTTAAATGTTTTTGTTCTTTTTCCTTGTGGTTCTTCATTTCAGATGATGATGATGAAAGTTTTGCAGACCCATCAGGCAATCCGGACAGCTCTTCAAAGACACCTGCTGTGAAGATAGAATGTGCTGAGGAGAGAAAGAAGGAAAACTCTTTAGGTAAATTCTTATTTTCTAATTGTTCTTTTCATTACTTTTTTTTTTTTTCAACATATGAACTTTAAGTGTAATATATATAAAAATGATTTTGGTTACTTAAACTTTTCTTACATTGTATATCTGAACAACTCTGCCTGTAAGCTTGAGTATAATTTATGTATTAGATATTAAACAGATGTTCGATTTTTTTTTTTTTTTTTTTTTTTTTTTTTTTTTTTTTTTTCCACATTGGTTATAAATATACAGTATTGAACCAAAAACACTGAAAAAACTTTTTTTCCCCCTCAAATTTTAATAAAACTTTAATGGAAGCGATTTTCTTTGATCATTATAGTTAATTTGACCTTTTTCAAACTCTGACAACTGTTTACTAGCCATTAACAAAGGACTAATCACAAATTAGTGTATTGAACCAAAGAAAAGAAATTTTCTCTTTAGGAAATTGACAACTACAACTAAGGAAACTTTGACAAGTCACAGAAAATAATTCCTTCTGATGTGTATCCGTTTTTTGTATTCATTATTGTATGTTACCGAAAAGATTTTGTAAAATGATTATATTAGCACACTTACTGGAAATATTTGATTTAAGAGTCTCACACACACAAAAAAAATTCATTAGAAAAAAAACTGTTTATTTTTATGAGTATTTGAGCATTATTATTTCATTACAGATCCCTTAGAACTGAGGAAATATTGTGAAAGACTGTTTGAATTTAAAAAGATTACTGTGAAAAAATTCAAGTAAGTGAATAATAGCATTATTTTGTTTGTGATTTAAAAAAATAAATAAATTTGTCATTATTGAATAAGAAATTTCTAAAAATTGCACAAGGTTATTAAAATTTCCATCAAGCAGTCACATTTTTTCTAACGGCATCACTTACTTCTTGCCCACAAATTATTTTTATTAATGGTTGAAAACAGTGCTAAAAGTAAAGACATTGACTAAGTTATAGTTCCTGATTTTTGTCATTAATGCAATAGTGGTTCTGTATAGGAGATAGGATGTGTTTATGGTGTAACTGTTATCATTGTAGAAAGTTGACTTTGAAGATTTGAATGCTGGCAGCAATGTAGCATTTCATATAGGACAAATACCTTTTGGATAAGGTATGCATACAATTATTCTCCCTTAAGCTATGGGTAAATAGGAATAACTAGGCTCTTTAACTTTGACATGGTCTAGAAGGAAAACTGAATTTGAATCAGACCTGGAGTGGGATGTTTCCATCAGGTTGTTCCAGCCCTAGATATGCTACATGAATTATGCCTCTACGACCAACCAAGTTTTTTTTTATAGGAGATAGCCAAAATAGGAAAGAAAAATTTAGGATTGAATGGGAAATACTCTAACCTGTAAGTTATATTGACAATTCTAGCAATAACACTTAAAATAAACCCATAATACTGCCTAAAGCAATACAAATCTAAAAATAAATTCAAAAGGAAAGTTTTAATATATAATATATATCAGGGGATTAATATGTTAATTCTTTTGAAAGGCCAAGAAATATTTTTTTCAAAAGAAGAAAAAGTGTCCTGGGTATGGTACCAAACTGCATCAGGTGATAAGGCTCCAGTTCTGAAGTCTTGGGAGTGTAAAGTAACCTGTCATTGCTATTACTTCCAGGGTAGTAAGACCTGTTAGGGTCCCATTTATAGGTCAAATAGATCTGTTAAAAAATTATTTAAAAAAAAAAAAAACTTCTTGAAGAAACAAGTACATAAAGAATGTAAATATGAACAATCATTAAGTGGAAAAGGAGGCATAAATAGTTTTCTTAAATTCTACAATTGACATTCTTTTACTTATTTACTTCAATCAATATGTATATTGATCTATAACATGAACTAAAAAAGTACCTAATGATTGATTAATAAGTGGGTAAAAAAAATACATAAAAAAGGGGGAAAATCATCAGAATTGTTTTTTGTTTTTCCAAAGGATAATGCATCTTATAGAGCAACTTAGTTATGACTTAATGCTTCTGTTGTCATTATTGACAATAAAATTGAACCTTGTTTGTGTTTTTATTTATCTTTTTCTTCTATTAAAGAACATGGAAGGAAAGGCGACATCATATGAGTTTAATGAAAAAGCAGTCACGACCAGCATTAGTAAGTACATATTCTCTTGTTTGGTAGAACAGCTAGTTGAATTGATAATTTTACCCTTCTATATTTAACCAAATTGTTTACACAAATATTATCAGGCACATAAAATGTATTAAAACTATAAATAAGTTTCATGGAAAGGATAACAAGTGAAAATATTTTACATTGAAATAAGTTTAAAAAAGCTTTTTATTTTTCTCAAACATGTTATCTTTTTCAAAAGTATTCTGTAAATTTTTGGAACATTTTAGGGCATTAAAAGAAATAAAGTAAGGTTAACTAGTTTGTATAGCAGTTGTGTTGGGCTATTGATCAATCGGGGCTGACTTGTGGTTAAAATTATAGGTATGTAAGTTTCACACTGAAGTGTAAAGTCAATTATATATTTTGTCCAGGTATGACACTAAACTGCATCTGATAGTGAAGGTACAGTTCTGGAGATCTGGGAAGTGTGTGGTACTGCTTCATTGCCTTTACTCTCAGATCCACTCTGACCTGGAGTAGTAGTATCTGTTAAGGCCCCATCTATGGGCCAAATAAATCTGTTGGAAAATTATTTGTATTCAGTCGAGAGAAGCAGGCAGGTAGAGCAGAAGCTGCTTTAGGCCATGGCCCACATTGAGGTTAAGAAGATATGGTGTCAATATAACAGTCCTTGGTCCTTCTGTGTCTCTCTTACACTTACAGCCAATTTTGACCCCTTTGAGTAATAAAAAGGGATTTATTTTTATAAAGAGATGTTACAATCTCTTCATTCCATCTATACATCAAATCAATGAGTTATTCTTATATATGAAGCTGAAGATAAGAGAGGAATGCAGAATATCAAAAAAGATTAGAGGGCTGGAAATTTGAACATTATTAATATCAAATTTGTTAGCTTTCATTTCAAACATTTGTCTTTCTTTTTTTCTTTTCCATGAGAATAAAGTCATGCTAAATCATTCTACTAAAAATAAGATATTGAATATAAGATAGCCCTTCTTTAAAAGGGCATTTCATAAAGATATCAGTAAAGCCAGGTGTAAACCTTTTGTAAGTCATAAAGATAGATTTTGTTTGTGGTAAGGAATAATACCACACAGTAAATGATATTTTTCTTTGACATGTCAAAATTTATATACATTAAGCAAATGAGACAGACAAAAATATAGATAGAAACAGATAGACAGACCTTTCCTTTTAAGAATTCTTTAGTTTCAATGAATCTCCAGTTTTGTGAAATTCTTCATTTCTCCACAAGCATTTGTTTTTATTGGAATCTTTTGTATCAAATTTATTGGTAATGAAAGCAAATGATAGCTTGAATAGAAGCTTTTATTGAAAAATCAACACTTGTGATAGATTTTTTTTTTTTTTTATATTAAGCAAGAGTGAATTTAGTAGATATGTAGTTAAACAACTTGAGATGTATTTATATATACTTATATGGCTAACAATTCTATACATATTTCAAAATATAACAAAAGTTTTCAGGGTTTTTTGTTTTTCCAAAACTTCCTTGTTCATTAAATTTGTCTTTTGTTTTCAGCCTTCAAATACTAAACTCATCACTTGTCCTGTACCTTCAGGAAAAGGAGATGATAAAGTTAATCGTAGGAGAGGTGAGTATTCAATAAGCTTGTTTTACCACCGCTGTCCCTTAATAGTTTTTACATTTGCGTATATAATTATCATACATGAAAATGTAACAACTATTATGAAGCAGAGGTGTAAAAAAAAAAAAAAAATATTCTTCTCCCCCCTTCCCCCGGAAATCTTTAAAAAAAATCTAGATACCATATATATTTGAGTATCATCCGATCTTGCATATTGTGCTGCACCTTGATTTTGATCTCTAAAAGATATTTTTATCATACATCCTATTTACCATTTGCATTCTAGTTTCAGTAGGTTAGGCTAAGGTAGAAAAATATTTTTTCAATTTCTTTGTTTTTCTGTAAATTTTTGAGTGATAGTAAAAAATACCACACTATGACAATATAAACACATCTAATGAGATACCAGTAAATGAGCCATTTATTGGCAAAATTGCAGTCAACAAACTATGGTAATGAAATTGTAATTCAATACTATCCTAATTACAATTCTTTATTATCTTGAATAAAAACAATTTTTTGAAGCTTATGATAGTTGCCTTATAGTTGTCAGCTTTAAAATCAGATCTCTAATTAACTCATTCCTATTGAGAATAACTCAATAAGACAATTTACAGCAAAATTTAATGACATTTATAATAACATTATCTAATCCAAGTTAAAAGCTTGTTAAGAGAAGGCTGAAGCCAGACATCTTTAGATATTATTTTTCTGATGCTAGTATCATTGGGAAAAACGAGGTCTAAAAAGGTTTGTAGGTGTATTAGGCCTAGGCCAACTAATTAATTACACATAGACAAGTTTGTATCTCATATATAGTGCAACCCCCTAATATTTGGCTAAAATTAGGTCTCAGAAAGTAACATGATATATGAGTATATATGGTATATGTTAATTATTTTATTATTACTTCTAACACTAATGGTTTGATTTTAAACTGATTCTATTTCTTTTTTTTTTTTTTTTTTCAGAATTTGTATTGAATCCTAGTGGCAAATCATATGTATGCATCCTTCATGAATACGTCCAGCATACAATGCGGGTGCAACCACGTTATATCTTCAGGGAAGTTGGTGTGTAATTTTTCATTTTCATTCTATTATATTTAGAAATCGCCATGACTTGCTTTACCACTCTGGCATATACCTTTTTAAAGCACTCTTTGAGGTTACAGGACTTCACATGTCAAGTTTCATCAAGATTGGCTCAATTGCCTAAGTGTCTCTAAATAGAATTAGTTTGAATTAATTTTTCTCCCCCAAATTCCAGGTTCCCACTTGATGGGGGCCACTCCTGCAGATACCAATTTTAATTGCTTTCTGGCTGGATTAGACCTTCCTGGTCAATTTTATTCCAAAATGTTCTGGGCTTTTCCCTGTCCTTCCTCTTATCGGTGCCTTGAAAATACTTTTTGCGGTCAAGGGACTTCACTTGCCAAGTTTCATCAAAATTGGATCATTAGTCTAGGAGCCGATCGATAGCAAACA
Organism: Sepioteuthis lessoniana; assembly: GCA_963585895.1. Lineage (NCBI taxonomy): Eukaryota > Metazoa > Mollusca > Cephalopoda > Myopsida > Loliginidae > Sepioteuthis > Sepioteuthis lessoniana. Next base: position 28,330,344 of record OY757943.1, read on the forward strand.
AATAAATGATTATAATTAAAGCAAAGACAACTAATTTATTGAATTGTTTTGATTATTATAGCTACAATAGTTCAGTAGTTATACTCTTCAGCCTTCTGTCATTAAACCTTCTTGGAATTTCAAACCAAACCCTTTATTTATTTTACAAAGGTAGATTTTTTTTTCATTCTGCTGCTCATGCTAGAGGACATTTTATTTAGTTCATTTCTGCTCATTCCACTGAACCTTATATACAAATTTCACTGTCTGACTCCAGGATTGAACTTACCACCACCAGATACTACGTATACTTTTGTATCCACTAGTCCAGCAATACTCAAAGTAGTGATACACATACCAGTGTTGGTATACAAGTCATTGACTGCTGGTATGTTGTAAATGTTTCTGGGTTTACATCAAAATAATGTAGTTAACACAAAAAAAAAACAACCAATAAAGTCAACATGGGTTAGAAATGTAACACTTTTTGTTAATATTGTTTGTTGTATACACCATTTTTAACCCTTCCCTTTCAGTTCTAGTTGAGTGACACTGAAATATGCAACACAGTTGTAAATGGTTTTGTAGTAAGTCAGGTCTTTAGTATTCAAAGTCTGGCACAAGGTCTAGATTCCAGTGGCAGTAGTAGTAGTAGACCAATTTAGTTGACTTCTTTGTGGACACTCTTGGGGCTCTCTGCCTAAGATGTCAAAAATTCCAGCCTATATTGAGCCCAGTATCCCACTGGTGAGAGAGTTTGCTCATTGTTAATGTTAATTTCTCATATTCCAATTATCTTTAAAAACAGCTTTTCCAAATTTAGGGAATTGTCCAACTTTTTTTTTTTTTTTTTTTTTAGTGGTCAGAAGGCTGAATCCATCTTCTCAAATCCAACCTTTTTTTAATTTGTATCTCTCACTCATACCTGGTATCTGCTCCTCCTACTCTCTGTTTATCCTAGTCCTTATTCCTGGGCAGACATAACTGTTTGTTTGTTTTTGTTTTGGTGTGACAAATCCAACTCAAAATTTGTAGGCAAAATAAAGTTTCCAAATTTATCAAACAACCAATTTCTTTTTTTTTTTTTTTTTTTTTTTATCAGATCAACCGCCTAACACTTAATGCAAACAATATTTATTTCCTTTTTAATAAATTTTAAAAACAAACCAGACTTTTTTTTTTTTTTTTCTTTCTTTCTTTTATTTTTGTTTCCAAATTTTAGTTGTCCCAATAATATTAAGCAATTAAGACTCTGTTATCAGACCTTCCTAGTCATCAGTGTTTTCTTAGTACAGTACCTTAGATTTTCACAACAGTACAACCATGCCTCTGTCCTCTTAATCTGCTTGCTCTCAATTGATTAATCCCTTTTCAGGTGGAATTGGCTGAATTAGAACTGTTTGACTAAACTGAATAGCTTGAAATAGAAATGTTTTTTGACAATTAAACTGTGTACTCATACTAAACTGAATTGTTTGAAATAGAACTGATTATTTGTATAAAAATGGAATTGGCATTAAATAACCTAAAAAGGTTGATATGCCATAAAACCTCAACAACCAACCAACCCTTTTCAAGTTCTAGTATCACATATGTCATTCTTTATTTTGGCTTTCCAAAAGTGTTTTTATTTTTTTTATTTTTTATTTATTTATTTATTTTTTTGTCCAACTAATATTAAGTAATTGAAATTCTCTTAAGAGTATAACTCCTATCTTTTTTACTTAGTCTATTTACATTCAATTGATTAGTCCCTCCTCTAAATTGCTGTGTCACAATGTGGTAAGTTTCTAGTTTCACATTATTATATTTATAACATGTAATGTAAAACTTGTCAACTGTTCAGTATACTTTTATAATTTTATGATATGAATTAAAAATATTTTCTAGAATCATAAGCAAATGATAATATAGCACCTGTATATATTGTACATACTGCCAGTATGTTACATTAGATAGTTTGAGAAGCACTGCACTAGCCTATTGTTCTGTTGGATTGAATATAAACTTCAATTTAAAATTCCCAGGAAGTTAATGATTATGACATTAAGACTAGAGGGTACATTGACATACAGTTGTTTCTCGGTATATTAAGAATATGGTTATAAAATTTGTTTGTAATATCAAGAGTAATTTTTGTCTTTTATTTCTTTTGAATATCAGAATCTGACACTTAGACATTCACATTTTGAATTTTCTAAATTAACTTTATTATCTAAATATAGTAATTCAAATGAATATTGAGTTAAATATTTATCTACCAATCTCACTCACCTATGAGCTGCTTTATATTAGCTGTTAAAATATTCATTACTTTGTTCAAAAGATTAGAACTTGTTTTTATTTAACCCTTTTTATGCAGTATATTTGGTAACAAATTTAATAACTAGAATGCACTTTTAATCATAAAAAATACAAATAAAAAAAAAAATTATTGGAGTCTCACAATTACAGTACTGCAATACACTATTAGCATTAGGAGGTAGATTGCACAAGTGTGTTTATAAGATTTTTTTATTCACTGATACTTCTAAAAATGACTGTTTTACTAAAACTTTAGAAGTAATAATGTATTTTTTTTTCTTAAATTTTAGGGCTAGGGATTATTTTAGAAAGTTTAAACATGATCTTAACCATTTGTTTTATCCACATTACTCTTTATTTCCTTATCATTCACACCAAAAGTTGATGTTATGTGACAAATAAAATCCAATATTTGTTTTAAATTGTAACTCATATTCTCTTTCAGAGAATGCTCAAACACCATACAATGCTACAATTGTGATAAATGATGTTGAATATGGCACAGGCTTTGCTGGGAGCAAAAAAGCAGCCAAAATGGAAGCTGGTAAGTATTAGCTCATAGACTTACAGTATCAGACAGTTAACATGAAAAATATCATTAAGACAATTACTGTAATTTATGACAAGTGAGGACAATTTATATCCACATCAAATCAAGGAAAAGAAAAATTTCTCAATTTTTTATTTATTTATTTATTTTTTGAGAATTTTTTTAGAAAATTATGACATTTTGCTACAACTAATGGAACTTTAACAACAATAATCAAGATAAATGACCACTTCCTATGTGTGACAAATGGTCTTCCATTGGTCTGAGTAGAGTGTTCGATAATAGTCCGGGAGACCAGGGTTCAATCCCAGGTCAAGTCATGCCAAAGACTCAAAAAATGGTACTTGATGCTGCCTTGCTTAACACTCAGCATTATAAGGTAAGGAACAAGAGTAAAATGGAGCAATCCAGCAAATAGAGTTGTGCCCTCCCCTACACCTCTGTGTAGTGGCCTATTGAAAAGGCAGCCCTCAGGTCAACCTTGACTAAGGCTGCCAACTTTATTTTCTTACTGTGTGTCCAAGAACATTGAAATTTGTGACAATAATGATAATAAAAAAAAAAAACAACAATTGTTTGTGTATGGTTTTTTTTTGGGGGGGGTCCAGTACTATATATTATAATTTACTTAAACAAATGAGTCACTTTTGTGAGGTGGTTAATTCTTTTTTTTCTTAAACTTTATTATCAGTAAAACTTGTAAAGTTTTTTACTACCAGATAAATTAATCCCACTTGTCTTAACTGATAAATATTGAATAATGTAAGCATTAAGGATTTTTATTCACTGCTGTGTTTTTTTTGGGTTTTTTTTATAGCCAAAGCCACATTGAAAGTGTTGATACCTGAGATGAATAAAATGACAGAAGATAATAAGAATTATGAATCTGAAGATCTTTCAGTGAGTAACTTATTTCCTTTATTTTTTTGTTACACACTTTCCCTACCTCTGACTATCATGGACTCAGTTTTTGTTCTTCCTCTAATTTTTATTTTTATTTTTTTAATTTATAAGCATTTTATTTTTTTGCTTTCAGTTTTTTGATGAGATCAAAATTGAAGATCCACGTGTGTATGAATTGTGTAACAAGGCAGGACAGCCAACACCATACCAAGTTTTGTTAGAATGTCTACGCAGGTGAGTTAAAGTCAATAACTTTGTCAGTGGAGCTTAGAATATGCCTGACTGTATAATTCTGCATTGGGGTGAGATCAAGAAGTGTCTTGAGTATGACACTAAACTGTATCTGATGGTGAGAATCTAGTTATGTCATTTGTTTTGATTTTCTTTGAGATGATGCTGATGTCAACAGCATATCAAACCTCATGGGTTGTTTATTGCTGGTGTTTGATATAAGTAATTTGTTTATATATGCTTTCAAGTATTTCTATCTTAAACAGCTCGGTGCAAAAGGGGCAGTACTTAATAGTCCCATTTTGTATTTTTTAATATTTGCTTTAGTTTTTTAGAATGTCAATAAATTTAGTTTAATCAGATTTTGTAGACCTCTAAATAAAATTTTTTGAAATTATTAAAATGATTTATAAATTAAGCAAGTACTCTTTCCAAATTAAGATGTTGGCTAATAAAGTTTGTTCAGTTTGAGTAAAAATAAAATGGTTTCAACATTCAATTTTATTGTACAACATATTGAAGTCTTTTTACGACTAAAGATTAGAAAAGATGTTAATCTGATTTGCAATATCTGGTGAATATGGTGGAAATGTGATCAATCTGGAATATTGTCTTTTTTCACTAACTAATCTTAAACACTTTTCATTGGTTGCTACCTTCATCTAATTGGAAGCACCCTTATTCAAATCAATTATTTGATTATCTGGAAGGGTCTCATAAAAAAAATCTCAACATCATCTTTTTATGGATGAAGACCAGTTACTGGTAGTTCATTTTGCTTGCCCCACAACATTTGCATCCAATGTTGTAAAGTATCCACTTTTCAATGCCCATCATAATTTGTTTCAAAACATTTTTTTTCTCTCAACTTAAAATATAGCCTTGTCAGCAGGGCTCAGAATATGCTGCAGGGGAAGTAAGACTCCCTCCTTCCATAGGTGGGTATCCTTGATATGACATCAAACTACATCTGGTAGTATGGCTCCTGTTCTAGATATTTGGGGAGTGTGGAGTACCACTTTATTGCCATTACTCCCAGGTCCCCTCTGATCTAGCGTGGTAGTACCTGTCAGGGTCCTATCTATAGGGCAAATAGATCTGTTTAAAACTTAATTGTTTTTAATAAGACCATGTGGGGGGCACCCTTAAACAATTACACAAAATGTAAATTTATGTATAATAAATGCAGTTCCCTGAGATCTAGGCTTAACATATCTCTAGATGGGTTGACATGCTATTATAATCAATCAATCAATCCCCTTAAATTATGTGGAAGTCAAAACTTCAAAATGAATATTTTTTGGTTTAGATATTTATTTTAGCTTTGAATAACATTGATTATTTTCAAGTATCCTGTTGATTTCATTACTCTCAACTGGAGCATTATACAGTAAATATCCTGCACGAAACTTTATAAACCAATTTTACATGTTTCATCACTTGTGTATGTACTTTCTCCATAAACTGCACTAAACATTTCTGCATTTGATTTAAGTTTTATCTTGCTTAAAAATTTTTTTTAAATGTATATGCCCAAATCAATAAACAAAAACACTTTTTTTTTTTTTTTTTTTTTTTTTTGTCTCAATTTACACTTCCTTAAATGATCTGTTTTGTAATGCTTATGATTTTTGCCTTCCAGGAATTATGGAATGGGAGATACTCAGTGTCAGATGGATATGAAGACTTTAAAGCATCAGAAGAGTGAATTCACAATGACTGTTGGGAAACACAAAGCTTCGGTATGCAAATTCACTTCTTTTAGGTCAAAATATATTGAGTAATATGTTGTATCAACCCTGCAGTAGAATACCACATATAATGATTAAAATTATTTTTTTTTATTTTTTTATTTACTGTTTTGTTTTCTCTCTCTGAAAATTAAGACAACTGTTCTTGTTTATATCTTACAGGTTGTGTGTAAAAACAAACGAGAAGGTAAACAACAAGCAGCACAGGCTATTTTACAAGTGAGTTTTTCTGACATCTCTCTGTTTCTGTTTTGGAGAATAATGCTTTCCTTTTACTGTCACACTTTACTCCATATTTTAATTTGTTGATACCCCAAACTTAGCAATTTTAATTCCTCTATGATGTATACATATTGTACATATCAGCACAAAATTAGCCAAATAGTTACTAATATAACCTTCTGTGTTTATCACTGACAATATCCGTTTAAATTTACTTTCCAAAAAGTATACAAACTATGCCATTGATGCAGTGTTTTTTGTTTTTGTTTTTTGTTGTTTTTTTTTTTTTGTTTTGTTTTTTTTTTTTTTCCCCTGTCATATTTATATAGTTGTATGATTTGGTTTTAAAAAAAATGACCCAAAAAGCCTTTACTTACATTAGAGAATATTATCAGATGTTTTGACTATTTGGTTGCTTGGTAGTATGGAAGTTAATGAGTAGTTCCAACTCAGAACCAATATAAGCTTATCTATGATATACTAACACTAAATAAACAAAAGGAAAAACAAAATAAACTCATTTACATGTGCAGAAACATTTAATATATATAATATAGATACAAGTAGTATTGAAAAGAATACACAAACATGTTCCAACAGATAACAAATGTACACATTGTTCTATGAAAAAACAGTATGTGAAAAAGATACAGAAATGGTAAAAAGTTTACTTGAGATTGATGAACAGTAAAATGGTCATAGCTATGCTGGCTTTACTGTTCAATGGTCAGGCAAGAGACATCTCTACTGTTCAAAGAACTAAGGCAAAAGAGATTGAGCATGGGCTTCTGGGATTGTTATCTGACATGCTCCACTTTCCAAACGAAATATTTATTGTCTCTCTACGGAACAAAAACAAAAAGATAAATTAGTATAATGTCATCTATATATTGTAGAATTGTCAAGATTTGCTTTTTCCTTCTTAATTTAATATATTTGAAAAATTTTAAAAGATTATTTTTTGCATGTCAATTCTGTTTGTTGTAAAATTCCTTTGGTTTTTATTCTGCATATTGACTAACAACGTCTACTTTTATTTGAAGCGTCTTCACCCACATATCACAAGTTGGGGTTCACTGCTGCGGCTTTATGGGAGAATCTCCTTCAAGATCATAAGAGAGAAAAAGGTAAGGAAATTTTTAAATCATGGAAGAAAATGAGTAGAAAATATTGCCACATTGGACTAAGAATAAATTACGTTTTATTTTACATCACATTCTCAAATCTTTTCAATTTACAAACATACAGATGACTAACAAAAGCTTATAATGAAAAATGTCTTGAGCACTTTATATATTAGTAATAATTTTATACATGGCTGACTTTGTAGGCAGAGAGTCATGTCTTTGTCTCCTGATTGGACTGTTCTGGCAATTGGTAGCAAAAAGTGTAAACACAGATGCAAAGCATTAAGGCAGGACTTTAGTTAAGAAGAGATTTGCTATTAAGAGCAACAGCAAAAATCAGGGCTTGTATATGAGCAATTTGGACAAAGGCTATTTCCCTTTGATCCAGGACATTGCCTTTCCTAGAACACCTACAATACAGCTTAGTTGGCTAGAGCTGTAGAATATGCCAACTGCATCTCTGGAAAAGAGTAAGACACCCACCTCAACAACCCATTCCTCCATGAATGTCCTGTGTATGACACTAGACTGCATCTGATGGTAAGGTTCCAGTACTGGAACGTTGGGGAATGTGGAGTACTCCTTCATTGCAATTACTCCCAGGTCCACTGACCTGGAGTAGTAATATCAATTAAGGTCCCATCTGTGAGTCAAATAAAACTGTTTAATTATTTGCTATACTTGAAACCTTTTAACTGTGTGTGAATAAAACTATTAGTGTTAGATAGCAATACCATTTAACTTTATGCAAACAATAATACTTGAAACCATTTAACTTTGTGCAAACAATAAATAACAATACTTATGACCATTTCAATGTGTGCAAACCAATGAGCTCTGGCTTGTTTAAAAATGTTACTTACAAACTATTATTTAAGTCTTATATAATATTGTGTGTGTGTGTGTGTGTATATATATATATATATATATATATATATATATATATATATATATATATATATATATATAAACCGGATTTGGCATTAAATAATCTACAATGGTTGACCTGCCATAAAACAACCAACCAACATGTACAATACAAATACCCAGGGATTCTGATTTTAAAAATGTTGCCATTTTCCTTTATTAATTTCTCTCATCTCTAAGGGCCTAGGCTTAGAATAATATTAGATATTGATAGTGCTTAGGGACATTACACATAATTTACATTTTTAGAGGTGGACCAACATTTAAAAAAAATCTCTTGTTTTAATTATTTGAAGGAAATTTACACTGATTAAACTTTTGTAATGCATCATAAACTACTTATTATTCTTGCCCAGATTTTCAAAGATTTTATGCTTGTTCTTGTGAAAAATAACTGATAGCTGCAAAAATAATTCTTCCTATAAATGATATTTTGTGTGTGTATGTATGTGTAATATATATATATATATATATATATATATTGTCACGTGATGGCTCACGGAAACGAGGAGGTGGGAATGATACTCTCTCCCCCGTTGAACTAAAATTATCTAGCAGTCAAAAAGTGACCGTTATGAGAGAATGTGGGTCACACAGATGTTTGCACTTAAGTGACCTTGGGTCGCTGGACATCGGAAGGGGAAAGAAAAATGAAGCCAAATGATTGGCGGGAGCCTCAAACGGAAGTGGGGTCCCCTTCCCCTCAACGGAAGTAAATACAAAAAAAGTTAGTTTTTGGACAAGTCTCGTGGCAGACGGACGACAGCCATTTCACTCCGGGCTAAAGACAAAAGACTGAGACATGAGAGACCTGAGTCTCTCAAGCCAGCATTAAAAACAGTACCAAGTCTACTAGCCCGTGAAAGAAGAGAAATTCTCCAGTGGAACCCCGTCAAAAAAATAAGATAAGTAACTTTGGGACATTTTCCCTTTACACCCAAACTTTGTTTACCACTCTCTCTCAATTTGAAAAAGGATAAAAGCCAAGAAAAGACATTTATATTCATGGACTATCCTATTATATATTTTTGACACTTTGAACATATATATGTATATAACCGTAGTAAAGAACTTATGTATTTTCATTTTACCATGTGGTCTATGTTATTATTCCATGCTTTCCTTTCAGCTTCTATTCGCCTTACATTATCTTGCTTAAAACTGTCCTATTAATTCCTAAAGTATCACACGGGAAATTGAGTTGCCGACTGTAGCAATATTAATATTATTACAACTAAGACCTATAGGCCCGTATTCTTCTATTATCGGAAGGGGAAGAAGTTTAGCGGCCTGGTGGGTGTGTGATAGTGTGAAATTTTGGACCCCTTTGCCAGCGGTGGCCAGTCTGGCCCTAAATTATTCCCTCACGTAATATGCCAGTTCTTATCTGCCTGAGAAAAGAACTCTGAACAGGACTTATTTCTGTAGGGGATCAAGTGCCAACCTGCCCCGTCTTCACACGTGCGAAAATAAAGTCCCGTTTAGGGATTTTAGATAATTTGCCGTCACAATATATATAGATATGGGGTGTTTCAGAAAAAATTATTTAATTTTGAAATAATAACTTTATCAATTCTTGTCCAAATGATCTCAATTTTAATAGCCTGTGTAGAAATAACTCAAAATTTTGTGATTTTTTTTTTTTTTTTTTTTTTTTTTTTTTATGTAGAAAGGCTATTCAATAGAAAAGAAGGGCATTTAAACATAAAAAATTAGTTGTTTCTATACATGCTGTTAAAATTTGAGATCATTTCAACAAGAATTATTTAAATTATTAGATTACAAAATATCAGATTTTTTAAACACCCTTAAACTATTAAGTGTTGAGGCTTTTGAAGCCAACTTTGTTTAAAGCTAAAGATTCACTGCATGAGGCATTTGATTAATTGAATGTATTTCTCTTTCAGGAAGAGGAGCAGAGCATAACTGAATTGCAGTCTCAAGCCAAATCCAACAAACCCAACACTGCTGTTCTTGAAAAACTAAGAGAAGAGATGCGGAAAATCAAATTACAAAGAGTAAATTACTATTCTTCTTCTTTCACTTATGGCATTATTATTCCTTGTCACATCCTTAATCATATTCTGCCTCTACTATTTACTCATAGTTGTTGGGTAGAAGAGATAAGATTCATGTCTTTCCTAAAGCCATTTATTATTTTCTAGTTTATTATTGTTTCTTTGTCAGAGAAACTGGCAGTCACCAAGTACTGCTAACTCTATACTCTCCTAACTTATATATATATCCTCATCATCAATATTGAACATGCTTTATTTATAAATATAGTGAAAATTAAATTTTTTTATTTTTTCTCTAGATTACATCCAATTTAATTTTAAATAAACTTAGGATACAGAAGCTTTACCTGATTTACTAACCAACATTTTAAGAGCAAACTTTTGTTCAACTTGATTTTAATGCCTTTCTCAAATGCAGTTTTGCAAATGGCCCTTAGCAAAATTTTCATCTAGCAACTGCATTTTTTTTTTTATAATGGCATCACTTCTTGCTATCTTGTCAGCAAATTTTTTTTTAATGGTGTAAAACTGGTGAAAGTAAACGGTGATTGAGTCACAATTGATTTATACAGTAGTGATTCTGTATAGGAGATAACCAAAACAGGAAAGGAAAAATTGCGGATTAGATGGGAAATTCTCTACCCTCTATGTTGTATTGAGTGTGGGTAGAGACCATATCCTCTAATTAAGTATTTTATTTGGTATAAAAGTTAAACCCTGCTGATGGAACTTGAATATGCTGACTGTATCTCATACAAAGAGATAAGTCCCCTCCCCACTCACTGTAAACTGTTTCTGATGATGAGACTCCAGATCTTCAGAACTGGGGATTGTGAAGTACCCCTTCATTGTGATTACTCCCAAGTCTACTCTCACACAGAGTGGTAGTACCTGTTAGGATCTCATCTCTTGATCAAATAGATCTGTTTTGATAGGACGATGTGCAAAAAATCTTTCAAGAAATGATTCTATAAAAAAATGTAGTTATGAACAATACATACAACTCTGTGATCTCTTGGCATTAAATAACTCTAGAAGGGTTGACATGCCATTAAAATCAATCTGATGCAGTTTGGTTGTCATTTACTAAACTGAACCTAGTTTAGAACAAATCCAGAAGTATATCACATAACTGAAGCAGTTCAAGCCATGGTGGTACCTGCTGCAGTGATAATGTTGTGGTAGTCATTGCACTGACACTTAGTGCATTGCTTTATTCCATGTGTGATTTGAAACCAACATAGATTAATGTGCAACGTTCAGAAACTTATTTTTTATGAGTTTGAACTGCACCATATGCCACAAAAACATCCAAAAATATTTATTTTGTGAAAGGTGATGGTACAGTACAGTAATCAGATTGTTAAAATTTTTGCCCATGTTGCAAGAACCTCAATGATCAGAGAGAATCAGGTATGCCTAAAACCGTGGACTCCAAGGCAAATCTGGTGAGTAGCACTCAAGTTTGATATCTTGCAGTCCAGTGTGGTTCATTACCTTCACAACCTCAGCAAATGTATCTGGAGCTGCTGTGCCTCACATTACCAAAATATTGCAAAACTACTGATTCACCCTTGTATCTGTATTATAATTCTACTTGTGTTTTATCTGTTCGTTTGCACATTACATTTACCCACAAACCATCCCCAAAACCAAGTGAGATATTCTTCATCTCCCTCTTGACCAAGTGTGATATTATTCTACATTTCCTCCCTGCAACCCTTTTCCTCAGTCAGTTGGTATATTCTTCTACATAGATTTTGTTTTTTCAGATCAAACACTGTGTTCAACCCAGAAGTAATTGTTCTTTGCTAACTTCATCTATCCTCTCTTAGTAGCATAATAAACCTAAATTATTGCATACTGGTTTGCTGAAAGTCTAAGCTCCTGTGTGCTGTCAAAGGCTGAAAGGAAAAATTCCTTGGAACTAGTGATACTCTTATACACAAAATACAATATCCAACTATATAATGATCTTGTAGTTTTGGTAGAATTAAATACTAACAAATGATATATGTATTAAGTATTTCATAGAATGCTATTGCATACTTTTGTATTTTTGCAAAGGCAACATTAGGATTTATGTAATAAAATTGTAAATCATCCTTTCTTGCTTAAATAGCTGATTTTCTTTTTGTTCTAGAAATTTCCATTAGCCTTACTAGTATATACTTAATTTCAGTTTATCGTCTAGTTATTATTGCTATAACTTAAATTGTTTTCTTTTCTTTACAGGAATCTATCAAGTCTAGAGGCAAATTACGACTAGAATCAGCCGTCCCTATAGGAAATGTCTCTGGTCTCGACCTCTAATCTTCTCTTTTTGCAGCTAGCACATCAGCAAATGGGTATAGACAAACTGGATCTCTTACATCTGCTTTTCTTTCCATGGCTTACAACCAGTTATTTAAAAGACTTGTGATTGGAACTTGTTCAGGGTTTTTTTTTTTTTTTTTTTTTTTTTTTCCTAATGAACATTTATCTGGAAGGATGAAATTTTCCTGATCAGAAACCTGGACCCAATCCCCTCACCTACTGTTCAAATAAGTAGACTGGTAGGCTTGTTGGAGGAAAGGACTTTTATTTTTTATTTTTTTTTTTTTCACCTATCAACACTGTTTTTTTTTTTTTTTTTTTTTTAAACTTCAGAATTGTTCAAGTGAACCTACTCTTTTTTTTTTTTTTTCTTTTTCTTTCTCCTTCTTTCCTTCACTTCATAATTTGGCTGGCTCATTTATGTAAAACAACTTCCTTTTTGATAAAGTAAGAAACATTATTTTTTTAGCATTTGGGAATGTAGAAAATAACTTAGATATTAAGGTTTTTGGTAAATTTGGGATGAGATATTTCATGTATATATTTATATTTGACATTTGTTCATTCAAAAATAATAGACAATTTAAATTTATATCCACTTAGCTTTCTTTATTAATCAGGAATAATCTGTAATAAATCAAAGACTTAATTTCAGTCTCACTTTATCATCAGTATACATTTAAAACAGGGGTGCCCACACTTTTATTTATATTAAGTATACTTTATAAGTTCTAAATAATGGCTGGTTGGCTGCCCCGTATGTCAATCAAGTGGCACCTGTCAAAGAGGATAGATGATAGGCTAACATATATAAAAACCTTTTTTTGAATGACATGCAATGTAGCATTTGATTATTGTCAATATATTGGACATCTTTGATTTAGAACAATCATCCGATTTAGATGAATATTTTACTTTCTAAAAATTGAGTTTAAAAACTTTTTTTAAAAATTAAAGTTTTATTAGTTCTTCCTCTTGACTGAACAAAATTTTCAATTTGTTCAGAAAAATCCTGTGGTTTTGTGAATCCATAAAAATGCATTTGCAGTTTTCAAGAGTATTTAAATAATGTTCAATGCAGTAAGGAAACTGTTTAAATTGTTTTATTTCATATTTTTTGAACGTTTAGTTTTGTGTAAAGTTTTAAATTATCTTGTCTCTTTCTCATATATATCAAAATCTATCAAAAATTATGCTATATCATTTTCTGAAGTTTTGGTCATTATTTAAATTTAATTCTATAGGAAAAGAGCCTTTTTATTGTCTTCTAACCAATATTGTTAGGCATTCTTAGTAGCCAAATATTGAATAACCACATTTCAAATAAAATGTAAACTTGCTTTTAAAATCTACAGGTGCATTGTGCATATGTTGTAATAAATTTTTGAATATTTGTTTTCATAAAAAGCAGGTATGCCTGATATAAACTTAATTGATTGTTAGTTGCAGCTCTATTTGCTTAATTTTTGCATTAGTTAAAATTTGTTCTAAAATATATTTTCTATGATAGTTAAAAACTTTAAAATGTCAAAAGATTATAAAAAGGCTTTCTTTTATAGTAACATTAAGTTACTTTCTCCCCACAACCTGATTTATTCCCATTTTAAGCCAATGCTTCAATAATTCAATCAGGAACTAAATGCCATTTTAAAATCTTCCCTTTATTTAAACCCTGGTGACTGCTGAAAGCTATTAGGTTTTGCAGGGTAGGGTAAAGGGGAATTAAGAATTTGTTGTGATATTCATCCTCCACTTTCATTTAACCTCCTGCTGCCTCAGCTTTGTCTCTTTTTTTTTTCCTACTGTGTTCTACCTACATATCTGCTAGCCTAGGTGTGATATACTATGTCCCATTGGGTACTTAACATATCACCAAGAACAGTGGGTGACACAACAAACCTATCACTCAATATGGGGCAGGGGAATTTTCTTTGTATTATATTTTAAACTATCTGCTTTCTTACCTCCTAAAACAAGTTCCTGAATTTTTACAAGGTGAAATGAAATACTCGTTAAAAAAAACTAAGTATGTGAGGCTTAGTTGTAAATGTGGACAAATGCTGTCAAATGAAAAAAGTATAAAGATTTCTTTTTTATTTATTTATTTTTTTTAGGTGGGAAGAATAACATTTTCAAAAATGAAACAAAAGTTCTTATCTGCAGTAAAAAATAAAAAAAAAATTCAAATTTTAAAAAGTAGTCTATTACATCAAGTAATTTACAGCCATCATACTTTTCATTTAAAGATACCGTAGACTTTGGTGATACAATTTGAATTTCATGACTATCTACTTACAATATTGCTTTTCTGTTAGTATAAACATGATTGGGTTAGATATTTGTATCTTTTGGGAAATGTTTCATACCTCACATCCATTGCAGTCAATCGTTTTTGAACTTATTGAAACCTTCAATACTCTAAGTGATAAATATCTACTTGAAAACAGTATGTTAGTGTTTGTCCTTCATTTATGACTAAATGTCTTGCATGGGGAAAAAAAATTGTACCTTTTTTTGCGTGTTTATATCTTACATGCATACAATATGAAAAATTGATGTTAGTGATGAATGAATGCTCAAATGAAGAAATTCCATTTGTATTGTCCAAAGTACAAATATTTTACAGGGATTTTATGAGTAGATCATAGATACATTTTTTTTCTCCTCTCTTTGAACTGAAAAAACATTTATTGCTTTTTTAATTAATTTATTTATTTTGAGGTAATTTCTTCCATGACTTCATATTACTGATATGCCATTCTTTAAATTTTATACTATATCAATAATATTTAAGTTTGAAGAAACCTCCCACTTGGATGAATGTAATTTTTAAAAAAACATTTTTTAATTGTCCAAATTGAATATCATCCACCTTTGAACTGCAGTCTTGTGTACTTAATGTACTACTTTTGTTTTAATAAGAAATTATTCTTATAATAGATAGATTGGATTGTAATTGTGAATTTTGAAGATATTTCCTGCTCTTTTCAAAGTGTGTATTCATTCATTTTCTACAACTTTTAAATAATGAAAATTCAAAAAAAAAATATAGTGCTTTGGAAATATGAAGTCATGTGAAGCAATTCCATTTTTTTGTTAAAATGTGAAAAAATATCAAAGAAAGCAAGCTAGCAATGTGTAATCATGATATCCTTTATTAATTTGAGGATCACTAACTTGTTTGCTGAGTTCATATTTTCTTGTAATTATGAAAAAAGCCGAATCCTAAGATAGGAGGAGAAAAGGACTCCAATGCAAACAAGTTTGTCAACAATGCAAAAGTTTTTTTTTAACGATTTCTAAATGTTTCCAGATTGTTTGTTTTTTGAATTTTTTTTTATTAACATTTCCATTTTTTCAAAACCAGAGGAAACTATTATCAAATAACCACATAATGTGATTTCTGATTACAGCGTACTAAGTTGTCAACAAATGCTGTGAGAACCATTTTTTTAAAAATATTGCTAAAGCCTATATAATACTGACTTTAAAATTTTATCATAAATTTGAATTTTATTGTGTTGGTATGTTCTGTGATGTCAAAAAGATGAATATAATTTTAAAATATTAAAAACTCTTAAAAATTGAAGCATAATTGATCTTTTAACTTCATTTAAAAATAAGATTTTAAGAAATGTTTATCTTTTTATTTTCATGTTATTTATAAAATAGCTGTACAAAAGCTATTATCACAGACCATTAACCACCCACCTACTGCACCTACCCACCCCTCCCAATTTGTCTTTCTTTATTTTTAAGTAGCCAGTCAACAACTTTGCTGGTTTTTGTTCATTTCATTTTTATATAAAAACTTCACAGCAGTTTTGAGTTTGAAGTTTTGTTTAAAAAAATTTGGGAGCCACATTAAACTAAAGTGGGCCACCTTCAGTCAATATTAAGGCCACCTCTTCAGACTGGTTCATCAATTACCAAGTAATAGATAATCTTTAAGTGGAAACATTATGTACATTTTCCTATTATATGAGTGTTGCAAATATTTCAAGTTTTAGACTGACCGCTGTGCCATGAACACTGACCGAGTTCAAAAACATTTTGGTATTAACATGATATATTCAGTCCTTGCCACAATTATTAGTGCCCATGAAACTTCAGTACATAATATAGAATATCTCCTGGGGAGGAAAAACAAATCTAGTGAAACAGCTTTTAATAAAGAACGGCAAATGATAAAACAAGTTCATGTAAATTTGTTCATTTTCCTTTTATTTCTGTAGATATAGTTTTATAAAAAAAAAAAATGGAAGAGTACCAATAATGGTGACCAGAACTTATATGTAATTTATTTATTTAATTCTTTCATGAAGGTTTAAGTAAAATATATATTCTATATCAAACATATTTTACAAATCTTTTCCTTTGTTTGAGTTAAGTTTCTCCAAGAGATTTAGAATATAAAAAGCCTGGTTATTTGAGAAAAAGCATCAGAACTTAGTCATTTTTCTATTATTTTAAAAATATTATTAGCTTGAGTTTTTTCCATTATTTTAAATAACAAGAATAAGGAAGAAAAATAGAAATGAAAAACAAAACTAATTTTATATCTGTGGTATTAAATTTGGTTTAATTTTAAGAAAATTAGTGACTAATAAAGAAAACTAAAAAGAAACAAACCCTAATCAGAGGCACAAGTATGTTCATTTATTGTTAGTTGCATGCATCACATATTTGAGACAATTTGACATTAAATTATCCTTTTTCCCTGACCTTAGATGACTAAACCCCATTACGAGAGACATTCTGTGAAAATGTAAAATTCTAATATTGATTTTAGCAGTTTTATTAAAAGTTAAACATTTTGTACATTCACCAGGATGGCTTGAATGTTTTATTTCTATTTAGAATATGATTAATTAAAGATTTAAGATATTAGATGTCAAAATATTTATAGTTTAAAGTAAAGCACCCTTCTGAGTTACTCATAAACTACTTTGTTACTTCTGTCATATTTACCCTCTCTTTTATTTTTATATATATATATATATATATATATATATATATATATATATATATATAACAAAAAAACTTAACTATTTTTATTATTGCCACAAATTTTAATGTAACTTCAATAACTTAGGCACACAAAGGAAGTGATTATTTTTCTTGATTATTGTTGTTAAAGTTTCCTTAGTTGTAGTGAAAAGTCACAATACATTTTTAAAGAAGAAAAAATCAATTGATGAATGATGGCAATTAAGTTTCTTTTCAATAATGCAAAGTGACAGTCCATAATTATTGTATACCACAATTTAATTATTTTCAAATTCAAACCTTACTCGCCATTAGCAAACAATCACAGATTAGTATATCAAATCAAGGAAGAGAAAATTCTGAAAAGTTTCCCTTTTTTTTTTCTTCTGAGAATTTTCTTTTTAGAAAATAAGGGATTTTTGCTACAACTAAGGGAACATTAACAACATTAGCCAAGGAAAATAATCACTTATGTATGTCTAAACTATTGAAGTTTAAATAAAAATTAGTGGCATTAATTAAAAAAAAAAAAAAGTGGGGGTCCAGTCTTTTTTACAACAGCTATTGAAAAACCTCAATATGTTTATTTTTTAAGCAATTGTTAATGGGTTTATTTTATGTCGATAACAAATATAGAATCCTAAGTAAAACAAATTTAAACTCCTAGTCATAAGTCCTTTTTACTTAGTGGTCAATCTACTATTTTTGATATTTGCAACCAATTTTGATTTTCTTGTGATAATTAGTTGCTTAATGATAAGTAGTTATAACTTTGATAATTTTTTTTTCTTCAAGCAGTTTTTTTCTCTCTTGATAAATGATACTGCTTTTATTTATTTGGTTTGATTCCCTAATTTTTAAAATAAATGAATTGTAAAAAGACTTAATAAAGTACAATTTTTATGATTGAATTGAATTTTAAGAAATGAATTTCTGAAAAATACTTTCAATTATACAGGGTGTTTCAGAAAAATTGATATCATTTGAGATGTGCAGTGTGTTTCAGAAAAATTGATATCATTTTGTGATCTAATAACTTGTCCAATTTTCATTCAAATGACCTCAAAATTTTAACAGCACGAATAGAAACAACTCAAAATTCTGTTTGTTTAAATGCTTTTATTTTCCAGTGAATGGCATTTCTATACCTGAAAAAAAAAACAAGAGAATTTTGAATTATTTCTATACATGGTGTTAAAATTTGAGATCATTTGAATGAAGATTGATCAAGTTATTAAATAACTAAATGATACCAATTTTTCTGAAACACTCTGTATTTTGTTATTCTGCTGGTTACAACCAAACTGTAGTAGCTGTTTTGTGAAGAAAAACATGTCTGGGTCTTAGCACTTCTTTTTTTAGTTCAGCTTATAAAATTTCTGTTTCTGTGTTTTCAAATCTTTAAAAAGTCAAAAGAAAGTAAAAGGAAATTTGACTGAATAAGTCAACCATCAATGTTCTATTTATTTGTTTTTAATTTGAAATGCAAATATAAAATACCATTTATAGATTTGAAGCAGTCTGAAACGCATTAAACTAAAAATGTTCAAATAAGAAATTTTATCAGATGTTTATATAATGTTACTTGAATTTTCAGATTTTGAAAAATTGTTGCTAAAAATTTAACATTTCAAAACTTTAAATAATCACATAACTTAATACACATGCATGTTGTGTATGTGGTGCATAAAATTTTACCAGAAAGTTGAAATCTAATGAAACATAATTTACTATTTGAAAATGTTTGAATTACCTAGATGCTATAAAAGATAAAGTATTTTCATAGGTTTATTTTCTAATAACATCTATTTGCTATTTCAGAATCTTTTAAATTCTTTTGTTAAAGTATGTACATATTTTATTATATATATAGTAATGTACTGGAATTTATCTGGTTTTGCTGGATATTGTAATATCCACTTGCCATATTGTGTGTGATAGCATGTTGAATTTTCGTATGAAGTTTCTCAGGGATTAGTGTCTGAAGGTAGTCTCCAGCCACATTTGTGAGCCTCATTGTCTTCAACTGCTTATTGATCTTGTAGACAAGGATTTTTTTCACAGTTATCTGGCTTATCAGTCAGGGCTTCTTTAATTGCACAGAGGTATGCTTAGATGGCCTGCAATTGGACACAACAGCAAGTGGCTTGATATGGAATGCCAACAGAGGATATCACCACCAGATCTTGAGCAGACACAGCTCTGGATTTTGAGTTGCTGGATTCCCAGATATTAAAAACAAATCTCTTGTAGAGTAGAGAATTTTTTACAGCTCCAGTGTAAGCCAGTTCCACTTCTCATATAATCCAAATTGTCTAAGTTTAATGGGGTTTTTTTTTGGTTTTTTTTGTGGGGGTGGGGTTCCAAGCACACTGTTAAAATTACTTAAGAATTTTAAATTATTGAATTTTGTGTTTCATTCAACTCCTTTCTCTGGCAATTACCCTGTTCTCTTCCTACTTATCTAAAAGGTGAAAGAAACATCAGGGGATCCTTTGCTACAAACACGTCTTTGGTGCTTGATTTCAAAGAATTAATTTCCTTTTAACTTTATTAGTATAGAGCTGGTCGGCACATACCAAAAACCTTTTCTTTTCTTTTCTTTTTTTTTTAGTTAAAGGCAGGTAATTAGGTTAAACGGTGGTTCTTATTCGCAGGTTGCTTACAATACCAGCTGTTAAGTAGTTATTCATCTGAGTTGTGAACAGGCTCATTACTGCTTAATTTCAGTGATCTTTCAACATGATTAATTTAATCAATGTTGAAAGCATTGTTTTCAGCCAGAAAATGCTTGATTGAAATTAAATTTTTTGCATGATATCCATCAAATTTATTTGATAGAGCACAAATTTACAATGCTGGGCTGATGATGTCATATCTGCTGTTGACTTTTTTGCCAATAGAATCCCAGCACTACAACACTAATGGAAGAAGTGTGTGGACTGCAAAGAGGACTATGTTGAAAAAAAAACCTCATTTGGTTACATTCCATGAGAGTATCTTGGTCAGCTTGTGAACTTTTCAGTTGACCCTCATATTTTGAAAGCTCCTGGGAGCTATAATAAAAGTTCTTGCAGATCACCTATTGGCCCAAAAGGATCATTTATTCTATATTTTTTACATTTGAAAAAAAAATTGTTACTATTGTTCTAAATTTTATCTGGGAGTATCTATATCCAGCCAGATATTAAAATTCATATCTTATACATGACTAATATGGTTAAAATTTAATGCTAAATACATCTCTAAATCATAAAATCTTTATCATGCTCGGTACACAAAATTATAGAGCAATATTGCAGTATATTATCAATTTTAAAAAACAAGGTTGGGTAAAAACTCACAACTCACCTGGAAATTGTATCTGTGAAAGTTTTTACCTTGTCTTCAATTTTTTATAATTAAGATATATATTGTGTGTGGGTTTTTAGTGCATTTTGGTTTTTATAAGCCCCTTGAATTATACACTTACCAAGAGATTAGCTAAGTCCAGAGAAATTCTATTAAGTATCTTTGCAATTTAGAAATAAGACAAAGAGATTCTTATTTTAGTAATCCATTGAAATGAAATCTTTTACAATTTTTTAACTTTGAATACCCTTGAAAAAATATCCTTTTTTTTTTTTTTAACATTTTGGCTCACTCAATCTTCTCTACTTGATTCTTTCACTTTGCATCAATGTAAAATAGATAAATGTTATTTATGGCTAAATACTGGTTGTGACATTATTGGTATTTGGGCCTTAATTATTAGGTGGAACTTTTCCACCTAAGGTGAATCAATAATGGATTCGTAAGTTGTAATTAGTGAGATTAGTCATTGTGTCTTGTAGAAATTTAGGAAAATCCCATACATCATAGATATATACAAGTAACCTTTTTTATTTATTTATTTTTCATTGCTGCAAATTTTAATGGAACTTGAATGGCTTTAGACACGCATAGGATGGAAGTGATTATTTTCTTTGATTATTGTCATCTAAGTTCCCTTAGTTGTAGCTAAAAGCTTTAATTTTCTAAAGAAAATGATGACTTTTTATTACAGTTAAGGGAGCTTTAACAACAATCAAGGAAAATAATCAATTCCTATGTGTGTCTTAGCCATTCATGTTTAATTAAAATTTGTGGCAATAATAAAAAAAAATCATTCAGGTTTTCTGTGTGTGTTTTTTTTTGGGGGGGGTGCAATAGATAAGGTTTATATATTTTAATTCATATCAATTGGTTTTCATCTTTTAAGCTCAGCCAAAAAGAAATTGATTACCAATTAAAATGGGGTGTCTCAAGAATAAAGTTTATAAGTCTTATACGATTGTAATATCTATATTTCCTGTCTGCCTCATTTCAGATCCTGTATTTACAATTGACATAACATTATCAAACCACTTCAACATTAGCCAGCCTCTTTTTAATATTCTGCTGTTACTTTTTACCACCTGGTAATTAATGAACCGCTTGAACTGAAAATCTTTGCTAGTAAATCTATTGTTGATGTCACTTTTGTGAGCAATTTACCAAGCCTAAGGAGGAGTCCTGATCACCTCCACCAATACACTGTAGGGGTGCCCACATTTTTTTTGCTTGCAAACTACTTTTAAAACAACCAAGTGAAAATTATCTACCCGTATTAAAAATGTAAAATATATTTGTTCATATATGTACTAACTATATATATATATATATATATATATATATATATATATATATATATATATATATATATATATATATATATACTGTATGAACCCTTACAACACAATATTATTGAATACATTTATACTTACTACCTTACTCTGATGACTTGCTCTGAATAGAGTCAGCTAGGATTGCATAATCCAAATAGTAACTGCTGGTAGCCTGCCTCAAGCAGACTTACAAATTATCAGTCATGATGGAATGATACTTGGACTTAATAATCTTCATATGGGGGGAAAAAGTTGACTAGTATAGATAAGGAGGAAAGATAATAGGTTAACATCTAAAAATCAAATTTTCTTTTGAATAGTATGCAGTCTAACTCCACTATCTTTGTGATCTACCAGTCAATCACAATCAACATATTGGTCACCCTTGTTCTATGTTCTTTCCCCTTTAAAATTTCTTTCCATTTGTGATCTTTTAACTTCTCCATATAAGACCAGCAGGACTTTAGACAGATATTTACCAAAATTTACCTTTTTCTATCACAGAACTATTGTAATAAAAGTAAAAGTTGGCGACGAGTCGAGGGCAACCTGAAAGATCCCTTTTCAATAGCTACAACACTGAGGTGTAGGGGAGGGTGCTACTTCTTTCCTTGGATTGCTCCATTTTACCCTTGATACATACCTAGCAATGCTCTGTGTTAAGCAAGATGGAATCGTACATTTTTTTTTTTTTTTTTTGAGTCTTTGGTATGATGTGACCTGGGATTGAACAGCAGGTCTCCCGGGTCATTGGCGAACACTCTACCCACTGGTCCAATGTCCTATTGTAATAGGAGCACTGAATTTTCTTCATATTGATTCTCCTTTATTGTTCAAGCTTGACATTCATTATGTACACTATACTTGCTGGTTTAGCTTACTGGTTGAGTCATTATCATCAGAGCATGCCGACAGCTCAGATTCCCTTGACTCTTATCATCCGTCCCTATAGGCCATTGCTCTCGGTAAGTCCTCTAGACGGCATCCAGTGTCTGCACAGCTGATGAATATGAGTTTTTGCTGGTCAGCCTACACTAGTGTGTCTAGTAGTCTATAGAACATTAGCTTATGAGTTTGCCCAGTATGTCTTGTTTATCTTACTTGGATGGTTTATGAGATGGGAGGTAAGTGGCCGAACAACTGCTGTTTTTTAAGTTGCTGCTTTCAGGGTCTGTTTAAAACAGTATGTAGTATCCTTGTATAGTTCCTATTTAACTTTTTCTCCAGGTGTTTTGTTTAGAGTCCAAGTAGTGCTCAGATAGCTTCAGCTTGGAAGAATTCTCGTTTTATTGACAATATGGGTATTTGATCTCTCATAAAGAGAGATCAAATACCCATATTGTCAATAACCTATCAATAGCAGTTCATGCCTTACCTATGCATGTGTTGACATCATTTTCAGTAGATGAGATATAACTTGCTAGATTATCAGTGAAAAAAATAAGATTTTTATCCAAATTGTAAAGTTAGTGAAACTTATTATCACAAGTTCAAATAAAAATTATTTTTATCCTTTTAATCCTATTAGCTAAAATATGTGTCCTCCAGATGCAAGTATTTAAGTTTTAATCTAATAAAATATTATTGAATTAGAAAGACTATCAAAACTAAATAATGGATATCAAAAGATTACATTTTTGTTTTATTTTTATTGATTTCTTTATAAAATTATACAAAGGATTGCTTTTTAGATGTTTAAGGATAAAACAATGATATTAGAAATCAGTAAAACCAAATAATCATTTATTACACCCAGTTTTTTAAAACCAGTATGAAAACTGTTCCCACCATACATAGACTTTACTTTTTAGTGACATGTACCACACATTGCAGGATTTTAGGTTTAATAACATGGATCTGGTGTTTGTGTTGAGTGGGTGTTATTGATTTGAATCATCTACTCCCAGAGAGCTATCCCCCACCAGGCATTATCTGCTTTGCAGAATTGAGTTCATAGCTTGGTGCCTTAATATAGGAAATGCTGAAGGGACTAAGCATTTTTTTTTTTTTTTTCTAATAGCCACACGAGTCTCAATTTATGTGTGGCTCCCCATACTAAAACAACCTTGTGTCATATATCAGCTTGGTGGGAAGTTGATTAAATCCTATTAATAACATGGGCTGTTTTGATACAATTCTCTTGTAGACTTTAATAGATACCTCGTTAATAAATTAGATGCTAATTAAGACTAAATAATGATGGATAATCATTGAGAATATAACAAAATAACTAAGGAAATTGTGACATTGGTGTTGATGTAGTTTGTTATAGACACAGATTAATAAAATGAAAATTAGCTTATGTTATTTAAAATTATATTATTACTTAAAATTTTATGAAACAAGGGATATAATCAAAGAATAGAACAACTTGAAAGCTAGCTCTTTCCCTCTTACCTTTCATGGCTAAATTTTACTAATTTGACAAAATTAAAAAAATAAATGGTTTTTTGGGGTTTTTTTTGTTAATGGATTTCTTTTATTGATGGGATTTTTACTCAGATTTATTAAGATTAAATTTAAACAATTAGAAAACAATAATACCAATATTTATTAAAATCAAATTTAAGATAAATATCTAGATTAGCCTTTCCGTTGACAATGTAAACTGCTATTTGGTTGTATATATAAATACAATTGAATGTTATTAGTATGTAGATAAGGCCAAACAGCTTTTAGTTGTTCTGGTCTCATGTAGAGCCACCTGGCATACAGACTGGGAGGCCAAACAACCTTGAGAATAAATTAACATTGCACTAGACCTTTTTGTCAGGTGAATCTATGACCAGCAAGATCACCTGGGTTCATACCAGGAGATTTAGCTAAGGTTAGCATAGTTAACATTGCACTTAGTGATCCTATGACCAGCTTGGACCAGCAGCACACAAGCTTAAGCCCATACCTACCCCCCCTCCCCTAAATCCCCACTAATGAAAAAGATCTTGTGTCAAATCCTGTCTGGTGGGAGGCATGGATAAATACCAAGCCCAACAGCTTTTAGTCTTCATTGTTTGGCTGGTCAAACTCAATCAAAGCCATCTGGTATTTGTGTTGGGTGGTTGGGGAGGGCATCTCTCCAGGCTTTTACCTGCTTTACAGGACTAAGTTTATTACTTGGTTCCTGAGACATCCCATTAGGGGAATGCCAATGGAGCCCAAGAACTTTTGCCCCTACCTCACATGAGTTTCAACTTGTATGAGGCCCCTGCTATAAAATGGTCTTGTGTCATACTTGGGATGTCAAATACTGATAAGACTATAAAACAATTTTAATCGAGATTTAAATAAAAAAAGAATAAAATCATGGAGAATGAGATATAAATAAGGTTGGTTTAGTTTCTTTGTTTAAGCAACCTTTGGGTTATTTAATGTCAAAGCCATCCTTGTAGAAGAACAGCTGTGATACGATTTAACCCAAGCTGGGAGGATGAGGTTAGTCCAAAAATCAATGTAATAGTGTAACTGGATGTTGAACTTACTTTCTTTAAGGTGGCAATCCAGCATTTTAGCCATTATGCCATAGGGACTTCCTCCCTCATAGATAGAACCCAAACATACCATTCCAGCCTCCAAATAACTAAGGTAATTGTGATATTGGTAGTGACATAGTATAATAATATATAACAGCATATATAATATAATGTAATAGCATAAGATTAAATTTTTAGTCTTCATTCTATGTGTTGAGTGGGTGAGAAGTGAAATGTTTATTTTTATTCATTTTTCTTCTCCAAACATCTTTAACACTATCTTCATCATAGCTTGAGCGAAGATAAATAAAGGGGTGGAACATATTGACTGCAGGCACACTCATGGCTGACAATGCTGATGTGAGTGTGGTCAGGATATGATGATGTAGTGTTACTGTTCTTTCTCTTGTGTTTTTGTTCTTGAGGTTGGTCCTACAAGGTGTTTGTTTTTTTAAGGGAGAGACAGTATGGTTGATGGTGAGATGTCTGGTATTATGGTCCTCAGGAATTTCAACATGACAGTCACTACAATGGAGGGTGAAGAGATAGCACTTGAGTAATCATTGGTGGTGACAACTAGTGACTGAGCTATCTCAGAGGGTGGCAAGGATGAGGACTCTTTACATGCTAATCTGGTTGACCTTCTTTAACTTTATAAATATCTTATAAAACCCATTTAAGACCCTAGTGGGTTGAAGCCCCAGTTGGCTGGGGCTATAGAATACACCAACAGCATCTCTGCAGAGGGTTAAGACCCCACCCAACCAACGAGTGTCCTGGATATGACATTAAACAATCTGATGGTGAAGCTCAGTAATGCTGGAGCTTTGGGGAATGCTGAGTATCTCCTTTATTGCCATTGCTCCCAGGTCCACTCTGGACCAGAGTGGTAGTACCTGATAGGGTCCTATATATGGGTCAAATAGAACTGTTTGACATTTAAACTGAGTCCAAACAAATAATTGAATTGTTTGAAATAGAACTGTTTGATCATTTAACTGTGTGTAAACAAATGACTGATTGAATTGTTAGATATACATAGCAATACTTGGAACTATTTAACTTTGTTGACTTATGTTTACAAATCATCTATATCTAATATATATATATATATGAATAAACCAAATTTGGTATTAAACAACATAAAATGGTTGATATGTCTTAAAAAAACTAAACCAAACCAACCTAGCTAGTTGGGTTTATAGCATGTCAACACATTTGTTTATTTATGCCAAAATCTGTTAAACAATTATGTTCTGATTTTATACAATACAAAAATGAATCATCCTGATTATTTTAAATAGATAAACATTTCATTATCTCAAATAGATCTATTTGACCTATACATGAAACCCTAACAGGCACGACCACTCCAATTTAGAGAATGAAGAAATGACTGGAGCCTCACCACCCAAGACATCTCCCTTTGGAGGGGTCCTACCCACTTGCTGGGGATGCAATTAGCATATTATAGGTTGTTCATGTTCACTTATTTGAAACACTTTATATTTAATTTTTTTTTTTTTTTTTTTCATGTGCTGTTTTTGTTTTTGTTAAACTTTCAACAAACAAATGATTTCTTTTTCTTTTTAAGTCACAAAAAAAGAAAATCATAAAATAAAATAAATGACTTATATGACCGATGGTGCATTTTAGGATTACAAAAGTAGTTAATATATTTAATACCCAAAAATAAATTATATCGATTTTAAATTTAGACTTATTTATATTAATACATGTGATTCATAAAAAAAATCCCATTACTTGAGCAGCTGGTATTTGTACCCCTAACTAGAACCATATAAACCTGATCAGCTGGACTTTCAACTATGAATTCCTCACTTTTACATTGCTATTGTGAATAAAATATTTGAATTTTATATATACTTTTATTAATTTTTGGTATATTTTAAATTGTCTATAGAATGTTGTAACCTGTTATTTAACAGCCTGTAAAGCAGACTAATAACAATGACAACATTTTACGTTTTCAGCTATTTTTCAAGGAGCCCAGGGTGGAGAGGCCTAGAGTCATGAGAGACTCAGGGTTAATCAAAAAAATTCTCGTTTTTTGGGGGGAGGTTTTGTTTTTGTTTTTTTTCCCCCTACAAATCTTTGGGTGTTCTATTCTTTGAACTTTAGATTCTCAATCTATATGTAAGAAAGATTGTTTTGTTCTTTTTGTTTTCTTTTATCTTCTAAGCAGAAAAAAATGGCAAATATACTGATCAAACCAACTCGTATGCCAATGAAGTTTTTTTTAAATGAAGTATATAATGGAGATAATTAGAAAAAACAATTGTCAGAAATGTTTTTCCAGTCTTAATTATGAACTGTATTGTATTTAAAAAATTTGTTTTTGATCATTTTTCTTCAAAAATCATATTGAAAGTTAGTGTTTCAGTAAAATTGATATCATTTCGTAAGTGATTTCAAATTTTAACAGCAGATATAGAAACAACTCAAAATTCTGTTTTTAATGTTTTTGTTTTGTTTTTCCTTTTCAGGTATAGAAATACCATTTACTGGAAAAGAAAAGGTGTTTAACCATAGAATTTTGAGTTGTTTCTACACTTGCTATTAAAATTTGAGATCATTTCATCAAAAATTGGTTAAGTTATTAGTTTATGAAATAATATGATAGCCAAAAGTTAAGGGTCATTCATTACATAAAATATATGATAAAAACACTGTTTTCTAGCTGAAAATTTGGTGTTCATTACTTGAATATACATGGTATATTCATCATAATATTTTGGATTTAACTTACTGAATAATCTGTTTCTACTCATTAGCACAACAGTCGATTGAATTAAAAATTATTTAGGGTGGGAACAATTAGCTTTCATAACCCCTAGGATGGGTTGACCTTTGGTTACAAAATTGAAAGTTGGTTTGGACCAATTTCCACTTTGTTGTTTCTTTGTATTTTAGCTGGTTAATTCTCCAGTTACTCATAAGTGACTTTCTTCCTTCAATGGTCTGCATATTTAAAATGACATTGCAGTGTTTACTGAATGTTGAATTTTAAATGTATATTCTCAATGTTGTTTCAATGAGTAAAGAAATTAATCAGAAGATTTTGTTTAAAATCAAAACCTTAAATAAACCTTAAAATTATCACATGATTTAAATTTTAAGTTTGAAGCAATTGATGCATGTACGAGGATCATTAAATAAGTTTCCAGACTTTTTTTCGTATGGACACTTTTATTAATAGTACATACATGAAACTCTAGTCCCCTTTGAAGTAATCTCCTCCAGCTGCAATGCACTTGTTGTACCATTCCAACAACTTCTGGAAGTCCTCTTGTGTGAGCATGTCAATGACCTTCGTCACAGCCTCTTTCATCTCCTCAATTGTCTCATAACAACAGCCTCTGAGCTTAGGGAATAAGTAAAAGTCACAGGGAACAAGGTCTAGACTATAGGGAAGGTGAGGAACTGTCTTGATACCCATCTTGGTCAAATAGTCTATGCCAAGGATGGAGTTGTGGACTGGTGCATTGTCCTGGTGGAAATGCCACTGACCCGATTTGAAGAGTGCTGGCCTTTTCTGACTGAATCTCTTCCTGAACTCCCTTAAAACCTCAACATAGTAACCCTAACTGTTTGGCCAATCAACTCTGGTCTATTGACTTCCTTACTTCTCCCACACCTCTCATCTCTTATGACACTCAAAAACTGATGCTTGATTCATGCAAGATGGTCCAAAAGCAGTCTGTGGCATTTTTTCCAAGTTTGAAACAGAATTTTATTGCATATCGTTCTTCTAAAGTGTCCTCACGTTCAGATTGCATTTTTGAAATTCACCAGCTGTGCCAATCAGGCTTTTCGTAGGGTGTATTCCAATTGCTGCTGTAACTGTTCATTTAAACCTGAAATCATAAAAATTAGTCAGTCATTTCATAAGATGTATAGCAATAACCTACTGAATTTTCAAGAGTCTACAACAATTTTAAATGCCTGTACAAAAAAGTCTGGAAACTTATTGAATGCACCACGTACACTATAAGTGGAAAATATTAGCTTTTATTTCATGTCATTTCTACTGTCATTAGCAGATTAATTGATTTTAACAGCCTGTCAACCCATCTAGGGTTAATTTATGTCCACAGGTTAGGGTATCACATTCATTGGACATTCATATTTACATTTTTTTGTGTTGTTATTTCTTAGATTTTTTTAAAACTTTTTTTTTTTTTCTAAATACAGTCCTATTGAATTCTAATGATTTTTAAAAAGATCTATTTGACCCTTACATATACTACATCTCTAGGTTAAAGTGGACCTAGGGCCAATTTACTAAGCTTTTTGCTTAGATGTGACACAAGGCTGTATGAATGGGGTATCTTGGTAGTAATGAAAATGAAGGGGTATTCGACACTTCCCACATCTTCAGAACATTTTAGTGTCATACTCTGACATCCTCTTTGGGTGAGGTCTGACCCTTCTGCAGAGAATACACGAAACTCAGTGCAGAGGAATTTTTTAAAGTTATAAGAGAAAATGCTAATTACTGGGCTTCCCAAAATAAAATTTTTGGGATATTGTTGGTTTTTACAGATATAGATACATGTTGACCAATACAGTCAAGCCTTAATTAATACAAATACAGTATTGTATAAAACAAAACAAAAAAGTGAAAACCCACCATTTAATGATACTTGAATAGCTTAGATATACAATTATAGATAATATAGCCATTTATCTATTTTGACTATTTGAATTAACCATGTTCCTCATCAGCTCAATCCCTACCATTAACAACTGACTTGAAAATACTGAATAGAGTTACTTATACTGTTGAGTTATCTACCTTACTACATTCACTAATTTTATAAATAGATTACAACATTGTAGTAATCCAAATACATTTTATTAGCTTCCTAATGCTCTACTTGCTTCAAATCTTAAAGTGATTCATAATCATTCTTAGTCAGTGCTGGTAATTTAATACCAGGCTTTAGATATTTGAATATAATACACATTTGTTAACTATGAAAATACAGTATTGGACAACAAAAAAAAAGACTGAAAAAACTAAACTTATTTTATATTATTGCTACAAATTTTAATGAAATATCAATTGTTCACTCACATAAAAAAGTTGGCAATTGCAGTCGATAGTAACCCGAAGGTTCTTTAATAGCTACTGCACTGAGGTGTAGGGAAGTGCGCTACTCTTTTCCCTGGATTACTCCACTTTACCCATACCTTATAATGCTGAGTGTTAAACAAGGCAGCATCGAGTACCATTTTTTTTTTTTTTTTTTTAAATCTTTGGTATGACTCAACCTGAGATTGAACCCTGGTCTCCTGGACCATTAGAGACACTCTACTCATAAGGCCAATGGCCCACACATTGGAAGTAATTATTTTCATCAAAGTTCTTTTAGTTGTTGCAAAAAGTCATAAATTTCTAAAAAGGAAAGTCTCAGAAATAGCAACAAAATTTTTTAAATTTCTAAAGATTTTTAATCTTTAATTTGATATTAGAATTGCCATCTCAAAATCTTAAACCCATTCACAGATTTATGGTCAATAGTTGATAAAAAGTTTTAAAATCACAAGGCTTCTAATGAAACAGTTATTTATATTGAATGATTGTTGGCAATAATTATCTCATGATTTTTGTCGATCATTCATTGAGAGCACTCTGACATTGTCAGGCATTTATTAATGTTTATGGATATTCTACCTAATATTTAGTGATCATAAATTATGATAACTTGTCATAAACTTCATCAATTGGCTTAAAAAATTTGTCTGCTGTTTTTTTTTTTTTGTTTTGTTTTTTTTTGTTTAATACTGTAAATAATGTAAGACTATAATTTAAGAATGTGATATTAACTTAATTCCTATGATGACCACTAGCCAAAAATTATGGAATCAACATGCTTAAATATTCACTCAGTTTTTTTTTCTTTTCAACAGTAAGCAAACAAACCACAAATATAAAACAAAACAATTTTTACTGGTCTAAATTTCTGTGATGAAACTTGATAATTGTTATTACTTAAAATATTTATATTATTGACCTTATCTTTATTGCTATATTCGAAGAAAAAAAAATTGCGGTATGAGCTAGGGTAAAAAAAAACATCTGATATGATAGCAGAGACGGAAACATTAGGTTTATAAGTCTCCAAAATTCAGTCTGAATCATCCAGCAAGGACACATGGTGCAGTGGATAATGCATTTGGTTGGAGAGTTTCTAAATGAAATCATCTGGAGATTACAGGTTCAATCCCAACAACTGGTAGGAACAAATAAGTAAACGTTGGCGACCTTAGACGAGGGTGACTTGAAGGTTCCCTTTTCAATAGCAACTACACTGAGGTATAGGAGAGGGTGCTACTCCATTCCTTGGATTGCTCCACTTTACCCTTGATTACCCTTACCTTATAGTGCTGAGTGCTAAGCAAGGCAGCATCAAGTACCATTTTTTTTTTAATCTTTGGTATGACTCGACCTGGGATTGAACCCCAGTCTCCTGGACCATTGGCGAACATTCTACTCATTTGGCCAAAATACTATAGCTAAACTCTTGTGCTCGGTCATGGTTAACAGAATTGAAACAGTCTACCTCTGTGGTATAACTGAAGGTTTCAGTTCGAGGTTCTATGTGGGCTCCCGAGTTCAACATGAAACGTCTGAAGAAGGCCGAAGGACATATCAACCAAAATGTGAGTATAACGATAAAGATGAGGTCAATTGTCCGAATGTTCCTAATAATAACAAAACAATTTTTGTTTAAAAGCTGAACATTCTAACTTCATCATACAAATTAAATGCAATTATTTTAACTAAAGGGATTTTTTTTTCCAGATTAAATTGAAAAAAATATGAAATCTTAGTTTTTTGTTGCTGCTTCTTAGATTTTTTGATTGTCTAAACTCAGTGGGGCATTGGCTTTTCCAATGAAAAACAGTATCCAAACACTCTTACAACAGTTGACAGGTCAATATTGCAGTGAGGAACCTAGTTATAAGTTGTTTTTTCTTTTTCATTTTCTTTTTCTCCACTATAAATTTTCAATTGAATTGAGATTTAGCCTGTGCTTGTCATATCATTAATTTGATACACTTTTCCTGAAGGAAAATTTTAATTTTGTTTACACTGAAGCAAGACTCATTATCATCAAATCTATTTTCTATTAAGGAAATGAGACAAGTGTCCAAAATTTCAATTTCAGTATTTACCCAACCCTCTTGTCATGAACAGGATGTGACACAAAGTTGATTCTTAAGCTGGTTTGAATTCAGTTTTCTTACTCTTAGACTGGTTGAACTATATCTGCTGTACTATTTACTTGTAGCTAGGGGTATAACAGATGGATTCATGCCTTCCTGAAGGACATTAGTACAAAATGAAAAAACAAACAACCTCATCATGGATTTGAACTCATGTCAGCTGGTTTCATTCCTATAATGATTCCTGGATGAGACTGATTGCATTTCACATAGCACTAATACCCTTGGGAAAGGTATGAATCCAATTATTCTCCCTCCGGCTATGGGTAAATAGTAGGGCAGACTAGGTTCTTCAGCCTTGGTGAGGCAACTAGTCTAGGAGAAGGAAAACTCTGACTTCAAACCCGTTAAACTCTGCTTAAAAAAGTGACCTTGTGTCATATCCTGCCCGAGTGGAGGGGTTGGTAAATATGATAATGATAATCTTTATGCTAAACACACCTTAAAATATCAATGTACACTTAGACATTTACTGTGGAGGTAAGAATTGCTATTTCCTCTGGTCCTTTGCCCAAAATGCAGTCCCATATTATAAATAAGGAAACTTTCTTGTTTTCTTCTCGTAATTATCTGTGTTTAACATGTACTCATAAAACTCTAAAAAAAAAATATATATATATATCGTATATAATACACATTGGCTTTTCAGAATTTGTAGCAGCCAAATTTAACATTTGTTCAACATTTTGTCTAGTTTTGTACCATAGGACCAACGTTTTGTGCTGTAAAGAAAGAAGTCCGCAGAAAAAGAAATACTCAAACTCGAAGGTAAGGGAAGAAAATATAGCAGTCGTTTATTATTCAGCTATGATCACTGCAACTTGAAAAGTTCATTTTAGTTTCGTCCTTCTTCTCTCTTCCTCTTGGTGGTGGCGGGGTGTGGGTGAGAGCTAGCTGTTTGACACACACCTGACAGATAGGTTGTAGCAGACTGGGGTAGGACGGGTTGGGACCTCGAAACGTTTAACGCACCCGTTTTGACAACTGCCTTCAACTCTGCCAAAATCTCATTTCTTGTTTTCTTATATAGAGATTTTGGAGAACAAATCGAAGATCCGCGAATGTTCGATGTCACCAGTGAAACACATGATAATACATCTGTGATTATTTTAAAATCACATCTAACTTTGCAGGTCATTCTGCCTGGACGCGCTAGTCTCGTGACACCTTCACTGATTGACGACAGCGCCCGTTCGTAATATTACAGTTTGCATCATCATCAATATCATGTTGTGCTGCTAGTATGGATTTACCAAACTCTCTTTCACCATTTGTCACTATTATCCATAATTTCTAGCAAGTCTTTTAGACTACATCCTATATTTATACAGAGCTGTTGTAGATATGTTCTTGTTGGTCGTCCAACACTTGTATGTTTGTGTGAAGGGGTCCATTGGAGAACATCTCTTATGAATTTATTCTTATTTCTCCAACCATGTCCCGCATGTCTTTGCCCAGTTGGCTGGGGCTGTAGAATACACCGACTGCTTCTCTGCAGAGGGGTAAGACCCCCCTCAATGAGTGTCCTGGATATGACACTAAACAATCTGATGGTGGGGTTCCAGCAATGCTGGAGCTTTGGGGAATGTGGAGTACCCCTTCATTGCCATCGCTTCCAGGTCCACTCTGGCCCGGAGTGGTAGCACCTGATAGGGCCCTATCTATGAGTTAAATAGAACTAACAGCATACTTATACTAAAATGAATTGTTTGAGTAAACTGAATAGCTTGAAATAGAAATGTTTTTGACAATTAAGCCATACTTACATTTAAACTGCGTGCTTATGCTTAACTGAATTATTTGAAATAGAACTGTTTTTCGACATTAAGACTGTATTTACACTTAAATGAATTGTTACATATAACTGCTTGAATAGTTTGAAATGGAAATGTTTTTGACAATTAAACTGTCTACTTATGCTAAACTGAATTGTTTTCAATAGAACAGACTATTTACATAAAAATGGATTTGGCATTAAATAACCTACAAAAGTTGATATGCCATAAAACCCAACAAACCAAACCAAACCAAACCAAACCCGCATGTCTTGTCCGTCTTATTTGGATGGTTTTAAAGATGGGAGGTAGGTGTCTGTACAGTTGCTGTTCTGTGAGATGTTGCTTCCAGGATTTGTTCAATATGACTAGTAGCATTCTTGTGCAATTCCTGTCTAGCTTTTTCTCTATATGCTTAGTCAGCATCCATGTGGTGCATTCATATAATAATTGACACAACCACTGCTTGGAAAAAATTGCCTTTTATTTTATCAGATAAGTTTGATCAACAACCTTTCTATAGCTAGTCACTTATTGATGTGATTTTTAGTAGAAAATATGGTTTGCATATCAAATAAAAATTTAAGCAGTTTACTTATTTTGAAACTAAACATTTACACAGCATTCAGATCAAACACATAAACATGTTCACTCAAAAATGCAACAAGCTGTGACAAAAGGAGAAACAAAATTATAAACACACATTCTAGTGGCTATTTCTCTGTTGCAGCATTAGAATTGTTTGGTATAACTTATATTTGGTCATACCGTCCTAAATATGATGATGTTCCAAGCTGGATAAAAAGTTAATATTTAGTTCTTGTATATGATACACTTAACTTTTAGGCTTAAAAATGTAGGGAAAAAGTATGTTATACCTGAATAATTATGGTTTATGTTTAATTAAAATAGAAGTAGACAAAAGATCCAGCATCAACATCTTAGTCAATGCAGATTCATGATTCACCACTGAATACATATTCAATAACTGTTCAGGGCCAGATTTACAATAGGCATACTAGGCCATTGACCAAGGACCTACTGGTATCTCAGAGCCCACTGAAACTAATTTGTCGGTTTGGTTGGTTGGTTGGTTGGTTGTTTTGTTTCATGGTGTATCAAGCCTTTTCGGGTCATTTAACACCAAATTTAATTTTAGACAATTTAGTTTAATATAAGTATAGTTTTTGTTTACAAACAGTTAAATTTCAAAACAGTTCTATTTCAAACAATTCAGTTCAGTTCTATTTGAGACCATTGATAGGGCTCTATCAGGTGCTACAACTCCAGGCCAGAGTGGACCTGGAACCAATGGCAATGTAGGGGTACTCCACATTCCCCAAAGCTCCAGAATTACTGGAACCACTCCATCAGATTATTTAGTGTCATATTCAGGACACTCGTTGGGAGGGGTCTTACCCCTTTGTAGAGAAGCAGTCAATGTATTCTATAGCCCCAGACGAGTGAGTAAAACTAATTTATCATGTGGTGTGCCAGATTATAACTTTATTTCAAGTGTATATCAGGTATTTCATTATATGTTCAAAACTATAAGGGTCCCTGTACAATAAGTATAGGTCCACGGTGGGTTTCAACTGGTAGGTCATAGAATCCACTCATAAATTTGGTCTAAGGCTCACAAATAGGTAAATTCCACTATAACCTTATCTTCTGTTTAGATATTAGTGCTGGTTTTCATCTGACTTTATATAAATCCAATTTCATTCAATTGATTTCTTAGTTCTGTAGCAAACATTAACTCTTGTTTTTGCTGATTTGTGAATTTTCTATTTAAAACTCATATTGCTTTGAATTTTTTTATTTTGACATCTTCCATTGTCTACCTGAATGATTTTTGTTTTTTTTATAATCTGTCTCGTTTTTACGTGTGCCAAATTTTGGATTCGGCTCTGAGAATGCCTTACATTTTTGCCATGTTGCATGTTGGATTTCCTTCTTTAAGAAGTTTTATCTTTTCTATTGTTTTGATGAACAGTTCTCTAGATGGAACCTTGTTTCTTTTTAATTAGCCGAGCCAAAAAGCTCATTAAGATTTACAAGTACTCTCTTGTAACTAGACGAATTTGTATATTTCGACTTGTGTTACTATTTCCTTTAGAAATGTAAATTACAATTAATTATTAATTAATTATTGCTTTCCTCTACTTGATCTGGAAAAATATGTCATTAATTTGAATAATTAGTAAGAAGTATATTTCATGAAACCGGAATATTTAGTTATTTAAAAAAATTCTATTGTCATATCTGTGAATTATTTATTTGTTGCAACATAAAAATCTTCTCAAAGTGTGGTGATTCAATCATTTTTGCTAGAATGCTTTTCTGTTAAACCTAATTAGATCAGAATTGTTTAACAATAATTCCTTTTTTAAAAGAAACATTTGTGCTGTTAGCCTTTTACAGATAAGCTCCATCTTTAACACTTTTCTTCCCTAATTAGATCAAAATTGTTTAACAATAATTTATTAAAAAAAAGATATTTGTGCTGTTAGCCTTTTATGGATAAGCTCCATCTTTAAGCCTTTTCTTCCCTAATTAGTTTGAAATTGTTCAACAATAATTTATTCTAAAAGAAATATTTGTGCTGTTAGCCTTTTACAGATAAGCTCCATCTTTAACCCTTTTCTTATTTGATTAGATTGATTGAAATTGTTTAACAATAATTCATTTTAAAAAAATCTTCATTAGCTTTTTATTCTTTCATTACCAAGTCTATTTTTTTAGTTTTCAATAGGCAAAATTATGCTTCAAGTATGACATTTTAAAGTTTAAAATAAAAATAAAATTTGACTGGAACATTGGTGTCCTAGTGGGAATGAAAGGGTTAAACAAAAATTGATTTTTATCATGTTTGTTTTTCTTTAAATTTTTCTTTTGAATAGATGAACTTCCTTTAAGTGCAGAGATTTCATAATTTTTACCAGGAGTTGTATTTTTAATAGTTTTTATGTTAATTGGTTCCAAATCAATGAAAATTTACAATGAAAAATTTTAAGAAACAGATTTCATCTTTTAAAAAAATATTTTAATACCAAAATATAATAAAGAATATGTTTATTGTATATATGATTTATTTTCATTATAAACAACAAAATAAAGTATATTTTAGTATTTTGGAAAACATACATGACATTCTATTATTTCTGCTCTAGACCTGAAGTGGTAGTATTTGTTAGGTTTCTATCTAAGGATCAAATAGCTCTATTTAAAAATTATTTATATTCAATAGGACCATATGAAAATATTTTTTGTAAGACTAGCAAACCATTTCTACTGAGTTTAAGTCTCACTGGGTGCCCCATACATCTAACATTGTGCCACAACTATAAAGTATACAATTAAGTGTCATTTAAAAAGTTCTGAGCCTCACCCAGAAAGAAGAGCTATAGATGAAGATTTTTGTTGTAACAACACACTACAACTTCTTATAAAACTGGAAAAACTAAGTCAAATTTCTGTCTTAATTGCTGAGTACGTGATGCCATTTATCCATACCTCCCACCAAGCAGGATTTGACACAAGGTCTTTTTATAGTGGGGATTAGGAGAGGAAGAGGTTGCACCTGAGCCGAGATTCATGTGCTGCTGGTCAAAGCTGGTCATAGGTTCACTTGGTCTAAAGGCCAGGTGCAAAGTAAACTATGCTAATCATTGATAAGTCTCCTGACACATATGCCAGGTGGCCTTGCTGGTCATAGATTCACTAGCCTATACAAAGGTGAGAGTTCATTGTATGTTCATATTTTTTTTTTTTTACACACAGTCCTATTACAAATAAAAATAATTTCTATACAGACCTATTTGGCCCATAGATAGTTTCTCTCTAGGAGAGAGTTGACCTGAGAGTAATGCTGATATTTAACATCCAAGCAACCGAATAGCAATTTAAAAAGTAGATGGAATAAAGAAACTATTTTCTTTTTCATGAAACTTTTGGTTTCTAAACAAAATTATTCCGTTTTTTTATTACTTATCAATTTAAATTCAATGATTTATTTTAACTGCATGTTAACCTCTCGGGTTATTTTATGCCTAGAGATGAGGGAATTACGTTCATTGTATATTCATATTTACATTTTTTTGTAGTTGTTTTATAAGATTTTTTTTTGCACAAATACAAATGTTTTTTAAACAGGTCTATTTGACTTGTAGATGGAACTATAACAGGTACTACCACACTGGATTAAAGAGGACCTGGGAATAATGGCAATGAAGGGGTATTCCATATTCCCCAAATAATCAGAACTTGAGCCTCATCATAAACAGAACAGCTCTTTTGGGGGGTTTTCAGGGAAAAGAGTAGTGCCTGCCCATACACCTCAGTGTAGTAGCTGTTTAAAAGGGATCCTTCTGGTTTCCCTCGACTAAGGTTGTCAACTTTACTTTTACTTACTTCTTTGCAAAGGAATACAGTCAGCATTTTTTAAGCCCCACCCACAAGGAAATTGGGAAATTGACTAATGCATACTTCTGATGATCTATAGATGAAAATTATTGATTATTATTTATTGCTAACAAAATGATTCAGCTTAAACCTTCTGAGTTCAATAAGAATGCATACCAAATTAGATTTGGGGCATGCGGAGTCCCCATGGTCTAGTGGCTAACATATTAGACTGCAACATTAGAGTAAACAAGTTCAAACTCTAGTCATGCTATTATATTCCCTTTCAGACTAATGCCCTTGGGAAAGGTATTAACTCCTTTATCTCCCCAACTATATGTTAAATAGTATCACTACTGTCCTTCTACAAGGATGGCTTTGGCATTAAACAATCCATGAAGGTTGATGTGCCATTTAAAGAAGAAACCAAACCAAATATGGTTGATTTACATCAACCCGTTTAGTTATTTATAGAGAAGATGCCAACAATCTTTTCCCAATTCTAACACACTGGTTAAAATAAATCAATTCAGCCCTCCTGAAACTGTCCCTCTAGACTGCACATACCCTTTGTTTAAAAGGGTCAGATTAATTGTGACATCTAAAGTAATTGCATAGAGAGGAATGCCAATAGAACTAAGCTACTTTTGGCACCCTCTCACCTGTGCATTTGTGAGCAGGAACATCACTCAAAAAACAACACCTTGTGTCAAATCCTCCAGAGAGCATCCTGGGTATGACACGAAATTGTATTTAATGGTGAAGCTTCATTCCTGTCATTTTGGGATATGTGGAATATCCGTTCATCACCATTACTTCCAACTTCACCCTGACCCGGAGTGGAAGTACCTGTTAATATCCCATCTATGGGCCTAATAAACTGTTTAATCATTCACTAAGGATTATTATTAGTAGTAGTTTTTTGAAACCTTACAATTGTGTGCAAATTATTTATGTTACATAAAAATACTTGACAAATAGAATTTCTAATGTTAAATAGCAATACTTGAAACCATTTAACTGCATGTAAACAAACGGTTAATATTAAATAGAATTATTAATGCCAGATAGGAATACTTGAAACTATTTAACTGTGTGCAAACAAATCAAAAATATCAAATAGACTTATTAGTGTTAGATAAGAATACTTGAAACTATTTAAATGTGTGCAAACAAATGATAAATATTAAATTGAATTATTAGTGTTAAATAGCAATACTTGAAACCGTCTGTGTACCGGCAAATGAGCTAACAACTTGTTTAAAAATAAAGTTACCAACAAACTATTCACTTACAGATATATATATATATATATATATATATATATATACCATTGGCCTAATGAGTAGAGTATTTGCTAATAGTCTGGGAGACCAGGGTTCAATCCCAGGTCGAGTCATACCAAAGACTCAAAAAATGGTACTTGATGCCACCTTGCTTAACACTCAGCATTATAAGGTAAGGATCAAGGGTAAAGTGGAGAAATCCAGGGAATGGAGTAGCACCCTCCCCTACACCTCGGTGTAGTAGCTATTGAAAAGAGAACCTTCAGGTCACCCTCAACAAAGGTAGCCAATTTTACTTTATATATATATATATATAAAGTAAAGTTGGTGACCTTTATATATATATATATATATATATATATATATACATTGGTGGCCACTTTTATAATAAAATGTCATTCAGGTCAATCCTCCTTACTGAGAATTATCCTGAAGATCCATTTGGTGAAACCTGAGTAAGTAGTTTTTGGCTCTTTTAAGTATTTTAGTTTTGTTCTATTTAGTTACACACGTTTTATACACACACATATATATATATATATATATATATATATATATATATATATATATATATATATAATGACTAAAATGTTTTGCTCTATTTAGTATATTGAGCACTTTTATGTATTAGCTTAGGTAACTGTCTGTATTTTTTTTATTTGGGTTAGACATTGCAGTCCAGGTTGATTATTTTCTAGCAGTCCAGGTTGATTATTTTCTAGTAGTATGGACTTTTTAGTTTTTCATTTTTTATTAATTTTTTTCCAGATATTGGTTTGTAGTACATTATTTTTATTTACAAATTGCAGTATCTATTTTTTTTTCATGCCGCCAGAGTTATAGAAATAGTTATAAAAATAAAAATATATATATATATATTAGATGTCTCAATATATATGGGACCCATGTCACTGCTAATAACTTTACTAATAATAATGTTGTTTTTTTTTATTTCAGGTTTGAAAATAGTATACTATAACAATTATTAATCTTTGTTCACAATGCCTTGGACAAGAGAGGAAAAAATATTTTGCATCACTACTTATTTGCGGACAAAATCATTCAAAACTGTCTTAAAATAAATGCAATGATAATGATTTATTACTGAGACTAGAAACTCAAAAAAAGACTACAAGTTTATAATAACAATGAAAAAAAAACAAAACTTTGATTTGATATTTCTAGCTCAAAGGATGCATTTTTTACAGGACGTGTTCTAAATGACCACCTTTGTGCTCGTCTCAGTAATAAATCATTATTATATCAATGGGTTGCATCTATTTTGAGACACCATATATATATATATATATATATATATATATAAATAATCCGAGGAAAGTAGTCTAAGGATTAGATTATTAAGTAATAATTCAAGGAGAATAGGAATATCAAATTGAGTCTTTATTATATTCAGATATATAAATGTATTTCATTCATTTGAATGAGATCATTTTATATGACTGAAATAAATAGAACTACAAAATTGAATTGCTCTTGGTAGCCGTTAAGCGGATATATGTAAACAAAAACAAATTTGATACATAAGCGTTTAAATTTCCTTCGCTTGCGCTGGTTTCCTCATGGCTGAGTGGTAGAATCTTGGATTGGCATTTCAGTCAGCCAGGTTTTGATCCCAGCTTCGGGAATCTAGCCCGAAGCTGGGATCGAAACCTGGCTGACTTATATCAAAAACCCATAACAGGATGGAAATAAATTCATAATCCTAATGTGACCGGTTTTTGTTTTTCTTAAAGAAATTATTGCTCTGTAATGTCAGTTATATTGAGCTCTTTACCAGGAAAATTTAAATGTTCACTGTTGAATGTTTTTTTTGTCCTGATGGAATTACTCCCAACTCTGGTTTAACTGAACCGAATAATACTTATATATATTTATAAAGACAGGATTTGGCTTGGCATTAAATAACCCACAAAGGTTGATATACCATAAAACACTAAACAACCAATCAACTAGTTGATAATTGAGGCCATTGTTGGGCATTTATGTGCCTATAGCATAGCTGCTTAATGCTCCACCTGACCCCATTATTATATGCCTCTCCTACCACCTTGAAATTATTCAACTTCAAACCAATTTCTGCCAGTTTGTATTCTTTTAGATTTATAGGCAGAATAACAAAAAACTAATCCTCAACATTCACTAATTTAATATAATATTTAATTTTGATTTATTCCAAAGAATATTTTACTTTGCTCACACAACAGAAATGATATGTTCAAATCCCTTAATTCATCATTTTGAACTTCTGTTTCCACTTTTTAAAGTTTCATAACAATTGGTGTTCCTAATTACATTGCCATGACAACCTCATAGTTGTAACATTCTCCAATATTTTCTCTGAAATTAAAAAAAAAAGAAATGTTTCCAAATCATTATCTGAGGAAGCTTGTATAGAGCAAAACATCATAATAAACTTATAAACACTCATCAAATTTGTTTCTCTTCTATTCCTTTGCATAGTCAATTTCCAAGAACTGAAAGTGTACAGTTAGCAAATTTATAGTTTTTTGCTCTGACACTTTATCCATAAATTAATATCTATAATTATATTCAGGTTCATATACCTCAAATACCAAGGTAGAATTTGGTTTTCTTGGTGATTACTTTGTATTCTAGCAAACCTTACATGCATGTAATTGTAATTCCAAATTTGTATTAGTCAAGTTGGGAGACCCAGTGGCAAGTTTTGTGCATTGACCTATTATTTAGGTTTCAGAATTAACATTTTTTTCTTTCCTTGTATTTGATATTGTTAATTCAATTTATATCTAAATAGACCTGCAGTTACAGGTAAACTCTTTCGGGGTGATAGTCACATGAATGTAGACAATTATTTCTTGCACAGAGTTATGTTGTTGGTGTATATATATATATATATATATATATATATATATATATATATATACTTACAACATATATATATATATAAATATATATATATATATACCTACAATGAAATTTTCATCTATTTGTTTGATCTGAAGAAGTCCTGTTAATTTTTAGAGCATTGATTAATATCAATGCTTTTTAACAGGATGGAAATAAATTTATCATCTTAATGTGACCGAATTGTTGGTTTTTTATTTTGGAAAATAATTTGCTCTATAGATTTTATTTGCATTGAGCTCTTGAACAGGACTATTTAAATTTAATATTCTATATTTGAATATTTAGAGTGTCCTGCTTGGAATTTTTCCCAACACTGGATTTAATATATATATATATATATATATATATATATATATATATATATATACACCTACAATGAAATTTTGGCATGATGGTCGAAAAGCAGTCTGAAGCATTCCATATGTTTCTGTGGCATTTTTTCCAAGTTTAAAACAGAATTTTATTGCATATCATTCTTCTAAAGTGTCAGAATTCATTTTTGAAATTCACCAGCTGTGCCAATCAGGCTTTAGTAGGGTGTATTCCAATTGCTGCTGTAGCTGTTCATTTAAACTTGAAATCATAAAAATTGGTCAGTCATCTCATAAGATGTATAGCAATAACATACTG
This sequence comes from Sepioteuthis lessoniana, assembly GCA_963585895.1. Taxonomy (NCBI): domain Eukaryota; kingdom Metazoa; phylum Mollusca; class Cephalopoda; order Myopsida; family Loliginidae; genus Sepioteuthis; species Sepioteuthis lessoniana. The sequence continues at coordinate 28,374,078 of OY757943.1, forward strand.
AACTTTCAAGAGTCTACGACAATTTTAAATGTCCATACGAAAAAAGTCTGGAAAATTATCGTATGCACCTTATATGTGTATGTGTGATTAAAGGAAGATTCAGGATTCTTTCTGAAAATATATAAGTTATTCATGCATTTCATTTTATTGACATTTATATTTAAATAAAACTAATATAAAATTATCCAAACTATAACCTACATATTCAGATACTGAAAATAGACTTTGTGAAACAATATATATATATATATATATATATATATATATACACACACACTCACACACATACATACACATACTTGTATTTTATTAATTAAGGAGGCTTTTTTAATAGCTAAGTTACACCCTCAGATTAACAGTAGGGTGGAATTAAATACTGAATATATCATTAATTAACACACACATTTTAAATACATATTCAAGTTTAAAAAGAATTAGATTAAAATAGACATAAAAAATAAAAATAAAATAAAATGAAATGCAAGTGATTCGGACAACTGAAGTCATGTCTATTCCGCATGGCGTTTAAACACTCTATGTAGCACCATGGTTACAACACCCAACATGTCGTTCTAACACTCCACGTGGCACCATGGTTACAACATCCAATGTGGCGTTCTAACACCCCACATGACACCATGTTTACAACGTTCAAAAAAATTTTGAACCTCCAATATTTACTAAAAAAAGTCTCTGATGATGAAGTTGTACTTTGAAATTAATTTGACTCAAATAATTATTATTTCGCATTGCAATAGCTCTCTAAATTAATTCAACACTATAAAATAAAATGATTTGTGCAATGTCTCAAGCAAATTACAACCTCTCTCTCTTTCTCTCTCTCTCTCTCTCTCTCTCTCTATATATATATATATATATGTATATATATAAAAGGCTAATAAAATCTCAACTCCAAATCATTGACTGTTATCTTTAATAAAATATGCCTACAAGAAAATCTGCTGCCTAAATACACACTATATATATATATATATATACACATATATATGCATATATATCTACTTGATAAAGTTATGCCTATTAATTTTTTTATAATACATGGGCAAACCCAAGTATCAAAGTAAGTATACATACATACATACATACATACATATGTTAGGATGACTGCTCCATCTTGACTGATAATAAGCCATCTCATCAACCAAAATTTCAACACAAACATCTTAATTAATAACTAATTCAACTTGTGAAAAATATACAAGATGATAAAGTAGTATACATCATTGGATCATAATGACATGCAACTCTCTGGTTCCACATAGCTACAGCCTAGTGACAAACAAAGTAAGATAACCAATGACTATGCAAACTGCAGGGTTTTTTTTCAGAGTACCTTTTCGCAGATTTTTTCCTGTCAAAAGATACTTACGTCAGCCAGTTTAATGCTGGATCTTTCTTCTCCAGTTTTGATTTTGGAGTTAACTCCTCCTAAGCTTTGTTATTAAACTGGATCCCCTTCTACCACAGCTGTTTCTGTGTGTATATATATATATATGAAGACAAAAAGAAAAAAAATTCACTTTTTTGGAATCATTATAAATTTATTTGAGGCTCTTATAAGTTCTTATAAGTTTAACTTTTAAGTTTTTTTTTTATAAAAACCTTCTTTTATAAAAAAAAACTTATTTCGGAAAAAAAAAATTCTTGTGACATTTTAGATTTTGTAGCAGCTAGATTTAGCATTTGTTTCAATTTTTTTTGGTTTATTCTGACTAAAGATAAGAATTTATATAGTTTCCATCAGGTCTTAAAACACAAAATTTATACAGTATTTAAAGCAAACACATAGACAGGTTCACACAAAAATGCAACAAGCCTGTGGCAAAAATAAGTTCACATGAGGAGAAACAAAATTATAAACAAACACATTCCTGTGGATATTTCTTAGTAGTGATACAGGAATTTATGGACGTGTGTGGTATTCATTGAGACTACCACCATCCTGTTCCTATAATGCATTAGTCTATCAAAAGGAAATAACACAGCATATTTTGGTAAGGAAAAGCAAAGTCTGTTTCGATTATGACATACATTTTATATACATACATAGTATACATAATTAAGAAACATGACACGCATAGTACACATAATTAAGAAACATGACATACTGTCCCAAAGTGTAAAAAAAGTACGTAAGCTTTTCCAGAGAACCAACAGATTGATAGCTGCAGTTAAAAACTTACATTTTTCTGGTCTAAGAAAATGGTCCAGGAGGGATAAATTTACACACGTGCTGGTTGTAAAAGTAGAGATGAAAGAGAGAGGTCCTTTCAGTCTGGTATTAAAAAGAGGTAGAACTCACTTCTCAAAATGTCACATGACCAAATGGTTATGTGATTCTTGGAAGCTCGGCCCAAAACTCCCCAAAACGAAAACCACTATGTTTAGTTCCCCAACAGTGGCATATAACATATTAGATAGGACATTATTAGTTTGGATTATAGATATAACTTACTTTTGGTCATCCTGTCCAAAATATGGTGAGGCATGTGGCCAGAAAAAAGTAAATTATATTGTTCTTTTGTATAATACACACTCCTAACATTTTTACTGAAAAATCTTGAAAAATTTTATGTCTTATATACAAATAGTTATGGTATATAGTCCTTGTGTATATTACTCACGCCTAACTTTTTGGCTGAAAAATCTGGAAAAATAGTGCATCTTATATACAAATATTTACAGTACAAATTTCTTCCTAGTTTGCCTGAGTTTTTTCCTCTATTTTGCCCAAATTTGAAAAGGGTATTGCCTACTTCCCTTTCTACTCATATACTCATGCCTGTGTCCCCTTTCAATACAAATTTCTGTAATAAATCAATAACTATTGGCTGGAAAAGTAATCTGCAATAATCAATAATCTTAAACTGCAATACTCTTAAATATAAAAAAATATTAATTTAGATTTTATAGCTTCAGGCATAAATAAAAGAAATCTGCAATCAACTTGCCTAATATGAGATGAATTTACTGGATAAAACATAATTTGTATTTAGTTACCAAACCCCTCCACCATAAGTAGAATATGATACAAGGTCAGTTCTTAAGTAAAGTTTAACATTTGAATTCAGAATTTTTCCTTCTAGAACAGTTGCCATACCATGGTTAAAGAGCTCAGTTTGTCCTACTATTTACCAGTAGTAGGAGGAAGAATAGTTGGATTCATGCCTTTCCCAAGAGTATTAGTGCAATGTGAAATTCAAATAGCTTTCTTCAGGATTTGAACTCATGTTACAGTGTCTGTTTCTGACGATGATAACCATTGCAATATGAGCGCCTCCTTTAAGTAGTTCATATTAGTCAACATGATAGTCAACCAAAATTAAATATTGTTTATTATTTCATGTAGTTCCTATTCATTCTGAGATGATTTATACTGGGATCAGTACTTCTCCTTAGGATCAAAGTACAGTATGCATTCTGCCTAAAATCAAAGTAATTCTCCTTGGCACCTCTGTCTAGAAACAATATATTTGTATCATGGAAATTCCACACTTACCTTTAAAACTATAAGATATAAAACATGCAGGTGAAAAATAGTTATTATTTCTAGGAGTATAAAATTGAACATTTCTCAAAAAAAGAACAAAGAAGAAAAACCAGACAAAAATATATAAAGGATTAGTTTATTTCTTATTAACTTTTTTTGGTGGTATATTTAATTAGATTTGGAAAAAAAATTGCATCACTAAATACTGAAATAAGATTTGTCTGGTTTTTGTATTTTGTTGTATATATTAATACAACAAAATACAAAAACCAGACAAATCTTTAGTTCAAATGCTTTTCAAATTTTTGAAGCTGAAAATGAAGCTTTTTGCAATGTATCAGCAACTTGGTCTCTACTAAGTAATGAGAAATTCTATTGTTACAGTAACATTAGACATGGTATCAAGTAATGCCTCATGTTATTATAGCAGCAGAATTATTAATGAGACAAGTTTGAGTGACCAATAAATATATGTTTTATATATAAGTAAGGCACATCTGAATCATCTGGGTCTCATCTTGAAAAAAACGTTTTTTAGTATACAGATCTATTTGTCAGTTTTTAGTTTTTAGTATACAGGCAATTTGTCAGTTTTGGAAATATTGATTTCATATGATTTTAGAAGTTGGGTCTCGTTAACAATATAAATACTATGTTGAAATGAACTCTGCCTTTCCAACATGCATGTATACCGATTATCTTATTTTCAAATGTCAACTTTGAAATGGTGCTCATATCATTGAAGCTTGGGTCTTAACTGCTACTACTCCTCTTCTTAGGGAATATTTTTGAGAAACAAATCTATGGACATATATGATGGAAGGAAGTGTTTGTGGTTTAATGGATATTGCCATAGAAAATTAACACGGTGACATGGGTTCAAATCCTGGATGAGACTGTTTTCAAAATTTCTGAGACAAAACTTGATTTTTATCTGTAAGAGTTTTCGGACTATTGTCTTCATCTTTATTGTTTTTATCACAACGTTTCAGCCACTGTATCCTCCGGCCTTCCTCAGATGTCCCCTGTTTATCTGGGCATAGAAATGATTCAACCTGGGAAATCATTTTTAAAGTTTGAGTCAAACTTGTGATAAAAATAATAAAGACAAAGACAATAGTCCAAAAACTCTTACTGATGAAAAAAAAAGAGGCTGTTTTCATTTCACATAGTAGAAATACTCTTGGAAAAACTATGAATCCAACCTTCTCTCACCAGTTATGGATAAATCGTAGGATGGACTGGGCTTTTTAACCATGGAATGACAACTGGTCTAGGAGAAGGAAAACTTTGAATTCAAACCTCTTAAACTCTGCTAAAAAGAAAAAAATTGACATTGTGTCACATCCTGCTCATGCTGAGGGGTGTGTAAATATATACATGCATGTCAGAAAAGATTTCAACATTGTTATTGGAAAATTCATATTGTAAATATATTTATAGTGTAAACAGGACCTTCTTTTAAAACTATAGGAAATCAATATTTTTCAAATCTGACAAATTGCCTGAGTAGAGGTAGGTATGCTAAGCAACAAAAATTAATCTTTAAAAGAATGTTTAACTATTTTTTTCTAAAGGAAACTCTTGGCAATTCAGGTATGCCATATGTAGATTAATACTTTCTGGTGAAGAAATACTAGAGCAAATCAAAAGTTTTGCAATATTTCAACCTATTTCATTTTTCAAGTATTTAAGCATCTGTTCACAAGGCCAAGCTTATAGAGGTGTCAATTGATGGTGCTTTGTGAAGAACCAAGTTCTACTGACAATGTACTTATACTTTTACTTATTATTCAAGTAAGGCCTCATCTTCCACAATAACAGGTCTCATTGATTATGGTTTGTTTTTTAACTTGGTATCACTTTCCTTGAAAGTCTGAATTTGTTTTGTGCCACACATTCGTTGACAATTCCTGGGTCTTCCACATGAATTTCTTTGGCCACTGCCTTTGCGCCCAGTGCTTTTTTTCACTGTAATGTAAAATGACTTTAATGGTAATTTTCTCACCCCTCATTATTAAAGGTGAAAAAAAAATGTTTATCTTCGATATAAAAATAAAGAATAAACAATTCAGTAACAATTGGACAACCAGTTGTATCAAATTAATTATATAACATGGAGATACAAGTCGCCAAAAATCCTCAATGAAAATCCTTAAAAAATCTTTTGATAACAACGTAGTAGCTTAAAATACTGCAAAACTTTTGACTCACTCTAGGATCTGCTTTCTAAGATATTTAATGTCTCCTTCCCTAAAAAGATGTACTGTATTGCAACCGTATGACTCTCATTCTAAATGTTCCACTAAAATCAGGAACAAGTTTAAAAATAATGTTTTTGGACTTATTTTAAGGAAACAAAATAAAACAAAACAAAAAGAAAAACAATAGATGAAAGGAAAACTTTTTCACTCTTTTTCCACAATACATATTTATTTCTTATTCATAATTCTTAAATTATTTGGTGTATGTATTTATATGTCACAATGATATTTTTCAAAGAGATCAAAATTTTTTAAAAAATAGATAAAAAAAGTTAATTTTTTTTTCTTTAAATCTTATTTTCAAACTCTTTCATTGATACCATATTGCAGAGATGCATTTAAAACATTTTAGTGCTACAACAGACTTGCCATAGATAAGGATTACAAGGAACTTTACTCATGTAAATTTTCATAAGATTTTAAGATATCCCCTCACCCCCAAAAAATGAAAATACAAATTAATCAGATATTCTTTATTTGAAACACTTGAAGAAATGTGTTTATATATGATAACTCACTTTCATTGCTTAGTAAAACTGATCATATCAAAACTGATTTTATTCTGAAAACAATTGCCATAAAGAGTCCAATAGCCTGAGACTGTTTTAAACTCATAGAAAATTGTCTGTGAAGGGCTTCTATATATGCGTGTGTGTGTGTGATAGGGGGGGTGTCTTTCTGTATTACACAGCATTAAAAAATTTCAAAAATCTAATAATGGTTTCAAAAGTTTAAACAAAAGACATATCTATGATAGGGTAGGAATCAAAATTTCTGGTTTTCTTTCTTTATAATAGGAAACAGGTTTTACCAAAGAAATATTTCCTAAAATTCCTTTTTCTCATTATTTGTTGTTATTCAAGTGGTTGGTAAACTAGAATTAAAAATAATATTATATATATATATATATATATATATATATATATATATATATATATATAGAATGTGTAAAAAATGTATACATATGATATATTTGTATTTTTATATATTGTATAGATACATATTATATATAAACATATGAGGATCATTAATAAGTTTCCAGACTTTTTTATATGGGCACTTTTATTGATAGTATACACATGAAACTCAAGTCCCCTTCGAAGTAATCCACTCCGGCTGCAATGCACTTGTTGTAACGTTCCAACAACTTCTGGAAGACCCCATGGAAGTCCTCTTGTGTGAGCGTGTCAATGACTTTCGTCACAGCCTCTTTCATCTCCTCAATTGTCTCATAACGACAGCCTATGAGCTTAGGGAATAACCAAAAGTCACAGGGAGCAAGGTCTGGACTATAGGGAGGGTGGGGAACTGTCTTGATGGCCATCTGGGTCAAATAGTCTGTGACAAGGATGGAGTTGTGGACTGGTGCATTGTCCTGGTGGAAATGCCACTGATCCGATTTGAAGTGTGCTGGTCTCTTCGAACGGAATCTCTTCTTGAACTCACTTAAAACCTCAAGATAGTAACCCTAACCCTAACCCTAACCCTTTGGCCAATCAATTCTGGTGTATTGACTTCCTTACTCCTCCCACACCTCTCATCATCCCATACAGACTCCCTGCCTTCCTTGAATCCCTTATGCCACTCAAAAACTGATGCTCGATTCATGCAAGATGGTCAAAAAGCAGTCTGAAGCATTCCATATGTTTCTGTGGCATTTTTCCAAGTTTAAAACAGAATTTTATTGCATATATCGTTCTTCTAAAGTGTCCTCATGTCCAGATTGCATTTTTGAAATTCATCAGCTGTGCCAATCAGGCTTTAGTAGGGTGTATTCCAATTCCTGCTGTAGCGGTTCATTTAAACCTGAAATCATAAAAATTTGTCAGTCATCTCATTAGATGTATAGCAATAACATAGTGAATTTTCAAGATTTTACAACAATTTTAAATGCCTGTACAAAAAAAAGTCTTGAAACTTATTGAATGCACCACGTATATATAATACATATATATCTTTATATTATATATATATAATATAATATTATGTATTGTATATATAATACATATAATATCTTATATGTATATATAATACATATATATACACATATATAATTTATATATATATACCTATATATACACATATATTACTTATATATATATATATATATATATATATATATATATATATATATATATATATATATATAAAGCTTCAAGTATCTTATCTAATGATTGTTAGTTGTAAAACTTATTTAAATTTCTTGTCAAAAAAGTTTACTTTTTTGACACATGGCTGTGCTATTTCTTGAAGTAAAATTCTTAGCACTTGACAAACGATTTTTTATTTTGTCGTTTTGTATTTTGGGAATAAATATTCATTGGTGTTTTAAGTGGAATCGCAAAAAAATATTAAATAATTAAAAGCCAAAAAATATTGATGAATTCCATGCAATTTTTTGTTTTCCTTATTGATGGAGAAATAAAGTTTATGAAAATTAAATATATTTCATCTTTTTATATTGTACTAGAGTTACTCAAAAGTTTTACAATATTTTGGCGACATATGGTATGATTCGGAATTTCCTGATGCGTTTGCAGGGGTCATGAAGGCGATGAACCACACTGGCCTGTGAGATGCTAAGCTCACCTGATACTCTCCTAGTGCTACTTTTCAGATTTGCCTTGATGGCTTGGAGCGTGGCCTTAAGATTCATGGTTTTAGGTCCACCTTATCTTACTTGATTGTCATGTTACTAACAATCCAAGCAGAATTTTTTTTTACTATCTGATTACTGTACTGTGGTAACTAGGCTGTTCGAAAACTAAAAATAGTGGTCTCCCTTTTTGGGAGTTATGAGTGGAGCTTTCAACAATCACGTGACCAACGGTCATGTGACATTTCGAAAAGTGAGTTCTATCATTGTTTTGCAGCAGATATCAGTTGGAAAGCACACCTCTCTTACGGCTCTGTTTTCTTCAAGTAACACATACATACAAATAATTCTATGTGAAATTTTTTCCTACACGAGAAAAAATGTAAGTTTTTAACTGCCGCTATTCAATATGACTTGTTCAGTGAAACAGCTTTTGCAACCTTTTTTTATGGTTTGGGACCTTTGTCATCTTTTGTAATAATGTGTACTATATATGTATATAAAATACATTTTATTATACTCTAAATGGACTTTGTTTTTTCCTTACCAAAATATTCTGTGTTAGGTTGTCATTCAGATAGAGGAAAAAGCTGGTAGTAGTCATAATGAATACTACACATTATAAATCCCTATAAGTGGTGACCCCGACGTGATTGTCAGAAACTCTATCCATAACTACCTAAAAGGGAGACCACTAAGTTTAGTTTGCGAAGAGAGCCTTTACCGTTTGTATAACAAACGTTTTTAGTTACTTCAGTACCATTATAGCTTACTTTAAATTCATAAAGCATAAGTTCTCGAATTAGACAACATTACATGTTCATTTGTGCAGCTAGCAATTCACAATATATCAGCCCACCAATTACCACAATACTACCAACCATAACAGGCAACTTCCCATGACTTGAACTGATTCCATCATGTGATATATGCACTGCAACCGAGCATCATATAAGCATATTTCAAAACTTTTGATTCACCTTAGTAATTTCAGTATATTTGAGTCAGCACATGTCTTGGTGGATATCTCAAGTATTTTATACTTGAATAACTACACAGTCAGATCTAAAATAAATCTTGATTTTTAGAAAAAGAAAAATCAGCGCTTAAAAAAACCTAATCACAATAACTTTATATGTCATTTTTTTTTTCCAGTCAAATCTTCTTAGTCAAAATCATTTGTAAAGTTTAATATGTTTCAGTTAAATTATTGATTTAATGCCACATCAACCTTTGATGGTTATTTAATGCCAAATCCTAGGTATACATATATAATTTGTAAGTGAATAGTTTGTTGATAACTTTATTTTTAAGCTCATTTATTTGCACAGTTAAATGGTTTCAAGTATTGCTATTAAAAATTTGTGATTCTATTTATCAAGTATTCCTATCTAACTTAATATTAATCATTTGTTTGCATATAGTTAAATGATTTCAAGTATAATTAATGATTAAATTCCGTTTGATCCATAGATGTGACCCTAACAGGTACCACCACTTAGGTTAGAGTAGACCTGCAAGTAATATCATGTTAAAGTGTACAGAATATTTTGGTTTGATTAAAGATCTGAAAGACATGCTCACATATAAAAATATAGTGAGAAATAGGACTTAAAAAAACCCAAAATTATGTTACAATTGTTCCATTTCTTATGTAATATTTTGCTTTTTCTCATACAAGCATTTTGAATACAACTGGAAAGGTTTTAAAATGCTGAAAAAAGATACTGATATTGTCCTATTTATCATATGTGAACATGTTATGACATTATGTGAATGTTTTGTGACATTAAGAGTTTTAAAGACATTTTGTTACTGAAATTTCTTAAACTGAAATTTTTTGAAATAGTGTTGTCATGAAGTTTATTTGATTAAAAAAAAAAGTATCTGTGCCTTTTTCAACATTTCAAAACCTTTCCAGTTGTGTTTGAAAATGCTCATATAATGAGGAGCAAAATGTTATAGAAGAAATAGAACACCAACTTCAAGTTTTTAAATCCTGTTTTCCACCATTTTGAAAGATATTAAATACCATTCATCATATTACAATATATATAAGAAGTTGTTGAAAAGTTCTTAGCCAGATCAAGAGGTAGTTTGCTTTCTTTATTTGATGGTATATCAACCTTTGTGGGTTATTTAATGCCAAAGCCATCTTTGTATAAGAACAGTAGTGATACTATTCAACCCATAGCTTGTTGTGGGACCAATGAGTATGTCAATCCTACAGACGTTCAAAATTAAATGACAACAACTATGCAAGGAGAACAACTGAAAGTGGGTATGTTAAAAGAGACAATTTTTATTTGGTAAGAAATAACAAAAATGACTAGAGAAATTCCTGTTTATGTCAAAAGCATAGACTTGATTATTTTATAGTTCTTGATGACAGTGAGATCTGGATGACATTTGAATAGGTTGCTGGTGCAGCTATGTGGCCAGATAGTCTAACCGTGAATTAGACATGGTGGGTTACTGAGGCAAACTAGTTGATGTCCCAGTGGTTGAATCAGCAACTAACTCAGGTTTGCTCAACATTAGCCAAGAGCAAGCTGATAAAATTATCATTGGTCCAAGTGGTGCCCACCATTCGCAGACTAACATCATCACTGTGAGAATACAGCTTGGGAATATTGCCTGAGCTGCTAGGCATCACTGCACTGGGCTGTTTAATCTTTCACTGCAGGTGTCACTGTTGGTTGGTCTGTTATACAGGGTGGTTGCTGCATCAGACTGGTGGGCCTGGAATAGGCTGGTCCTCCAAGTCTAATTGGTGAGAAAGACTTTCCTGCTCTGAAAAGAGCAGTTTAAAGTTGTTGGACTGCTAGGTTCATTGAGCTGGTTAGTTTGCTATGCCGGGTATCACTGCATTGGGCTGGCTGCTCCTCTAAGCCTGATTGGCAAGAAATACTTTCTGGCCTTGTAAAGGGCAGTTAAAAATAACTAGACTGCTTAATTCACTGGGTGTCACTGGGAAACCAAGGTGATGAAGTCTGCTAGTCTGTATATCAGGTCATACCAGTGAAAGGAACAGTAAAAGTGGGTGGCCCACTTTAATCCTTTCACCTTCAGCCAGGCCCTCTCTCTTTCTGTTTATTCATTATGAAAAATACATGATTGGGTGTGTGGCACAAATAAAAAGGAGGGAACAGGAAAAAGGAATGATCATCAGTAATCTATGTTGTTTCCGTGGGAACCTAGCTAGCCACAAACACTGACCCATTCATACTGTACAATTAATAGGTTACCTTGGGTGGTGTAATGGTTAGCAAGCTAGACTAGTAAACCTTTATGAGTGAGTTCAAATCTCATTGGGTGCCCATTCATACAGCCTTGTGTCACATCTAAGCAAAAAGCTTAGTAAATTACTCATTATCAAGTTGCACTGCCAGCACAGATTTCCCTGACTCTATCTCTCTCTATATCCATCCCTATCATCCATCACTCCCAGCAGGTCTTCCAAACTACATCCTGTGTTCGCACAAAAGTTATGCAGATAAGTCCTCATAATGATCCTGTTTATGTGAAGGGGTCCATAGAAGAACATCATTTATGAGTTTATCCTTACTTCTCCAGTAGTGTCCCACATGTCTTATTTGTTTTACATGGATGTTTTTTTTAGATGGGAGGTGAGTGGCCATACAGCTGTTGCTTCGTGGGGTGCTGCTTCTAGGATTTGTTCAATATAGCTCATAGTATTCTTGTGTAGTTCTCATCTAGCTCTTAAATCATTACTGTACAATAATTAAATCTGAACATACTATTCATTCATGCTACTTAGACCGAAATACCACAATTACTCTTCGCGAGCCTACTTGGAAAAAAACCCAGATTCAAACGTCAAAATGCTATGACGGAAAAAGAGTCCTATATACAATGATGCAATAGTTTTATACAATGAGTTTTTAAAAGTGTGGGGAGAGGAGAAAAGGAAAACCCTAAAAGAAAAAGCTAAAAAATAATTTTTAAAAAAAGAGAAAAAAAAACAGTTTGGTTACCTTCCCTTGTCCCTTAATCTACATTGTGAATTACCAACTGTTTTTAAGTGCCACAAAGACTGAAAACAAGTTGGACAATCCCCACTAGGGAGTAGGTTTATGCTAAGTGGGTGTAAAAATAAACAAAGCAGGGTAGGTTAAGGATAGAAAGATAAGAAAAATAAATATATCCAGGATGTGAGAAGGGTCTGGGGATTAGGGAATCCTGAAACTCTAATCTAAATGACAGAGCCTATGACACTATCATTCTGCTAACCAAGGCTTAAAGGAAGGAACCTAACTGACCTGAGGTGGGGTCCCATAAGAGGATACAGACTGTTGCGGCTAAGAGCAAGAACAGAGAAGGAAGGACGACTCCAACGTTACTTCCTTTCATACAACAAGCCTGCTAAGAGAGAAGTAATCCCAGACAATACGGCACCAAAAAGCTACCTCCAACTATTTGTTGAGAACTACTATTGGGCCCCTCAGTACAAATTCGGGGACCAAACTGTTAAGGCAGGAAAGAATAGCTAGCAGAAAAGTTTTGTCACTTGCTTTTTGAACAGCCAATAAGTATTTCAAACAGGCAAGAAACCTCAAGAAATAAAACCAAAATCAAACGAAAGTATGAATTTGGGGACTCAAATTCAAAGAACTTTGTTTCCCGGACACTCTCAGATAAGTTCCCACAAATTACACTAAAATTTGCAACACTTTATCTTTTCTATCCCTTTCTTTCTTTTTTCTTTTGCATAAAATTCCCTTGTAAAAACTTTATTGTCTGCATTATCTTTTTGAATCAGTATCCAAACTAGAAAGGTGCAGAACTTTCTGTTTAAACTTATTGTTTAAAATTACACGCTAAAGCCACCCAAAACATTATCCAGTTAAATACTAACTTTGGCTGTTAGTGTCATTCCTTTATATTGAATTTTTATCCTCTCTCTAAATTCTTTTATATTGCCAATTTTATCCTTTAATTTCCTTTATATTGCAAATTTTATTTACTCTTAATTTATTTATATTGCAAATTTTATCCTTCAAATTTTCTTTATGACTGCTGGTTTCATAGCAAAGATGCTCACTTCTCGGCTGACTTAGAATTCATCAAATCTGGGCAGGAACACTTTGCTTAATTTCTGTGTATAATGAAATTGATCATTATACAACCAAGAGACGGTAATAAATATTACTTGCTATATGTGGCAGTCAGAAAAAATCTCTGAAACGACTCACAGAATTAATGGTCTTGGAAATAGTTTTCAGTTCATGGTGGGAAATTCCTTTCATTGATGACTTCAGTGACCATAATTCACTTATACTAGGGAATCCTGACATGTCTCCCAGACAAGGTGTTGAAATATATTAGGGTTATTTTCCATGTTAAAAGTTGGACGTTCATGCGTCCAGTAGGTGTGTCCCATGAGGTATGTTTAGTAGAAGCGACTATTTCTACTGGTACAGGAAAACATTCAACCACAGAATTGTCATTAAACTCTAAAATAAAATTTGAGTTAAAAGATATATTTTTCTCTTTCCTTCTGTCCTTAATTCTCTAGCAGCTTCCTACAGCCAAAAGAAGACAAGCGGATAAGTTAAGAAGAAGAAAAAGGAGTCAGATACGAAACTCAGAATGACCCCAATAGAATCCAGTTATTAACTAACGACTACACCATAACCTATGAATAAATAAAAATCTTCTTGTACCCAACTAGGAGACAAGATGGCAATACAATTGATGTGCGCATAAAAAGATAGTATTCTGCTGATTACAAAGATACCAAACCAAAACCTCTAGTCAGTATACTCTTACACCACCTATAAAGATGTGGCAAAAAGTTCCTTTTATAATTTTTAATGGCATATCAACCTTCGTGGGTTATTTAATGCTAAAGCCACCTCTGTAGAAAGAAAGTAATGGTACTATTTAACCCATGGGAAGATAAAGGAATTATGTCAGTTTTGTAATTTCAATCATTAAGTCTATGAAAAACAAAAAATAATTTTAATTCTTAAATCAAGCCATATATTTTTACGAATAATTTTCTTTTCCGAAATTTCAGTTACTCTTGTCTTAACTAAAGTTTGATTAAAGTCAGCACTGGTCTTCAGGAAGGAGACAGACAGACAAGTAAGTAAAGTTTCCCCTCGTGTCACACAATGCAGTGTGTTCTGTCTCCATTTCGAGAACGATCAATAGAAACTCAATCATTGTAGCAATTTTATTTTTAACAGGATCGTGTTGCTAGCTCGATGCCCCAAAATGGACTGCCTTTAGGCCTAAAAAAAACAGGGGGAAGTACTAACTGCCCTGCTATAAATAGGAATATGTGTATTGCAAAGCGACCAGTGGATTTATTCTTTTCTCGAAGTAGTACGAAGTAAATGAACACATTTAAGATAATAGATTTTGATTACTCTGGTTGAATACGAAAGTGCGGCTATTGGTAACGTTGTCTTGTTATGACGTCACATGAGAATCGAGTTCCTCTGGAGGCCTGATGTTTACTTCTCGCCTTCTCAGGAAACGTTGGGTTTTAGCTGTAATATTCGTCTGTTCCCTTGTTTATTTTTTGGTCAGCCTCTTCAGACCGGTAAGCACTTTACAAAGTTAGTGTAAAAACAAAAACAAACCCATTATAAACTAAATCACTGCTTATCTATGATTGTATGTAATTGTTCTTCCAATCTCCGCTAATGTTAGTGTCAGCCTTTTTTTAGCTTTTCATTTTCTGCTAGCTCAAGTTTCTTGTAATTTTTCTTCCGTAAATTAATTCTTTGTAAAAATTGTATATTTCTTCAATTTTTAAAAAAAACCTTAATTAGCCTATGTGATATTCTGTATTGTATATAACAGTTTTGTTATTTTTAAAAATCCATCTTTCACCATTGCACTTAATTTTGGTACAAAATCAAAAATGGTTTACTTGTGTTGTGGTGGTTGGTTAAAAAAATTAAAATCTAAAATATTTTTTACTTTAGAAAAATGTAAGCGATATCAACAATGCAAATTAACCATATTTGCAATATAAAAAACATTGTTTAAATTTGAAGAATTATTTCACTTTCCATTATATTATACAAATGTATACCGAAAAGTTTTGAAGCAAAGAAAAAAGTTGTAGGAATTTTGATTGTAGATTTATTATTTTAATTTAAAAAAATCATTCAAAGAAACTATTTTTCTTTAAAAATCTGTCTCAATATAAATACCAAAAGCTTTTTCTACAAAATTGAAGCTTTTCTCGACTTTTAATGAGAGAAAAAGTGGGAACTCCGTTTAATACAATGGTTCGCCAGCTAGATTAGCAGACCATTGTTAGTGAATTCGATTCTCACTGTGTGCACCATACTTCTGGCCTTGTGCTACAACCTAGTAAATAACTAATTAAAAGTTGAAAACTTGACTTAAAGTAGATTTTTTTAAAAATTTTGTTTTATTTCATCAATCCATCTGGCATGAATTGTATAGACTTTTTAAAATAAATAATAAACAAGTACTTGTTCAATTTGAGGGTCCCCAGAGGAATGTCGATAACCTCACATAAATGTGGTTTTATCGGACAAACCTTACAGTTTTTTCTGGTTTCGGTTTTCCCGGAAAGTGACCAGTTTTATCGCCCCCCCCCGCAAAGCAATAACACTCTTTAAAATTACGAAAGAAAAGTTATATATATATATATATATATATATATATATAATTTCGCTCTACTTAGTGTATTGAGCACTCTCATATTTCAGCTTAGGTGATTCTGTCGGTGTTTTTTCTTTTGACTAGACATTGCAGTATTGATTGATTATTTTCAAGCAGTACGAATGTAGTTAGTCTTTTCTCTTTTTTTTTTTTTTTTTATTGAATTTTTTCCCCAAGATATCAGTGTGTGATATTTTTTTAGATTTTTTTTTTGTTGGTCCAAAGAGAGAAAAAGGTAAATATTTAAAAAAAGAATAGGTTCACTAAGAGATTTGTATTTCTTTAAGAACTAAATAAAAAGTTCTTTAAAAAAACAACAAATCTGGTGGATGTATTCTTTTTGAAATATATAAATTCTAAGAAGTGATTCAAATAGTATGTAAGTGATGTAAAACAATTTATTTCAGGTTAGTCTTGAGCAAATTTTGGAAGCCTCTGATTTAACAAAAAATTACATTCATTTCTGACTATGCGACGAAAGAAAATAGTGTCTGATTGTTTTTCTCTTTTACTTGTGTTGTCTTTATCAAATCTGCAATGTCTGCTTTTAAAAAATGCCATTTCTTTTAGTGTGTATGTGTGTGATTGATTTATTTAATCCAAAAATTGAATTCCTTGTTTTGGATTTAGATTCTTTTTTCTAGCAGCTTAAAATAGTCATTTACTAAGCTTAGATGTAGCACAAGGCCAAAACCATGGAGTACCCACTAAGAATCAAACTCCCGACCAATGTCCTGCTAATCTAGCGTCTTAACTATTACACATCGTGAGATGTCAAGCAACTCGATATACAAATTGATTGACAAGTTTTTTTATTTTTTTTCATTGGCCATATTTTCAAAGCGAGAACACACACACACACACATATATATATATAGTTAGTTGAATATTAGAATATTAAATTTTTATTTTGAATCGGTCAAAAAAGTATTGCATGAAATATTATTTGTCATAATGGACTATTGCATTCTAATTCCAGATTCTTCCCTTTTTTAGCCGTGGGGTGGGGGAATTGTGAATATAATCTCGTAATGTGTATGTGTGTGTTGCATGCATTAGTTTTTGCTTCGTTCCATATTGCAGTGGTTTCATTTTATATCTTTCTTTTTGGAGGAAAAAAAATAATGCTATTATTCTCCACGTGCACTCATTCAAGTTCACCAGGGGATTTTTTATTTTATTTATTTATTGATTTGAATTAATTAGATACTCAAACTCAACACATTTTTTTAGGGAAAAAATGTTTTACATTTTATAGGGAGGGGGGGCACTTTCACATTCTAATTCAATGTGGAATGATCATCTATTTCTGGAACAAGTATGAAAAAAATAAAGGACTCCTCTTCCAAAAGTAAAATAAATAGATAAAAAATTCGACTTGTCTAGTTTGGTTTGGTTTTATGGCATATCAACCATTGTAGGTTATTTAATTCCAAATTCTCTTTATACATATATGTTAGATATGTATGATTGGTAAACACATTTTGTTGATAAAATTTTCAATGAGCCGATGCTCATTCTTTTGCACACAGTTAAATGGTTTCAAGCATTGTTATGTATCACTAACTATTCAATTAGACATCAATCATTTGTTTACACACAGTTTAATGGTCAAAGAGTTCTATTTCTAACAATTCAATTTAACATAAATCATTCGTTTACACACTGTTTAAATATCAAACATTTCTATTTGACCGATAGATAGGACCCTATCAGGTGCTACCACTCTGAACCAGCAATGACAACGAAGTGGTACTTCACATTCCCTAAAGCTGTAGGACTGGACCTTCACCATCAGATTGTTTAGTGTCTTATGCAAGACACTCTTTGGGCAAATCTTACTCCTTTGCAGAGATGTGGTCGGTGTATTCTACAGCTCCAGCTGACTGGGCTAACATGTCTGGTTATTTGTCTTTTTCAATGCTAACTATTCCGGAAATGGCTGATCATTCTATATTGAATTAAAATGGGAAAAATAAAAATTTGCGTTAGTTTGAGGGTTTGATTAGTTTGAATGAAAAAATTAATAAATTATGAAAAAAAATTTTTTTCAAGACATTTTTTTCCCTGTGAACTTAAGTGAGTGCATGTAGAATTTCACCAAATGAACTTTTAGTTGAGAATTTTTTAAAAAGCCAAAAAAAAAAAAAAAAAAAAAAAAAAGACAATTTCAATTGTTAACAAAAAAGGTTCTTGAAAACTATAACTTCAATTTTATCAACATTTTTTGTTTTACTCTCGATTATGGCTTAATAGAAACAGTGACCAAACTCATTCTTACTCTGTTTTTACACGTGATATATACAATCAATTTTACAACATTATAAAATGAATATTAAGCCAACTGTTACCATCATTATTCTTTCACGATTTCTAAAGATAAAGGAAATCAATGTTGACACCAAGAAGAAAGTAATTGATTTCAGAAGTCTGGTTCATGCCTTGAATATTTTTTAACAATCTTGGTAACAATAACCATTTTGTTTTTTAACTTGTCCATTTATATTTGCATTTTTTGTGTTAAGATTGATTGATTTGAAACAGCATTTCAAGCCGTCAGGTTATTTTATGCCTAGAGGTTAGGGAATCACGTTCATTGAATGTTTGTATTTACATTTTTGTATGGTTGCTTTTTTTTTTTTTTTTTTTTTTAAATTTTTTTTTACACATGGTCGAATCAAATATGAATAACTTTTAAACTGATCTATTTGACTTATAGATGGGACCCTAATAGGTACTACTATGACAGATCAGAGTGAACCTGAGGGTAATGGCAGTAAGGGGTATGCTTTCCAGATCTCCAGGACTATAGCTTCAACATCAGATGAAGTTTAGTGTCATACCCAGGGCATCCCTGCAGGGGATACAGGATAGCAACCTTTTTTAAGTTCCCCATCACTGAACTTAGCTAACAGAGATATGAAAGAAAAGGTGGTGGG
Organism: Sepioteuthis lessoniana; assembly: GCA_963585895.1. NCBI lineage: Eukaryota > Metazoa > Mollusca > Cephalopoda > Myopsida > Loliginidae > Sepioteuthis > Sepioteuthis lessoniana. The sequence continues at coordinate 28,393,062 of OY757943.1, forward strand.
GGGGGGACCCAACATGGGAATCCTAATCGCCGACACTCATGTCACATTTACCAAAGTGTTTTTATGTGTGAATAAACTGAGGTACTAGCAAGAAAAACACAAAACAGTATATCGTGTGATCCATACTTAAACTTATGTGTCCCCCACCAGCTATATTTATCATGATTATTTGTGTATAACACGCACATCTAATTCTTTTGCTGATAAATTAAAGAAATTGTGTATAATATGCACCCTTAACTTTTGGGCTGAAAAATAATGTGCTTATACACAAATAATTATGCTACTCGAAAAATATTTAAATATTTAATTTGCATTCGCTCTAACACAACATTGCACATTCCTTTGAGGTTTTTTATTTGGATTGTACAAAAACACGCACCTGCTAAAGTACCATTTTTTAAATCCCTCCCCTCCAAATTATCGGATTTTAATAAATTTTCGGTATTTAAAGCCATAAAAGACTAAGTTTCTTTCATGGAAAAATATATTTTTCATGAAAATTATGGAGACGTTTTTTCTGATTTTTATTTTTTTATCATGCATCCTCTCCCCTCCAATCGACTCCCTTAACGAAGGTGCATGTGAATGTTTGTTTTTTTTTTTTGTTTTTTTTTTAAGCTAATTTCTTAAAGAATTAGATGTTTTTAAAAAAATTTTTTTATAACAGTATATCTGTTTTGTTTGCATAGGTGCCTTATATTTTTCCCCAAATTGTAAAATAAGGTACAATATTGCTCTTAACATTTTTTTAAATTCAATTTATTCATTTTTTTACCTTAATCTTTTTAAGATGTTGTTAATAAAAGAGAAAGGTTAGGCTTTCTTTTTTTCTTTAGTTTAACTTTGATATTCATAGAATAATCTCTACCACTGGAATTTTGTTAATTAATGTAAAGATACTGAATAAATGAATTTGACTAATCTTTAAAAAAAAAAAATTATCAAAATAATACTGTTTTTTTAGTTTTTGTGTGTGGTTTATATTAGAATATTTTTTCTACAGAACCCCACAAGAGAACCAATATAAAAAGCGTCACATAGTATATAAATCTTTTCCAAGAATTTAATAACATAAAAGTATGGATTATTATGCTTTTGATCATTCATATTTTAGAAAAGAGGTTGTGTTGCTTTAAATTTAAAAAAAAATCATAACACTGCTGATAAAAAGTGAGTTTTTTTTTTTGTTTTTTTTCTTTTGTTTTGTCCATTCCTATTTTTCTCCTGTCTATTTTGCTGCTAATTTCCAAATTCAGTTTTATTCCGATTCTTCAAATAAAAAGTAACTCAAGTCAAGTGAATATTTATATATAAATATTTAGATGAAGGGGGAAAATGACTGGAGTCAAATGAGTTTATTGAACGACTTAAGTTTTCTAATACTTCCAAATTTATTGTTAAGTAGGATTCTTATCTCTTGTCTTTTTCTTCCTGCTTTATTCCATATTAAAGTAATTTCAATTTTTCATTGTGCTTAGTTGGTTAAAGCGTCATCCATGAAATAGGAGTTCTGAGATAAGGATTACAAATTCTTTAAGTTTCTGTAATAAGGGTGGAAAAATAGGGTGGTTGGGGAAGATTGTCTTAAAAAGGGTGGGAAAATAGGTTGGTTGGGGGAAGATTGTCATAAAAAGGGAGCATAGTAGACAATACCTGCATGGTTTTGAAGAAAAAGAAAAAAAAATCATGGCCATATTTTTCTGCACCTTCTTGTCAATGGGACTTAGAATACACTTGACTGTATCCCTTGCTGTAGAGTATGCTCCTTCTTTAAGAGGTGTCTTGTGTATAAAACTAAACTGCATCTGATGTTGAGGTTCTAGATCTGAGGTGTGAAATACCTTTTCATTGCCATTACTTCCAGGCCCACTCTGACTTGAAGTGGTAGTACTTGTTAGGGTTCTATCTATGGGTCAACTAGATCTGTTTGGGAATTATTCAATTTCTATCTGGTATAGTCAGCTAGAGGTTTAGAATACACTGACTGCATCTCTGCAAAGGGGTAAGAAACTCCACAAGTGTCCTTTATATGACACTAAACAATTTGATGGTGAGGCTCCAGTAATGCTGGAGCTTTGGGGAATGCGGAATACCCCTTCATTACCATTGATCCCAGGTTCACTCTGGCTGGGATTGGTAGCACTTGATAGGGTCCTATCTATGGGTCAAATAGAACTGTTTGACATTTAAACTGCGTGCGAACAAATGACTTATGCTAAACAAATGCTTGAGATAGAACTGTTTAATCATTGAACTGTGTAAACAAATGACTTGTTAAATTAAATTGTTAGTGATACATTGCAATACTTGGAACCATTTAACTTTGTCAACATGCTAAACTGAATTATTTGAAATAGAATTGCTTGATCATTTAACAAGCAAACAAATGATTAATAGTAAATAGAATGATTTGTTTTAGATAGAAATAAATGAAACTATTGAATTGTGTACAACAAAATGAGCTCAGGTTAGTTTAAAAATGTTATCTACAAAATGTTTTTAGAAATCATATATTTAATATATATATGTATAAAGAGGATTTGGCATTAAATAACCTACAATAGTTGATATGCCATAAAACCAAATCAATCAATTAGGAGCCATGAAAAATAAGTTTTTCTTATATCAAGAAATTTATTTTAATTTTGTCAATTTAGATATTTAGGATTATGATTATTTTATGTTTGATAAAAAAAACTGTCTATAACTTCTTAAATTTTCATTTAAATCACTCATATATCACAGAAAATAACTTAATATTTAAAATTCTTTTTGTTCTGTTTTATGTTTTAATATATTTTTGTTACAGTTATGGGCCATCATAGATATTGTGATTGTCATTGTTGCCAGGTAACATAGTTTATCAAATAAATACTTTTTTTTCCGTTTTGAATGTTGAAAAAACAACAACAAAACTGGAATGATTAAACATTGTCTTGAAAAACTTATTTTCAAGAGGAAAAACATTTTCTTTAAAAATGTAAGGATAGCATCTGGATTTCTGTAAGTTTTTGTTTTAATTTAAATTTTAGTATAAATTTCTCTACTTGTCTTGGTATTATTGCCATATATTGTGTATTTCAACTACTGTATCTTTTAATTTTTAAGTTAAAATTAAAATTCATGGGCCAGGAGAGAAACGAAATACTTTATGTATTTTAATAGAACAAAAAGAAATGAAATTTAAATCCAGTACTAAAGCTTTGGGCCACACACCCTGGGAGCCTCATTCTTAAAGTATATTTTTATTTTATCATTAGTTATTATTCTAAAGAATGAATACTAATAAAATAGAAATAAATTTTCTAAGATTCATGAATAATTATATATATATATATATATATATATATATACACACACATACACACACACACGAGTTATTCAAAAAGAGCCATAGCTGAATATTTTTGTTTTAGCAACCCACTACCACTTCTTATCAGACTAGAAAAACATTCGGAATACTGTCTTAATGGGTGAAATCCATATAAAGCTAGAATGTGTGCTACAAATCTAAGATCTAGTTGAGGCTTACAACTTTTTGAACGACCCTTTCTCCCTCTGTGTGTGTATATATATTTTTCTCTGCCTGATGATTGTCATACGAAGACAGCATGAAACCAATGGTCACAAATAAGCATCCATGCTATTAAATATATATAAAAACTAATGTTTGTTTGTTTATATATATATATATATATATATATATGGCAACCCCTCTGCACAAGTAAAATGTGACCTATAGTCAATTTTTAAAGTGGAATTTAATAGGTCTAAATTCAGTTTTCCTTCTAGACTGGTTGCCATACCAATGTTAAAGAGCCTAGTTTGTCCTACTATTTACTCATAGCTGGAGGGAGAATAGTCAGAATTATACCTTTCCCAATAGTATTATTAATGTGTAAAGCAAACAGCTTCGTTCAAGATGTGAACTTTTTTTATGACAATAAGCATTACATCATAAATGACGTGTGTGTGTGTGTGTGTATATATATATATATATATATATACACACACACACATATATATAACTTTTTAGGGAATGATCTCAAATGTAGTTTTAAAAGTTTGACCCTGTTTAGATCACAAAGAAAGTAAATCAAAATAATGATAGAAAAATTCAACTAAGCAGTTTTAAACCTATTGGCATGGTAACATGATACACTTGCTTTAATTGTCACTAACAAAAGTTACTGCTTACAGGTAGTTAATTTTTATTTATTTATTTATTTTTAGATGCTAAATTTGACTATGAAAGAAGTGCACTGCATGCACTATGAAATACGATGTGTGTACCCTAATTATTTTTGTATAACTGGCTTTAACTTTGGATTGCATTGTCAATGGGACTTAGAATACACTGAATTGCAGAGGGATAAGAGCCTCCTTTAAAAAAGAAGGGCCCTGGGTATGCCACTAAACTGCATCTGATGGTCAGCTTACAGATTTGGAGGTAGTGTGGAGTACCTCTTCATTGACATTACTCCCAGATCCACTCTGCTTTAGAGTGGTAGTACCTGTTCGGGTCCTAACTATGAGTCAGATTGATCTGTTTAAAAATTCTTATTCAATAGGACCATGTGGGTGGGTAGAAAACAAAATACCCTCTTGAGAAATTATCACACAAAAATGTAAATATGAACGTATAATGACCCTCTAGGAATAAAATTACCCAAGACAAATTGACATGCCATTAAAATCAATCAATCAAACAAACTTCGGACTAAGAAATTCTAGAAAAAAAATCTTGCATATATAACACGTATTCACTTTTTAGAATTTGTAGCATCTAAATTTAACCTTTGTTCAATTTTTTATCCAGTTTGTATCAATTAAAATTAAGATAGTTTGTTTTGAAACACAAAAGTTACACAGTAGAGCAACTACGGAAATGTTTAGACAAACATGTAACAGCTTCTGGCAAAAATAATCTCTCATTAGGAGAGAAAGAACATAAACCAACGCACATTCCACTGATTATTTCTCTGTAGAGACGTAAAACAGAAGTGGATATGTCATGACGTCTATCAGCAGTGACACACACTAAAATGTGCATGATATTTAATTTCTTTGTGAAAATAATTGTGATAAATATAAAAAGAAGGAATATTCTTTTGAATTGTAAATAATATCCCTAAACATTAATTAGGTAAGCTGAATTGCAAAGGTGTTCCTAGAATGTCTGCTAGTCTGTCAAACAATCAAGACAGGAAAGACAAAATGCAACTGTTCCAATTTTTTTTCTCAAGTCATTTATTTTTTCAGAATTAAAAAAAAAGTACTTACCTAGCAACTTACAGGATCTATGGTGGCCTATTACTGTAACAAAAATATATTTAAACAGTAAAATGAAAAAATATAAAGATATTAAGTTATTTTCTCTGATGTCTTCACTCAGTACATATGAGTGATTTTTAAATAAAAATTTAAATTATCAACAGATTTTATATATATATATATATATATATAAAAGATATCAGGTTTACTTTATACAACATATATATTTCATTTTATGCTTTGAGGTTAGGGAATTGCATTCATTGTAAATTTATATTTACATTTTCTTGTGTAATTAAGTTTTTTGTTTTTTTTACACACGGGCCTATCAAATATAAATAATTTGTAAACAATTCTATTTGATCCATTGATGGGTTCCTAACAGGTACTACCACTCTAGATCAGAGTGGACCTGGGTGTAATTGCACTGAAGGGGTTCTCAATACTCTCCAAATCTCTAGAACTGTAGCTTTACCATCTGATGAAATTTAGTCATACAAAAGACTCTCCTTTTTTTTTTTTTTTTTTTTGTTGTTGACGGGAGCAGGGGTTACCCCTCTGCAATGGATGTAGTTAGCATATTCTTATCCCTGTCAACAGGGTGATGGATCTTGAAAGACCTATCATTCAAAAATAGTTCCTATTGGCTAATACTATTTTGCAGAATAATCAGAAATTTTTCATGGGGTTTTAACTTTTTCAATCAAGAGGACATATTTCTGCCTTTACATCACTTCCTTCAGAAACTTAACTAAAAAATACATAGCCCAGTTGGCTGGGGCTGTAGAATACACCAACTGCATCTCTGCAGAGGGGTAAGAATCCCCCCCAATGAGTGTCCTAGATATGACATTAAACCATCGGATGGCCAGGATTCAGCCTTGGAGATTTGGGAAATCTGCAGTAACTCTTCATTGCGATTATTCGCAGATCCACTCTGACCCGGAGTAGTAGCACTTGATAGGTTCCTATCTATGAATCAAATAGAACAAAATATGTGAGCAAACAAATGACCGATGTTAAATTGTGACTGTTATATAACAATAATTGAAACCATTTAATTATGTGCAAAAAAGAGCTCAGGCTCGTTTAAGAATGTTATCTACAAAATGTGTTTACAAATAATAATATATATGTATAAATAGGATTTGGCATTAGATAACCTACAATATGCCATAAAACCAAACCAAACCAATCAAAAATAAAATAAGATTTCAATTTCTGAGCTTAGTTCAATATATGTATAAAGAGGATTTGGTATTAAAAAGCCTACAATGGTTTATATGCCATAAAACCAAACCAAATCTACCAAAAATAAAATTTTTAATTTCTGAGTTTAGTTCAATAATTAATGTAGCTAATTGTTGTAGAGATGTGTTGTATAACTTTCATGTTGTACTGCTAGACTCATTAGTGACAGATCATTTCCTTTGAATGCAGTTTGTTTGCTAAATACTTTTTATCTAAATATGTTGATTTAAATATGGTTGTTGGTTTGTGTTTTTTGTTCTTTTTTATATATATATATATATATATATATATATATATATATACACACATTTTGGTTCATTCTTGAATCCGTATGATTTGCAGGAGAGAGTTAAATGTGTCAAAATTATGAATAATATATTCTGAATATCAGTGTTCATATGAGCAAACACTACTTTTTGGGCTCATTCTTAATCTATGCAAAATGAGTAACTTTCTACAAGTTGTTCTTGTCAACAAGGCTTAGAATATGCTGAATGTATCCCCCTGTGAAATAAAGAGGTGTTTGATCATAACACTAAACTGCATCAGGTGGTGAGATTCCAGTTCTGGGCATCTGGGGAGTGTGGACTCTTTGTTTCCATTACTCCCAGGTCCACTCTGAGTGACATTGATAGTATTAGAGATTAGTCGCATCTATCAAATAGATTTGTTTAAAAAATATTTTTGCCCAGTCAGCTGGGGCTGTAGAATACACTGACTGCTCCTCTGCAGAGGTGTAAGACCCTCTCCTTGACAAGTGTCCTGGATATGACACTAAACAATCTGATGATGAGGTTCCAGTAATGCTGGAACTTTGAAGAATGCAGAGTACCCCTTTACTCCCATTGCTCCCAGGTCCACTTTGGCCTGGAGTGGTAGCACCTGAAAAGGTCCTATCTCTGAGTCAAAAATAACTAAACTGCCTAATTATGCTAAACTGAATTGTTTGAAATAGAACTGTTTTTGACATTGAACATGTATACTTATACTAAACTGAATTGTTTGAAACTTTTATCAAAATGACTTAATTCGGTGTTAAATAGCCTGCAAAGGGTTGATACACCCTAAAACAAAACAAAACACCCAATCCCTCAACTTTAAATTATTTGTACTTGATAGGATTGTGTGGATGTAAAAAAAAAAAAAAAAGAATAAATAAATAAAAATACCACCACCACCACCACCAAACCCCCCCCCAAAAAAACAAACTCTTAAACGATTACACTATGAATGTACAATGAACACAATTCTCAGATCTCTTGAACTGGAGTCTCACCATCAGATGCAGTTTAGTGTCATACTCAGGACACTCATTTTTTGGGTGATCTTACCTCTCTGCAGGTCATCCAGTCAGTGTATTCTAAGCCCCACTTATAGGGTAGACAATTGAAAGATTAGATCAAATTGTTCAAAAGATTTCTGTAGCAGTCATTAATACAGAAATGACTTCATATTAACATGTAGTTAATGTATAATTCATAATTAATCCATCTTACCATGACTAATTTAAGAAGCCATGGGAAACTTATTGTTTGGTTAAAAGAAGAAAAACAGCACTAACTTATTTCTATAAAATAAACTGTAGACCAAAAAAAAACCAACTGATACTGTATAGAAATTAATGATTTCTTTTTAACCAACTCGTCATTGTTTAAATATATGATTTCTAAAATATATATTTATTAGAAATCCTATCAAAACTATTAGAATTTAAGTATGATTTATTGATTAAATTTATATTTATTGATTAAATTTATATTAAAACTAATTTAAACAAGGTTTATTGTAAATATTTAGAACTAATTTAACTAAGGAGATTTTGAAAATTTTAAAGGATATAAAATCTGTGCTTGTGTGTATAGTTTAAAAAATTTTGAACAAATTACACAAGCCCCCAACTAAAAATAGATATTTACAATAAGTCATAAAAAATTAAACCAAATTCTGGCCTTCATTAATTAATTACCACTAATATATATATATATTTACACACACACACACACATTTGTCAAGTTTTTGATTACTCATGTACAAGTGACTCATAAAATTTTGTAATTATTTTAATTATAATCATGGGATTACTTAACATCTCAAGTAAAAAAGATAATAAAAGATAATGTTTTGATTTTCTTTTATAATGTAACTATCTCATCCCCGCACCCATATACGATCAGTTACAATCATGGCTTGGACAGGTGCACACTACGCATTTACTGGTCAAACTATTTTTTTAAAGACTGGGGAAACTGTTGTTTTTGGTTTTTTTTGGGGGGAGGGGGGGTTAAGACTAGGGAAACTTGTTTTTTTTTTAAAACTGGGTTAAACTGAGTTTTTTGGGGGGTTTTTTGACTGGTAACTCTGTAATTGCTACAAAGAGAGCTTTTTATGTTCATTTCATGTTACAGAGGAATGATACTGTTCCGGAGAGAAAATTCATACTACAATGAGTTTAAAAATTCTATTCAGAACTTCATTTTGATGTAAAATGAAGTGAGCACAAAAAGCTCTGTGTAGCTATTAGATTCACCAGTCTAAAAAAAAAAAACCGTTTCAACAGCAAATATACAGAATTCACCAGTCTAAGCCATAATCATATTTTTGAAAAAAAGAAAAAAGAAAAAAACCTTAGCTAGATGTAGCTACCATTACCACTTACCTAAGTTCACTTGTACCACACAGAGGACAGTTTAAGATATGGGAGGCCTTTCTGTTATACCTTGTACAAAAATTTATTTTATATCAATGTTATATTAATAATACTGAAAATGGCATACATATATACATTCTCCTATTGACCCCTACATATGGATGTGCCAGTGTTGGTTGACCAGCAAGAAGTTACCTACAAATACTGTGTGGACACAGATTGCAGTTTGGAAGACGTTCCGAGAGCAATGGATGATAGGGACAATTGGGGGGAGAGAGAGAGAGTGTCTGCAAAATCTGTGCTAGCAGCGTGACTTGATGAAATATATATCTCGGACAAAGTGTATATGAAACTGTTGATGAATAGTGGTTACAAGGAAGCTAAGATAACATTTTTAAAGGCAAAGACAAACAACAAACTTGGTTTAAAAATAGTGGTAAAAATAAGTTGGTGACCATAGTCGTGGATGACCAGAAGGCTCCCTTTTCAATAGCTACTACACTGAGGTGTAGGGGAGGGCGCTACTCCTTTCCCTGGATTGCTCCACTTTACCCTGGATACATACTTTATATTGCTGAGTGTTAAGCAAGGAGGTATTAAGTACCATTTTTAAAGTCTTTGGTATGACGTGACTTGGGATTGAACCCAGGTCTCCCGGACAATTGGCGAACATTCTACACAAAAATAAAAGGAAGAAAAATATTTTAAAATTTGATTGAGTAAGCATTTCTCACCAACAAACAAAATGCACATAATATTAAAAAAAAATAGTATAAAAATTAGCCACAGTTGTATGAGCAGCATGTATAAAAAAATATAAAAACACAACCCAAAAATTGAGACCAAATCCAACAGAATAAAGACTTTAACCACCAGTGTAATAGTAGAACAAGTGAGAGTCCATTGGAGAACAAATACCTAAATGTGGTGTCTAACAAATAAAACTAACGAGTGATTACAGACAGATGACATATATGTAGGATTGACAGAGCGACTGTGGAAGGAGGGGTACAATAATCACAAAGCTTTTTCTAGGATACCACATGACTATCTAAATACATCTGGAATTATAAAATAAAACATGGGAAGGAGCCAGAAGTTAAGTGATTGATCCTAAGATGAGTGGATGTTTGTAATGAGAGTTAAGGAAATTGTAAATTTTGCCTTGAAGTAAAATAATGTAAGCTTTCCAGACATTAATAATTTACTAGATAAAAAATCTGAGTTGGTAGTGAGATGCTGCTAAGAAAATATGTATATTGACTTTGCAATTTGGTGCTAGATTGAATCATGTGACTTTCGTCATCCACCAAATAGGCATGTGATTCTAGAAGAATATCAGCTGAGCTATTACATTCACTTTCAGACTAATGCCCTTGGGAAAAATATAAACTCCCTTATTCTCCCAGCTAGAAGTTAAATTGTATCACTACTATTCTTCTATAAGTTTGGCTACATCAAATAACATATGAAGGTTGATATGTCATTAAACAAAGAGACCATACCAAAAAAACACACTGTCAGTAAAACCTATTTTCTTACAAATGTCCTGGGTATGACACTAAACTGCATCTGATGGTGAGGCTCCAGTCCTGGTGCTTTGTGAAATGTAGAGCACCCCCTCATTGCTATTACTCCCAGGTAATTTCTGACCCTGAGTAGTTGTAACTGTTAGGGTCTCATCTAGAACTCTCCAATTATTAGTCGTTTGAAACCATGCAAATTATTTATATTAGATAGAAATACTTAAAGAACTACTAATGTTAAATAGCGATACTTTGACTGTGCAAATAAATAAGCAATTCAGCCTAGTTTCCTGGGGCTGCAGAATACCCCTCTGCAAAAATGCAGTTGGTGTCCTTGCTATGACATTAAACAATTTAATGATGAAGTTACAGTAATGCTGGAGCTTTGGGGAATGCAGAGTACCCCTTCATTGATATGGCTTCCAGGTTTCCTCTGACTCAGTGCGATAGCACTTGAAAGGGTCCTATCTATGGGTCAAATAGAACTGTTTGACATTTAAACTGAGTGCAAACAAATGATTTATGGTAAAAAGAAAGGCTTGAAATAGAATTGTTTAATCATTTAACTGTGTGTAAACAAATGACTGATGTTTAATTGAATTGTTAGTGATACATAGCAATACTTGGAACTATTTAATTTTGTTGACTTATGCTAAATTGAATTGTTTGAAACAGAACTATTTTATCATTTAACTGTATAAGGTGATGACTGATACTTAATTGATTTGTTAGTAATACATAGCTATATTGGAACTATTTAATTTTGTTTACAAATATATATATATTATTATTTCGCATTACAATATCCCTCTAAATTAATTCAATTTGATAAAATAATTTGTGCAATGCTTCAAGCAAATTACAAAATACTTATTTTTATATATATATATATATATATATATATATATATATATATATACTGGATTTAGCATTAAATAATCTACAATGGTTGATATAACATAAAATCAAACCAAACAAGCTTTAACAACTTGTTTAAAAACAAATTTACCAACAAGCTATTCCCTTACAAATCATATATATATATATATATATATATATAGGTGTTCATGGTGTAATGGTTTTGGTGGTAGAAAATGGACACGAGTACCTGAATTCAAATCCTGGATGAAGCTGTTTCCATTTCACATAGAGCTAATACCCTTGGGAAAGGTATGAATCCAACTATTCTCCCTCCAGATATAGGTAAATAGTAGGGCAGGTTCTTTAATCTTGATATACCAATCAGTCCCGGAGAAGGAAAACTCTGCTTAAAAAATTGATTTTGTGTCACATCCTGACCATGCTGAGGGGTTGGTAAATACATACAAATCATATATACATATATATATTAAAACAGGATTTGGCATTAAATAACCCACAAGGGTTGATGTATCACAAAACTTCAACCAACCAAAAAATAGGATTAAAGAAAAGTAAATTTGTTTAGTTGAAAAGGTCAGATGTGTTGAATACAATATATATATATATATATATATATATATATATATATATATATATATATAAGTAAGCAATTTTAGGTCATCCATTCTGATTATCATTTTTCAATGTAACAGGATGACTTTTGAACAGGAAAAAAATAAAGATATATACATAAAGTTTCCAATACAAATAAACAATGATAATAATAGACATAAAATATACCTATAAACTTTTGGAAATTATGCTATCTTTTAATGCACCGGTCAATCATCTAATTATGATTTAAGTGGTCATCTTGGCTCATATGGAAAAAAAATTATTCTTTTAATATTACAAAGAGTTTGACAATTTTTTAAAAAAAGAAAAAAATGCACAATATTCACAAAGTGCAGTGAACAAAAAAACAGTTTGCTGTCAAGTGAGTACCATCTTGGATTTTACTGCCCTCTATTAGTGGGAGGAATACATAAAGATTCTTTGCCCAGTCAGCTGGGGCTGTAGAATACACCGACTGCACCTCTGCAGAGTGGTAAGACCCCCCTAACGAGTGTCCTGGATATGACACTAAACAATTTGATGGTGAGGTTCCAGCAGTGCTGGAGCTTTGGGGAATGCGGAGTACCCCTTCATTGCCATCGCTCCCAGGTCCCCCCTGGCCCGGAGTGGTAGCACCTGATAGGGCCCTATCTATGGGTTAAATAGAACTAACAGCATACTTATGCTAAAATGAATTGAGTAAGCTGAATTGCTTGAAATGGAAACGTTTTTGACAATTAAACCGTACTTACATTTAAACTGCGTGCTCATGCTTAACTGAATTATTTGAAATAGAACTGTTTTTCGACATTAAAAGTATATTTACACTTAACTGAATTATTACATATAACTGCTTGAATAGTTTGAAATGGAAATGTTTTTGACAAACTGTGTACTCATGCTAAACTGAATTAAATAGAACTGATTATTTACATAAAAATGGATTTGGCATTAAATAACCTACAAAGGTTGATATGCCATAAAACCCAAACAACCAACCAACCAACATAAAGATTCTGCTGCCATGTTTATAAACAAATTCCTATAAGTTTTGCTGTTATGACAACTTGAAACCAAGGAGGAGGGTTTTGTGCTCACCTTGAGTAAATATCAATATAAAGAAAGTAGTATGTGATCATACTATATGAACACTGGCATTGAGAATGTATTATTGATAATTTTGGTATCACTGGAAAGATAGCTCTACATTCAACTGTCTCTTGCTAGTCACAGAAATTCAAGTATGAACCAAAAAATGTTTGTGCCAAGATTTAGTGCATGTCTTTTTCCAGGTTTGCTCTAATTGTAGAATAGATAAGCATGGCATCATAATACATTGAATTATCTCATTAAATTACAGAAAGATTTTTTCTTTTCAGTAACAACTACAAATGCAAAATATAGAATCAAATTGAAATAAAAATAAAGAAATGATTTCAACCCATTCATAAAAGAATGTGGAAAAACAAGTTTTATTGTTATGGTAACTAGAATCAGATAAAAAACAGAAACACTAAAATGTAAAGTTTTTTTTTTCTACCAGTGCCATGTAGCAAACAGATTTAGACTTTGGGTGTAAAGACCCCCACATTTCAAAGGAACTAAGTTACCTCTTTTACCAGCAGGAGCTAACTATATAATACACATTATATATATATATATATATATATATATATATATATATAATGTGTGAAGAGAGAAAGAAAATAAAGTCTAATAGAATAAAAAAAAAAACATATGAAGCTTAGTCTTTTTAAGCTTATTCCACAGGTATATTGGTGATACTTTTATTTAACCCTCATACTGTAACACTTTGCTTAGTTGTGGCACGGCCAAATATATGGAGCACTCAGTAAAACTCAAATTCACTAGTAATGGTCTGCCAGTCTAGCTTGTTAACCATTACACCACACAAGGGTTAAAGAAATGTACTTTGTGTTCATAATTGGATATTTTTCTGGGTTGTATACCTGTTCTGCTGCAGTAGTGTTGAGCACTTCTTCTTGCAAACTTTTCTCATTTGAATTTATCTTTCTTTTATCATATATATTTGTGTGTATATATATATATATATATATATATATATATATGAATTGAGCTCTCGGTAGCTGTTAAACGGATGTATGTAAACAATAGTAAATGGGATTTATTACCGTTTAAAATTTACTTCGCTGCTATTAGTTCTTCGTGGATGAGAGGTAGAATCTCGGATTGGCGTTTGAGTCAACTGGGTTTCAATCTCAGCTATGGGAAGCTAGTATGTCTAGCCACACTGATGAGTTCTGATAGAACGAAACAGATCTGTCTGTGGATGACTATATATATATGTGCACATATATGTATATATATATATATATATATATATATATGTGCACACGCACAAAAACTCTTTAGTCATGACTAAGAATATCAAATTATCAACTGACTCTTTACCCATACTCATATTCTGATATTCTGATCTCACAGACCTTCTCTTCCTAATCTAAGAACCCTTAAGGGACTTCTCTAACTTTTCTAAACTTGTTTAGAATTGGTTTATTTTAAATATGTTAAATAATCAATTTATTGTTGAACAAGTTTTCTACATTTCTTTTTTTCAACATAACATTTTGAATTTATGACAAACCAGTAGATTAGTCATTTCATTTAGGTTTATTCTGTTGGTAGATACCATTTAGAAGATATAGAGTTTTTTTGATGCCCCAATTAGCCCCCCACACACACACTCCTAAAAAAGAAAAAAAAATTTAAAAGCTGACTTTTATAAACTAAGACTATTTATTCTTGTCTGAATAGCAGGCTTTTTTGAAGCAACAAGTGAGGAATAATAGAAGTTAAGAATGAAAGAGGACGTTCTTTTATTTATTTATTCATTTTTTTCTAAGTTAGCAATCACTTTTCATTAACAAAGTTATTTGTCTAAGAAAACTTCATATACAACAGATGAAAAAAACATGAATGGGAAGGTTAACAGCTGGTCTCTTTGTGTGTGTGAAATGAGTTGTAAACCTATAATCCAGGGCACATAAAAGTCACATGTACTCACTTGATTTTTTACTTTTTTTTTTTTTTTTTAGTTCTCACTTGGTTGCTGAAATTAACAGTCAAGTTAATAACCAAATGCCAAATCCATGGAAATTATTATAACCCGTGAATACTAAAAATTGTATAGACATTAGAAAAAGGATGTTTTTGGTTTTAAAATGATCTTTTATTTCCTTTAAAATGTTTGCCAACACAAATAACATTACATTATCTGTTTGCTACATCTATTGCAGAACTAAGCTAAAAATTATAAATTTTAAAATTCTTTGACAGCAAAAAGTCTATGGGAAAAAGTAGAGCTTCCTGGGGAGTGTGGAGTGTACATTCGTTGTCATTACTCCCAAGTTCACTCTGATTCAGAGTGCTAGTACCTATTAGGGTCCCATCTAAGGGTCAAATAGATCTGTTTAAAAGTTATTTCTATTCAGTAGGAATACTTGATATCATATAATTATTTGTATTAAGAATAGTTACTTGAAACTATATAACTGTGTGCAAGCAAATGACTATCATTGAATAGAAATAATTACTTGAAACCATATAATAATTATTAGTATTAGATAGGAATACTTGAAACCATACAACTGTGCAAATTATTTGTACTAGACAGGAATACTTCATATAATATAACTGCAAAAACCTCTAAAGAAACAATTATACAAAAAATGTAAATATGAACATACAATGAATGCAATTCCTTAAAATTACCCTAGACAGGTTGACATGCTGTTAAAGTAAATTGATTATATTATTAATTAGGTTTATAGGTAGTTCTTCAAACTACAGATGTGAAATAATTACTTAGCATTATTGCTGATTTAGGGCTAAAAATCCAGGCAAAACCAATGTTAAAATTAATAAATCTCTTAATTGTAACTCACTTAAATGAAAAATATTTCTCAATAAACTTTGGGAAATTTTACACGGAACAATAACTTGATAAGGTAACATGAAACATAATTAATATGTCTTTTCTTTTATGTAGATTTGTGTTCTGGGTATGACACAAAACTGTATCTGATGGTGAGGTTACAATCCTGAGGAGTGTGGAGTACCCCTTTATTGCCATTACTCCCTGATCCACTCTGACCCAGAGTGGTTGTACCTGTTAGAGTATCTGTTTAGACATTATCTATTTTCAGTAGGAATACTTGATATCTTATAACAATTGTTTGTATTAAGGATAGTTACTTGAAACTTTATAACTTGTGTGTAAACAAATGACCATTATTAAATAGGAATTGTTACTTGAAGACATTAGTATTAGATAGGGATACTTGAAACCATACAAATGTGTGCAAATTATTTGTATTAGATAGGAATACTTGAAACCATACAAATGTGTGCAAATTATTTGTATTAGATAGGAATACTTGAAACCATACAAATGTGTGCAAATTATTTGTATTATATAACTGTGAAAAAAAACAGTTACACAAATAATATAAATATACAATGAAGGCATAAAATAACCCTAGACTAATTGACATGCCAATTAAATCTGTCAGTTAAATTATTTTATATAGATTGACCATTTGTAATCATTCAGTGTCAATTTTTTTAATTGACAACAAAGATTATGAAATGCACATATAGAAAAATAAACAAAAGGAATTTTTTGAATGTTCTGTCTATAATCTTAACTTCTTTCTTGAGTACTTCAGTTACTTCACTATAAACAAATCATGACAATCATCCTTATCTAATAGCACCGGTCCTTTTGACTCTCTTGCCATCCATCCCTATCAGCAGGTTCTCTAGATGACATCCAGTGTCCTTATAAAGATGAATGTAAGTTTTTTTTTCTAGTTGGCCAATACTTGGTGTGTTCATGTGTAAGAGTCCATTGGAAAATGTTGCTTATGAGTTTGTCCTTTCTTCTCCAGCAGTGCCCAGCATGTGTTTGTCTTATTTGTCTTATTTGTGACATGAGAGGCAAGTGGCCGTACAGGTGCTGTTTCCAAGATTTGTTCAAAACAGCATGCAACAACATTGTGTAGTTTCCATCTAGCTTTTTCTCCAAACACTTCGTTAAAGTCCAGGTGGTTCAGCCATATGATAGTACTGATACTATTACAGCTTGGAAGAATTTCTGTTTTATCAGAATGTATAGACATACAAGTGATTGATATCGGAACATATATCTAAAAGTGTAAATTGTATCTTAAAAGTTGACGGAAACTACAAAACATTCCTTATTTGAATATTTAAAAAAAAAAGAAATTGGTCTTGGTAATACGAGCAGTTGTAAGTTGGCCAACTGTAGTCTAAGGTGACTTGAAGGCTCCCTTTTCAATAGCTACTACACTGAGATGTAGGGGAAGGCACTACTCTTTTCCCTGGATTGTTCCACTTACCCTTAATTTGTTACTTATAATGTTGAGTGTTAAGCAAGAAGGCATCAAGTGCCATTTTTTTAGTCTTTTTTATGACTCAACCAGGGATTGAGCTCTGGTCTCCTGGACCATTAGCAAACGTTACCCACTATGCCAATGGAGTGTCACTTTTATTAAATTTTAGGATAATTATTCATGTTAAAAGAATAGAACTAGCTGTACTTACCCATATTATAAACAGGTTGTATCAAAAATAAAGGATTTAGTTGTTTTTAGTTGAGGATAGTTATCCTGCCTAGCAGTTAGAGTGTTCGCCAATGGCCCAGGAGACCTGGGTTCAATCCCAGGTCGAGTCATACCAAAGACTCAAAAAATGGTACTTGATGCCTCCTTGCTTAACACTCAGCATTATAAGGTACAGATCAAGGGTAAAGTGAAGCAATCCAGGAAAAGGAGTAGCGCCCTCCCCTACACCTTGGTGTAGTAAGCTATCGAAAAGGGAGCCTTCGGGTCACCCTCGACTGTGGTCGCCAACTACTATTTATGGGTTACTGGTTTGTTTTCATTAATTTTGTATACAGAAAATGGCTTCTGGTTCTTTTCGAGATCTTAGATATTCTCTAAAACCTCTAAAAACTAATAATTATTACAATATTTATCTCTTTTGAGAATTTTTAATCTTTAAAAATGATTGGTGAGTCCTCATGGCATAATGGCTGACTTGCTGATCTGTGACATCATAATCAGTTTGAACTCCAATTGTGCTATTACATTCGTTTTTGGACTAATAATACCATTAGGAAAGATATGAACTCTCTTATCTCCCAGCTATGAGTTAAATAGTCTGTTCTTCTACAAGGATGGCTTTTGCATTAAATAATCCATGAAGGTTGATATGCCATTAAACAAAGAAACCAAACCAAATATTGAAGAGGGGAGTCCTAATGGTGTAAAGTAAGTGAGTTCAAACTCCAGTCGCGCTATTACATTCACTTTTGGATTAATACCCTTGGGAAAGGTATGATCTCTCTTATTCTCCCATTTATGAGTTAAATAGTATCTCTATTGTTCTACTAGGATGGCTTTGGTATTAAATAACCCACAAAGTTTGAAGTACCATTAAACAAAGAAATCAAACCAATTATTGGAATAGATATTTATATCTATTCTGAGAATTTTGATGTTTAAAAAATAAAATTTAGGATGAATGTTTATTATGTTATTCTTTTTTATAGCCTAAAATGAATTAGAATTTTTTGTTCTTGTAGGGAGAGAGTGGCCTAATTTCTGAGGAATATGAAGTAAAGCACACAATTCTTCGACAACCTTTCCAGTGGCAACCCAATGTACCTGATATGGAAAATGGGACCAAAGTTTACAAATGTAGAAATTCTATTCAGGGCATAAAACTCATTGCAGATGACAGAGGTCAGTAGGTTTTCAAAATTGTCCACACATTCGTTTAGAAACATATTTTTTTTATTTTCATTTTTATTTTGTGTATTGTTGTATAATTAGGGTGGCCTTATAAAAAAAAAATGACACATGAAAAAATTTAATTATTTAGTCTTTTGAATCATTAAATATAACCCCAAGGAAATATATTTTTAGCTGTTTGTAAAAAATATTTTGTAGATGGCCTCCTTTTTTATGGATACAAATTTGCATCATAATTCAAGCACTTTGCATAACTTTGCTCAAGGTTCCTGTGGTTAATCCTCTTATATCTATCTGCATGAATATTATTCTTGAGCTGTTACAGTGTCTTAGGCTTATTCACATAAACATGTTACTTTTAAATAATCCGTTGAAAAGAAGTTGGGTAGACAAAGCGGACGAATGGGGAGGACATTTGAGTTGTGCATTTCTTGAAATTATTTTGCCACCAAAAAATTTCTTCTTTTTGAAATTATAAACCTCTCAATTGAATAGTATAATTCTGTTATTTTTATTGTTCTTTTCACGTTCTAACTTGACATTTTCAATTTGATTTGGTTACTTAGAATATCTAAAAGATAATATAAAAATTAAATTAAAAACAAGAAAGTTATATTTTAAAATATTTCAGTATTTTGTAGGCCAACCTGTTCAAATAAGAATTTAAAAACCATATGTACTTTTACATAATTGCAACATATGTATAATTAACCTGGAGTGGTAGCAAGTGATGGGGTCCTATCTATGGGTCAAATAGAACTGTTTGACTTATAATCTGTATGCAAATAAACATGCTAAATTGAATTGTTGGTGATTCATAGCAATACTTGGAACCATTTGGCATTGAATAACCTATAGTGGTTGATATGCCATAAAATTAAATCTGACCCGGAGTGGTAGTACCCATTAGGATCCTATCTATGGCTCAAATAGATCTGCTTAAAAATGGATAGGAATGCTTGAAATCATATTACTATATACATTATTCATATTAGACAAGAATATATGATAACATTTAACTGTGTGCAAACAAATAATTATTATCTCAGATTTTAAAAAATGTGATAAAAAATGATTTCAATAGAATGTAAAAATATGAAATTATGATTATAATTAAACATTTATGAATGAATCAAGTTTTGGTATTAAATAACCGTTAAACTTTTGAGGCCTGAACTCAAATTTCCTCTCTGCCATTTGAGTGTGATCTCTGCACCAAGAAACTGGTGTTACATTGTAGGGGGAAACAAAAATACCACCTGTGTAATGGGATTAAAGGATTAAGACGTTGATATGCTGTTGAATAAATGAAACCAAATACAAAATTATAATCATTTATAAATTAGTCAAATTTGAGCATTAAATGATCCATAATAGTTTGATATGCCATTAAACAAATAAATTAGATAAAATATGAATATGATTACCATCAAACATTTATAAATGAATTAAAATTGAGCATTAAATAGCCCATATGAAGTTTATATACCATTAACTAAATAAATAAAACTAAATTGTACATTAAAATATTGAATGAATATTGTTTTAATAAAGGTTTAAGATTTGCCAGCAGATTTTGAACTCCACCATATACAAGATACCATGGGTGAGTGGCCGACAGGCTACAGAAGAAAAAGAAAAGAAGTGATACTCTCCCGGCTTCATCTTGGCCACACCCACATTACCCACTCACACTTCCTAAAAAGGGAAGACCCCCACCCACCCACCAATATGCTTAATTTGCAAAGTACACCTCAGTCAAACACATTCTCACAAACTGAAAGGTTTAGACAAATTCACTCCAAATACTACCAGACAAACAAGGACCTCTTCAAAAACACCAAATCAGAGTAAATCTTGGGCTTTCTAAAAGAAACCAACCTCTTCATCAAAATCTAACCAAATATAATGAAACATCGCAAAAACCCATACCCTAAACCTAAATCTAACCTTTCTGGCATTAAATTACCCACAGAGGTTGATATGCCATTCAATAAAATTCAAACTGAATCGCTCCTGTATTATATATCTTACTGATCACAAGATCTGAAATAAGCTTTTTTATTCTATGTTTAAAAGTGCATTCCAGCCATTGAATTTGTTGCCTAATGTGCCACACCAGAAGAATTTAATGAATGTCTACTTTATATAAAAAGAATTTACAACTGACTGGGTTTTTTTTCCCTCTATTGTATTTCCTAGGTTATGTGTGTGAGCGCAAAGCAGTTCTTTCTGGAGGATGCTGTGATGCAAACTTAGCACAAACGACACGTTACAGCTGCCATTCTTGCCAGGAAAATCATTGTTGTGAGATATATGAATACTGTGTATCTTGCTGTTTGCAACCTGGGAAGGTAAATTCATTGTTTTTTTGGTGGGTGGGGTTTCCCCTTAGGTGGGGTTCATAATACTTGCATCTTTCAAGAATTAAAATTTTTTTTTCTAAAATATCCACAATGTCTATAGTAGTTTCAGTTCTACCACCACTGTTGAAGACTTCAAGCCCTTTGGTCACCTCATTGATACTGTTGATGGTCTATTCTAACATGGAGTAGTAGTAGTATCTGTTAGGGTTCCATCTATAAATCAAATTGATTTATTTGCAAATTATTTGTATCAGATTAGAATATTTGATATATAACTATGTACAAAATCCTCTTAAGAAACAATGCAAAAAATGTTATAAAAAGTACAATATATGCATTTTCAGGACCTTTATATTGCCGACAGTGGGGATTAGAATACACTGTATTCTCTCCAAACAGGCAAAAACTCAAAAAAAGGGGTCCGCTGGCAATGACATCTGGTGTTAAAGTTCCAGTTCTGGAAATCTGGGGGAGTGTGCAGTACCACTTCATTACCATTACTCCCAGGTCCACTCTGACCCAGAGGGGTAATACCTGTTATGATCTCATCTATGGGTCAAATGAATCTGTTATTAGTATTGGATAAGATTGCTTGAAACTATACAACTGTGTGTAAACAAATGTGTTGTTATTGAATTGTTGCCCCTTCAGCTGAGGCTGTAGAATACACTGACAGCTTCTCTGCTGAGGGGTAAGACCCCCCCCTCCCAACTAGTGTCCTGGATATGACACTAAACAATTCTAGGTTCTAGTAATGCTGGAGCTTTGGGGAATGCGGAGTACCCCTTCATTGCCATCGTTCCCAGGTCCACTCTGGCCCGGAGTGGTAGCACCTGATAAAGGTCCTATCTATGGGTTAAATAGAACTAAACTTGAAATAGAAATGTTTTTGGCAATTAAACTGTACTTATATCTAAACTGCATGTTTATGCTAAACTGAATTGTTTGAAATGGAACTGTTTTTGACACTGAAACTGTACTTACACTAAACTGAATTGTTATGTATAGAACTGTTTAGACATTTAACTGTGTGTAAACAAAATATGTACTTATGCTAAACTGAATTAGCTGAATTAGAACAGTTTGAATAAACTGAATAGTTTGAAATAGAAATGTTTTTGACAGTTAATCTGTGTACTCATGCTAAACTGAATTGTTTGAAATAGAGCTATTTGCCTAAAAATGGATTTGGTGTTAAATGACCTACAAAGGTTGATATGCCATAAAACCCAACCAACCTTGTTATTGAATTGGTCTTATTTATATTAGATTGGAATACTTGATGCCATATAAATGTATGCAAAAAAAAAAAATTGATAAAAAAGTGTAACTGAAAAGAATTATTTTAATAGAAAGTTGAAAATATAAATAGTTATGGTTATAATAAAAATTTACGAATTAATCAAATTTTGGCATTAAATAACCCACAAGGGGTTGATATGCAATTAAATAAACCAAACTAAACCTAGTTGCCAAGTTTTAAAATATACTGGCTGCATGCCCTGCAGAGAGATGAGGCTCCAGTTGTTGAGCTTTCGGAAGTGTGCATTCACTCGTTTGTTGCTATTACTCTTAGATCCACTCTGACCTAGTGGTAGTATTTACATCTATTAGTTAGTTAGATCTATTCTGAAATTATTAGTATTAAATAAGAATACTTGAAACCATATAAGTATATGTAAATTATTATGGTTGTTTACTAATGATTATCATTAGTTACTTGAAACCATATGATTGCTAACAAAATAAAAATCAAATAAACTTCAGCACTAGATCATCTATGAAGAGTTGATATGATGTAAAACTAACCAACCAACTTGCTACTCAGCTCATTCAGCTGGGGCTGCAGAATATACCAACTGCATCTCTTCAGAGATGTAAGCCCCCCCCCCCCCATCTCTCTCCCCAGAACGAGTGTCCTGGGTATGACACTAAACTATCTGATGGTGAGGCTCCAGCTCTGGAGATTTGGGGAATGTGAAGTACCCCTTTATTGCCATTACTCCCAGGTCCACTCTAACCCTGAGTGTTAGCACCTGATAGGGTTCTATCTATGGGTCAGATAGAACTATTAAAACTGCAAACAAATGACTTATCTTAAATTGACTTGTTAGAAATAGAACTGTTTGATTATTTAACTGTGTGTAAACAAATGACTGGTGTTTAATTGAATTGTTAGTGATACTTAGCAGTCTATTAGCCTAATGAGTAGAGTGTTTGCCAATGATCTGGGAGACCGGGATTCAATGGTACTTGATGCCGCTTTGCTTAGCACTCAGCACTATAAGGTAAGGATCAAGGGTAAAGTGGAGCAATCCAGGGAATGGAGTACTACCCTCCCCTACACCTTAGTGTAGTAGCTATTAAAAAGGGAGCCTTCGGGTTACCCTCGAGTAAGGTCGCCAACTTTACTTACTATGTGCAAATAAAACTATTAGCGTGGAATACTTGAAGCTGTTTACCTGTATACAAAATAGAATTATTGGTATTACATAACAGTACTTGGAACCATTTGACCGTGCAAATGAATGAATTGTATTGAATTAGTGTTAAATAGAAATACTTGAAATCACTTCATTATGTGCAACCAAATGATTAATATTAAATAGAAATATTTGTGTTAGATTGCAGTAAATTCCTGTTTGAAATACTTGAAACCATTTAACTGTGTGTAAAAGAATGAGTTCAGGCTCATTTAAAAATGTGATCTATAAAATGTTTTCAAATCATATATATTTAATATGTAGAAAGAGAATTTATCATTAAATAACCTAAAATAGTTAATATGCCATAAAACCCAACCCAACCTACTTGCTGCTGTTGTAATATACTAAGATAAATCTGTTATTTCAAATGTATTTTTTCTTTTGTAGCAACCTATACTGAAAAAAATTCTGAAGCAACCTGGGGACACATATAGCAAACTATTTTCTTCTTTACGGGACCATTATGAACTATGCCTGGTTAAATGTAGGACTTCATCACAGGTGAGATAAACTGATTCCAATAATGCATTTAAGACAACCATTTTTTTTTAATGTTCATACTTTGGTTGTTAAACCTTGTTTAAGCGTATGAATTACTGCAATTTTCATCTTGATTCATTTTTAAGTTTTATCTGTAGATTTATAAAAGTGGAACAAATGAAGCTATTTCTATTTTCAAATTATGGCTGAAAGAATGCACTTTTTTTTTTTTTTTTTTTATAACAATTATTTTTAAGGAAATGTATGCTATAAAATGCAGAAGGGAAAGTTTATATTGTATGTAATCTGAATTTCAAATTAACATATCTATATATGGAGTTATCTACCTTGGTCACATTTTCTAATGTGCATCATATACGTTAGTTTGATGAAATTCAATTTGAAATCGATTTATTTACTTAGTGTGTGTATAAAAGTTTAGATTTTTTTCAAATAGCAAAAAAGACAATAAAATAAAAATTTTCAAACTTAAAAATTAATTGATCTTACTTTACTTAAAAAAAAAAAAAAAGAAAGGAATTATCAAAAATAAAGACTTGAAATTATTGAAATGAAAAATTAATTTCAGTTTTATTTTAAATTAAAGAATATATAGCTTAAAAATCAGTCATGCACTTCACAAAATGAGAATCACACTCCACATTGTTTTTGCTGGCTCTCAGCAAGTGGAGTTGAGATGCATGAGTCTCATATGGTCCCACCAGGAAAGAGATGAAAAAAAGTTGAATGATGTTTTAGAGGAAGAAGTTTTTGTGACACGATTCGATGGTTTGTGGTGTCTTCACTTTTTGCTGTGTAGTTCCCTTAATTAAAAACTAAGAACTGCTAGATTTTCAGCTTTCTGTATCTCTAGCTTTTTCTTCTTTGTCTCTCTCTCTGCGTCTCTGTAGTGGACTAATTTCCTCCTCCTGACTCGCTTGTGTCACTGGTGAGTCTCTTCTAACTCTCCCTAGCAGCAGCCTCACCCTCATTATATGTCCAGTGGAGGAACATTTCTATTTCCGGATTTTTGGCTACCCAGTTTTCAAACATAAAACTCAGCCAACGAGTCTCCAAGAGATGCTTAAGGTGTGATCATAAAATCCTTTCAGTCTTTGAACCAATTTTATATGTTTTTTACTATTAGGGAAGAATTAGTGATCTCACGCAAATATGTCTCGGGGCCCCTATGCACACGCATATGTGTGCTCATGGTCAACCCATAACAATACACATGTATACACTCGTACACACAAGCACTCACATCATTCCATATAGAGCTAGTCTGTGTACCACCACTGTGTACCACTAAAACTTCATTCTACAGGGCTACTTATGAAAGTGAGTTATTTAATATATTATCACATCAATCACTTATTGAAAGCATGATCCTAATGGATATCCTACCAAATATCAAGTGATTAAAAATTGTCCAAACTTGTCATAAACTATATCAATTGTCTTAATTGAATTATTTATGTCAGCTGTCTAAAGTTTTTTGTTCAATACCCTATCCAATATCAAGTGATTAAAAATTGTCCAAACTTGTCATAAACTATATCAATTGTCTTAATAGGGTTATTTATATCAGCTGTCTAGGGTTTTTGTTCAATACTGTACAAGTTTAAATAAGTGTTATACTTTTAATTAAACATTTTTCATTTGAGATTATTTAAACTTTTTTTTGTGTATTTCAGAGTGTACAACATGAAAATTCCTACAGGGACCCACAAGCAAAACACTGTTATGGGGAAAATCCACCAGACATCCAGCCATTAGTTCCTTAATGTCCATTACACTCTACAATTATGTCTCATCGGACACATTTGCCAACCTCTTACCCCTCCATTGCAACTCAACTGGGTTCCACAATGTGTTTTTCATTTCATCTGCCATCTCATCTCAGGGCAAGCATCATACATTTATTTTATATATATATATATATATATATATATATATATATATATATATATATATATATAAGCATAAATATATGTATATATATTCCCACACATGTTCATACTTAGTTCCAGCAGAGTATCTCTGCTGTTTTCTTTCACTTGTATATAACCCTTGGGGTAATTTGGAGGGGAGGCAGTCAGTAGCCTACAGTGCTCAAACTGACATGCATATGTAAATATACATTCACATAAATAAATCAACCAGTCACAGTTTCACTATCAATGTATATATTTATTCTTAATCTTTGTATTTCATTGTTTTTTTTCCACCTCATTGTTCTAATGTTAGTTTTGGGCCCTGACTAAAAATACTTAATATGAATTTTACAAGCACTAAGATGATGTTTTTTTTTTTTATTATTATTTTATCAGGTTTTATGTGCAATTAAGGATATATTGAAAAAAAGAATGCATATACATCCATTTAAACCTTTCACTTACAAGTTAGAATTAAAGTGGTTAGCAAAAATTCATTTAAAAAAAAAAACTCTTTGTGCTGCTAGCTTTTTACAGATAAGCTCCATCTTTAATGCCTTCACTAGCAACTGTTTTTTTTTTTTTTGTTTTTTTTTTAGTTTTTAATATGCAGAATTATGCTTTAAGTACATCATTTTAAGGGTTAAAATGAAATTGGACACCAGTGTCTGAGTGAGAATGAAAGGGTTAAGATAGTAGGTTGGCCCAAAAGTTAATGTTTGTTTTTTTTTTTTTCTTTCTCCCCAATTAAATGACATAAGGAATATTTAGTTTTAACTAAAAAAATTGTCCTTCATTATGGTGTAATGGTTATCATCATAGAAAATGGACGCAGCAACCAGAGTTCAAATCCTGGATTAAGCTGGCTGCATCTCGCATATCACTAATACCCTTGGGAAAGGTTTGCATCCAACTATTCTCCCTCCAGCTATGTGTAAATAGTAGGGAAAACTGGGTTCTTAAACCTCAGTATGCTAACCAGGGAAACTCTGAATTCAAACCAGTAATATGAATATGGCTGGGACCATATCCAGACACCAATCTCTGAGAAACTTCACACTTCAATGTGTGAAGCCAGCTTAACCCACATTAGGTGAATGCCATCACACACACACACACACGCTATCATATCAGTATATATTTTTTTAATTATCTAAATTGGCATATCGATTGGAAACTGGAATGGTATATAGTTGTGAGGCAAATAAAAATTTTCAACTGAAAGTATCTTCGGGTAATAAATTAGCAGAAATATAACAAAGAAAGACACCTTTATCTTCAAATTATGCTTTTAAAGATGAAAATGTGTTGTATAATAAAGTATTGGACAAAAGAAGTAGTGAAATAACTGGACTTTTTAAAATTTTCACAAATTTTAATGAAACTAGAATGGCTTTAAACATAGGAAGTGATTATTTTCCTTGATTATAGTTGTCAAAGTTCCCTTAGTTTTAATGAAAAGTCATTAACAATTTAGTCCAATTGCTAATCACAAATTACGATATCAAATTAAGGAAAAGAAAATTCCTAGAAATTTCTAATGTTTTGGTATTTATGAGAATTTTCTTTAGAAACTGATGACTTTTCACTATAACTAAGGCAACTTGACAACGATAATCAAGGAAAATAATCACTTCCTATGTGTGTCTAAACCACTAAAATTTTATTAAATTTGTGGCAATAATAAAAAATGGTTCAGTGTTTTTCTCTTTTTTTTCTTTTTTTAATCCAATATAATCATATAACATAAGAATATCCAAATCAAGTATTGAAAACTGTTTTCATCAGCACTGGTTATATTAGTCACTTTGACCATAAATTAAAAAAATCAACTGGACAATATTTTCAGTTCATTATTTATATATTCTGTTTTTAGAATGAATTTTGAATAATAAAGAAAAGTGTAAACTTTTTCAACAACATAAAATATGAGATTAGAAAACAAGCAAAATGAACAACTATTAATAAACCAGAAAAAAGTTTTTGGCTAACCCAGTATATATTTGAAAAAAGTATTTCTATAAAAATATCTACATTTGGTGGGAAGAGGGGAATCATTTACTCTTATGGACATCTGTTTGTGGATATATATATATATATATATAATGTGGCTTATTCCATAACTTTTCTCTTAATAGGCCAGTCATTTAAAGTGAATGTATTAATGTTGATCAATCAGAATCAAGCAGGAGAGTAAAATTTAGGATAACCTATTGGTTAATTAAATTCAAACACTGATCAGGTTAATAGCATTACTGTATCTTCCTTTTGTAACATGATAAATTACCAGGGGAAGTAACTCCGCTCTTCTACTACAGCTGATCAGTCGGTGTCTGTCTCTGGAAGTACGTATGAACTACAACTTTGGTAGCTGAAGCTATCAATGCCAATATTCCTTTACTAGTTTTGTAGAAGTGTACACACTGACACTTCCATTAAAATCAGAGTTCTTAAAAGAAGCAAAATTAGAGAAACTTGAATGTTGTTTATAGAGCTGCGTTTTACTTAAATTATTCTTTTATATCAATTGAAAATAGGAAGTATAGTTGGGGGGGGGGACAAATTTTTTGAGGCTAAAGATAATACCAGGAGTGCCTTCCCACATTTTGTGAGGAGACATTGTCTATATAATTATATGATGATATTTAAAATGCAGTATTAATCCTAGGTCGAGTCATACCAAAGACTCAAAAAATAGTATTTGATGCCTCCTTGCTTAACATTCAGCAATTATAAGGTACAGAACAAGGGTAAAGTGGGTCAATCCTGGGAAAAGAGTAGTGTCCTCCCCTACACCTTGGTGTAGTAGCAATCGAAAAGGGAGCCTTTGGGTTACCCTCGACTATGGTTGTCAACTCTACTTATAATGAGGTTACAAGTGCCGCAAGCCTGTCACAAAGTGATCAAGTTGTCCGCAAGAACTAGCACAAAGCCATGCTATGCATGATGAATTTGCTAGTAAATATAAAGTGACACAAAAAAATGCTTAAGATACAAGCAAAATCAATATTTAATTCATATTTGTATTTTACTTTGTTGCTGTTCCTGATTCTCTTTCAATTGTCAAGTTTTAAGTACTGACAGATACCCCCACCCAAAAAAAACAATCCTTTATCTTCACTCTCTGTATAGTCATATACAACATCCAATTCTCACTCACACACACATATAAGGGTCGTTCAAAAAGTTCTAAGCCTAGCCCTGATTTTAGATTTGTCATATACTTTTCACCTTTATATGGGCCTCATCTGCGCAGAAATTAAGACAGAAATCTAAATTAGTTTTTCTAGTTTTTAAGAAGTAGTAGTGTGTTGCCTTAAACAGCTATGAGTCTTCTTTGTGGGTGAGGTTAAGAACTTTTTGAATAACCTTAATGTGTGTATGTATATATAATGTTAAAGTTTTTGAAAATAACTTATATCTACCATTAAAATGTTCAAAATGTGATTATGTATAAAACCAGGGGAGAAAATAATTAAGTTTTTAGCCATTCAATTATGAAAAAGTGAAATGTTAGGTTAATAATGGTTTTATTTATAGGATTTTGTTTTTATTCATTCATTTATTTTTAATTTCACTGCTCTATTTCCAATGTTATCTCTAGTTTTGTCTATTTGTTACTTTGTGAAAGAATACATTCTGTGAATGAAAAGCTGAAAAAAAAACTTGTAAATAAAATCACTTTGTTTCTTAGGTCTCTGTTTTATTACTTGAAATAAGACTTAAATTTGTTATTCTTTCTTTTTTCAATAGATTTAAAAATGTTCACATTGCTCTGACTATAATCAATGCACACACAACACATCTATATCTAAAGTGTGTTTAATTTCTACTTTTAAGAAAAAGCTTAATACAGTGAATATTTATTTTTACCTTGTTTAATTCTACTTTCAACATACCAAAATTAAAGAAAACCAGAGAGATATTCTCTCTCTCTCTCTCTCTCTCTCTCTCTCTCTATATATATATATATATATATATATATATATATATATATATAATTTTATTATTATTACTTTTTTAATATTCTTTTAATATTTTTTCCATTTCTTTTTATTAAAGTACTAAGAAAATAAAAATATTTAAAAGAAAAGAAGAGAAATTAAAGATAATTAAAAAATCTCCAAATGTCAACTGAATCCATTACTCATATACATGGACTGCATGTTGATGGCAAACCACCTTCTTCTGGACTGCATGTTTGGTTACATTCCTGTAATTTACAGACTTTACAACCCACAGTCTCATGGCTTCAGGTGAGAGAGCCTTTCCATTCCCTTTATATAAGAATCATTCGCCTTGATTTAACTTCTTTTTTTTTTCTTTTTTCAAGTAAGTTTATTTTCGAGTTTTGAAATTAACCTTCATATCTTTCTGATTATTGCCTTAATCTAAAAAAAAAATTCAACTTTTTATCAATAGTATTCTCACCCTCCTTCATGTGTATCTTGTATTTAGTCTTCAGAATTTTACCTTGAAAAAGTACAAAACAGGTTCAAATGACAAGTTGTATGATATGCCTGAGGGAAGCTGAAAAATTCATTAGTCAAAATGTGTTTTTAAAAAGAAAAACAAAAAAAGACTATAATCCAAAAAGAATAACTTCCTGTTTTTCTTCTATTCTATCTTTCTTTTTCACTCTTTAAAAAAATTTATCTTGTTGGTGGTGGATTGTTTACTTAGAGTAAATTTCACTAAAACAAGAATTTTTTAAATTTTCAGAAAATTATTTATTAACCAAAATATCAATTGCTCCATTGGCAGTGCTCAGAATACACTGTCTATATTCCCTGCAGTGGGGTAAGACTATTTAAAAAGAAGAGGGGTAATACTGGTTTTTAAAAAATGGGGTGTTCTAGTTATAACTAAACCTCTGGTGTCCTGGGTATGACTATATTCCCTGCAGAGGGGGTAAGTCTGTTTAAAAAGAAAAAAAAAGTGGTGTCCTGGGTATAACACTAAACTACATCTGGTTGTGAGGCTGCACTTCTGGTAAGTGTGGAATACCCATTCATTGCCATTACTATCAGTTCAACTCTAACCTCTGAATAGTAGTACCTATTAGGGTCCCATCTATTCATCAAATAGATTTGTTTAAGAATTATTTGTATTCAATTCAATCGTGTGCAAAAAACAAACCTCTTAAGAAACTACCGGTCAAAAAATGTAAATGTGAACATACAATGAATGTGGTTTCTTAAACACTGGGCATCAAATAACCCTAGATGGGTTGGCTTACCATTAAAATTAATCATTGTGCTATTAGATTCTAAAATGGAGATGCACAATTTTAAGAAAAATGTAAATGTGCATACAATTAATGCAATTCCCTAATCTTAAGGCTTAAAATAACCCTAGATGGGTTGACATGTTGTTAAGGCCAATTGACAAAATATTAAATCAAGATGAAAGTAAGAAAGGTGTAAATCATTTTATGTTCTAGCTAAGTTCACATTAAAGAAGTAAATTGAGAAGTGAAATGATTACAGGATTCTCTCTCTAATCATGATGAATAACCAAACTGCCAGACTAACTCATAACACCTTTCATCCAAGCTGTAGAAAACACCGACTGTATCTCTGCAGAAGGGTAAAACCTCCTCCAATTAGTCTTGGGTATGGCACTAAACCATATCTGATGGCGAGGCTGCAGGGTTGGAACTTTGTGGAATATGAAGTACTCCTTCACTGCCATTCCTCCCAGGTCCACTCTGATCCAGCGTGATAACACTTGTAGGGTTTTATCTATGGGTCAAATAGAATTATTTAACATTTAAACTGTGTGTAAACAAATGACTTGTGTTAAATTGAATTGTTAGAATTAGAACTCTTTGACCATTTAACAGTGTTTAAACAAATGACTGATTTTTAATTACATTCTTAGTGATACATAGCAATACTTGGAACAATTTAACTGTATGCTAATGAATGAGTAATGTTGAATAGAATTATTAGTGTTGGTTAGCAATACTTGAAACTTTTTAAATTTGTGCCTGATTTGAATTGTTAGTGTTACATAGCGATGCTTGAAACTATTTATGTAAGTGCAAACAAATGATTAATACAAAATAGAACTATTCCTGTCTGAATATTTGAAACCATTTAAGTGAGTGCAAACAAATGATTGATATTAAATAGAACTATGCATGTTAGAATATTTGGAACCATTTAACTGTGTACAAACTAATTAGCAATGACTCATTTAAAAATCAGTCTATCTACAAACTACTGACTTAGAAATCATATGCATAACAATTTAACTGTGTGCAAACAAATGACCTCTGCCTCATTTAAAAATGTTATCTACAAACTATGCATTTACAAATCATATGTAATATGTATAAAGAGGATTTGGTATTAAATAACCTACAATGGTTGATATGCCATAAAACCCAACCAAACAAAATCATACATATTTGATGTATGTGTATAAAGAGGATTTGACATTGAATAACCGACAATGGTTGATATGCCATAAAACCCAACCAAACAAAATCATACATATTTGATGTATATGTATAAAGAGGCTTTGACATTGAATAACCTACAATGGTTGATATGCCATAAAACCCAACCAAACAAAATCATACATATTTGATGTATATGTATAAAGAGGACTTGACATTGAATAACCTTCACTGATTGATATGCCATAAAACTAAATCATATAGATTTAATATATATGTTCAAAGAGGATTTCACATTAAATAGCAAACAAGGGTTGATATGCCGTAGAACCAATCAAACCAAATCATATATATTTAATGTATATGTCTAAAGAGAAGTTTACATTAAATAGCATACAAGAATCATAGAACCAATCAAACCTAATCATATATATTTGATATATATGTATGATTAGGATTTGGCATTAAATAACCTATAATGATTGATATGCCTTAAAACCCAACCAAACTATTCATTAGAAATTGTCAAATGCTGGATTAGTGATTTTACAATTAAGGCAGAAATTTTCTTTAATATCTTTCATTTCTAATCATTGAAAAAAAAAACCTAAAAAAAACTTTGTTATATAAGGGGAGTTTCCATGTAGTAACTAACATTAGACTGAAGCATCATGATAAAGGAATTCAAATTTCAGTCGAGTGAACATTCTGACAAATATTCTTGGGAAAGTTATAAACCCCCTTATTTCTCCCAGCAATGGGTTAAATACTCTACAAGGATGGCTTTGGCATTAAATAACTCACAAAGGTTGATATGCCATTAAATCTTTTGTTATATACTGTAACTATTTGTGTTTAATAGACCACTTGGTTGAATTTGTAGAATACACTGATTGCATCTCTGCAAAGAGGTAAGACTCTCCCAATGAGTGTCCTGATATGACACTAAACAATCAGATGAGGAGGTTTCAGTAATGCTGGAGCTTTGGGGAATGCATAATACCCCTTCATTACCATTATTCCCAGGTTCACTTTGGCTGGGATTGGTAGCACTTGATAGAGTCCTATCTATGGGTCAATTAGAATTGTTTGACATTTAAACTCAGTGCAAACAAATGATTTATGCTAAATTGAATTGTTAGAAATAGAAAAGTTTGATAATTTAATTGTGTGTATATACAAAATGTGTTTACGAATTATGTATTTAATATGTATGGAAAAACAGGATTTGGCATTAAATTACCAACAATTTTTGATATTCCATGAAACCAAATCAAACAAAACCTATTTGTGTTTAAGATGCACTATTTTTCCTGAGTTTTCAGTTAAAGGTTCCTATTATATAATTAACTATTTTCTGGCCACATACCTCACCCTATTTGGGATGGGATGACTGAAAGTAAGTTATATCTATAGTCCAAACTAATGTGTTTTAGATTGTTGCAGAGAAATAACAATCAACAATAATCGTTAAATGGCAATGATGCTACTGACATAATTAATCATCAAATTGTGCTGATAGTACGGTGTCCCTTAATTCTTTTTTGTTATCTATCCCTATCATTCATCACTCCTGGCAGGTTCTCTAGATTGTGTCCACTTAGAGCTGATGTAAGTTTTTGCTGGTTGGCCAGCACTGGTGTGTCCATGTGTAGGAGTCCATGAGAGAGCAATGCTTAAGGTCATCCTTATTTTTCCAGTAATTTCCAACATATTTTGTTTATCTTACTTGGATGGTTTGTGAAACGTGAGGTAGATGGCCATACAGGTGTTGTTCCAAAGTAACTCATCATACAATGTTTAAATTTCTACACTTCAAAATAAGAAAAATTAAAATTAACATTTTTTTTTTGTCTGACTAGAATATTCACTTTATGTACTAACAAATGTCAAGATATCTGATGATGAAAGAAAGTGTTTTCATACAAAAAAGGCAAAAAGCAGATAATGTTTCACAGAAACTATTACTGATACAGACTATGCTGATGATCTATCACTTCTTGAAAATATGCTTTCTCAAGCTGAATATTTACTGCATAGCATGGAGCAGCTAGCCAGAAACATTGGTCTCTATGTGAACTTGGATGAAACCGAGTTCATATAT
Source organism: Sepioteuthis lessoniana (assembly GCA_963585895.1). Lineage (NCBI taxonomy): Eukaryota > Metazoa > Mollusca > Cephalopoda > Myopsida > Loliginidae > Sepioteuthis > Sepioteuthis lessoniana. The sequence goes on from OY757943.1 coordinate 28,427,836, forward strand.
TTTAATCAAGATGGTGCCATTTCATTAAATGGCAAGCCTCTGAAATCAGTAGATCAGTTCCTATACTCCAGAAGAAATATCTCATCTACTGAAAGAGATGTCTACATATGCATAGGTAAGGCATGGACTGCTATTGACAGGTTAATAACCTTATGGAAATCTGATCTCTCTGATAGAATAAACTAGAAATTCTTTCAAGCTGTAGCTGTGTCAATACTACTGTATAGTTGCACCACTTGAACTCTAAAAAAATGTCTGGAGAAAAAGTTAGATGGGAACTACACTAGAATGTTCCAAGCTGTTTTGAAGAAATCCTGAAAATGCCAGCTGTATGCCCACTTACTTCCCATCACATTAAGACATGCTGGGTACTACTAGAGAAGTAAGGTCTTATGGACCACTATACATTAACACACCAGTAAAAACTTACATTTATCAGTTGTGCAGACACTCGATACCATCTGGAGGACTTGTCAAAAGCAATGACCTTTAGATAGATGGAGAAAGAGAATCCATGCTGTGTGTCTATGTGTAGAAATCCATTAAGAAAATGTTGCTTATGAGTTCATCCTTACTTCTCCAACTTATCTTGCTGGTCTTACTTGAGTAGTTTGTGAGATGGGAGGTAAGTGGCTGTACATCTGCTGTTTTGTCGGATACTGCTTCTAGGATTTATTCAAAACAGCACACAGCATTCTTGTGTAGTTTTCATCTAGCTTTTTTCCATGTGTTTTGTTAGTTCAAATGGTGCAAACATACTGTTGCATTCTGACATGGCTACAGCTTGGGAGAAGTATTGCTTTATTTTATCAGAGAGATGAAGGTTTGGAGAGCTTCACACTTGCAAGATATATCAAGGGCAAAAAAAAACAGTCGGAAGACAGCAGGTAACCTACTTGACAAAATTTAGCAAATGAATGGAGAAACCTGGATCAGAATGATAAAGAAAGGCAATAAAAAGCAACTTTGCTGAAAAGAAAAAATAGTTGTAGGGAGTTATGATCACCTATATCCTGAAAGAACATGGTACATAGAGGAATGGGCTATTAAGGAAGTTATCCAGTTTTACAAATGTTATATGGATGTTTAAGTGCACTACCTTGGCTGCTTGAGGTGCAGTGGTTATCATTGTTTGAAATGAACACAACACCCAGAGTTCAATTCCTGGATGAGGCTGTTTACATTTTGCATAGCACTAATACTATTGGTAAAGGTATGAATCCAAATATTCTCTCCCCAGCTGTGGGTAAATGGTAGAGCAGACTGAACCCTTTAACCTTGGTAACCAATCTAGGAGAAGGAAAACTCTGAATTCAAATCTGTTAAACTCTGCTTAAAAATTAACCTTGTTATATCCTCCTTCTCTTGGAGGGGTTAGGTGAATACATGCTGACTGATTGAAAGAAGTCACATATGTAGATTTGTGTTTTTCTTCATTAAAATTACCCTGTTGGTTGGGCTTAGAATAGGTTGATTTTATCCCCTGTAGAGGAATAAGACACCACCCCCTAAAAAAATGGTGTGTCATGTATTGAACAGTAAACTAAAAACATATCTTAAACAACTAGTCAAAAAGTGTGAATATGAATGTACAATGAATGTGACTTCCTAACATCTTGGCATAAAATAACACGAGAAGGGTTGCCATGCCATTAAAATTACTCTGGGAATTGCATCTGTCTGCTAAACAGTTCTGCTATTTGGTGCTGAAGGTCATTATCTCTTATGTCTGCCAAATAGTACAACTAAAGGGCCACAAGGTGGCATAGCCAAAGTAGCATATAAAAGAAGGGAGCATTGTAGTCAAGTCTTCTTTTTGACCTTGACAATACCTTTAAACAAATGTTCCTGTCTGCATGGGCATGTGGCTGGTATCCCCCAACAACCTTGTATCATTTTGCACACTGTAGCATTTCTCAAACATTTAAATCTTCATGCAATACTTCTATTCTCTCATATGTATTTATATTAAGAACCATATAACTTATAATAAAGTCTCCATCAACCACATTCAGACATTTCTCTATATAAACTATCTATACAAAGCAAATATTCTTTTGTTGGTTTTCTGGAGATGTTTTTCTTATTTTACAATCTAAAATAGTTCAAATATGTTCAACAATATTCCTATGAAGGGATTGAGTTATGTAGAATGTTTCATCCTTTATGAAAATAATTATGTATTTGTCCAAATATGAGTCAATAAATAGAGAGAAAATCTCAACCTTCAGAATGTAAATTCTAGAATTGATATTCTTCACTGATTTCAGAATCTTTGAATGACCAGTGCTCCAAATTGCTTCTTGCATCTGAAAATGCAATAGATGATGCACTTAAAATTCTTGTCTCAGTAATATCCAGACCAATATTCATATGCTGTTTAAAAAAACAAAACAAAAAGTGAAACAAATGAGGGCTGATTTAAAAAAAAAATGACTACTAAAATATCAAGGGTTTATACATTATTTGGATTTCCTGCTGGCTATTCAAGATACATCGATTGAAATAACCTTATTCTCTGCTTAGAGAAGTGTGACAATTTACACTTACCTAAAGCAAAAAAGTTGCGCTGTTTTGTGTTTTTAGTGTAAATGAGCATTTGATCTGTGTGCATGTCTGTAATATTACCATTCCTTATGAATATGCTGAAGTTGTATACATAAATGACAGACAGCAGTCTTAATAAAAAAAAAAAAATCCATTGGAAGTGATCCAGAACAAGAGTGACATTTGGTTGGAATGCATAGAACAAACCCTAAAGAGAGAGAGAGAGAGAGAGAGAGGAAATGAATATCTTCTTTGATGGAAACACTTCATTGTAAAGAAGGAACTGCAGTTTCATCAGGATTTGTCATATGACACTAGAAACAAGACTCACTATATTGTTACACTATTTTTTGTTTGGTTACTAACATAAGACATTTGCTAAACCTTCGACTGTTTAACTCAGTTAAAAGTATTGTTCAATTTCTCTTGAATATTTGGCATTGTTTGCTGCAAGAAGTATTGCTGTTTTTTTCTAATCAATGCAATTGTTTCTAGAGATAATATTTTCATGATTCATCCAGCTAGAATTTAAATAAAGTTTTCAAAACAATGTTTCTATATTGGTTGACAAACTATTTTAAATTTTGTTTTGTGGAAAGATAAAAATCCTATCATTCCCAAAATGAAAATAAATAAATTAGAGAATAAATACTTCATTTTCAAGCTGTTTGTTATCAGTCTTGTAATCCCAGGTGGCAGGGTGTAGAAGCACCCCTGAGGAATCTGTCAATCACCAACCATCTATCTCGGTTGTAAGTTGCACTCTGTGACTTGACAAAAGACAGACCTGTCTATTCCCAGATGTTATCTTCTCACCTCTTCTCACCTCTCCATGTTCCTCTTGGTATTGTACCTTGAAGGATGGTTTTTGACAGGCCTGGTAATCTCATAACATGTCCATAAGTTGGCAACTGTTGTCGAGGGCAATCAGAAGGCTCTCTTTTCAATAGCTACTACACCGAGGTGTAGGGGAGGGCGCTACTCCTTTCCCTGGATTGCTCCACTTTACCCTCGATACGTACCTTATATTGCTGAGTGTTAAGCAAGGAGGTACCAAGTACCATTTTTAAAATCTTTAGTATGACGCAACCTGGGATTGAACCCAGGTCTCCCAGATCATTGGCGAACACTGTACCCACTGGGCCAATGAGTCTGTACTGTCCATACTACATCATTTTTCTTTTCTTTAAAATGTTTAGCAAGTTGTCATGTGACCCAAATGCTACAGTTATTCTTTTTCTGACCTCTTCATTTTTGATGTGGTCTCTATCTGAGACGTGTAGGTCTTATACTAGCATCTCATCTTAAGAGCTTCAATGCATCTCTGGAGTTCAGCAGTATGGATCCTGGATTCACAAGCATACAAAAAGATGGAGATAACAAATCTGATTTTTGATGTCAGGAAGATGTTATTGACTTGCCATTTTAGCCAACCCTACTGTTGACAGCACAATTCTGGCCATAACTTCTGGTTTTGATCTTTCATCTGAGATGGTTGTACCAAGGAATATCTGGATATCCATACGTGAGACCATGACTGTGTGCAAACAAATTATTATTAACTAGAATTATTAGTGTTTGCAATACTTGAAACCATTTAACTATGTGCAAACAAATAATGAATATTGAATTGAATTTTAAATGTCAGATAGAAATATTTGAAACCATTTAACTATCAGCCAATAATTTATGTTAAGAATAGTTACCTGTTGATGGAGCTTAGACTACATCAAGTTTCAAGTTTTTTGCCTTTCACTTTGACATCCTTTTTGATTCCATTGGTGGTGTTGGAAATGCTGTTAAGAGTCAATAAAATTTATTTATAAAATGTCTCCGAATAATACACAGTGAATGAAAGGCTGAAGCACCAAAGGTTGAAGTTATGCAGAAGATTTAAAATCAGTACTTTGAAGTGTCCTGAGTATGACAATAAGATGCTTCTGGTGGTGAGGTTCCAGTTCTGGAAATCTAGTGAGTATGGAGTACCCCTTCATTGCCATCACTCCCAGCTCCACTATGATCCTTTTATGTATTAAATAGACCTATTTGAAAATCATTTGTATTAGGAATATTTGATGCCAGATTACTGAGTGCAAAGTATTTGTATCAAAAGTTACTTCATATAGGTCATACAAGGACAATACATTCTTACTTAGTTGTCTAAATTTCTGAGATGAAGCTTGATGATTTTTATCAGTAAGAGTTTTTGGACTATTGTCTTCGTCTTTATTGTTTTTTTCGCAACGTTTCGGCCGCTGTATACTCCGGCCTTCCTCAGGTGTCCCGTTTATCTGGGCATAGAAATGATTCAACCTGGGAAATCATTTTTTTTTGTCTAACTTTAAAAATGATTTCCCAGGTTGAATCATTTCTATGCCCAGATAAACAGGGGATACCTGAGGAAGTCCAGAGGATACAGTGGCTGAAACGTGAAAAAAACAAAGTCAAAGACAATAGTCTGAAAACTCTTACTGATAAAAAAACATTCTAACTTACTTGAAACAAAGCAGCAACCAATGTGTCATGCATGCCAGACCAAATACTCTATGAAACACATTTTCATTGAATGTACTGACCTGGCTCATATAAGAGAAGCCTTTTATAGTGCAAACGACATGAAGGAGCTGTTCCAAAAAATTGAAATGAATGTAATGTCCTTCCTAAAAGTGAGGAATTTATACAGAAAAATCTCAAGGAATTTTCAACAAGACCAAATTTCTTCTACAAAGTGCTTCTCTACAAGAATTACTTCAACAAAATCTGATCCTTTTCACAAGCTGTACCTCAAAAAAAAAAAAAAAATTTACTACAAGACAATTCTCTATAAATAAACTTTTGACAAAACCAGATTCTTTCTACAAACTGTTTCCTGACTAATAAATTCCAACATAAAAGACCTTTCTGTTTCCTCCCTTTTTAAACTCAATTCGGCATTCAATGACTGGGGAGGTTGATATTCCATAAAACAAACAAATAAACTAAAGTTACTTGAAGCTATAATCATAATTGTTTATTAAGGTTATTATTAGTTTATTTGAAACCATACAATTGTAAGCTTAGTCAGCTGGGACTGTAGAATACACCAACTACATCTCTGCTGAAGAGTAAGACTCCCCAACAAGTGCCCTAGGTGTGACTCTAAACTATCTGATCATTAGGCTTCACCTCTGGAGAATGTGGAGTAAACCTTCATTGCAACTGCTCCCAGGCATAACTCTGACCTGGGATGGGATCACCTGATGGGGTCTCATCTATGGGTCAAATAGAACAGTTTGGCATTTAAACTTTGTGCAAACAAGACTTATGTGAAATTAAATTGGTAGCAATAGAACTGTTTGACCATTTAACTTGGAGTAAACAATGACATGTTAAATTGTCAGTGTTACATCGCAATATTTGAAACCATTTAACTGTGTGCGAACAAATAATTAATAGTAAATAGAATTGTGATAGAAATACTTGAAACCATTTAACTGTGTGCAAAAAATTAGCAGTTCATTTTAAAAAATGTGATCTACAAAATATATTTATGAATATACATGTATAAAGAGGATTTGACATTAAATAACCTGCAAGGGTTGATATGCCATAAAACACAAACCAAACTATCTATTTGTGTATGAATTATTAGTATTAGATTAGAATACTTGAAACCATATAAGTGTCTATCCTGCTAGCACTGATAAGAACACACTGCACCCTATGCTATTATTTCTAGGTCTGCTCTGAACTGGAGTGGTAGTACCTGTTAGAGCTGAAATGAATCTGTTTGAAAATTATTAATATTGGATACAAATATATGCAACCATAACTATGTACAAACAAATCATTATCAAATAGAATTACTAATGTTAGGAATACTTGAAACCATTTAACTGTGGGTGAATTATTTATGTTAATATTTACCTCTTGGTGGGGCTTAAAATACATTAACTGCAAAAGGCTAAAACCTTGTTTCAAAGGGATATCCTGGGTAGGGTACTAAACTACATCTGGTGGTAAGGCTCTAGTTCCAGAGCTCTAAGAATTATGGAGTCATCCCTTCATTGCCATTACTCCCAGCTCCACTTTAACTCAGAATGGGTACTGTATAGGCTAAATAGATCTGTTTAAAAATGATTCATACTAGCAATATGTGAAACCATGTAACTGTGTGCAAACAAATAATCATAGAAAAATAAGTGTTATTTTTTTAAAAATCTCATGGAACATTGAAAATAAAGTTATGATAGTGTTTCGAGACTGACAAATACATCCTGCAAAATGTTTGTATATGTGCACAAGTGATTGACAGTGGACTAGAAAAATGACAAGGATGTGTGGATAAGATTAAATATCAGGTCTTTATTGAGTGATTCATACACAAAAGGTGCGCATGGGTGTAGAATCACAGTTGCTGGATAATGTTTGTGTAGTCTCTTGTGTTGAAAGTCAGTGCTATAGAAAGGCATAGACTCAGTTTTCTAGAAGTTCTTGGTGACAGCATGTCTAAAAAATCAGGATGGTCTCAGTGCTTTGTGCAGATCATAGGTGTAGCAGGAGACAGTTGAAGATGTGGACACATATGTTGTAGAGAATGGATGATTGATATCCTGGTTAATTCAGTCCTTGGTTAATTGGGGGTATATCGATGTTGCCTCAAAGTGCTAATGCTAGTCTGAGCAGGGTTGTTGCTTGTGGACTAGGGTGTCATTGCATGATCTGGTCTGCTGCAACAGAGAATGCAGGTGTTTGCTGCTGGAGGAAGCTGGAGCTGGTCTACAGGTGTCTGCTGCTTGGTGAAGCTGGAGCCAGTCTGCAGGTGTGTACTGTTTGGTGATGCAAGAAAAGGTGCTGCTGGTTTGCTGCAAGTGTGGCTGGCTGCTGTGTCGTATCTGCAAAGGAGTGTAGTGAGGAGACCAGAGATATCCTCAGGAGATTTTCATGAATAGCTTTGGGAAGAGCTGATTTGACTTCCTGAAGTTAGCTTTGAAAAGAGCTGTTTTGAGAGAGTTTTGGAAACTGGCATCAGCTGTGCTGGGTCGGATTTCATGTCAAGTGCTAGCTGGTGGTAGAGACGCAGCTCCATGTTGGGCCAGTGGCTGTTGGGAGAGGCACAGATACCTCTTCTCTGGCTATGTAAGCCTAGTCAATGTTTGTCATTGCCTCTCACCAGACAGGACTTGACACAAGATCGATGGCCCAAAGGTCGATTATAGTGGGGATTTAGAGGAGGAGAAGATCAGGCATGAACCCTGCTAGACTGTGTTGGTCATCAGCCCACTTAGTGCAATGTGGGCCTGATGAGCCTAGCTGGGCTTAAACCCAAATCTGGGTCCAGGCACATATGCCTGATGATAGCTTAAGCTGGACAGCTCGGTCCAGTGCTATACAAGGGGGACAAAGGTGTCAATGATACAGCTTGCCCAGCCGAAGCCAGGGGCCTTACAGCCTCAAGTCTGCCTTTGTTGAATGGGGCCCACTAGCCAACCAGCGGGGCTAGCCAAAAGGCCTAGTCACGTTTTGCCTATGGTCACTTATTGACTGTGTTTATATAGCAGTAACAAGCTGCTTCTTTAATAGTCTGAGTGAAGAGAATTTTGTGCTACCGCATACAGGAAGTTCCTCTTTTAAATATAAGTAATGATGAAATACCCCATTGTACTTTAAAGAGGAGCGTTTAAATACAACTTGCTTTATTTTGCATTTTTGAGTAGTCTTCTGTTTGTTCTGCAGAATTAATTTTTGGAAAATAGCTTTTGTGTTGATAAGTGAAAATTCTACAAGGTATGTAGGCAGGACGTTGTTGCTAGTTATTGTGGATGGCTTTGCGCTTTTTTAAACAAGGATTTTTAGGTTTGCGTAGCCATGGCGACTACAATAATAGAATCCCATCTATTTGTCTAATAGACCTGTTAGAAAATTATTTGGATTAGATAGGAAGATTTAGATACTATATGACCGTAGGAATAGATACTTGAAGCTGTAATTGTTAACTAAGGATTATTATTACTAATTATTTGAAACCAAATAACAGTGTGCAAATTATTTGTATAAGATAGGAATACTTGATGTCATAAAACTGTGCAGACAAATGATAATAAATCAATAAAAAAAAGTGCAGTTAAAAGGAATGCAATAGAACATTGAAAATATATTTATGATTGTAATCAAACATTTAGAAATGAATCATTAAATAACCCATAAGGAGTTGATATGCCATTAAACAAACCAAATCAATCTAAAATGCAAAGTATGATAAAATAAAGCTTGGTTAAATAAGAACATGAGAAAAATTTGAGTAAATGGTGACAGTATTATTTTTCTTATTAGTCTTGATAAATAAAGTTTCTATCAAGATGCTTTTTGAAAATACAAGAGTGAGTCAAAAGTTTTACAAGATGTTGGTATATGCCAGTTTGTAGCGTGTATATTTCATAACCAAAACATGAGAAAAATTTGAGTAAATGGTGACAGTATTATTTTTCTTATTAGTCTTGATAAATACAGTTTCCATCAAGATTAATCAAATTTTATAGATTGAATAGCCCATAAAGAGTTGATATGATATTAAATAAACCAAACTAGTTCTTTAAAACTGCAGTGAGGGAAGAGAGTCTCATGATGTAATGGTTAAAGTGTTGGACTATATCTTCATGTAAGCAAGTTCAAACTCCAGTTGCAGAATTACATTCATTTCTGACTAATACTTTTTGGAAAGGCATGAACTTCCTTATCCTTCCAACTATGAGTTGAATAGTATCACTGCTGTTTTTCTACAAGGATGGCTTTGGCATTAAATAACCCTTGAAAGTTGATATGCCATTAAATAAAGAACCCAAACTAAAACTGCACTGGTAGTACTTGTTTGGGTCCCATCTATGGATCAAATAGATCTCTGTAGAAATTTTTGTATTTGATAAGACTGTGTACAAAAACACTTCTTTACATAATTTAATAAGACTGTATTGTATTTGATAAGACTGTGTACAAAAACACTTCTTTACATAATTTAATAACACTGTATTGTATTTGATAAGACTGTGTACAAAAACACTTCTTTACATAATTTAATAAGACTGTATTGTATTTGATAAGACTGTACAAAAACACTTCTTTACATAATTTGATAAGACTGTATTGTATTTGATAAGACTGTGTACAAAAACACTTCTTTACATAATTTAATAAGACTGTATTGTATTTGATAAGACTGTGTACAAAAACACTTCTTTACATAATTTGATAAGACTGTATTGTATTTAATAAGACTGTGTAAAAAAACACTTCTTTACATAATTTGATAAGACTGTATTGTATTTGATAAGACTGTGTACAAAAACACTTCTTTACATAATTTGATAAGACTGTATTGTATTTGATAAGACTGTGTACAAAAAACACTTCTTTACATAATTTGATAAGACTGTATTGTATTTGATAAGACTGTGTACAATAACACTTCTTTACATAATTTAATAACACTGTATTGTATTTGATAAGACTGTGTACAAAAACACTTCTTTACATAATTTAATAAGACTGTATTGTATTTGATAAGACTGTACAAAAACACTTCTTTACATAATTTGATAAGACTGTATTGTATTTGATAAGACTGTGTACAAAAACACTTCTTTACATAATTTAATAAGACTGTATTGTATTTGATAAGAGTGTGTACAAAAACACTTCTTTACATAATTTGATAAGACTGTATTGTATTTAATAAGACTGTGTACAAAAACACTTCTTTACATAATTTGATAAGACTGTGTACAAAAACACTTCTTTACATAATTTAATATGACTGTATTGTATTTGATAAGACTGTACAAAAACACTTCTTTACATAATTTGATAAGACTGTATTGTATTTGATAAGACTGTGTACAAAAACACTTCTTTACATAATTTAATAACACTGTATTGTATTTGATAAGACTGTATTGTATTTGATAAGACTGTGTACAAAAACACTTCTTTACGTAAACATAAATGCGATTTCTTAACCTCAAGGTATAAAATAACTGTAGATGGGTTAAGATGCTGTTAAAAATCAACCAATCTGCTCATTTTAAGGCTGAACTTATACAAGTTTAAATCTAATCAGATTCCTTTAAATAACTGGAATACAATTGATGTACTATTTGCATTGTTATATTTAGGGTTTTGTGACTTTGGAATATTCATAAAGTGGGTGGGGTCTTTATGATATAGTGACTAGCATCTTGGACTGTAACATCCTAGTGAATTCAAACTTCAGTGGTGCTATTAAATTCACTTTGGGATTAATACCTTTGGAAAAGGTATGTACCCCTTATTCCTCCCACTATGTGTTAAATAGTACCACAATTGTTATTCTATAAGGATGGCATTGGTATTAAATAACCCTTGAAGATTGATATGTGTTATACTCCCTACATAATGGACTCGCCCTCCTCCATGAATATACGTCAACGAGAGCGTCAGACGGAGTTCAACAATCAGTGTGACACAATCACGTATGATACCATTTGCGTAGTGGACGGATAGTCACTACCCCACTGGATTCTCAGCTTTCTATCAATTAACTACTGTTTAACAAGGTTCACTTATATCTTATTTCTGTTACTTGAATATATATGTTTTTCTATTAACCCTTTTTGTGTTTCTCGTCTATTTCTTTTGTCAGCAAAACAAAATACTAATAAAGAAAGCAAAAAAAAAAGAAAGAAAATTTAGTCTCTCATGTTCTACTTATTTTCAGATGCAAGACGTTTTTGCCAAAAAGTTTGCTGCTTTGATAAAAACTCGGAACACATCAAATGAGGAAAATCTGGCACTTTTTCAACTTCTTAGTTGGAAATTTATGGTGAAATACCTTCCTGATGTTAAAGTTGAACCATGCATTTCTGTAAGTAGATTTGTGCTGAGACTTTTCTTTTCATATAAAAGTATAAAAGGAGAAAGATGTTTATTAGGAACATTTTTGTATGATTCCCCGTGAATGTGGCTTAGAATAATGTGTGTCTTCTGCTAAGGGGTAAGACACCCCTCCCAAAAAGGTTGTCCCTGAACTGCGACTGATGTTGAGGATAGAGTTCTGTAGATCTGGAGAGTGTGGAGTACTCCTCACAGCAATTACCTCGTTGGCTGGGGCTGTAGAATACACTGACTGCATCTCTGTAGAGGGGTACGACTCTCCCAACAAGTGTCCTGGATATGACACTAAATAATCTGATGGTGAGGCTTCAGTAATACTAGAGCTTTGGGGAATGCAGAGTACTCCTTCATTGCCATAGCCCTCAGGACCACTCTGGCCCGGAGTGGTAGCACCTGATAGGGTCTTATTTATGGGTCAAATAGAACTAAACTTAATTAACTATTTTTTCGGTGGAACCCAGGTGTCCCGGACCATTGGTGAACACTCTACTCACTAGGATAATGAGCCAGTTGACATTTAAACTGTGTACTTCTGCTAAACTGAATTGTTTAAAATAAAACTTTTGTAACATTTAACTGTGTGTAAACAAAACTGTACTTATACTAAACTGAATTGTTTAAAACTTTTATCAAAATGACTTAATTTGGTGTTAAGGGTTGAAAAGGGTTGATACACTGTAAAACAAAACAACTAACCAACCTTCACTACAACTAATACCAGATCCACTTAGTATCTGTTACTGTGTCATCTGTGGGTCAAATACAACTGTCTGAAACTTATTTGTATTTGATAGAACTATGTGCAAAAAAACTCTTAATAAACAATTTGACAAAAATGTAAATATGAATCTACAATGAGCATGATTTATTAAGCTCTTGGCATAAAATTACCTGAGACAGGTTGACTTTCCATTAAAATCAATCAATCTTGTGGGAGTGGAAGAAATGGTAACAAACAACAATAAAATCAACAAATTGGGTAGAATTTATATGCAGAAATGTACAAGAGGGTTCTCTTTTCTTATATTAGTTCAAAGGACTTATAAAAAATCTAAGTTGAATGTCCATTCTATAGTGTAGAGTTTCTGAATTTGATCAAGTCAGGTAAAGTCATATATAATGTTGTAACACAAATTTGGGTGATGTAGAACATTTTTTTTTCTGTTGACATTTGTTTAGTCTCATTTAAAGAACATTTAATCAAAGTAAATTTTGAAGATGGCTTCAACTTAGGAATGATTTTGAGGAGCACTTAGTATAATGGTTATTGTCATTGGAAATCGAATTGGCAATCCCAGTTCAAATCCTGGCAGAGGTTATATTTTACTTTGCACTAATACCTTTTGGAAAGGTATGAATTCACCTAATCTCCCTCAGCTATTGGTAAATAGTAGGGCAGACTAGGTTCTTTAACTTTGGTTAGGCAACCAGTCTAGGAGATAAAAAATTCTGGATTAAAACCAGCTTTATCCTGCTTGAAAATTGACCTTGTCTCATATCCTTCTCATGTAGAAGAGATGGCTGGATACAGACATTGGTTTGGTTTGGTTTGGTTTGGTTCTTTTGTCTCATGACATATCAACCTTTGTTAGATAAACATAGGAATGATATCTGAAACTGTATATATCATCTAGGATCCATAAAAACAATTTGAATTTATTATTATTATTTTGTGCAGTAAAGGAAACACTGACAAATTTCTTAGAATGTAAAGATTTATCCTTTTGATAAAATGAGCAGTATGATTATTATGGAGTTTATAAACTGTTGAATGATTATATATATTATTTGAATGACAAATTTTGGAAAATGTAAGGATTTATCTGTTGATATGACCATTTTTGTACTCTTTCCATGTACTGCTTGTTCATAGAATAATATGTAAATATTACTAATTGTTGGGACACAATTGTGTATTCTTTTACTACTGCTGGTATGTATACATTAAGTGTTTTGCTATGTATAAATTGTTGTATCATGGTAAGGAAGAGATACACAGTGAAATAGTGTTAATTATTTTTTTAACTGAAGTAGTACAGTCCCACAAATATTATAAGTCTTGCACTGTGGGTGTTACATCCACAGTTGGTCTTACTACTGACCGAGATGTTTCAGTACCGATGTGCTTAAGAAACCCAATGTATTTTATTCCTGCATGATACTGGAAGTCACATGGTACGAGTTACTATACAACATAAATGAGCTTATCTTGTCTTTCCTACCATTTATTAAGAGTTTGTATATCATGGATATGCTAAAATTTATCCTTGTTGAGTGGGAGACTTAAGATATTTTACCTACCTCCAAGCATCCCAATAGTGGTATTCTTTTCCTTCCAGGAACCATCAACAGAAATATTACAAGATATGAATAAATGGATAAAGCAGCAATTGCAGGCAGTTGTAAATGAACTTGGATATAACTCTCTGTTCTCTTGCGATACTTCCAGGTGAGAAATAGTCTTGTTGAAAGTGTAGCAGCAAATTCTTGTGAATAATTTAACTAAACTGATATTAACCCATTATACCCCAAATTTTTAATTTTCTGATTTATAATGAAATTATAATAAGGAAATATAAAAATGGATAGTAAACACACTGAAACATCCATTTAACCTTTATTACTATAAGTATAAATTTTATTATTTCAAAGTATACATTAAATTAACAAAAATGTAAATTTTCAATAAGATTTTCATATTTATTTTAACTGTCCTCAAATCAGAACATTGGGTTAAAATGTAATCTAGAATTAAATAGATTGAAAGTCTTTTGTTTATAGAAAGTTCCTGTGAGTCATTAACAAAATCCCTTTCAAATGTAAATTTTTGTGTATATTGCTTGTAAGTTTAATACAACTATTTGCAAATAGTGTTTAAGTAAAACCTAGACTCTGAATACCAAATTCAATTGAAAAAGCATTAGTTTTTTAAATCATGATTGAAGCTGTAGAATCTTCTAAAAATGACTTCCTTCTATAACATTTAATTAAAAATTAATATTACAAAAAAATAATATCAATAAAAACAAGAATAATGTGATGAAATAAAACAAAAATGAGAAATTGTTGTAAATTAATTAATAAATCTTAATATTGATAAAAATGAAATGATTAATATTCATGAAAACAAAACATTTTGGTTAAACCAAATATTGCAATTTTCATAAAGAATAAGACAATCTAGTAAATGTACAGTATGTTCCCTTTATTATATTCATGTATGGTAATATAGGGGAGGAGAGAAGAAGGGAAAATGGCAGAGTGCAACTTGCTGACTAGAAATGTACTCCCCTCTTGTTTTCTGGAATGGAAGAAATGGTAACAAACAATAATAGAATCAACAAATTGGGTGGAATTTATATACAGAAATGTACAAGAGGGTTCCCTTTTTTTATATTAGTTTAGGGGGCTTACAAAGAATCTAAGTTGAATGTCCATTCTATTGTGTTGAGCTCTCAGCAAGTTTGTGGATAACTTGTTTTGGATCATCCTTTATTGTGTATGAAAGGTGAGGTGGCTTGATGCCAAAGGGATATGTTTTGAATGTTATCTGCACCTGGTTGTCAAAGACATATGTGGGTTGTGAGGATGAGAATGAGAACTGCTCATGGTGTTATTATATGCTTCTGAATGCAATTCCCTAACCTCGATCCTTAAACTAATCCCTGATGTGTTGACATGCCATTAAAAACAACCAATTAAACTGAGAAAGAGCCATAAGCTGTTGGGGCTCTTATTTTTCCTGAGTTTCACCACAAGCTTGATGGATATTTGTGTGGACATATCTGTATGTTCATTCTCAATAATGTAATTTTTATCTTTCAAAACGTTATATGGATTATATAAATTCTTATTTTCTAGTTGATATAAACTTGATAAAAAGTTGACCAAATGCTAAATTCAGCTGGTAAAAATTTTTAAAAGTCAGTGTTTAATACACAAATATTCTTTCTTGGTTCCAGAATTTTGGAGCCTAAAAGAGTTTATGATATTATACACTGATTCTTGAGATTTAATTTTAAAAATCTTTAAAAACCTGGTCAATATCAGTGGTGAGAAAAATCTGACAGAGCAAAGCATAAATCTTCATTTTATTGCATTCTTTTTTCTAAGTCCGACAACTTTAAATTTCTTGCCGTTCAAGGGACACAACTCATTTTAACACAAAATATTTTTCCAAGATAGAATTTACTCAGTAACATTAAGCTTGAAGTAATTGCTGTAATTAGAGTTGTTTTAAATTAAGCTGAATTCTTTGTAAAAAAACAAACGATTTATATATATCTAATTTTGAGTATATATATATATATATATATAAATGCTATGTATGTGCATGTGTATATATATATTTATATATAGGTGTATATATTTATGTATTTGTTTTGTGTGTATGTATGCATGTATATGTTGTGTGTGTACATGTATATATGTCTGTGTTTGTGTATGTATCTATATATGTACGTGTGTGTATATATATATGTGTATGTATAGGTTGTATGTATGTGTGTGGATATATATATATATATATATATATATATATATATGAGCATGTATCTGTATGTATATAGTCTATGGGAATGTATATGTTGTCTGTGTGTATATAAAGAAGAGTGTGTGTGTGTCTATATATATAAAGGTTGTGTGTATGTATATGTTTTATGTATATGTATGTGTATATATTGTATATATATATGTGTGTGTATATATATATATATATATATATATAGTGTATGCATACATATATATGTATATGGTGTGTGTATATATAGATATATGTATATAGTGTGTGTATATATATTTACTTATGTGTTTATTATTCATCTATTCATACACCTATGAAGAAAATAAGAAAAGAAAAAATCCAAAAGTAATGAATAATTACTTTTATTCATTCATTTATTTTATTTTATTTTTGTGATAGACTACCAATAACTGTATCAAATTTATTTTATTATATTTTTAACTACAGTATTCAAATATATTTTAACTGTAAATAAAGTTGGCAACCGTAGCCAAGGGTGACCCAAAGGCTCCTTTTTTGATAGCTACCAAACCAAGGTGTCAGAGAGGTCACTACTCCTTTCCCAGGATTGACCCACCTTACCCTTGATCTGTGCCTTATAATGAGTGTTAAGCAACTGTAGTTTATGTTTATTTAATCATAATCCAAGTATATTTTTTACATGTCATTGACTTTTTTTTATTCTGGTTTCTTGAATTGTAAGTAGGCATCTGGAATTCTAATAATTATTTTTTTATTCTTTGTTTTTTTTTCACATCAACATATCAATAGTATTGGTAGTGGGATAGTTAATTAGACAAAAAGACATTGTTTAACTAATGATAATAATAATATGATTATTGGACCCCGATTCGTCTACTTCCACTTCAAATAATAAACTTTGGTCTGTTTACTTCGACAGCTAGCATTCAGTAATATGTATGTGTTTGTATATGTAAACATGTCATGTCATCAAATCCAGGATGTGTATGTCACTAGCTAGCTACCCTTGGTGTAAGAGAATAAACCTTGACAGAAAATCAGGAGTGGAACCCCGCAGGTGGCGTATTCATCACCTTCCGGCTACTCCTGCATCCCCTCTGTACTTCAGCTATCTTGACCTTGTCTTGCCGCTGGATCGGGCCCACCAGAACGAGAGAGTGTGGCTAGTTCTGCACAAACCTAATTCACTTTAAAGTCAAGCACAATTCATCACTCAACCTTTATCTCATCCTATTAAAGTGACAGTTGTGGGTATTCTGGAAGTTGTAGCCACAGATCTGCACACAGGTGACTCAAGCTATATGATCACTCCTTACTGACTGGAGCAGAAGTAATGTTTGGCAGCCATCTGAGTGTCTGAGCAGCCCTCTCTAGGACAGCACTGCTCACCCCTGCAACATGGGAAACATGAGAAAATCATATGGTTCAACCCCCCGTTCTGTAGGCTAGCTAATATAAATATAGGAAAATATTTTTTGAGACTTTTTTTAAACATGGAAATAAACTGCATAGAATATTTAATAGAAAAACGTTAAAAATTAGTTACTCTTGCACGAAAAATATCTTTCAAATAATTAATTGTCATAATAAAAATATAACTAAAGATTTTCAGGATCAAATAAATAATAGAAATAATAATAATAATAATAATAATAACTGTAAAAAAAGAATGTAATTGTAAATCCCGAGACAATTGTCCAATGAATGGACTATGTAATTTAAATAATGTAATATATCAAGCAATAATTTACCCAAAAGAGAATATTACAGATAAAAAAAACTTATATCGATTTGACTTCCACGAAATGGAAGGAGAGATATTCAAACCACAAATTTACATTCTCCCACGAACACCTAAAACACCATACGGCAATATTGAAGCAATTCTGGTGTTTGAAAAACAAAGGATTAACCCCTGAGATTGAATGGTCTATTTTGAAAAAATCAAATACTCCAAATAATTTTGACGGTAGATGCAATTTGTGCTTAGAAGAGAAAATACAAATAATGGCGTATAAATTGCCTGAAAAGTTATTAAATAAGAGAAGTGAATTAATAGCTAGATGTAGACATAGGACAAAATTTAAACTATAGACTATAAATTTTAAAAACATAGAAATGAATAGTGAAACAAGGAAAAAAACGCATCCAATATACACACATGGAAAAAATAAGTGGCTAAGTAAATAGTATTGAAATTAATATAAACATTAATATTTCCCTTACAAAAATTCATTACATTGACATAGTACATAAAAGTTATTTTTCAAACTTAACAAGAAAAGAAAATAAATAAAATAAAATAAAATAATAAAAAAGTTAATTTACCATAATTATAACTGACGGGAAAATTTTGAAAATAAAATAAATAGGTAAATAAAAAAATGGAAATTCAATAAAACGAGGAGGTAACTCTTCAACTCTCTCCCTCCCCCTTCCCCCCCGTGTCTATTCTGTTTTATTTATCCATTAGATCTGAAGAAGTCCTGTTATATATTTCTTCATGTTTTTGGTTCACACCAGAAACGCAAAACAGGATGGAAATAAATTTATAATCCTAAAATAACCGGTCTTTGGTTTTTTCTTTAAAGAAAGTATTGCTCTGTAAAATTAATTACATTGAGCTCTCTACCAGGAAAATTTAAATGTTCAGCTCTTGAATGATTTTCTTGTCCTGAAGGAATCACTCCCAACTCTGGTTTAACTGGACCGAATAATACTATATATATATATATATATGTACTCTGTATATGTGTATATATGTGTGTGTGTGTGTATATGCTCTGTTTTTATATATGTATATATATATATATATATATATATATATATATATAGTGCAATTAGAAGGAAACTCAAACCTGGTTAAATTGTCATTATAAATTTATTTTGCCAGAGAATATCATTATACTCTGTCTCATCAGATGACTGTACATGTTTAACTTGAGGTTGAAAAACTGCAAATATGGATTATAGTCTATATGTGTATGGAGGGAAAAGAAAAAAAAATAGAGAGAAAGAAAAACCTATATAAATTTTAAATTCTCAGGTGAGTGTAAAGGGGTAAAAATAATAAAGCATTAGAAACATTAAGAAACCAGAAAAGGATGTTCCTGTAGATCAACCCATCCTAATTTGAACATATGCTAGATTTTTTATAGCAGGTGGAATCTTCTGAATAATGTAAGCTTGTAAACTAAATAGTTATCTTCATATAGTCTTCGTTTATTTTTTCAGCTAATGTGGTCAAAGACTCTCCCTTATAAACTAAAATAAAATAAAAATTAATATTAAAAAAACCTTTAGGCAGCCACCAGATGCCTTTAATTAACCCTAAAAATGGTCAAGGGGAATTAACTACTCCAAAAATTAAAAATTTTGAATTAATATCTAAATTTCCAAGAATCTCCTCTTCTACATAAATCCCCGTCATATAACACTATTAACCACTGAAATAAATGTTATTAATTCCAATAAAAATCATCCAGCATCAATATCCCTGCTATTGCCTCGAGTAGGAGCCTCAGTGGCCCCCAGTCAGGATAATCTAAATTTACTTTTATGCCTACATTTAAATACAAGCTCATTCCATTCATTTAACAGTACTCTACAATCTTTAAAATCAATTATACTAATTTTTTCATCGATACACTAGTTACATCTACCATTGAAGCTATTCATGGTTGAAGACTGTGACTATTTTCCTCTTTATTTGGGGGGTTAGCCAAAAATATTTAGATAGAGCGATTTGCTTTCTAAGTCATGGATTGGAGAAAGAATGTCTGTGATTATACAGTCTTTGTTTCCAATTCCCAGCGGAGATACCTATATAGATCCTCTCCCCATCATTATTATGTTCCAGGGAGAAATACACACTTGGTATATGATGTTCTTTGAGTTGCATCATCCGCCCAAGAGGCATTCCCCTTTACTTCTACAGTTACAAGATGCCACATCTGGTCCCCCACTATTTCTATTTGATTTGTCTACTAACCTCTTATTATGGTTATTTAAGATACTATGCATATTCTTTGTACAAGAGTAACTAATTTTTACTGTGTTCCTACTAAAATTTTTTCTTAATGGATTGTCCCTATCAAAGTTCTTATCCAGGAGGTTTAGGAAGTGCTTATCCAGGAGGTTTATATTTACTTATGTTAATGTTGGTAAGTTTACAAAATGGCAGGTTAAACCAGATTTATTTTTCCCTTGTCTATTTGAGTGATTATTATTGATGAGTGTGTGGGTCCCACTACTATTACTTCTACCATTAGAGCCAGATATCACTGGGTTCACGTACTCCAGTCTACTTTGGAAGCCACTGTTTTTGCTGGCTTCATCAAATATACTTTTGCTCTCCTCAAAAATTCTTTCACATGAGGATAGTCTGTTAATCCTCTGGTTCACTGCATTAGGAATCTACTTCAGTAATGATCTTGGGTGGTTAGAGTCAATATTTACATAGGTGGGGGTGGAATTGTTCTTACTAAAAGGTTTGAAGATGCCATTATTTAAATTGAATGTGACATCAAGAAAGTCAACTATCTTTAAGTTTGAGGTTATTTGGATTTGTAGACCTAGCAATTTAAATGCCCTAATAATCTTCTTCTGTATTTTAGAGGTCTTGGGGCCATTCCATCATCCTGGTAAAACCCCACCTGCTCTAAGTTGATAATACAACCCAAAGTGTCCAAAATATAGAACTTTATTAAGTCAGCTACTTGGGCTGAGTTGTAAGTGCCCATGGCTTTTCACTCAAGTTCTATGATTATCAGATAGAATGGATTTTCTTCAAGCTAGAATAATTTCTATTTCCTTGTTAGTGATGTCCGTATATTCCTTATCGTGGTTTAGGCTTTTTAGTAACAGTTGCCTAGTAATGGATGGGTAAAACTCTATGATATTGAATTTGATGAATGTGGACCTCTTTTTATTCTTAATGTTTTTAAACCAATTGATAGTATCCAGAGAGTTTTTCCACAGGTTATAATTAGGGCTACTTAGTAACTTTGACATAATTCTCTGTATTAAGTCCTTAGATACCAAGCTTAGTTCGGTCTTGGTGGGGTTAAGTAGTCTAGCCTCTTTCTCATCTTGGAAGTTTTGCTTATGGTCTTTAAATAAAATATAAGCATATTTTTCTTCTATCTTCTTTAATCTATGTACAATTTGTAGTTTGCTCGCAAATTTAGCTGTATCTTTGTTAATTAGTGCGGAAGTGTCGCTATGGTCTATTTTATAGGATTCTGGGATCTTATTAAGGATTTGCTCATATTCATATGGGTTAACCTGGTATATGTTCTTGAATTTATCCGCTCTGACCCAAACCTTTTTGGATTTCCTGATTCATTAAATATCCCCCTCATCCTCACCTAGAATCCATTTTTAGTATTCCTGAAATTGATTTTCCGTATTAGTCTGAACTGGTCATTCCCAAATGGATCCAGTTTACGGTTGCTGGGTGGTGTCCTCTGTGAATTCAACCTCCTCCCGGTTAGTTTCTGCTCCCGTTGTGAGACTGAGGAGATAGAAGTGAGTCTTCCATCACATCCTCTTGATGAATTCCATGATCTTATCTGTTAGGAATAGAATGAATTTGTGTTTTCCTGGGAATCGGATATTTTTCAAAGAGTATTTTCAATGAGTATTGTTCATTTCCATGTGTTCCTGGTATTTTGTGTTTCTTTCTGCTGAAATTCTCCATGGAGTGCTCAACTAATATATATAATGTGAAAGTAGATGATGACAAAAAAGAGGGTGGTAAGAAAAAAAAGACAAAAATAGTCAAATATATATATATATATATATGTACATGTTGGTTTTGTGTGTATGTGTGTATATATATATATTTATATATATTCTTTATATATATATATATATATAAAGAATATGGAAAGGAGAAAAATTTATTATTAAGTATTAGTTTAGGTTGACCGACATATACACAACATATCTGTCTGGATAAACTTCATACCTTACTCATACATATATATATATATATATATATATATATATATATATAGTGTATATTTGTGTTTGTATATGTGTGTATATATATATATACGTGATGGATTCAATAAGTTTCCAGACTTTTTTTGTACAGGCATTTAAAATTGTTGTAGACTCTTGAAAATTCACTATGTTATTGTTATACATCTTATGAAATGACTGACCAATTTTTAATTTTTAAATGAACAGCTACAGCAGCAATTGGAATACACCCTACAACAAGCCTGATTTTCACAGCTGGTGAATTTCAAAAATGCAATCTGGACGTGAGGACACTTTAGAAGAATGATATGCAATAAAATTCTGTTTTAAACTTGGAAAAAATGCCACAGAAACATATGGAATGCTTCAGACTGCTTTTCGACCATCTTGCATGAATCGAGCAACAGTTTTTGAGTGGCATAAGAGATTCAAGGAAGGCAGGGAGTATGTGAGGGATGATAAGAGGTGTGGGAGGAGTAAGGAAGTCAGAACACCAGAGTTGATTGACTAAAAGGGTTAGGGTTAGGGTTACTATGTTGAGGTTTTAAGGGAGTTCAGGAAGAGATTCCTAGTGAACAGGCCAGCACTCTTCAAATTGGGTCAGTGGCATTTCCACCAGGACAATGCACCAGTCCACAACTCCATCCTTCTCACAGACTATTTGACCAAGATGGGCATCAAGACAATATCTCAGCCTCCCTATAGTCCAGACCTTGCTCCCTGTGACTTTTGGTTATTCCCTAAGCTCAGAGGCTGTCGTTATGAGACAATTGAGGAGATGAAAGAGGCTGTGACAAGGGTCATTGATATGCTCACACAAGAGGACTTTGATGGGGCCTTCCAGAAATTGTTGGAATGGTACAACAAGTGCATTGCAGCTAGAGGAGATTACTTTGAAGGGGACTAGAGTTTCATGTGTGTACTATCAATAAATAATATTTAATGATCCTTGTATGTATAATCATAGATGTGTATATTTTTTGTGTGTACGTGTATAAATGTGTGTGTTGTGTGTGTATGTGTTTTTGTATATATATAGATATATACTGTTTGCGTGTTTGTATGTATATATATATATATATATATATATATTTCAACGATGAAATAAAGTAAAATGGTAAAAAATCACGACTATGTTTTATGTGTCTGATCTGCAAGTGAGCTTGTATTGACATGTCTGAAGTCTTTTGAATTCAACTGAATAAATATCTTTTTTCTGCAATGTTTAAGTCACATGACTCTTTATGTACGTAAATGACTTTGTTGTAAGACTCAATCTGGCACCAAATTACAAAATAAATATTTACCTTCACAGTGACATACAGATACCAATTCATATTAACAGCAAACATGTTTTTTAAAGTCATTTTGTATTCTAAATTTTGATTTTTCATGACCATCAGTGAAAAGGCATCTGATGAAATTCAAATACTTAGAAGACATATGGCTACTGTTGCTCAGAATAATCTTGATTTATATCTACTTAAAGATGAGCAGGAAAGAAAGAAAAATCAGGTTGGTATATTCTGACTAATATGCTCAATTCTGTCACTGCCCAGTCATAGGGACTGAGAATATGCTGACTGTATCCCCTGAAGAAGAGTAAAATCTCTCTACCCCAGAAAGGAGAGCCCTGGATATGATACTAAACTGCATCTGATGATGAGGCTCCAATCTGGGAGATCTGACAAGTGTAGATTACTCCTTCATTGCCATCACTCTCAGGTCCACTCTGTTCTGCAGAGATAGTACCTCTCAAGGTCCCATCTATGAGTCAACAAGATCTATTTAAAGATAATTTGTATTCAATTGAAATACTTGATGCCAAGTAATTGTAACTTATTTGTATTAAAAATTATTACTTTAAGATATTAATGTTTACTCAGGATTATTATTATTATTTACTTGAAATCATGTAACTGCATTCAAACAAATGACTATTATTAAATAAAAATAATTACCATATGATTATTAGTATTTCATAGAAATACTTGAAACCATAAAAATATCTGCGAATTATCTATGTTAGATTTATAACATTTTATAATTTATATGTATAAACAGGATTTGGCATTAAATAACCACCAAAGGTTGACATGTCATTGCACCAAATAGCCTAACGTAAGATAGAAGAAACCTTTTAGTAATATATATATACTGTTTATATATATATATATATATATATATAGGATTTGTTGTTTTTTTTGGTTTAGTTCAAAGCTGTTTTCAAATGACAAAGTTGACTGTGGTTGAGAATAGAGATGATTGTTTGTTATAGACAATTCCTTGAATATCTCACCATACTCAACATGACCTTTTTTGGATGAAATCTACCTCTGAGCAGGTCTGTTTTCTTGACTGATCCATTGACAACAGCATTTGATGTATGATAAAGGTCCGATATTCAATCCTCAGTAATAAGCCTATCTACAAAAGATACCTGATGGCGTTGTGTAAGCAATGACTGACAACAAACTATTACAGAATCATCTATCATTACCCAATCCCTCCACTTCATGCAGGACTTGACACAAGGTCAATTTCTAAGAGTACAGTTGGGTATGGCAACCCAAGTTTAAATCCTGGATGAAGCTGTTTGCATTTCACATAGCACTAATATCTTCGGGAAAAGTATGCATTCAACTATTCTCTCTCCAACTTGGGGTAAATATCAAACCAGCCTGGATTATTTAACTTTGGTACGACTACCTGTCTAGATGGAAAACAATGAATTCCAACCTGTAAAACTTCACTTATAAAATTGATCTTGTGTTTTATCCTGCTCATATGGAGAGGTTGGTAAATAGGTAAAGCTCGTTTGGATTTTGAGTTTTCTCCTAGATTGGTTACCAAACCAAGGTTAAAGAATTCAGTTTTCAGTATTATCTGCTCATAGCTTGGGGGAGAACAGATTTATGCTTTTTTCAAGAACTTTAGCACAAAGTGAAATGCAAACAGCCTTGTCCAGGGTTTGAACTCAGGTCACTAATTCTATTTCCTACAACAATTAACTCATATCTTAAACATGCAGAAACAATATACACATGTATGTTGTAAAATATTTCAGTAAAAGATTCTCTTTCATTGTGTATGACTAACTAGGATTTCTCAAATATTGTTTATTCTTGATATGTGTGTGTATTTATAGTGTCTATAAATAAGACTATAAATAAGTGTACCCCAATATTTTTTAGAGAAAGTTAATCTTTTTTACTAAAGATATAAGAATTTTTTTCTATTGGAACATTATAGCTTCAAAATGGATATCATTAGGTATTATTTATTACCAAATTCTATTGCACTGAAACTTTGTAACTAAAAATAAAATTTCAATACCTTATTAACCAAAAATAAGATTGTTTAAATTAATATAAATTGTATTTACCCACCCACCTTGCTATAAGCAGGATGCAACATGAGGTCAATTTCGAAAAAAAATTAAGTAAAGTAAAACAATTTTGAAATCAGTGTTTTCCTTCTCCTAAATTTGTTGCCTTGATACAGTTGAAGAGTTCAGTTTGTGTTATATACTCTACCTATGAACATTAATGGGTATGTCCCATTCCTTATAAATATTTTGGACACTATTGTGAGGGGGGCGGAATATTCTAAGTAGTCACCACTAGCAGTGGTTACCTTCTTCACACCACTGGCAAGTATTGTATTTTGTTAATGTCATAAAGATTTCCATTTCATTTCCAACCTCTGTTTTGGTTATTTCTCATGCAGTAACCTTTTTCTTAGGTTACAACAGTCTATCGGTCTTGAATAAGTACTAATACTGTCTCTATTTTTGTACAGACCAATAATGACAACAGACATAGCAATTCATTGTTGGGTGTGGTTAATGCAGTTTCCCAACTTGAGTTGAAACAGGAATCAAAGAAAAATAGAAAATCTCCTGAACAAGTGGCATGTGTCAAGCAGGGTCAGTAATTCTTTTTTTTTTTTTTTTTTTTTATTTCTGTCAACAAAATACTGGAAACACAAGTTTGATAGGTTTTAGAATGTCAAGAAGTTTCAATAATTTAATACAAGGTATAGTTTTATTTACCAGGCCATTGGCCTAATGAATAGAGTGTTCGCCAATGGTCTGGGAGACTGGGGTTCAATCCCAAGTCTAGCCATACCAAAGACTCAAAAAATGGTACTTGATGCCGCTTGCTTAACGCTCAGCACTATAAGGTAAAGATGAAGGGTAAAGTGGAGCAATCAAGGGAATGAAGTAGCGCCCTCCCCTAAATGTCAGTGCAGTAGCTATTGAAAAGGGAGGCTTCGGGTCACCCTCGACTTAACAGATGAAAATAAACACTGGTCAAAATTATAAACAATTTTGATTAGTCTTCTTGATTATCAAAACCAGAAGGTTGTATACAGAAATCTCTTTACTGAAAGATATAGCGGCTTGTCAACTGGAATGCCTGCAACCTCTCTTCAAACACTTTGCCTTAGCTCCACAGCCTTGAAAGGCTTTGTTTTGGTTTGGTTGTTGTTTAATGGCTTACCAACCTTCTTGGGTTATTTGAATGCCAAATACATCCTTCTAGAAGGTAGTGGTACTATTGAACTCCCAGATGGGAGGATAAGGATAAGGGGGTTCATATCTTTCCCAAGGGTATTTGTTCAAAAGTGAATGACTGGAGTGCAAACTCACCTTGAAAGGGATTCCTGTGTACACCTTAGGAAAGTGCTGTTAAGAATGTTCAATGCAAACGTCCACAAAATGGACAATTGAGCCCTCTGTGAATGAGTAAGTAAAGTTAATGTTTGAATTTTCACTTTTAGAAGCAACTTGTCTCAAGCACCAGAAATCCTTTTTCTAAGTTGACATTTTGCAAAGAACACAAGAACACATTAGTACTTGATCTTTGCTGCTAATTTAGGGAAACAGTGACACAGTGAGTCTTGTACCAGACATTGGCTATTTTTGAAGAATGTTAATGCAACAAAACGTATGTATTGCTAATGATTGACAATGTTTCATCTAAAAGTAAAAATAAATTAAAGACACTGTTCTGTTTGTTTTATTTTTTTTATTTCAGTGCCATGTGACGATGATATCAGACCAGAAATGTGTTGCAGTCAAAGTGAAGCTATCGGGGAGATTATCAGTTCTATTTTACTGAAACATCCAAGGAAGATAACTCATGTGTTTTCTGCCTTGTCTGGGCACAGGCTTCCTACTTCCTTGAGAAGACATTTATGGAGAGAAGTGTTCTTCCAAAGTCAGAAACATCTTTTAAAGAAAGGGTAACATTGAATTTATTAAAATATACAAAATTACAATTTTACATGTACATAGTGTCTCAGAAAAACTGATATCATTTCATAATCTTGTAATTTGACTAATTCCGATTCAAATGATGGGGAGTGTCCTCGTGGTGTAATGGTTAAACTGCGGAATTGTAGTAAACGAGTTCGTACTCCAGTCGCGCTATTACATTCACTTTCAGGCAAATACCCTTGGGAAAGGTATGAACCCCCTTATCCTCCCAGCTATGGGTTAAATAGTACCACTACTGTTTTTCTAGGAGAATAGCTTTGGCATTAAATAACCTACAAAGGTTGATATGCCATTAAACAAAGAAACCGAAACTTATTTAAATGATCTCAAATTTTAACAGCATGTGTTGAAAAACTTACAAAGTTTATGTTTAATATCTTATGTTTTCTCTCTTCAGATATAGAGATGCCATTTTCTAGAAAAGAAAAGGTGTTTAAACATTAAACATAGAATTTTAAGTTGTTTCTATACAGGCTGTTAAAATTTGAGATTATTGAATGAGAATTGGTCAGATTATTAGATTAGAAAATGATATCAATTTTTCTGAAACACTATGAACACCTCAAATGATATCAAATTTTGAAACACCTGTACTATTATATGCAGCAATCTCAGTGATTTAATTTTGCTTCAGGTTTAAGTGTACTGTTGTACTCTGAGTGGACCTGGGAGTAATGGTACTGAAGGGGTACTCTACACTCTCTAGATCTTCAGAACTGGAGTTTTACCATTAGATGCAGCTTAGTGTTATATCTAAGGCCTCCCTTTTTGTGGGATATCTTACCCTTCTGCACAGGATATACTCAGCCTATTGAAACACCACTAACAGGGCAGAAAAGTACAAAATAGATTATTTAAGGAAAAGGCTACTTCATTTACAATATTGCAAAATTGGATATGTAGTGTGGGTTTTAGTTTAGTTTTGTTATTTAATAATAAATACACCTTTCCTTGCCTCTATGACAGGCATGAATATCAGTTCTCGTCTTTCTTAAATAAGATATACTTTCCATAACCATCACAAAAATCTTTGTTGACAGCATACCCTTGAAATCAACACTGACCCAAATGACACTATAAGAGATGTCAAGATC
The DNA here is from genome assembly GCA_963585895.1 of Sepioteuthis lessoniana. Taxonomy (NCBI): domain Eukaryota; kingdom Metazoa; phylum Mollusca; class Cephalopoda; order Myopsida; family Loliginidae; genus Sepioteuthis; species Sepioteuthis lessoniana. The sequence continues at coordinate 28,456,157 of OY757943.1, forward strand.
AAGTATAAAAGTAACAAGCAGATATTGTTTTTCTGATATATCTCTTTATGATCTTTTGTTATATAGCCTGATGAAAGAATGAATGACCATAATACTTGGTTATAAAAATATACATCTCTCTTTATTTCTCTTGTAAAGGTCGAAACTGGTGTAAGTGCAGGAAAGATACAGAGACAGGGAGACAAAGACAGATAGAGGATTACTATATTGACCCTTAACTTATTAACCATGCTCTGCTTCTGTATTCAGAGCTCAGCTTAGCACTTCTTTGATGGAAGGTTCTCAACCGGGTTCCATTGTGCACCATCCCACTCCCCCGCCAGGCGCCCACCAGCCACTTGACTGCCCAACCATGTATCTGAGACGGACCGAATCTGACGTGGGTACCCGTGTATATATAATTTCATAATGCCTATGCATTCTTTTGGTTGGTAACTCACGTGAGCTACTTCCACTTGTTTACACAGGTGCATCTTGTGTAGAGAAATCCCTGATTGACAGCTCTGTCAAAGGTCAATATGCAACACTTTATCCTGTTTATAACAGGAGACTGCATCTGGTTATGTGGCTCTTGGGAATGAAGAGTACCTCTTCATTATCTTTATTTCCAGATTCATTCTGATTTAAAGTAGTAGTACTTGTTATGGTTTTATTTACAGCTCAAATATATCAGTAAGAAAATTATTTGAATTAGATTAAAAACTTGATACCATATAACTTATTTAAATCCTTTTTATAAAATTACTTGCAGCTAAAATTAATTACTAAGGATTATTAATTACTTAAAACTATCAAACTATTTGCAAACAAATGATTATTATTAAATAGGAATGGTTAATCTCTATATATTTTTTGTTTTTTTATCAAAGCTGTTGACAAATGACAAAGTTGACTGGGGTAGAGAATAGAGATGATTGTGTGTTATAGATGATTCCTTGAATATCTCACCATACACTCATGATCTTTGGATGAAGTCCACCTCTGAGCAAGTCTGTTTCCTTGACTGATCCATTGACAACAGTGTTTTGTGTTATGATAAAGGTTCTACATCCCATCATCAATAATAAGCCTATATACAAAAGATCCTTGATGGTGTAGTGTAAGCAATGACTGACAACAAGCTATTACAGAATCATCTGGATGGTTTTAGGTTGACATCAAAAGAAGAGGTTAAACATGAGTTGGTCTCATATTTTACTTGTAAACCTAAAGAATTTTACAAGTATGGCATCTATTAGCTTGTTGACAAGTGGAAGGAGGTTCTAGGGAGTAATGGAGGTTATGTTAATGATTATATATTTCTATTGACATTAGTGTTTTCATCCATAATATATACTTCAGAATAGGGCATTGCATTCATTCCAACCTGATATTAATCTTTAAAGATAAACATCACATACAAAAAAAAGAGGACTCAGATAATGTAAATCTGACTCCTAAAGATTTAACAATATACACATGTATTTATCCAACCTCTCTATCAAAGGCAGAATGTGACACAAGGTCAATTTTTAAGAATACTGTTGGGTATGGCCACTTTGCTTAAATTTTGCTTCAAGTTTAAGTGTGCAGTGGATGAGATTATTTTACTCAAATAATGGAAACAAGTAAAAAAAGGATCAATGTGCAGGTACTCTCCATGTAGCATGTCGTGGGCAGAAATAACCAGGTGGAGCCCCTCCCTGTCTAGGTCTGCAACTGGTTTTGAATTCAGAGTTTTCCTTCTCCTAGGCCAGCTGCCATACCAAGGTTAAAGAGCCCAGTCTACCCTACTAATTACCCATTACTGGAGGAAGAATAGTATTCATATAAAGAAAGAAATCAGATGCTTGTTAAAAATATATAAAAAGTAACTCCTCAGCATATTCTTTAAAATTAACAATATTTTGATTGCAGACAAACAACCATGCTCTTGAAAAATAAAAAATAAAATGTGTCTCATCATTATGAAATAACTTATACATGAAAATAAAACACTTAATATCAAAATTATACATTTGCTCTTAGATATAAGATTTAGAAAAGACTGTGAAGCTAAAAGATAAGAATATACAGTATGAAAATAGTTCTTAAGAGAAAAGTTACACGCATTTGCACACTATTCTGTAATATTGGCTTGCTGGGTGCTAGGGAAGATATTTAATTATGTTTTCATTCACTAAGGTCCAATATAACCATTAGTATATCCAATGATACACTAATACTGAATAAACAGAAGGAAAGACAAGATCATATGGAAAAATTTAATATATTACATAATTTACAAACAAATAGTTTTAAAATGAATACACAAGCATAACCTAGAATATAAGATATACTCACACTGTTCTAAGAATAAGCAGTATATGAAAGGGATACAAAAATGGTAAAAGATTTACTTAATGTTATGTAATAAAACGATGACCATGCTACCTTTACTGTATAATAGGCAAGCAGGAGTCAGATCTTTACTGTTCAAAGAACAGGGGCAAAAGAGAGTGAGTATATATTTTTGGGATTGTCATACATAAAACTTGGACACTATCAATCTCCAAAGGAGACAACTATTTATTTTATCTCTATAGTAAAAGATGTCATGTTTTCTTTATATATAAAGTATTAAAATATCTCTGGCTTTTCCAATAAAATATTTCTTTGAACTGAAGTAAGCAATTAATGTCATATATTTTGTATTACTTGAATTTAGTTATTTTTGGATTTCATAGTGATATTTTGCCAAGGTTTATACACTTTTATATGGACTAGATTTTGTTGAGACAACTAAAACTCTTAGTTTTTATTACCTTTCTATATGGGGGGGGAGTCCCTCCCTGTGGTGTAGAGAGTATTTACCCAATCCCTCTGCAGGAGCAGGATGTAACATAAGGCCAGTTTTTATGAAGGGTTTAACAGGTCTGAATTAAGAATTTTTCTTCTTCTAGACCTATTCCCATAACAAGGTTAAAGAGTCAGTCTACCCTACTATATACCCATAGCTAAAAGAAAGAATAATTGGATTTATACCTTTCTCAAGTATAGTAGCACTATGTCACAGTGGTGTAGTGGCTCTCATACTAGACTGCAACATTGTAGTAAGCAGGTTCAAACTCCAATTGCAATATTACATTCACTTTTGGGCTAATACCCTAGGGAATGGTATGAACCTTTTTATATCCATAGTTGTGGGTTAAATAATTCCACAATTGTTTTTCTAAAGAAATGACTTTTGCATCAAATAACACATTTAATATGGCATTAAACAAAGTAATCTAACCAAACTTTTCAAAATAATAATTTTGTAGAAGGTGCCTGTGGTGTAATGTTATCATCATAGGAAATGGATACAGTGACACAAGTTCAAATCTTGGGTGAGACTGATTGTATTTCACATACCACTAATACCCTTGGGAAAGGTATGAATCCTATTATTCCCTCGCTAGCTGTGGGTAAATAGTGGGACAGACTTAATCAGGCAATCAGTCTAGGAGAAAGAAAACTCTGAATTCAGACTTGTTCAACTCCTGTGTCACATCCTGCCTGTGCGGAGGTGTTGGTAAATGCATATATAATAATTTTGCAAGTAATTGCACCCTTCATAAAAACATTAGGTAATGATTTTATCGATCACTTTAGTTGGTTTGGTTTTGACTATCATAGGTTATCTAATGCCAAAGCCATTCTTGTAGAAGAATAGTAGGGGTCTTATTTCGCCCATATCTGGAAGAATAAGGGAGTTTATATCTTTCCCAAAGGTATGAGTCCAAAAGTAAATGTAATAGCAAGACTGGAATTTGATCTCACTTACTAATGTGTTATAGTACAGCACATTGACCACTCCACCATGGGGGCTCCTGACTACTACACCATGGGGGCTCCCAACCACTACACCATGGGGACTCCTGACCACTACACCATAGGAACTCCCTCTACTATGCCATGAGAATGACTGACTCCCTGATAATTTTAAGCAAATCTAATTGGTTTTTGTTTGTCTCTTTTTATTTCTTAGAAATATTGAACACTTCTTGCGTTTGGAGTTTGGCCAAACAATCCAGAAAAACTGCCAAGAATTGAAAATAAAACATGCCACAAAATCACCAATTAATAGTTTAATAGAAAATGCTGTGATTGAGGTAAGTTAATTGTTTATTGTCTTTTGGTGAAACAGGATGTTGGAAAGAAAGGTTTTGCAGCAACCTAAATAATCTGTCAGTTAAAAGGACTGCTCTGTTCATGGGGTTTAGAATCTACTGACTGTATCACTTACAAAGGGATAAGTCTCCCACCAAAAAAGGGGTGTCTTGGATATGACACTAAACTGCATCTGATGGTGAGACTCTTGTTCTGAAAATCTGGCATGTATGGAGGAGTACACCTTCATTGCTATTACTCTCAAATTATTGTTGTAGGAAATAGAATCGGTGACCTGATTTCAAATCCTGGATGATGTTGTTTGTGTTTCAGTTTTTGCTAATGCCCTTGTAAAAAACATAAATCTATCTTTTCTTCTCACAGCTATGTGGTGCAGATTGGGTTCTTTAGCTTTGGTTAGGCAACCAATTTAGGAGAAAGAAAACTTTAAATTCCGACTAATTTTACTCCACTAAAAAATTGACCTTGTGTCACATCCTACTCATTGCAAAAGAGTTGGGTAAATACAAATTCAGGAGTGATATCTGAAAGTGTATATATCATATGAAATTGATAAACATGGTTTAAATTATCTTGTACAGTAAAGAGAATACAGAGACAAATTTCTTATGATGTAAGAATTTATCCTTTTGTTAGAATGAACAATGCTGCAGAGGAAAGTCTTTGTAGTGTAATGGCTAAAGTGCTGAACTGTGGCCTTGAAGTAAGCAAGTTCAAACACTGGTTATGCTGTTAAATTCACTTTCAGATTAATACCCTTGGGAAAGGTATGAACTGTCATATGCCCCAAACTATGGGTTACTGTTCTTCTACAAGGATGGCTTTAACATCAAATAGCCCATAAAGGTTGATATACCATTAAAAGAAAGAAACCATAATCAAACCAAACAGTGCTGTAACAATACAATTATCATCATCATCATATCATGCTGGTAGCACGGATATCCCTGACCCTCTCTCGCCACTCCTCCCTATCGTTCATCGCCCTAGGTAGGTCTTCAGGATAACATCCTGTATCCTCACAGAGCTGCTGAATGTACGTTTGAGCTGGTCGCCCTGCTTTTGCGTGGCCATGTGTGGGGATCCATAAGAGTACATCTCTTATGAGTTCATCTCTGCTTCTCCAGCAGTGTCCTGCATGTCTGGTTCGTCTAACTTGAATAGTTTTCGTGATATGGGGCAGGTGGCCGTACAGTTGGTGTCTTGTGGGGTGTTGCTGCCAGGACTTGTTCAGGATTGCACGCAGCATTCTTGTGTAATTGCCATCTAGTTTCTTCTCCAGCCGTTTTGTTAGCGTCCATGTAGTGCATCCATATAGCAGTATCGATGTGACCACTGCCTGGAAGAAACTGCGTTTCATTTTATCGGTTAGGTCTGATTTCCATAATCGATAGCCTATTGATAGCTGTCCATGCTTTCGTTAGCCTCGTTTCGATGTCCTTTTCGGTTGATTCGACGCTGCTTCCTAGGTACGTGAATTTGTCTACTAGTTTAAGTGGGGTTCCTTCTAGAGTGGAGATGTCCCCCGTTTGGTTATAGCACATATATTCCATTTTGTGTGCATTAACATAGAGGCCTATGCTTGCTGCTGCTCGTTCCAAACTATGCAGAAGAGTTTCGGCTTGGTCAGGTGTATTTGCCAGTATCGCTATGTCATCGGCGTAGTCGGCGTCGGTAATTGTTGTTGCGGGGTATCTTCTGCTTCTTTTCTTCGTCAGTTCGAAGCCATTCTCTTTGATTTTGTCAATCGATGTTCTAAGTACGTAGTCTAGACAAATGATAAAGAGGTACGGGGCCAGCGTGTCCCCTTGTAGTACTCCTGAAACGGCACAATATCAATTAGCAGGCATATATATAAAGGAACAGACAGAATACATTCAAAATCAGATAGATAAGATTAGAGACTTGGTGGAAAATAGACAATCTAGAATAGCCTGGCAAACAATAAACGAAGTGAGCAGAAGAAAGAACACAGCCAAAGCAAAACTTAAAGCAGCAAACCAACAAGAAAGAATAAAACTGTGGAAACAGCACTTCGAAAACTTACTTGGAAACCCACCAAAAATAACGCATGAACCAATCACCAGAATAATTAGCAAACAATTAGACATTAAACTAGGACCGTTCACACAAGAAGAACTCGACTCGGTTCTCAGAAAAATTAAAAATAGGAAAGCTGCAGGGCTGGACAAAATTCCCCCGGAAGTATGGAAGACCAGACAATTCGACGACATACTGCTCCGCCACTGCAACGCAGTATACAATCAAAATCCGATAGATAGATGGATGAAGGGATGCATACTCCCCTTCCCTAAAAAGGGGGACCTCGGATTAGCCAAAAATTACCGAGGCATAACACTTACATCCATAGCTGCCAAAATCTACAATGCCCTACTACGAAACCGAATAGAACCCAAAATCGACAACATACTTAGAAAAAACCAAAATGGCTTCCGAAGAAATAGATCCACGACCTCACAAATATTAACCATCCGCAGAATCCTTGAAGGTGTACGGGCAAAGAACCTATAAGCGACATTAATATTTGTCGACTTTACCAAGGCTTTCGACTCCATTCACAGAGGAAAGATGGAACAAATCCTACTAGCGTACGGCATACCTAAAGAAACCGTAGCGGCAATAACGATTCTCTATAGAAACACTAAAGTAAAAATACGATCACCAGATGGAGACAATACAATTATAGTGTATATAAACTATGAAAAATCTGTTGAATAATTATATTGATGGTTATATTATATTAATCATACTTGAGTGAGTCAAAAGTTTTGCTATATTTGGTATCTGCTACTTTGTAGCCTATATATCATGTGACCAAAGCAGTTTAGCCATTGGAAGGTACTCACTATGATTGGTAACATTGTAGTAGTTGGTGCACTGGAAAGTTTTACATTGCTTCACTCAGTATATGATTTGAAGGCCACACAGATGAACATCTAGCATTGTCTAATTTTGGGAACTTATGCTTTAGTAATTTGAACTGGATCATAATGCTGTGGAAGCAACCAAAAACTTTTGTTGGGTGAAAGGTGAAGGTGCAGTTGATCATAATACAGTGACCAGATGGTTTTAGAAATTTCCTTTGCATTACAAGAACCTTGATGATCAAGCAAGATCATGTCAGACTAAAACTGTGGATTCCAAAGCCATATTCTAAACCATGGAGTCAAATCTAGTGAGTAACACTCATAGAGTATCAGGTGAGCTAGGCATCTCACAGCCCAGTATACTTCATCACCCACATGACCTCAGCAAAGCATCCAGAGCTACCAAATTGTACCTCATATTAGCAAAAGATGGTAAAACTTTTGATTTACCCTTGGATTATTTATGAGAATCCGTGATGTAGTGGCTAACATATTGGACAGGGATATCATAGTAAGTAAGTTCAAATTCCAAGCACATGATTGTGTTTACAATCAGACTAATACCCTTGGGGAAGGCATGAACTCTTTTATTCTCTCAGCTATGGAATAAATAGTATCACTGCTGTTCTACTAGGATGGCTTTGGCATTAAATGATCCATGCAGTTTGGTTTTTATCACTTAGAATATTTGGACTATTGACCTTATCTTCATTGTTATACTCATAATGTTTTGGCCAATATGTCCTTCGGTCTTCTTCAGGTGTTTCATGTTGAACAATGTCAGTAGTCCATATATTCTAAGTGATAAAAATTATCAAAGCTTCATCTCTGAAATTTAGACAAACCATGAAACTTAATATGCCATTTAACAAAAAACCCAAAACAAACCAAGTATTCATATTTACCAACCCCTCCACTCGGACAGGATATGACACAAGGTCAATTTTTAAGCGGAGTTTAACAGGTTTGAATTCAGAGTTTTCTTTCTCCTAGACTAGTTGCCTCACCAAGGCTGAAAAACTAGTCTGCCCTACTATTTACCCCTAGCTGGAGGGAGAATAATTGGATTCATATCTTTCCCTAGGGTATTAGTGCTATGTGAAATGCTATCAGTCTCATCCAGGATTTGAACTCGTGTCACCATGTCCATTTCCTATGACAATAATCATTGCACCACGAGGACAAACCAAGTATTATTGATAATTTTGTAATGGAGTTTTAACTTCTCATTATTTTCTCAGCTGTTGATAGAAGCAAATCTATTTTTAATTTGTTTTTGTTTGTTATCCAGACTTACAGCAAGATACCAAGTCTGCAAAATTTTGCAACTGATGCTCATTTAAAGGAAGTTTCTCGTGTTCTTAATGTTTTGTATGTATATGACAAGACATATCAACCCTATCTCATACACTGGCTACTTGCTCTGCAGCTCACATTTATCATTGATACAAAAGATCCTGTACAAATTGGTAAGAAGAATATTCATATTTCCTTTCCCTACCTTTCTGCTTCTTTTTTAATTGCTACTCTTCTTTTTTTTCTTCAGACATCTTGTTATTTAATTAATCCTCTCTTTGGTTGTAATCTTTATCTTTCCAGGAGAGCATGTCTGTGAATTGGCCATGTACTTGACTTTTGCAAGGGCATGGTGTTTTCCCACTGAGTTCCAAGTGTTTACCAACGCTAAGAAGATACTGGATGTTCTCAAAGAACAAGACCCTCTTTTGCATGCTAAGATTTATCAAATTGCTGAAACCAATGTACTGGATGCACCAAAGGTAAGAAATCTTAAACCTATATTTTTTCTCATAAGCAGGATGTGACACTAGGTCAGTCTTTTTTAGTTGAGTTTTACTGCTTTGAAAAAGACTGGTTGCCATACCGAAGTTAAAGAGCTCAGTTTCTCCTATTATTCACTCATTGCTAGATGGCGAATGATTGGATCCATACATTTGCTAAAGGTTTTAGTGCGATGTGAAATGCAAACAGCCTCATCCAGGTTTTGAACTCTGGTTGGTGTGTCCATTTCCTACAATGATAACCATTACATGCTGATTGGTTTGGTTTGGTTGGGTTTTATGGCACATCAACCATTGTAGGTTATTTAATGCCAAATCCTGTTTATACATATATATTAAATATATATATGATTTGTCAACACATTTTGTAGATAACATTCTTAAATGAGTCTGAGATCTTTTTTGCACACAGTTAAATAGTTTCAAATATTGATATATAATAGTCACAATTTAACATTAGTCATTTGTTTGCACACATGGTTTGTTCTATTTGACTCATAGACAGGACCCTATCAGGTGTTATCACTCCGAGTCAGAGTGGACCTGGGAGCAATGGCAATGAAAGAGTACTCTGCATTCCCCGAATCTGCAAGGTTGGAGCCTTGCCATCAGATGATTTAATGTCATATCTAAGACACTTGTTTGGGCAGTCTTACCCCTCTGCAGAGATGCAGTTGGCTTCATTACCTTCTGAGCACCTATGTTGTTTTTTTTTTTGGTCTTCATTATTATTTCTTGTATCCAACCCTGTCAGTAGGGCTTAGTATATGTTAACTGAATACCTGGCAAAGAGATAAGGAACTTCCCCACCTTCAAAAAAGGGGGTGTCCTGAGTATGACACTAAACTGCATCTGATAGTGAGGGTCCAGTTTTGGAGATCTGAAAGAGTGAATATTACCACTTCAATACCATAACTAACAGGTCTTTTCTGACCCAGAGTAGTTGTACCTGTTAAAGCCCTATCTATGGGTCATATAGATCTGTTTGAAAATCATTAGTATTTGATAGGAATACTGGATTTCCTATAACCATTTGCAAAAAGGATTTAAAAAACTCCCCAAAAGAATGTAAACATAAATGTACAATGAATGTAATCAATTTGACCAAGCCCAGTTGGCTAGGGAGGGCTGTACCTCTGCTGAGGGGTAAGACTTCTCTCCAACGAGTGTCCTGGATATGACATTAAACAATCTGATGGTGATTCTCCAATAATGCTGGAGCTTTGGGGAATGTGGAGTACCCCTTCATTGCCATTACTCCTGGGTCAACTCTGGCTTGGACTGGTAGCACCTGACAGAGTCCTATCTATGAGCCAAATAGAACAGTTCAACATTTAAAATGTGTGCATAAGATGAGAGATGCTAAATCGAATTTCTAGAAATACAATTGTTTGACCATTTAACTGTGTAAACAAATGATTGATGTTTAATTGAATTGTTTATAATACATAGCCATACTTGGAACTATTTAACTTTGTTGAGATGCTAAATTGAATTGTTAGAAATAGAACTGTTTGATCATTTAACAGTGTATAAAAAATGTGTTTATAAATCATATATTTAATATATATGTAAAAACAAGATTTGGGTTTAAATAACCAACAATGGTTGATATGCCATAAAACCAAACCAAACCCAACCAATCTGACCACTTTTCAGACAAATTGCATATTTAATCATAAAAAAGAAAATATTTTAGTTTTGATCTGATGGCTATTTAAGAAAACTTTTCAATATTTCAAATTTGTTGGAGATTCCTGTTCAAATAAGTGGAACATGGAGCAAAACAAGTGATATTCTAAAGATGAAGTGTTTGGAGAATATGTCAAGTGAAAGAACTTCCTATTCGAAATCAGTGATCATTTGTTGTATCAAATATACTGCTTGAGATTAGGTAGAAAAATAGTTGTTCTATTATCTCTTGTGAAATGGAATTCAAACGGGCCAGTTGCTCACTGTAGCAATGTGTTGTATCAGTTACTTCCAGTTTCAGTAATTCATGATAAAGAATTCCCTTTGAATCCCAGTAAATAAAGAAAGTAAATAGATCCCATTAATATATTGAAGCCTGTCCTGGATCTTGCAGCAATTTTGCACATTCTTTACATAACGTTTATCATTGTTGGAAGTGGTATTGGCAACCCAAGTTCAATTCCTGGACACTGCTGTTTGAATTTCACTTTATACTAATGCCTTTGGGAAAGGCATAGATCTATCTCTTCTTTTATTGGTAATTAGGAAGGAAGACTGGGTTCTTTAATCTTGGTAAGGCAACTAGTCTAGTAGAAGAAAAATTCTGTATTCAAATCAGTGTAACTCATTTTAAAAATTGAACTTATATCACATTGTGTCTATGATGGAAAGTTTGGGTAAATGCAAATATTCAGTGGCATTTTTGTTGTGTCCTTAAAAGAGATACAATCAGACAAGGTGGTACTTGAGTGGAAAGGAACAGTCATCACATTCATAGAATAAAGAAAGGGTTTTATAGCAAGAGAGATACAATAAAGACAGACAAGGAATAGTGAGGCATGCTAATAATCCCCGAAGCAAGGACAGGTATAATGCTCACTGTATATATAGTCACTCCACATGTCTAAGTGGGGGTATGAGATATTCCATTACAACAATTTTATTCAACACTAAAAAACCAAAATGTCACTGAAATTTTGATTCGGTTTTATATCAACCATTGTAGGTTATAAAATAGTTAATGAGATGGTTAATTGTATTCATTATTTTATTATTTAGTTTGGTCTGGATACGGATTATTCAGGGGCTTTTTAATTAGCTAAAATCTTTGCTTGGAAATGTAAGTCAGGTTGGAAAGGGTACATGTATGCCAGGGGGACTGAGGTTTAATACCTAACGTCAAAATAACATTAGGGAAGACAGGAAGGCTGAATAAAAGAAAATGAATATATGTTGTGTCATAAGTTTGATTGAGGTAAAATAAAAACATAATGAAAGTTAGGGACATGTGTGATGATCGTGATGATATGATACAATAAGTCAGTTGTGAATTGAGAAGTTGAGATACACAGAGCCCTTCAGGGCCGCATGGTTCTATGTAACGGCAAGTGTGTCTCTGTTCATAGACCCTTACAAGTTCTCTCTCCTCCTCTTGTGCTTTGATAACTGCAAGAAAACTGTATGCAGTCTGAACAATAAACACCTCTGTATCTAGAACAGCTGAGTTGCCTTGTGTTTGAAGATGTAACACCTATTGATGTTTGAGATGGTACCTTGGTGTTGCACTCTTCAAATTTGATACCATGACAAGCATAGTATCACATTTGGTACTGTGCACTCATAGTATCATATGGTCACTCAATATCAAATCCTTTTTATACATACATTAGATATATGATTTCTAAACTCATTTTGTATATAACATTTTCAAACAAGCCTGAGCTCATTTTTTTGTACAGTTAAATGGTTTCACTTAATTTCAAACAATTCAGTTTAGAATAAGTATCAAATAGAATTATTAGTGGTAGATAACTATATTTGAAACTATTCAACTGTGTGCAAACAAAAAATCAATATCAAAGAGAATGATTAGTAGTAGATAGTGATACTTGAAACCATTTAACTGAATGTAAACAAATAATTGATATTTAAATAGAATTATTAGAGTTAGATCACTATACTTAAAACCATTTAACTGTGCTTGAACAAATGTGCTCTAACTCATTTAAAAGCAAAGTTACCTACATTCACTTATAAATCATATATATATATATATATATATATATATATATACAAAGGATTTGACAGTAAATAACCTGCAAGGTTAAAAAAGATAACCAAATTAATCATCAATGATAGTAGTAAAGAGGGTTATCATCTATTATGATGTAGTTGTCATTATGTATATAAAAAGTGTAAAAAGGCGACTTTAGTCAAGGGTGACCCGAAGGTTCTCTCTTCAATAACTACTACACCAAGGTGTTGGGGAGGGTGCTACTTCTTCCTTGGATTGCTCCATTTTACCCTTGATGCTTGCCATATAATTCTGAGTGTTAAGCAAGATGGCATCAAGTACTATTTTTTTAAGTCTTTGGTATGACTCAACCAGTCTCCCAGACCATTTGCGAACACTCTGCTCATTAGGCCAATGGCCCAGTCTATAAAAAGTGTAATCAGCTTTTATTTTCCTTTAAATTTTGGACTAAACCTCCGTTGGCATTCTAGATGCATAAAAATAGATCTAATATTTTATTTATTTTATTTTATTATCTTTTGAACAGGATGGTAAAAATAAATCACATCTACAAGTGGATTGTTTGTTGGACATTTTGTTGTGAAAGAGTTGACTTACCTCCAAGGCAGAAATAGCAACATACATGCTTCACATGCAGAATATCTTTGAAAAAGAAAAATAGTTATTGTTGACACGAAAATATATAGGTAGTGGTCTTGTAAAATCTTGTGGGACCAATTTTGATATGCAAATTTTAAAGTTGCTTGAATGTGGATATAAACAACAAAAGAAAGGTTCATTCAGACACTTTTTATTTGTTTCTTTGGTGTTTGAGATCAGTCTGTTGGATTGAGATAAGTTGAATACGGTGTTGGAGTGAGAATTTATCCAGGAGGTGATAAGAGAAACTGGAAGAACACACTACTACTGTTGGGAGAGCAAATCACATACACATTTAGTCAAATAAAGCTTAAGTTGTGGTTTACAAAAAAGAACAACTACAGTGTTTAGCATGCCAAACCCCATACACTGTTTATCATTTTCTCATAGAATGCACAGCCGAGTTGACTGGGGCTGTAGAATACATCAACTGCATCTCTGCAGAGGAGTAAGACCCCTTCAATGAGTGTCCTGAATATGACATTAAACAATCTGATGGTGAGGCTTGAGGAATGTGGAGTATCCCTTCATTGCCATTGCTTCCAGGTCCACTCTGGTTTGGAGTGGTAGCAAATTTGTTAACAAATGACTGATGTTTAATTGAATTGTTAGTGATACATAGCAATACTTGGAACCATTTAACTTTGTTGACTTATGCTAAGTTGAATTTTTGGAAATACTTTGATCATTAAATTGTTTGCAAACAAATGACTGATGTTTAATTGAATAGTAAGTAACAAATCAGGTGTCTAGCCACACTGAAGAGTTCTGATAGAACGAAACAGTCTGTCTGTGGACAACAATATATATATATATATATATATATATAAACTGGATTTAGCATTAAGTAACCTACAGTAGTTGATATGCAATAAAACCAAACCAATCTAAAGCTATACAGAGATTTAGCTCTCATTAGATTAGATAACATTTTTTCAGTAATAATAAATTTATGAATAAGATACTTTGTTTCCAGATTTTTCTGTTCCATATTTAAAGGTGGGTATTATACACAAGAACTCTTTCATTAACTTTTTCCAGTCACATACCTCTCTATATTCAAGAGAGGATAAATAAAAGTAAGTTATATCTATTGTCCAAACTAATGTATTTTATGCCATTACAGAGAAATAGGCATTTGAATGTGTGTTTGTTTATAATTTTGTTTCTCCTAATGTGAACTTATTTTTGTTGCAAGCTTGTTTCATTTTTATGTGAACATTTTTGTGTGTTTGCTCTAAATGTTGTGTCAATTTTATATTTCAAAACATTATGTAAACTACATAAATTCATATTTTTAGTCAGTACAAACTAATAAAAAGTTGAACAAATGGTAAATTAAAGTTAAAATTAGGTGTTACAAATTCCAAAATATCAATGCATATTATACAAGAGAATTTCTTTGCTCCAAAGTTAAGGATGAGTATTATACACAAATTATTATGGTATTTGAAAATATCAACATGGACGACACTTTGTCCTTTTTGAAAGAAATAAAGTGAAGTAAAGTTGGCAACCTTAATCGAGGGTGACCCGAAGGCTCCATTTTCAATAGCTACTACACTGAGGTGTAGGGAAGGGTGCTACTCCATTTCCAGGATTTCTCCACTTTACCCTAGATCCTTACCTTATAATGTTGTGTTAAGTAAAGAGGTATCAAGTACCATTTTTTAAATCTTTGGTATGACACAACCTGGGATTGAAGCCTGGTCTCCCGGATCATTGGCGAACACTCTACTCATTAGACCACTGGTCTGGTTGAAAGAAATAAAATTATCCCCAAAATTATAAGTATAATCAACACAAATTAGTTATTAGAAAACAGTCCCAGAGGATTTTTACATAATATTAAAACAAAATAAGGTTTGGTTTGGTTTGGTTTGGTTTCTTTGTTTTAATGGCATATCTACCTTTGTAGGTTATTTAATGCGAAAGCCATTCTCCTACAACAGTAGTGGTACTATTTAACCCAGAACTGGGAGGATAAGGGGGTTCATACCTTTCCCAAGGGTGTTTGCCTGAAAGTGAATGTAATAGCGTGACTGGAGTTCAAACTTGCTGACTACGATCCTGCTTTAACCATTACACCACGAGGACCCCCCCCAAAAATAAACAAAATAAAAAAACTACACAAAAATATAAAGGTAAATATAAATGTACAATTTAAAAGGTATGAAATAACCCCATATTTTGACCAGCCATTAAAATTAACCACGTAGTGATTTGTATTTATCAATTTGATTATTTTCAGGAGGTTTTGAGCAGAGATTATTTGGTCAGTAAAAAGAAACAAGAAATGGAAATTAACTCCTATGAACTGAACCATCTTAAAACTTCTGTCAGACATTTGAAATCCAGTGATCCAGTTTTTTATATCTACAAATGGATTAGAGAGGTAAGAGACATTCTTTTGAAATTAGATCACCTTACAAATTCTTAAAGAAATTCTTTTACCCATACATTATCTTTTTGAAAAAAAAATGTTTTTGATTTTTTCTGCCAACATTGAAACCCTAGTCAAATTTCTTACTTTAATCAAAGTGGCTTATTTTCTGTAGTCCCCACCAAATAACTCTATTAAAACTTGTCAGAGGGTCTTAATGTCTTCACTGCAGAGGGGTAAGACCATCTCCCACCAAACATGTTGGTCCTAAGTATGACACTAAAGTGTATTTGATGGTGAGGCTTCAGTTCGGGGGTTCTGGCTAGCATGGAGCATATCTTCATTGGCATTACTCTCAGGTTCACTCTGACTTGGAGTGGTAGTACCTGTTAGGGTCCCATCTATGAGTAAAATTTTTAGAAATTATTCATACTTAATAGGAATACTTGATGCCATATAAATGTAAATCATTTGTATTTAGAATAGTCACTTGAAGCTATGACTGTTTAGTAAAGATTATTGTTAGTTATTTGAAGCCATATAATGAAATGTACATTATTTGTATTTAGAATAGTCACTTGAAGCTATGGCTGTTTAGTAAGGATTATCATTAGTTATTTGAAACCATATAATTGTGTACTAACAGATGATCATTATCAAATTGAAATGCTTCTTTGAAATCATATAATCATTAGTATTAGATAGGAATACTTGGAAATATACAACTGTTGAGGGAATCCCCATAGTGTAGTAGTTAACATGTTAGATAACAATTTTGAACTCAAGTTACACTATTATATTCACTTTTGGACGAATACCCCTGGGAAAGTTATGAATTTCCTTATCCCCACCAGCTATGAGTTAAATTATATCACTACTGTTTTTTTACAAAGATGACTATGGCATAAAATAACCCATAATGGTTGATATGCCATTAAATAGAGAAACCAAACAACTGTGTACAAATTATTTGCATTAGATAAAAATACTTGATATCATATAAATGTGCAAAGAAACACTTCTGGTACAACTAGACAAAAAATGTAAATATGACTCCGTTAACCTCTTGACATAAAATAACCCCATGATGGGTTGACATACAGTTAAAATAAATACGTCTTTCATCATGGAACAGTTTTTAAAAAGTGGAGTGCTGTGTGTGTAAGGGAATGTGACAAAAAAGTAAAAGTGTTTGCTAGAATTGTCATTCTTATTTCAGGGCTTTGTTAGCGTGTTGGATACTGCAGCCATGTTGTGGGTGTGGGATCAGTGTTTTCTTCAAAACTGGAACCCCAAAGTCCTTTGTGATGTCAGTCTAGCACTTATCTTGTTAATGCGCTCTTACTTTCTGGATGCAACTGACAATTCCCAGATGAAGAAGGTTAGAAAAATTTTACTATTCTTGTTGTTTTTATTATTTTACTCCTTGTGTATTTTTCATACTAGTTTAAACAAGTATTCTTTCACAGGAGTCTAAATAACAACTTTCCTCAGATCTCCAGGACTCTCCTGAGTATTCTAGCCAATTTCAACAATGTCTGTATGGACTTGATTCTTCCTCTGATTTCCAATTCCTCCATTATTTTCCAGGCCTTTGAGGACCAATCCAAGTGCACTTGTGACAATATTGGTCTATGGCGGTACATGAAGGGTTAACCAAAAAGTTGAGCAGCCAAATATAATTTCCGAGAAGTGAAAAAATTGAAATTCTGGGAAAAGAACTTTTGACAATGGCCAGAAATGAGATTTGGAAGATGTTAACATGTAATGGTCGTGACCAAGTTGGTTACAAGTACAATCGGAAATAGAGGAAGAAAAATATGTTGTTTTAAGAAATGAGTGATATCATGAAACAATTCCCAAGCCTGAAAAAAAAATGAAAATTAGAAATTTGACAATCAGGGAAGATAACCCGTGACCCGTGACTCGCACCTGATCGCAGTGACATGGAGATACCCCAGTTAAAGAATGGACCTCAGAGGCGAATAAGTACAAACGGAAATTGAGGAAGAAAAAAAAGTGTTGAAAAGTGAACGAGGGAATCTTTGTTGATAGTGGGAAGGCTGTCTGGCATTGATGAAACACTACAACTAATGATGTGAGGTAATTTTCTGGAATTACTTATCGGTGCTGAAAAAGGAATTACCAATTGGTCTGGGATGAAGACCAGCCCTTCCTCCCACGCAGGTTGAAACCAGTTCCATCAAAGAGGTGACAGGCGAGCATATTTGGGCATAAGGGGAGGAATCTCCAGCTTGACATCATAAGCAGTGAGAGGAGCGACTTAATGGAAGAAGTGGAAAAGGGGTTGGACCCTTTCTGATGACGAGAATAAGCAGTAAAATGAGAGAAACTATGCTGGTAGGAGGAGAGCTATCCTCCTGTATTCCTCATCATGAGTGCAGTGAGAGGAGCGATATTATGGAAGAAGTGGAAAAGAGGTTGGACCCTTTCTGATGACGAGAATTGAAACAAAGACATAACGGATTTCTGATGAGTTAAAAATGACGTTATGGAGTTATGAATTATTTTTATTATTTTCACTCTATACAAGTTTTTCATATCAGTTTTAATCAGTGGTTTCTCACTGAAATATGAAATGTGATAATAAGTCTCCAGGACCCATCTAAGTATTCTTGCTGATTTTAGCAGTGCTGTGATCTGGATAATCTCGATTCTCCTCCTGATTTCTAGTTCCCCGTCTCTTTTCTATGTCTTTGTGGACCATTCCAAGAACACCCACTACAATTAGTATCACCATCACTTTCATGTTTCACAGTTTTTTCAGCTCTCTAGAAAGATCCAATTATTTGTCTATCTTTTCATTTGTTTTCATTTTCACTCTGTGATCTGCTAGAATGCGAAAATCCATGAAATGACGAGATTTTTCTTTTGGTTAATTAATAGTTGGTCAGGTCTTCTGGTTGGGATTTGGTAATCTGTTTGTGTCTCTCTGAGAATTCTATGCCTCTCATTTTCTAGGACAGATTTTGGTTTGTGCATATACCATTTGTCAGCATGGACTACTTTGAATCTCTTGCACAATTCACAGCGGACCACCTTTCCTACTCAGTCATGCCTACAATTGTATTTCTTTGTACTATTATTATTGTCTGGTAAGATAATTTTATCAGTAATTTCTGATTAAATAACTTTTACCTTCTGCATTTTATTCAAGGTATTTTTAAATCATCCACGGCAACTTTTTACAAAGGATATTCAAAAAGCATTGATTCACATCCAAAAGAAAAGACCCCTGGTTGAGGTATCAAAAATCAATCGACAACATCTTAAGTAAGTTAACATCTTTTCATAATAATTGAAACTTGAATAAATTTAGAAAGATAAATTATTCAAACTCAAGAGTGATATAATCATTGCATTTAGTAGGATCATGTTTAAAAGGGTCTGTTTTATCATTTTCTTTGTATGTTGATTTGCTGTTGCAAATAATGTATATATAATGAATGGTTTTATCCAAAAAAAAAAGTATCTGCTTGGATCATTTTCTTTGCATGTTGATTTGCTGTTGCAAATAATGTATATATAATGAATGGTTTTATCCAAAAAAAAAAGTATCTGCTTGGATCATTTTCTTTGCATGTTGATTTGCTGTTGCAAATAATGTATATATAATGAATGGTTTTATCCAAAAAAAATATCTGCTAGGATCATTTTCTTTGCACGTTGATTTGCTGTTGCAAATAATGTATGTATATATAATGAATTGTTTTATCCAAAAAAAAATATCTGCTTGGATCATTTTCTTTGTATGTTGATTTGCTGTTGCAAATAATGTATATATAATGAATGGTTTTATCCAAAAAATATCTGCTAGGATCATTTTCTTTGTATGTTGATATGCTGTAGCCTATTGTTGTATAATAGAAAAAGACAAAAATACTCACGTATAAAATATAATCTGCTTCTGTTTTTTATTACCCAAAATGGACAAAGGGTAGAGCAAAAGACAGGGTCAAAGATCTTGAGCTGCATGCAAGGGTCAACAGTATGGATTGTCAATGAAACTTCTTCTGCTCTAGATCTAAATGTTCTTAGTTATATTACCTACCAGACATGCAATTATGTAGCCATACCTCTCTCCAGCATGTCACCTATGCAAATTCTCATGGTCACACCACCTGCAGCCTGCTACTTACACAATGTACATGGACACAGTTCTTTCTAGTATGCTGTCCATACAATTTACATGGCATTTCCATTGAGAACACCTGTGTCCTGTTTACTTTGGTACCAGGTGCATTTCCTGTTATTTTCTTTCAACCAGGATCTGGCTTCCGCTGCTGCATCAGTAGCTGTCAAAGAGGTCTTCAAGTCAATATCCAACACTATGAGGGTGGGCTGAAAAAAGTTCATTTGGTTACATGTTGATGACTTTATTGATTAATAGGATCAAAGCACTGCCTTAATATAGGAGTCTTCTACTTGGATTAACCATCTTGTTCTTCTTTGACCCTAAGTTTGTTCTATCTTCTTCATTAGCTGCTCAATTCTTTTCACTGAGGTGAATAAAAAATGTGAAATCTTCTTTTTTTGTATGCACACATAACTTTATTCCTTTCAGATGGAAAATTATATTCCAGCCAAGCTTTCAACTGTCCCAAAAAGTCAGTATTTCTTGATTAAACTGAGTTGACATCAAGTATTTTTCAAGCCATTCTAACAGTTATAACTTTATTTGAATTTAACAATAGCAGTCAGTAATAGATTTCACAAATCTATTATGCAACACTGCAACATCAATGGAAGAAGTGTATGAACCATGAAAGAGACTATGTTGAAAAAGTAGGCTTATTTGGTTACATTCCATAAGAGTATCTTAGTCAACCTAGGAAATTTTCAGCTGACACTTGTATTTTTTATATTTGCATTATCACATACTGCAGCTTCTCTCTGATCAGGTACAATTTTTATAATATAATGACCCATACAAAATTTGATATAAAGATTCTTTGTAATATCAATACTGTAAAGAAGAGTTATCTCATTGGTTGAAGAAAGTCAATGTGGCATGTATTTTTTCTGCAAGACAAAATGGACATAGCTTGTACCTAAAGTAAGAGTGACTGTATGTTGTGTGAAAAAGAAGAAATGATTGTTCTAGGTCTAGTTTTTTTTATGACAGATCACTGCTGATTGGCCAAAGAACTAGTCAATCAACACATGGAACCAGCCTATATAAACTTGTGAGAGTCCAAGGTTGAACAGTTTTGGTTTTGAAATCTTCAGAGTGACATTGGTATGATTTGTGCATAGATAAGAATTGATGTTGGAGGACTTGTTTTGAGAATGGAGAGGACTAACTTTTAACTTTTTTCCTACAAATACATCATTGAAGAACCAATGACTTTCCCTCAGCTCATATCTTTTGACTGACTCTTTTTCTACCTTATCTAATCGATGAATTTCCTTTGAACAATTAGGTTTGGTTTGGTTGGGTTGGGTTTTATGACATATGAACCATTGTAAGTTATTTAATGGCAAATCCTCTTTATACAGATATATTAAATATATGATTTTATAAACACATTTTGTTGTTAGCATTCTTAAACAAGCCTGAGCTCTTTTTTGCACACAGTTAAATGGTTTCAAGTATTGCTATATAACAGTCACAATTTAACATGAGTCATTTGTTTTATTTAGCCCATAGATAGGACCCTATCAGGTACTAACACTCTGGGTCAGATTGGATCTGGGAACAGGGGCAATGAAAAGATACTCTGTATTCCTGAAATCTGTAAGGCTAGAGCCTTGCCATCAGATGGTTTAATGTCATATCTAGGACACTCGTTGGGGGAGTCTTACCCCTCGGCAGAGATGCAATTGATGTATTCTACAGCCCCAGCTAACTTGGCTGAAAACAACAATTAATAGCATTACTAGCAGTTAAAAGAATAGAATGTTTGATAATCAAGTATCAACAGTATTGGGCAAGATACCTTGTCTGCATAAAAGTAAAGTAAGGTTGGCAACCGCAGTCGAGGATAACCTGAAGGCTCCCTTTCCAATAGCTACTACACCAAGGTATAGGGAAGGGCACTACTCCTTTCTTTGGATTGCCCCACTTTACCCTTGATTTGTACCTTAAATGTTGAGTGTTAAGCAAGGTGGCATCAAGTATCATTTTTTGAGTCTTTGGTATGACTCAACCTGGGATTAAACTCCGGTCTCCCCGACCATTGGCGAACACTCTACTCATTAAGCCAATGGTCCAGTATAAACAATGTCTGCATAAACAATGATAAATCCCATAAATTCAACTTCTATGGTGAGCTTGCTGATGGAGAATGTCCTTGACATAAGTTGAGAAAAAGATATAAGGATTTTCCTAAAGAAAACTTGAAGTCTTTGGAAATAGATGTCAATGAATAGGAAAGAAAAAAATTAGATTGCATAATGGTTATCATCATAGGAAATGGAATCAGTGTCCAAAGTTCAATTCCTGGTTGAGACTGAATTTTACTTTCTGCTAATGCTCTTTGGAAAGGTAAAAATGTGTTCTTCCTAGCTGAGTTCTTTAACCTTGGAAAAGCAATCAGTCTAGGAGAAAGAAAACTCGGATTTCAAACCAGCTCTACTCCACTAAAAAATTGACTTTTGTCACATTATACCTGTAGTGAAGGGGTTGGGTAAATATTTGTTTTAATGTTTCTTACAGTATTTCCTTTCAAGTTCGGTTTGGATTTTGCTTTCAAGTTTGTTATTATTTCCTAAATTTTACTTAGTTAGCCATGAAGGCTACAGGTTACATACAGTAATTCCTTTCAAGCTTGTCTTTAAACCTAGAAAACAGCAACGGTATCATTACAATAGATTTCCTATCAGGTGCTATTAACTTGTATAGATTATTGATTATCTATCTATATGGTGTAATTTTAACCAGCATCCATATGTTTTTGATTCTAGTTTATTTAGTATCAAAGAGTAATTAATGATGTTCACTTGAATTAATAATGTCATGAGTTAACAAAAACTATATTTATACTAAACTGAATCTAAAGAATCAAAATCAGTGCTCAATGTTTGTTTTTTTTTAAATATTGTTCATGTTACAAAACAAACATTAATTTAAATTACACATGTACAGGAAATAGATTGTATAATTATTCTGTTTGGATGATCTTTCTCTTTTGTTGTGTCGGGTGACAATGAATAATTGTCTCCCTTGGATTTGGTAGGCATTTGTCAATCCCATAAAGCCTCTTTTTGTCTCTGTTCTTCAGATGGATATGATCAACCTTTTTATTTCTGTTCATTGAGCAGACTTTCTTTTTTGCCACAATATTGAAATGTATAGCCACATAGCTTTGTCCACCAAGCAACTTAGGAAGATTCTTTTCTGCTTTTATACTCCTTTTTATACATAACTTCTTAATAGAACAATGTGCACATTTTATCTGTTATGATATATTTGTATATTCTTGTTAATACTTCTTGTATGTTTATTAAGCATGTATTGGCTGGGGCTGTAGAATACATCGACTACATCTCTGCAGAGAGATACGACCCACCCCAACAAGTGTCCTGGATATGATACTAAACAATCTAATGGTGAGGTTCTTGTAATGCTGTAACTTTGGAGAATGTGAAGTACACCTTCATTGCCACTCCCAAGTTCATTCTGGCCTAGAGTTGTAGCACCTGATAGGGTCCTATCTATGGGTCAAATAGAACTAAACTGCGTACTTATGATAAACTGAATTCCTTGAAATACAACTGTTTTGACATTCAAACTATGTACTTATGCTAAACTGAATTGGTAGAAATGGAACTATTTTTGTATGCTAAACTGAATTGTTTGAATTAGAACTGTTTGACTAAACTGAATATCGTGAAATAGAAATATTTTTGACAATTAAACTGTGTACTTTTGCTAAACTGAATTGTTTGAAATAGAACTGACTATTTGTATAAAATGGATTTGGCATTAAAAAACCTACAAAGGTTGATATGCCATAAAACCCAAACAAACAAACAAATAAAGAAACAATATTAGACCTTGGTGAGTGGAGACATGACTAAATATTCTCCGTAGCACCAAACCAAGCCAAGTGTTGTTTTGTTATCAATTCTGTTCTATAAATATTTGTACAGTAATATCACAGTCAACAGAGAACATATGTTTGGGATTGCTGAAAGAAATAACTTTTATCAATATATGATTTTCAAAGAGTTTGTTTGATCAATAAAAAGAAGAAACTTATTAGAAAAATACATGGTACAAAGGTTATGGTAAAGTATTTATATATAGTATTAGACATAAAAAAGACAGTGAAAAAACTGAACCATCTTTTATTATTGTCAGAAATTTTAATGAAACTTAAATGGCTTAGACACACATTGGAAGTGATTATTTTCCTTGATTATTGCTGTCAAAATTCCTTTAGTTGAAGCAAAAAGTTGTAATTTTTTAAAAAGAAAATTATCAGGAATACACAAAAAAATAGGAAATTTCTGTGAATTTTCTTTTCCTTAGTTCAATATCTTAATTTGTCCCTTACTAACAACTTTCTGTTACACCCAATGACAACAATTGTAACATAATAGATTTTCAAAATCTATTATTGACTCAAAGTATTGATTAGTTTAATAATATAGATAACTGTTAGAATATCACTGGGTTTGAGTAACAGGTGGTCACCTCAGAGGCTGTTTAAATCCACAGCCCTGATTGGTTTGATGGCATATCAACCCGTGTAAGTTATCTAATGCCAAATCCTCTATACATATATATATATATATTTACCAACCCCTCCATTCGGGTAGGATATGACACATGGTCAATTTTTAAGCAGAGTTTAACAGGTTTGAATTCAGAGTTTTCCTTCTACTAGACTAGTTGCCTTACCAAGGCTGAAGAACCTAGTCTGTCCTACTATTTACCCATAGCTGGAGGGAGAATTATTGGATTCATACCTTTCCCAAGGGTATTAGTGCTATGTGAAATGCAATCAGTCTCGTTCAGGATTTGAACTCGTGTCGCCGTGTCCATTTCCTACGATGATAACCATTACACCACAGGCATCTCTATACATATATAGATATATGATTCGTAAACACATTTTATATATAACATTATTAAATGAGCCTGAGCTTATTTTTTTATTCAGTTAAATGATTTCACTTATTTCTTTCTCATATGAATAATCCTATTTACAATTAATCATTTGTTTACACAGAGTTGAATGTTTTCAAGTATTGCTATGTATCACTAACAATTCAATTAAACATTAGTTATGTTTACACACAGTTAAATGATTAAACAGTTCTATTTCAAACAAGTCAATTTAACACAAGTCATTTGTTTGCACAATATTTAAATGTCAAACAGTTCTATTTGACCCCTAGATAGGACCCTATCAGGTGCTGCCATTCCCAGCCAGAGTGGACCCGGGATGAATGGTGATGAATGGGTACTCCATATTCCCCAAAGCATTACTGAAGTGTCAGCTTGTTTAGTGTAATATCCAGGACCCTCGTTAGTGGCAGATGGGGGTTTTACCCCTCTACAGAGATGCAGTTAGTATATTCTACAGCCCTAGCCAACTGGGCTTAGTTCTGATTGGATGAGGAGTATGTGATCAGATGACACCAGGAAATTAGATGTAATGTTTAGTAAGTCAGAAGAAATTGCCAAATGAGAACAGGTCTAATTCCATCATGCTCTGATCACTGACACCTGGCCTGAGAGTATTTGTTTGTTTTTTTTTTTTGTTTTAATGGCATATCAACCTTCTTAGGTTATTTAATGCCAAATCCACCTGCTAGGAGGATAAGGGGGGGTTCATACCTTTCCCTAGGGTATTTGTCCAAAAGTGAACATAATAGCGCGATTGGAGTACGAACTTGCTTACTACGATTCTACAGTCCAGTAGTGTAACCATTAGGTCACAAGGACCCTCCCCCCGGCTTAAGAGTCAGAAGCTGATAAGATGAAAGTTGTCACCAAGTAAGAAATTAAATATACACACATAAAAATGTGGCCTCATTGTTATTAGTCTCCCCAGCAGGACAACATAAAATAATGAGAGAAATGGTAACCAAGGAGGACAATATAAAGGCTGTAACAGATATACAACCTGGTGACAAGTAGAGAATGAATGAAGAGCTGGGCGCTGAATGACTTACTGCACAATCCAAGATAGAAGATAAGAAATCATAACTTGGTTTGTCATTTTGTTTTAATGGCATATCACCTTTCATAGGTTGTTTAATGCCAAAGCCATCCTTGTTGAAGAACAGCAACAATACCATTTAACCCATAATTGGGAGGGTGGAGATAAGGGGTTCATACCTTTCCCAAGGGCATTAGCCATAAAGTAAACGTAAGTAAAGTTGACGACCTTAGTCTAGGGATTGCTCCACTTTACCCTTGAGCTGTATCTTATAAGGCCAAGTGTTAAGCAAGGAGGCATCAAGTACCATTTTTTGAGTCTTTGGTATGACTTGACCTGGGATTGAACCCTGGTCTCTCAAACAATTGGCGAACACTCTTATAGCTAGGCCAAAATATAATAGCATACAAAGAGTTTGAACTTGCTTACTTTGAGGTCACAGTCGAACACTTCTCATTATTATGCCATGGGGACTACCCAAGAAATTATAACATATATAATGCAAATCCTGAAATGGGTACATATTCCAATGGGGGGTACCTACAAAATTATCAAGGAAAATAATCACATCCTATGAGTGTCTAAGCTATTAAAGTTTCATTAAAATTTGTGGTAATAATAAAAAGTGGTTCAGTCTTATTACTGTCTGTCTATTTTTTTTGTCCAGTACTGCATAAGGAAGTGACAATAGATATGTTTGTATAATCTTGAGGATATAAAATTTTTGGAACTATTAGAAATTAAAATAATGTTTTTACTACCTTCCCAGGTCATACAAAAGAATCAATACTCCAGATGTACCCACTATTCTGGAAAAACGTGATGTTTCAAGATGCATGACATCCTTTATTCTAGAAGTTGTTCATCTCCGGCTAGAATTTTTGCCAAATGTTCTACAAAAATCTGATGCTGAGGTAAGTTGTTTTCTGTCAGTTGTTAGTGAAATGAAGTTTAAACTGATCATATAAAAGGCATTGTTAACAGGATTTAGAATATACCAACTGACTGAGGAGAGACCTATTATATATATAAGGGTCATTCAATAAATAAGGGAAATTTTTTTGACTGAGAAAGAACCTTTATATATATTAGGATCATTCAATAAATAAGGAGAATGTTTTTGACTGAGAGGGAACCTTATATATATATATATATATATATATTAGGGTCATTAAATAAATAAGGTTAATTTTTTTTGACTGAGGAGAGACCTTTTATATATATATATATATATATATATATATATACATGGGTTATTCAATAAATAAGGGGAATTTTTTTGACTGAGAAGGAACCTTTTATGTTTAAGAGAGTCATTCAATAAATAAACGAAATTTTTTCAAAAAAGAAAAATTATTTTTTTCAGAATTTTTTTCATGAATGTAAACTTTGCATTATTTTGAATCACTTTAAGGCAAAAATTATTTTAATCTCAAAAAAATATTTCTTTTAAGGTTATTCAAAATGGCAGTAAATGAAACAGTGGTCCAAGCTTGAACAGAATTTCGTCATCAAATTTTTGATGGCTGAGAAGTGCAAACCATGTGAAATTTATGGAAGAATGTGTGATATCTATGTAGAAGTATGTTTTAGCAAAAAAATATTTACAAGTAGGCTAAACATTGGTTTGCCACTATGAACCTTATCTGAAAATAAAGTCTGAAATGGAAACACACTGACTCTCTGATAATGAAGATGTTCTGGATGTAAAAGTCAGTAAAGAAATTCATACTGACAGTTTTCTGGCACCTAAAAAGACTCATCACTATTGATTTCCTTGAAAAAGGCACAACTGTAAACATTGCTTCCTATCCTTAATATTTGTACAGTTATATCGACAGTCAATAGAGAACATGTTTGGGATTGCTGAAAGGAATAACTTTTACCAATTTTTTTTTTATTGTGATAGAATAAATATAAAAAAAAATTTTGTTTTTTTTTACAATAAATGGTTTTTAAAGATATTGTTCAAACATTACAAAAGAAGAAACAAATTTCACCTTATTTATAAGTACTTTATAGATGGTTTGGTTTCTTTGTTTAATGGCATATCAACTTTTGTAGGTTATTTAATGCCAAAACTATTCTCCTAGAAGAACAGTAGTAGTACTATTTAACCCATAACTGGGAGTATTTTATAGAGTTAGTGCATTTAGCACAGGATTTAATGATATGATGATTGGATATCATTTTTTAGGTATCTCCTTTTTTTATCCTTAAACTATGTAGAAAAACTAAGTTATAGTTACTAATTGTAGTATTGTCTTCTAGTAAATTTGTATACATATGGTACTAATGTAATACTGCAAGCTGGATTATCATAGAGACTTCAAATCATAGTGATAGTATAAATTTGAATTACCAAGACCAGAAAATCTGGCTAGCACTGTCGGCAACATACAGAACAACTGGACAGCTGTTTCAACCTTATTAGTTTCATCAGCAGTGTATACCATGATCTGCCTCACTGGAGATTGAACAAGTGACCACAGAATGCAGAGCCAAAACTCTACCACTGAGCTACTGGTCTACGTTGCACATAAGCAATGCTAAATTAACTAATCATGGTAAATGCATGGCTAATTAACATGATATGTCCTGTAGGTATATCCATACTCTTAGAGTTTCAGCTCTGTATTCTCTGGTCGCAATTCAGTGGGGAGATCATGGTATACACTGCTGATGAGACTTAATAAGGTCAAAACAGCTATCCAGTGGTTCCACATATTGCGCACAGAGCTTGCCGGATTTTCTGGTCATGGTATTTCAAATTTATAATACGAGGGTCATTAAATAAGTTTCCAGACTTTTTTCATATGGGCACTTTTATTGATAGTACACACATGAAACTCTAGTCCCCTTTGAAGTAATCTCCTTCGACTGCAATGCAATTGTTGTACTGTTCCAACAACTTCTGGAAGGCCCCATGCAAGTCCTCTTGTGTGAGCGTGTCAATAACCTTCGTCACAGCCTCTTTCAACTCCTCAATTGTCTCATAACGACAGCCACTGAGCTTAGGGAATAACCAAAAGTCACAGGGAGCAAGGTCTGGACTATAAGGAGGCTGAGCAACTGTATTGATGCCCATCTTGGTCAAATAGTCTGTAACAAGGATAGAGTTGTGGACTGGTGCATTGTCCTGGTGGAAATGCCACTGACCCGATTTGAAGAGTGCTGGCCTCTTCCCTAGAAATCTCTTCCTTAACTCTCTTAAAACCTCAACATAATAATCCTAACCCAAACCCTTTGGCCAATCAACTCTGGTGTATTGACTTCCTTACTCCTCCCATACCTCTTATCATCCCTCACATACTCCCTGCCTTCCTTGAATCTCTTATGCCACTTATAAACTGATGCTCGATTCATGCAAGATGGTCGAAAAGCAGTCTGAAGCATTCCATACGTTTCTGTGGCATTTTTTGCAAGTTTAAAACAGAATTTTATTGCATATCGTTCTTCTAAAGTATCCTCACATCCAGATTGCATTTTTGAAATTGACCAGCTGTGAATATCAGGGTTTAGTAGGGTGTATTCCTATTCCTGTTGTAGCTGTTGATTTGAAGCTGAAATTATAAAAATTGTTCAGTCATCTCATAAGATGTATAGCAGTAACATACTGAACTTTAAAGAGTCTATGGTAATTTTAAATGCCTGTACAAAAAAAGTCTGGAAACTTATTGAATCCGCCACGTATATAAATCCTCTTTTCAAAAATAAAAAATGTATTGTGATACTATTTACCAACCCCTCCGCTCGGGCAGAATATGACACAAGGTCAATTTTTAAACGGAGTTTAACAGGTTTGAATTCGAAGTTTTCCTTCTCTTAGACTAGTTGCCTAACCAAGGCTGAAGAACCTAATCTGTCCTACTATTTACCCATAGCTGGAGGGAGAAGAATTGGATTCATACCTTCCCCAAGGATATTAGTGCTATGTGAAATGCAATCAGTCTTGTCCAGGATTTGAACTCGTGTCGCCATGTCCATTTCCTACAACGATAACGACTACACCACGGGCACCTCCATAAAAAAAATGTATTGTGATAGTT
Source organism: Sepioteuthis lessoniana (assembly GCA_963585895.1). Taxonomy (NCBI): domain Eukaryota; kingdom Metazoa; phylum Mollusca; class Cephalopoda; order Myopsida; family Loliginidae; genus Sepioteuthis; species Sepioteuthis lessoniana. The sequence continues at coordinate 28,485,909 of OY757943.1, forward strand.
CTTTGATATATATCCTGGTCTTCTCTCTGATGAGATTGAAAATATTTAAAATCTGACACTTTTTTTTAAGCTCCCTCATGAAATTCTTACTTATGTGATTAACATCATCTCATGCCTGTCTTTTCCTTTATCACACAATTTGACTGATGTCATTGCCCATGCATTATTATAATATATAGCCATTGTTTTAAAAGCCATTTTCTTATTTCCCATAATTGCTTGATATCATCATCAATGTGTGCCAACAGCACAGATTCCATTGACTCTCTTTCTCTCTCACTATCTATCACTATCAACCATTGTTCTTGGCAAATCCTCTAGACGGCACCCAATGTTCTTAATGAGCTGATGGATGTACAGTTTTGCTGGTCAGCCAACTCCAGTATGTCCATGTGTAGAAATTCATTGGAGAACATTACTTGGTTACTTATCAGTGACTAGGATGGATTGTGAGATGGGAGGTAAATGGCCGTACAACTGCTTTTTTGTGGGGTGCTGCTTCTAGGCTTTGTTAAAAAAAGTATGCAGCATTGTTGTGTAGTTCCCTTCCATTTTTCTCCAAGTGTTTTTTAAAATATAAACATACAGTAGTACTAACACAGCTTTGAATAATTTCCATTTTTTATGAGAGATCAGGTTTCCGTTTGCTTGTTAATCTGTTGATAGTAGTCCATGCCTTACCTATGCATATATTGGCAGTGCTTTCAGTAGATGAGATGTTGCTACCAAAGTACATGAACTGGTTTTCTAATTTCAGAGGCTTGCCATTTAATGAGGAGATGGTACCATCTTGATTAAAACACATGAGCTCTGTTTTATCTGACTTCACATGCACTCTGTTGCCTCTAGCTGCCAGCTCCAGACTATGCTGCAGAGATTCAGCTTGAGCATGTGTATTCGCAAGGCTACCTGTAAACTTTTTTCTATTTCCTCTAATTTCTAGGAAAAACCAGAACAGTATTTTCACTTTTTAAAATTCCTTCATATTTTTTCTTAGGTCTTTCAACTTCCTTGGATCAAAAATCCAAATATGGACAACATTATCATCAATGTCCGATCCCAGTTTGGCCAAACTACAGTTGCTACACAGCATTGTTCAGGTCCTCTCACCAAATTGAGTACCAAAATGGATTTGGCTGGTAGACTGACCACTGTGCTGTCTGTTAATTGTATATTTCAATTCCAGTCTTATAATACCTCCAAGTACAAATCAGAAATCCAGCAGAGTGGATTCCCATATGTCATTGTCAGCGTTAATTATATTGAAGGGATTAACAATGGTGAGTAGAAAGTTGATGAATTGATTTGGCTTATCAAATATACAATGTTTACTAGATTATCAAAATCAACAATTAGGGTGAGTCAAGAATTTTGCAATATTTTGATATGTGCTAGTTTGCCATGGGTATGTCACCTGACTGAAGCAGTTCAAAAGGTACCTGCTGTAGTTGGTAGTATCATGGTAGTTGGTGTGCTGACACGTTGAGCGTTGTTTTACTCTATGTGTTATTTGAAAGCTGTACAGATGAACATGCAGTGTAGTCTAATTTGAGAATTTATATCTTACAAGTTTGAACTGGGTTATATATTTCACTATGCACCTTTGGTATGGTAATATAATATTATAGATGTGTATCTGTGTATATATGTGTGTAGGTGTATTTATGCAGTATGAGATAAGATGAGAAAGGAGGAAGTAGCTTACCTACCCAATAACCAACTGTCTGGCCAGCCAGTAGGTCAACATGAGTTTGAACAAAATGACTTTGCAACAGCTGGAATGGAAACAAAGAAACTGGAAATTACTAAGCACTTCCTGTTTCTTGAGTTGGGTAGAATGATCTTGAAAATACTGGAAGGTTAAACTACTCCAGCAAAAACTATAAAAGCTGGTCCTGTTCCCAAGCAAGAAGTCTCCAGCCTCTGGTGTTAATAAGAAGTCCTGAGAAGTGAGTTCATTGGCAGTTACCAGAGAGACATAGGAGAACGTCATTAGCAGTTCCAGTGATAGCAGTAGTGGCAGGCTAGTGTTTGTGCTGCATGTCAAAAAAGAGGGAACATAGTTATCTAAAGATCCCTGAATGTAACATCTACCCCCATCTGTGAGTTGATCCAGTCCTTCAAATTTTATGTATGTCTTTGCTTTTTCGTTGACTTTACTGGAGTTTGAACTCGTTTACTTCAAGGCTACATTTCAGCACATGAACCATTATGCTATGAGGACTCTCCCTCTCACTTTCAGACTAATACCCTTGGGAAAGGTATGAACCTCCCCATCAGTTATAGGTTAAATAGCACTACTATTGTCTTTCTACAAGGATAGCTTCAGCATTAAATAATCCATGAAGGTTGATATGCCACTAAACAAAGAAACTTAGCTATATGACAAAGATACTGAATTATTTTTGAGTTGATATATGAATACATGGTGCCACATTTGTCATCTTTTTTAATTGTAATTTTTTTTTTGATTACTTAAAAAAGGGAGGAGGGTCCCTATGGACTAGTGGCTAACATGATGGACTTCAGCATCAGAGTAAGTGAGTTCAAACTCCAGTCATGCTATTATGTTCACTTTCAGACTAATATGATTGGGAAAGGTATGAACTCACTTATCACCCACCTCTCAGCATTCTTCTGTAAAAATGGCTTTGGCATTAAATAACCCATGAAGGTTAATATGACATTAAACAAAGAAACCAAACCAACTTCGAGGAAAAATAGTTGCTTCCTTTTCTTGATAAAAATCAAAGGTGGAAATCTATTTTTCAGTATCTTTCTCACATAGCTTAAATAATAGACAACAGTAAAATTGATTCTTATCCATTTCATGTTTGGTTAACAAACAATAAAAACACTTAAAATCTGATAATTCCCTCACTCTTACAATCCATTATAAAGTGCTTATTTCTCTTGTGTTTTCATAATAAACTGAAAAATAGCAGAGAAATGAAATGCAATACCTTTTCTTGGTCAGCACTGGTTTGGTTTGATGACATATCAACCATTGTTGGTTATTTAATGGCAAATCCTCTTTATACATGTATATTAGATATATATGATTTGGTTTGATGGCATATCTACCATTGTTGGTTATTTAAAGCCAAACACTCTTTATACATATGTATTAATATGTAGGGTTTGGTTTGGTTTTATGGCATATAAACCATTTTAGGTTATTTAATAGCAATTCCTCTTCATACATGTATATTAGATATATAGGATTTGTAAACACATTTTGTTGATAGTATTTTTAAACAAACCTACACTCATTCTTTTTCACACAGTTAAATGGTTCCAAGTATTGCTATGTTCTACTTTCAATTCAATTAAACATCTGTCATTTGTTTACACTCAGTTAAATGATCAAACAATTCTATTTCTAACAATTCAATTGAGTGTAAGTCATTTGTTTGCACACAGTTTAAATGTCAAGCAGTTCTATTTGACCCATAGATAGTATCCTCACCAGTGCAACCACTTCAGAGCAGATTGGAACTGGGAGCAATGGCAATGAAGAGGTACATCACACTCATAGTGTCATATCAGGACACTCGTTTGGGGGTTTTACTCCTCTGCAGAAATGCAGTCCGTGGATTTTACAACCCTCGCTGACTGGGGCCTGATCAGCACTGTTAGCAGGTCTTAGAATATACCAAATGTATTTCCTATAGTGAGGTAATAACCTCTTTTCAAAAAAGGCATGTCCTTAAATTGCATCTGATGGTGAAGTACCAGTTCTGGAGATCTGGTGTGGAGTACCTCATCATTACCATTACTTGCAGATCCACTCCAAAAGTCATCCTTGTAGAAAAACAGTAGTGGTACCATTGAACCAATAGCTGGGAGGATAAGAGGATTCATACCTTTCCCTGGGTTTTTGGTTTCTATATTTAATGGCATATCAATCTTCGTGGGTTATTTAATGCTAAAGCCATCCTATTTAACTAATAACTGCAAGGATAAGGGGGTTCATGCTTTTCCAAAGGGTATTAGTCTAAAAGTGAACAAAATAGTGTGACTGGAGTTCAAACTCACTTACTCTCAGGCCTCAATCCAGCTCTTTAACCATTACACCACACATTTTGATGTTTCATTAAACATATAAACTACATCAAACCATTTCTTTTTTTTGTTGTTTTATTTCTCGCTCACTCAGTCAGATATTTTATCTATATATTCATTCATAGCATACTGAATAACCATCATTGAATATATTTTTTTAATATTATTACTATATGTACTAGCGTATCATTTGACTTTTTGAGCCCTGAAATATTGCCAAATGTTAGGGGTTTGCACCATACACAAGATACAAACTTTGAGTGTGTAAATAGTTGGCCAAGGCTAGGCCTAGGCCAACTAATTGGCCTACAATTTCCTGCTGCAGATTGTCCCTGTTTAAGCCTCAGAAAGTTTCATAATACCTGAGTATATATGGTTGTTGGGTATCACCCACCTTTTCCCACACAATGAACTAGTCCATCTGCCATTTATAGCAGTAGCTACTAATACCAGGGCAGACTAGATGGTGAAAAGCAGCTTCTTATAGGAATAGTATCAGAGCGTTGGAGACTGGAGATCGCACTAGATCACCTTACTTGCTACCGTAATAACGGAAGCCAATACTATCGTTGGACTATATCTTTATTCTGTATTCACTAATCCTATGTTCTTGTCTACTAATAGTCTCTCTATTGTATATACTTTTTTCTGAGAATATATCTCTATTTCCTCTCATATCGTGGTTTGTCCTTTATTTAATATTACAAGCGTTCACTAACCAGAACACAACAATGGTAAATGTCAAATTGGAAAATAATTAAGTTTGTTTACTTATGCAGATTTCATCCCTAATATTATGGAAAAATGCCTTTTCCTTTTTTTCTGTCAAAAGTCTGCTATAGCATTATTATAGATTTTATATATTTCTTGTATTTCAGTTCCTCTTGGATGGGCCTATATTCCTTTGGTTGAACATGATTCTTGGAATCATCAAAAGTGGACTGAGATACATCAACAATTATTCCTTCCTCTTCATCCTGGAGATATTCCCATTGAATTTTGTATGGATGAAACCAACATTCACATCAATCAAATTAACATTCCTGAATGTGGGTCAATATACCAACTAAAGAATAATTCTTTTCATATGTTTCACCTGTTTTTCTTTCTTTTTCTTTCTATTTTTTCTTTCTCTCTTATTCTTTCTTTTTCTTTTTTCATTTCTCTTTTTTTCCTTTTTCTTCTTCTTGGTTTCTTTTTTCTTTTCTTTTTTTTCATTTTACATTTTATAGTTAATATAAGAAAGTAGGTTATAATATCTGCTTCCTTTAGTGACTACATAGGGTTTATGTTCTTCGGCATATACTGGGCTGGATATGTTCTTTGGACTCTAGACTCTATAATTATTTTGCCTAGTTGGCTGGGGCTGTAGAATACACTGACTGCATCTCTGCAGAGGGACAAGACCTCCACAACGAGTGTCCTGAATATGACATTAAACCATCTGATGGTGAGGTTTTGGAGAATGCGGAGCACTTCTTTATTGCCATTGCTCCCAAGTCCACTCCAGCCTGGAGTGGTTGCACTTGATATGGTCCTATTTATGGGTTAAATAGAACTAAACTTCATACTTATGCTAAACTGAATTGTTTGAAATGGAACTGTTTTTGACATTGAAACTGTACTTATGCTAAACTGAATTGTTTAATATAGAACTGTTTTGACATTTAACTGTGTGTAAACAAAATCTATACTTATACTAAACTGAATTGGCTCTTTAGAATTGTTTGAAGAAACTGAATAGCTTGAAATAGAACTGTTTTTGACAAACTGTGTACTCATGCTAAACTGACTTGTTTGAGATAGAAATGATTATTTGTATAAAATGGATTTAAATAGAACTAAACTACATACTTAAGCTGAGCTGAATTGTTTGAAATAAAACTGAATATTTGCATAAAGTAACCTCAAAGGTTGGTATGCCATAAAACTCAACCAACTGACCAACTATAATTATTTTTACACTGATTTTATCATGCTCCATACAAATAGCCCCTCAGTTACTCTTCCCTGTCATCAGTTCTTAGAAAATGCTGACTGTATCCTCTGTAGATAGGTAAGATCTCCCGCTTCAAAATAGGGTGTCCAGGTTATGACACAAACTGCACTTTGTGGTGAGGCTACAATTTTGGAGATCTTGGGAATATGGAGTACCTCTTCATTGCCTTAACTCCCACTTCTACTCTGACTCAGAGTGGTAGTACCTTTTAGGATCTCATCTATAAGTCAAATAGTTCCAGTTAAACATTATTTGTATTTGATAAAATACTTGATACTAAAAATTAAATTATTTGTATTAAGAATAGGTACTTGAACCTATACTTGTTTACTAAGGATTATAAACTCTTAACAAACGTGGCCCAGTTGACTGGGCCTGCAGAATGCACCAAGTGCATATCTGCAGAGGGGTAAGACTACCCCAATGAATGTCCTGGATATAATACTAAACAATTTGATAGTAAAGCTCTAGTAATGCTGGAGCTTTGGAGAATGCGGAGTATCCCTTTATTGCCTTTGCTACCAGGTCTACTCTGACCTGGAGTGGTTGTACTTGATAGTGTCTTATCAATGGGTCAAATAGAACTGTTTGAAATTTAGACTGTGTGCAAACAAACAACTTGTGTTAAATTGATTTTTTTGAAATAGAACTGTTTGATCATTTAGCTGTTTGTAAACAAATGACTGATGTTTAATTGAATTGTTTGTGCCAAATAACAATACTTAAAAACATTTAACTATGTGCAAACAAATGATTAATAATGAATAGATTATTCATATTAGATAGAAATAAGTGAAACTATGTGCAAAAAAAAAAATGAGCTCAGGCTTGTTTAAAAGGTTATCTACAAAATGTGTTTAGAAATCATGTATATTTAATATATATGTATAAAAAGAATTTGGCATTAAATAACTGTTATGGCACCTACCTCCTCAATATATACCGACTCTACTTGACCCTCAGTGAGATAATCACCAAGCTGCCTGACAGTACTGGAAGGACATTTCTAACTGTTGTATAACACCTGTATTCTGTATATTTGTTCTGTTATTGTAATATATTTGTTTCAACCTACTTCTCTTGTCTGCTTGTCTTCATTTTGACCCCTAAACACCACAACAATAACCTACAATGGTTGATATACCATAAAACCCAACCAAACAAAATCATATATATTTAGTATATATGTATAAAGAGGATTTAGCATTATAATAACCCACAAGGGTTGATATGCTATAAAACTAAATCAAACCAAACCAAATCTTAGGAAATTACAATACAAAAAATGTAAATAAATGTACAATTAATGTAAATAACAAAATAACCCTTGATGAGTTGACTTGCTATTAAAATCAGCCAACAATAAAACACACAAAGGAAATAAAAACTTGAAAACCAGTTTTTTAGCTAGATTTAATTTCATACTACTAACCACGACAATGTAAGACTTTACTTGCAATTTCCATTGAAGGTATGAGCTGTTCTTTATTTCTAGAAAAATTAGCCATTAGAGTTTTGTTACTGACTATCAATTTTCTGGACTGCTGTTAAGCTGAAGAGGGATTAAGATTTTTGTAACATGAAGAATGTTTTTTATCAGTTGGACTGTTTCCGTAGAATCAATTTTTTATTCTTTGGCCAACAAAATTTTTGGATGAAAAATATTCTGAACCATAAATTATTATATATTTTCTTACAATTTTTTTTTTCTTGTTTTATAAATCCATGCAGACTTACTTGGTTACAACTCTGAAATATTTTTTAATCTCAACATTGATGGACAAAATATCATGGAAGAAAGGTAAGTCTTCTACGCTTCATAGATCTTAAAAAATGATCAGTTTTTTATATCAAATTAATTTGAATAGTTAAAATTAGATGCTTTTAAGATTTTTAGTTTTGAAAAGTGAATTCTAAGGAAAGTTTTTTTTTATTCATTCACACAGTAAAAAGTACAGAGTGATTTTAAAAAAAGAAAAAGTTTAACACAGTGAACTGTTTATTACCAAAGCATTATTATTATATTATTCAAATTTTGAATATTCAAATATTCCTGGTAAAGAGGTCAATGTAAATAAATTCACAGAGTAAATAATTTTATTTTCTTGTTGGATATGATGAAGTCCTGTTAAAAATTATTTTGGAGTCTTTGATTCATATCAATGCTCTTAACAGGATGGAAATAAATTTATTATCCTAATGTGACCGAATATTGTTTTTTTCTTGAAATAATACATATATATATTTATATATGGAAGTAAATAATGGAAAATGATTTGACAATATGGAGAAAAATTGAAAAACAAAATAATCCAAAGTGAAGAATTTATTGTGAAAGAAAGTCAACCCTATTAGATTTCGGTTTTAATTAACCATCATCAGGACTTAGAAAAGATGATATTGAGTGTTGTTAGATCAACGATGAATGTTTAATGAAATACAAGGGAAGAAATTATAAACATACATTTGTTCAATCAATAAATCAGCATTCATATTTCACAAAATATCATGTGACTGTGTAAGGCAATGATGTTAAACAAATGGAATCATCAAGAGATATAACAGATTAAAAAGAGAAAAAAGAACAGAAGAAGAAGAAGAAAGAAAGAAAAGGGGAGAGAAAGAGAAAGATATAAAGACGGAGAAGAAAGAGAAAATAGAGAAGAAAGGAAAGGAAGAAGGGGAGGAAAGAAAAAGAATAGATAGAAAAGATAAGTAAAAGTGGGGAAGAAAAAGGAAGTAGAAACAGAGTGACATATATGTAAATAACTAAATAAGATTAAATCATAAAAAATCAATTATATATATAATACTGGGCCATTGGCCTAATGAGTAGAGTGTTTGCCAATGGTCTGGGAAACCGGTGTTCAATCTCAGTTCAAGTCATACCAAAGACTCAAAAAATGGTACTTGATACGGCCTTGCTTAACACTCAGCAATATAAGGTAAGGATCAAGGCTAAAGTGGAGCAATCCAGGGAATGGAGTGGTGCCCTCTCCTACACTTCAGTATAGTAGCTATTGAAAAGGAAGCCTTCGACTAAGATCGACAATGACTATAAATGAAAAAGTAGAAAAGCAGTAGCAAAGGAGAGAAGTGGATGAAAGTTTAAATAATGGATGTAGCTATAATAAACAGATAAATATATCTACCACAAAAAGGGAAAAAGAATTAAAAAGGCAATGTGAGATTATACATAAAATATAGTGAACTAAATATCCTGATGATAGTTTATTAAAACTGAAAAGTCTAGTATTGCAACTTTTATACATAGGTGTACAATTGTTTCTTGGCTGCTCATGGAGATACATTTCAGGCATTTTAATTGCTGATATTTCTATATGTGGATATGATGGATTTTAGGAGTACACAAATCACTGACTGCAATTTTTATTTAAATAAATGAAGGTGGCAGTGGCGTGATTGTTATTAAAACAGAAAATGGAATTGGCATGTAAAGTTGAAATTCTCATCAAGGCTTTGCTCTTATTTGTACTGTTTTTGGGAAAATTATGAATCTATCTCTTATTCTTGCTAGGAATAAAATATTAATTGCAACCGTTTCTTGATTTTGTGTAATCATACCTTTCCCATGTGATTACGCAAAATCAAGAAACGGTTGCTATGACATCAACAGCCGAGAGTAAACGCGTTTTTAAATCACAAACTGCACTAAAATGAAGATGAACTAAGTTCCAATGTCCCCGTGGTTATTGTCACACGAAATGGAGACGGCGACACGAGTTCAAATTCTGGACTAGACTGATTGCATTTCACATAGCACTAATACCCTTGGGAAAGGTATGAATCCAATTATTCTCCCTCCAGATGTGGGTAAATAATAGGGCAAACTGGGTTCTTCAGCCTTGATGAGGCAACTAGTCTAGGAGAAGGAAATCTCTGAATTCAAACCAGTTAAAATCTGCTAAAAAATTGACCTTGTGTCATATCCTGCCCGAGCGGAGGGGTTGGTAAATATGAATGTAATATCTGCTTTTAGTTGATCTGGTGTATATATAGATATATATTTCTTTTAAATATCCTGTCCAGTGGCAAAAGCTGCTTGGTAGCGCCAGGAGTGGCAGTACCGCCTTAAGCTACCGAAACTGTGTTATCAGCCTGCTTGGCGGCTGATGAGGACAGAGTATCGCACGTGCTTTCACACGTTGTATGATGAAAATTTGTACTGTCTTTGGGAAAATTATGAATCTATCTCTTACTCTTTAAAATATTAATAGCAACCGTTTCTTGATTTTGTGTAATCATACCTTTCCCGTGTGATTATGCAAAATCAAGAAATGGTTGCTATGACATCAATGGCCGAAAGTAAACGTGTTTTTAAATCACAAACTGCACTAAAATGAAGATGAACGAAGGTCCAATTTAATGTCTGCTTTTAGTTGATCTGGTGTATATGTAGATATATATTTCTTTAAAATACCCTGTCTGGTGGCAAAAACTGCTTGGTAGCACTAGGAGTGGCAGTACCGCCTTAAGCTACCAAAACTGTGTTATCACCCTGGTTGGCGGCTGATGAGGATAGAGTATCGCACGTGCTTTCACATGCTGTATGATGAAAATTTGTACTGTCTTTGTGTAGCATATTGACCTCTGACCTGGCCGGGCTGTCAGATGAGAAATGCACCCGTGTAAATAACAGGTGCATCTGGTTGAAGATATCAGGGGATCAGGGGATAACCTTGACTGTCGACAGGTTGAATTGAGTACAAATGTGATGCTCGCAAGAAGTAGGTGGGCGTCAAATTATTATATAACCCCGGCGACAGGAAGTTCAGATCAGTTGGAGAGAAGATGCTGGAATGAGAACCATGTCCCAGCAGAGGCTGGGCCCCCAGGCCCCCAGTTGAGCAGCCCAGGAGAATGGAAAAGAAATGCTGTTATAGCCAGAACAGTTGGGGGGGGTCAATATGTTGCAGTTCTGTTCAGTCTCCAACTCACCTCTCACACAATAATACCTTTTGTAACCCTTTCAAACCCTTTCAAATAAAGTGAGAAGTATATTTTTCTAAAGAACTGTGTCTGCTCATCTTTATTGTGTTGAATATGTTTCTGCATGCATCTGCATATGAGTATGTTACAATTGGGAAAATTATGAATCTATCTCTTACTCTCGCTATGAATAAAATATTAGGATATACCATTGACTTTCTTTCACATTAAATTCTTCATTTTGGATTACTTTGTTTTTCAATTTTCCTTCATATATATATATACGTATATATAAAACAGGATTTGACATTAAATAACCTACAAGAGTTGATATACCATAAAACATAATCTGCAACCAACAATGTTCTGTTACGCAGATTTTAAATTTTTCACATGTTGAATTTTTTCTGCTCTGACTGCTGATTATTTTGGTGAAAACGAAATCAGTAGAAAAAAAAAATGTTGACCTGATACCATGCTTTGCTGCTCTCTGTCCCTCCTGACATTACTGTGACCAATCAACTTTTTGATTTGATTTTTCTTCTTTTTATTGCTGGTGGTTGGCTCCAATTGATTCTAAAACAAAGATTGTGTGAATTATGATTGTTTTTTAATCAATTTAGTTTTTGCATAACCTATTCTCGATTACCTTCTTATATAGTATAGTGCCATCCCAGTTGTTCCCTTTTCATTTGCCAAGGCTCTGCTTTCTATCCGCTGATAGTTCTGTTTGATTGGTTGTATCACTTGATGGCATGGTCAATCTACCTATCTATTCATGTTGTGTTCTTTGATCCAGACAGCAAATCATTCGCTAATCAGAGTTGCCAACCAAAGAATGAACAGATTAAGAAAGAAAAAAAAAATCAAAATGCCAACAAAGAACAGGACATAGATTTGTAACAAAACAATATTTTGTTTAGTATAAAAGTCTCTGAAATAGTACATGCACTCACCCTTCCTGGCAATTAATTAGTCATGTGAAATGGAGGCCTAGTCCAAGGTTTAGTTTTTTATTTCAGAGTCAGATACAAGGCCCTTCAAAATATTGTATTATATTTAGGCTTTTCTTTGCTTTTCTGCTTTTGGTAGCCAGTTAAAAGATGTTCTCGAAGCATCTGATCATGTTAGGCTTGTCTCTGCTTCCAGTTTTTCCCTACCTCCCTGCCCTGGGCAGTCTGGCACAAGGCCAAGGCCCAGAGCGACATGGAGTCCCACAGCCACATCTCACTAGTATGTTCAGTGAGCAGATTTCTTGGCTTATATGTAATTCTTTTCTAATGCTGGGGTGGTTGTTTTAGTGCTGTTAATAACATTAATTCTCTCCTAATTTGAATTCCACAAATCAATTCCACCCCTTTGCTGTGACTCCAGCTTGAGTGCTCGGTTTCTTCTTACCTTCTCCAAAGGGATATTTCCTCTTACTTTTATATCTCACCTTGATATTATTCCTCATAGTAGGTGGTTACTTCTGTCATGTGGTAAGTAAGCTAGAGAACTTTAATTCACAATTTGTAAAAAATATTATAATTTCCCAGATAGCAAACCATACTTAGTTCACCTGTCATCATGGTCAGTTTTGACACCTTGGTGAACTATCACTAGTGAACATTAAATCGTACCTTCCAACATTTTCCTTTCCTAAACAAAATTCATATTATCAACACCTGGTTTAGTCAAAATAATCCATATATTTTTTCCTGTTTTCCCCTAGCCCCAAAAAATAATATATCTTCTTCTTACTTTTGTAATGTACTGATTCATTCTTCTAAAATCCATTTCATCTTATTTCCATTTATGATTTATTTCTTTAGTTAATAAAATTACCTGGGCCAGTCATATCGGCAGTCATATAAATATTTAAAAAATTAGCTCTTGATGATTCATTTTTGTTTTATGTATCCAAATCTGAGTCAGGCACCGAGTTCAAAATTTGCTACTGACTTTATGATTTGTTTATTTGGAAAGTATTGTCCTCATATATCTTTCCATATTCTCTCCACATTATGGTGGACCACAAAGGATGTCATTTCAATTGTTCTGAAATGCAAGTTGGTATTAAAGAACAAATTTTCTTTTGCGTTCCTTATTTATTTTCCTGTATTCATTTTTAAAAATTACTCAATATTTATCAACCAAAATTAAGCTTTGTCATTGGGGTTTAGAATATGCTGATTGTAACTTCAGCAGCAGGTAAGACCCTTTCATCAAAGGGATGTCTTAATTATAACTCTAAACTGCATCTGATGGTGAGTCTCCAGTTCTTAAATGTAAGGCATGTGGAGTACCCCTTCATTGCCACTACTCCTAGCTCCACTCTGACCTGGAGTGGTAATACTTGTTGGTGGTGGTGGTGGGGGTAATCAAATAGATTTGTTTAAAAATTATTTGTATTTGATAGGTTCGTGAGCAAAAAACTTTCAGAAGCAACGACACAAAAAATGTAAATATGGATGTATTATTTTTACTCTAAACTTCGAAGAAGATTTTATTAATTTTTGTAGTAATTGTAATTTTTTTTTAAAAGTGTGATTATTGTGTCCCTCACTCATTCACTCTCTGGTCCTGTAACTGGGTGTGGTCTTGGGAGTTCTACTATGTCGTATGTATTGAGCCCATCCCTCGCCAGATCTACAACTGATTTTGAATTCATAGTTTTCCTTCTCCCAGAATTGTTGCCATACCAAAGTATAAAAAGCCTCATCTGCTGTATAATTTTATCCATAGCTAGAGGGAGAATAGTTGGATTTATTTCTTCTCAAGGATATGTATTTACCAAACCCCAACACAAGCAGAATGTGTCACAAGATCAATATTTAAGTCGAGTTTAACAGGTCTGGATTCAGAGTGGCTACACCAAGGTTAAAGAACCCAGTCTGCTCTACTATTTACCGCTATCTAGATGGAGAATAATTGGATGCATACCTTTCCTAAGGGTATTAGCCCTATGTGAAAAGTAAACAACCTTGACCAGGGTTTGAACTTGGTTCATCATGTTCATTTTCTACCATGATAACCATTACACCCTAACTGCCGCCTTTCCCAAGAGTATTAGTACAATGTGAAATGTAAACAACCTTATTCAAGATTTGAACTCTGGGAGCTGAGTCCATTTCCTACAATGATAACTGTTATGCTACAAGCACTTCCTATTGGTTAAAATTTCACTTGAGATTTAATTCTTTCTGAAATGGTTGTCTATATTTATTGTAGTCATTTCATTCTTTTCTTTACAGGAAGCATTCTTGTTAACAATCGGATCTGATTCACCTTGAGAATTTCTTCTCTCATTTACATGGAATTGACAAAGAAAAAGGAAAAGAAGAAAAATTACTTTAAATTCTGACATATTTTCTTTCTTCATCTCTACTCTTACAAGTTTAATGCTGCTATTTTTAAAAAAAATACAAATTTCAGAAACAATATTACATTTCAATCTCTGACATGAAAAAACAAAAACAAAACATTCATTAATATATTTATGATGTTCTGTGGGGTATATTTTTAGTATTACATAACAAATATATATATATACAAGATCAGTTTACATGTATATATATGAATGGAATGTGCCTGTGGTGTAATGGTTATCGTCGTAGGAAATGGACACGGTGACACGAGTTCAAATCCTGGATGAGACTGATTGCATTTCACATAGCACTAATACCCTTGGGAAAGGTATGAATCCAATTCTTCTCCCTCCAGCTGTGGGTAAATAGTAGGGCAGACTAGGTTCCTCAGCCTTGGTTAGGCAACTAGTCTAGGAGAAGGAAACCTCTGAATTCAGACCTGTTAAACTCCGCTAAAAAATTGACCTTGTGTCATATCCTGCCCGAGCAGAGGGGTTGGTAAATATATATATATATGAATGGAATAATATATTTAAAATATATTTGGGGTGAAGTTTTTGTGGCATAGTGGCTAAATACTGGACTGTGACATTCTAGAGAGTTTGAACTCTGCTTGTGCTATTACTAAACAAAACTAAAATAGATTTATTTTGTATAAATTTTTGGAAAACATATGTATACCTGAAAAGTTTATTTACTACAACTTTATTAGAATGGTTCCCAAAATCCTGAAAAGGAGACAAGAGGAACTGGTTGGTTGGTTTCTTTGTTTAATGGTGTATTAACCTTTGTAGGTTATTTAATACCAAAGCCATCCTTGTTGAAGACTAGTCATGGTACTATTTAACCCATAGCTGGAGGATAAGGGGGGGGGTTCATAGCTTTCTTAAGAGTATTAGTCTGAAAGTGAATGCTGAAGCATGACTGAAGTTTGAACTTGCTAGGATGTCAGTCCAGCATTGTGGATAGCCACTACGCTGTGGGAACCTCTCTGGAGGAACTGAGAACAGAAGAATTGAGACTATCTAGACAAGAGTATTGTTGAGATCAACTAGTATACTTAGAAGAGTATTGGAGACTTAAGGAGAATTGCTGTCATTCAGACTTCGGTGAAAAAAAAACACCTGTTAAATTCTTAACATGTCAGGATTCAATCGTAGATTAAAAGACAAAAATGATGGGAGAGTTGATATTTTGATAGTTATTTCTTTGTCTCAAATCAGAGATTTAGAAAATAAGGCAAAATAAACCCTGTGTTGTATTTTTTTAAACTGTGTTTCTATTATATTACTGTATTTGTATTTTGATACATGAATGTCAATGTACAAATAGATAAAACATTGGGCTGCCATTGAAAGGTTATCGACCGTATGCAAATCTGATCTCACTGTATCTGTGTCAGTACTACTGTATGGTTGCACTCATGGACTTTAATAAAACACCAAGAGAAAAAGGCAAATGAGAAATACTTGAGGATGCTATGTGCTGTTTTGAACAAATCCTGGAAGCAGCATCCCACAAAACAGCCACTGTTGCTGCGAATTACCTCCCATTGCAAAAACCATCCAAGAGATGCTGGGCACTGCAAGTGAAGTAAGGACCAACTCATAAGTAATGTTCTCCAATGGACTCCTACACATGGACACACTAGTGGTGGCTGATCAGAAAAAATTTATTGTAAAGACATAATGTATTTCCCCAAAAAATTCATATCACATCAGTCTATATGTCTATATTCATATTTATATTGTTTTGTTTATATCTACCTATGTTAAACATTTCCTAACACATCCATTCATATTAATCAATGTTGGGTTGCTTCATTCAATCCCCCTCAGTTTGTTTTCCCAAATATCTTGTGTTTTTTGAAAAAACAAAAAATGGAGGATTTCAAATGATCTGAAAATATAAAAATCTACTGATCTTTGTACATTCTATAAAAAACAGGAGAATCTTTTGAACCAATTGTATCTATGAGAAAGTTCTGTCCATCAGCACATCTAAAATTCTTGGATTTTCCCACCTTATTTTCTTGGCACATAAAAACTTTCTTAAAATCTTCCATTAGAAATATATAATTTTCAAAAGATTTGACCTTCAAAAAGGTCAGATTGTTGGAACTGGATCTTCGTGACAAAAAATGCATGTCCCACAAAATGGCTAAAAATCTCAGAAAGGAAATATCTTACTTAAACAACACCCACATTTCCAAATCAAAACATAAACTATATATATATATATATAAGCATGTGATGTGTTTGACAGATTCTCATTTAAGAATAAATTAATTTATTTTTTGCTTCAAGGTTTATCTAATTTTCTCCTTAGATATATTTATCAATAAGTCATTATTTGAGATTATCTTTATCAATGCTGTGATTTTACTATTTTTATTTTCATATTTCTCTCATGTGCTTTTAACATGATCCTTATAAAGAGAGCCTTATTGAAAGATTGATTTATATTTTATCTGGAAAATTCAAACTGAACAACAGAGTACTGAAGATATGTGAAGATGCAGAGGACAATAACATAAAATCTTTTTGATCACATTCATGAATTCACTTCAACTGATTTGTTAGTGATGTGAGATATACAGGGGGTGGACAAAATAATGGAAACACCAGGAAATTTCAAACAAATTAATCTTAATATAGTTTTTTGATTACAGCCCTCCCATGAAATCCAACCTTGTGCAGCTCCATTCTTACAGTTTTTGTGGAAACTTGGTTCTCGAGATGGTCATTAAGCTCTGTTGCAATTTTTGGAGTTGTATTCTTGTGATCCCTCTTAAAAATCAGCATAAGAGTCCAACAGTCCCTATCAGACAGCTTAAACTTTCTTCAAGAGTTTTACTTCAATGAGGAGGTTTTCCCTTCTCACTCAAATGCTGTCATTACTTTAGATACAGTACTCCTTGCTACACCAAATAATTTGGCGGTTTTTGTTGTACTAGTGTCTGCCATAAGAGTACCCACAATTTGACCTCTTTTAAAGTCAGATAGATCTGCCGTTTTGATAAATTTTGATTAATTTCTTCTAATGATATCTGTAAAAAAACAACAATTTTAGTAAAATAAGATGAGAAAAATTAATAATAAATAAAAAAACATAAAAATAACAAACGTTTGATGGTTTTATAGGAGTTTTAAAATTACAATACAAAGATTCTAGGTATTTTCATTATTTTGTCCAACACCTAGAGAGAGACAAACACATGGGCCAGCAGAAGTACCTCCTACATTTCTGTTACCTGCGTGTTGCAAGGGAACTTAGGGAAGTGGTAATGGTAGCTCCATCTAGCTAATATCTTACCATCTTTTTCTTTAGATACAATCAGTTATAACCATGGCTTGAACTGGAGCATACCGTACATTTGTTGATGAAACATTTTTTTAAGACTGGTGAATCTGTATTTGTTACACAGAGAATTTTTCATGTTTATTTCATGTTATGTCAAAATGATATGGTGATGGCTTGGACTGGTGAACACTGTGCATTTGCTGCTGAAACAGTTTTTTTTTAAGACTGGTGAATCTGTATTTGTTACACAGAGAACTTTTCATGTTTATTTCATGTTATGTTGGAGTGATGCTGTTCCAGGAAAAAAATTTCAGCCTGAATCCATGTATTCACTTAATCTCTCTACTATGGAAAGGATATAATGCATGGTCAGTTTTTAAGGAGTGTACAGTTGGTTTGGATTCAAAATTTTCCTCTCCTAGATGAGCTGATTAACCAAATCTGAAGAACCCAGTCTACCCTGTTCATTACCCAACTCCTCCACCATTAGCAAATAGTGAGATAAGGTCAATTATAAAGCAGAGTAGAGCTGGTTAAAATTCAATAGGATAGAGTGGGTTCTTCAGCCTTGGTCATTACCAAGGCTGAAGGACTCACTCTATCCTATTTACCCATAGCTGGAAGGAGAACAGATGGATTCATACTTTTCCTAAGGAAATTAGAATGAAGTGAAATGCAAACAGCTTCCACCTGAATTTGAACTCAGGTCTCTGATTTCATTTCTTACAACGATAACCACTACATTAAAAGCATCTTTTTATATATACCTGTATGTAATTAGTGACTTGGTAAGTGTTGTAATCTCATGTTTTGTTCAAAATCACTCTCTAAAATGTATTGTTCAACTGGTACAATAACACTTCTTAAGGTCAAATGCAATATACACAATTGTATAAAATATATAATGTGGTTATAACAATGATGATAGTAATAACGCAACTGTGTGGGAAAGGTGATCCACTGGAAATTGTCCTAGAGAATGAGACACTTAAATTTTCTGGCATTTTGAGATTCAAATGGATCACTGAATCCTTGCCAGATGACCAGACGTAGTGTTATAAAAAAAAAAGAGAAATTGCTGTTTAGTGGATTTTGCCATTCCAGCAGACCACAGAGTAAAAATAAAAGAAAATGATAAGATAAACAAATACTTGGACCTTGCCAGAGAACTAAAAAAGTTGAGGAACATGAGACTGATGGTGACACCAATAGTAATTGGTGTACTTGGAATGGTTCCCAAGAGAAATTGGAAATCAGTGGAAGAATTGAGACCATCCAGACTACAGTATTGCTGAGGTTGGCCAGAAACTAAGAAGATGTCACACAGTCTTCTGTGAAAAAATCACAAGGAGTAAAATAGTATAAAATGCCATTCAAGTTGTATAATGGGAGTTTTGCACATCACAAAATAATTTAATCTGTTAATTTTCTACTTAGATTATAATGAATGATTATATAGAATTAAAGGGACAATCATTGCCGTGGATAATTTATATTTGAAATATATCATTTTAAAGCATGTTTTATGTTTTTATCTATAAAAATATGTTCCAAGGTTCATATTCAGTACATTAGAATCCAAACATTCTATTCGCTCTAAAATAAATAAAATTTCTAGTATTCTTACTTTCATAACCTGGAATTTATCAAGATCATATAATTATATAGTCAGCAGTCAACTGAGAAAATATTTGGCAATATTTTGTTTTCAATATATTCTCAACTGATTTGTTTTTGCACTTTTTATATATTTAAAAAGATAATTGCCATTTTATTGTTTTGCATATCAAATAAGGAAAATTGAAAGATTACTGACAGAAAAAGACATTTGAAATTGTAAGAATTTAATGCCAAATCCAGTTTATACACATACATATGTATATGATTTGTAAGCAAATAGTTTGTAGGTAACATCATTTTTAAACAAGCCAGAGCTGATTTGTTTGCACAAAGTTAAATAGTTTCCAGTATTGTTATCCAACGCTAATAATAATTCAATATTAATCATTTGTTTGCACAAAGTTAAATAGTTTCCAGTCTTGTTATCCAACGCTAATGATTCTATTCAATATTAATCATTTGTTTGCACACAATTAAATGGTTTCAAGTATTGTTATCTAACGCTAATAATTCTACTCAATATTAATCATTTGTTTGCACACAATTGAATGGTTTCAGTATTGCTATCTAACTCTAATAGTTCTATTTAATATTAATAATAATCCCTAGTAAAAGATTGAACAGTTCTATTTGACCCATAGATTAGACCTTAACAGGTACTATCACTCCAGTTCTGAGTGAACCTGAGAGTAATGGTAATGAAAGGATACATTCCCCAAACTCCAAGACTAGATCCTTACCATCAGATACAGTTTGTCATACCGAGGACACTCATACAGATCAGTAGATTATCAATATTGGTATATTATTCAACCAGTATGAATTGCATTTGTACATTAATCATGAAAATGTTTAAATTATTGAAATTCACACTGTCACAAAATTATGTGTGAGATCAATTTATCATAAAAAGGATTTGTAATGGATAAATAAATATGTTTTTTGTATTAAGAATAGTTACTTGAAGCTATAATTGTTTACTGAAGATTATTATGAGTTACTTGAAATCATGTAATTGTTTGACATATTTTAAATCATATAATTGGGAGCAGATTATTATTATTAGGTAGAAATACTTGAAACCATATAACTGTGTGCAAATTATTAGTATTAGATAGAAATACTTGAAACCATATAACTGTGTGCAAACAATTATTGTAATTAAATAGGAGGTTAGTTGAAACCATAAAAGTGTGTATAAAATATTTGCATTAAGATCGTTACTTCAAGCTATAATTGTTTACAAAGGATTATTATTAGTTACTTGAAGCGATATAATTATCTGGAAAAAACCCTAAGAGATTGACATGCCAAAAAATCAACCAAGCACTATAGAAACCTCAACAATCATTCTTTACTGAACATAAAATGAGGGATAAGTTTATTAATTTCCCTTTAGCAAAACTGAACCCCCATATTTATAAAAATTTCAATCACTCTGGTTTCTTAGATATCAATTCTTAGTTATTTAATTTACTTTTTATGATAATAAGTGAGTATATATATATATTTTTTTTTGTTTCTAAGTCAAGTGAAGCATTCAATGTACTATGTGATAATTATTTATTATCTGCATACAGAGAAAAAAAAGATTCCCCATTTTATATCTATCAAATTTGAATGCCAATAAAGACTTATTTTAAAAGAAAATATCAAACCACATAATTCTTTTGTTAGTTTTTTTTTTATGGACATAAAGTGGAGGATTATTTGTGACCAAAATGTGAAGGAAAGCCAATTCTAATGGGCAACATATTATTTGTTCAATTCTCATGCGAAGATTCCCAGTCGTCTTTTGCCAGACAATTTCAAATGCACATAAACATTTAGAATTGTGATGTTGAGTGAAGTGCTTGGTTTTTAGATGTCCAGTGTTCCAATTCCACAAGGACGCCCATTTCAAGGGCAGGTATCTGGGGAGCGTCATCTTCATTACTGAGCAAGGTGCTTCCTTTGGAACGGCCTCCTTGTTTTCCTTTCTTCATCTCAGTGGACTTTCTTCCTATCAAATGAGAGAATAATACAGATGAGATTGCTGAGGAGGATATAGTAATCTCACCTTTCAAGATTACCTCAACTTATTTCAGTGTTAAAAAAAATATACTTGGAATTTGTTTTAATTTCTGAAAACTATATCCAAAGAAATTCATTCTAAAAATGATTTGAAATGGATAAATGAATATATTATTTGTATTAAAAAATAGTTTCTTGAAGCTATAATTATTTACTGAAGCTTATTATTAGTTACTTGAAATCATGTTATTGCTTGGCATATTTTAAATCATATAATTGCTTGCAGATTATTAGTATCAGATAGAAATGGTTGAAATCATATAACGGTGTGCAAATAATAATTGTTCCTATTAGATAGGAAGTTACTTGTATTCATAAAAAGTGCGCTTAAAATGAATACTAGCGGGAATCAAGTTTTGTAATATTTTGGTACGTACTGGTTAGCAGTGAGTATATCATGTAACTGAAGAAGTTCAAGACATAGAAGGTTATCACAGTGGTTGGTAGTATAGTGGTAGTTGGTGCTCTGAAATATTTGAACTGGGTCATAATGCTGCAGAAACAACCAAAAATATTTGCTGTGCAAAAGGTAAAGGTGTAGTTGATCACAGTACACTAATCAAATGGTTGAAGAAATTTTGCTTGTGTTGCAAGAATTTCAATGGTCAGTTAAGGTTAGGTAAGCTTAAAACTGTGGATTTTAAGGTCATGCTCTAAACTATTTAGGCAAATCTAGTGAGAACTCAGAGAGAATCAGGTAAGCTTGGCATCTCAGTCCATTGTGATTTGTCGCCTTCACCATTTTGGCAAAAGCCAAATTGAGCCTCATGTTACCAAAATATTGCAAAACCTGACTCACCCCAGTATAAACAAAAAAAGTGAAGTTGGTGACCATAGTCAAGGGTGACCCAAAGCTTCCTTTTCAATAGCTACTACACCGAGGTGTAGGGGAGGGTGCTATTCCATTCCCTGGATTGCTTCACTTTACCTTATAATGTTGAGTGTTAAGCAAGGTGACATCAAGTACAATTTTTTGAGTCTTTGGTATGACTCGACCTGGGATTGAACCTCAGCAGTGACATTATTCATGTGATTTTTATAGAAAGATGTTGATAAGATTCATTTAATAGAAATGTCAAAAATCATGGCTGTAATAAGAGAACAGACTCAATTTGAAACTCGTTACTTTTTTGTACAAATATTTTCAAAGACATTATTTAAGTTTCTTTTATTACATTTTTTTCAAAGATTTTTCAAAAGTTGCAATAATTAAAAAAAAACTGGTTTGAGCATTTTGTTTTTCTTTTAAGTTATTAATCCATAAAAATAAAATTCAAGTTTTCATAATAACTATGGCAACTTGAAATTTATTATTGAAATAAAAAAGTCTGTTAAAATAAGTATAAGCACAAATTTAATATTTAATTGATTGGTAACAAGTACTTTAAATTATTTAAGCATTATGTTAAAGTGTTTGCCAAAGGCCTAGGAGATTGAGGTTCAGTCCCTGGTCGAATCAGACCAAAGACACAAAAAGATGGTACTTGATGCCTCCTTGCTTAATGCTCAAGCCTTATGAGGTATGGATCAAAGGTAAAGTGGATAATCCAGGGAAAGGAGTAGCGCCCTTCCCTACACCTTGGTGTAGTGGCTATTGAAAAGGGAACCTTCAGGTCACTCTTGACCACAGTCACCAACTTAATACTGAGGAGGAGAGATAGAGAAAGTAGAATAGGGTTAAATCTCTGATCAGGATGTTGTAATTTCTGCTTGATAGCAGGAGTGGAAGAAATGGTAAGAATGCAACAAAGAATCAACAACTGTGTTGGACTTTATACACAGAAATGTACTATGTAGTATATTGGTTCAGAAAGTTTACAAAGAAGCTAAGTTTTTGTGAATGTCCATTCTATGGTTTTGAGTTTTCAGGATCCCTTGTTTAGGGCAATACTTTGGTCTGCAGGAGAAGTTAGGTGGTTTAGGCCCAAAAGAATATGTTTTCAGTGTAATCTGTGCCTGACTGTTGAGGGAAGCGAGGGAACTACTGTATGTTGAAATTACGTGTAGGGGCTGCGGGAATGAGAACTGGTAATTGTGGAATGTGGGGTGTTATTTATATACTCTTGATAGGATCAAGAAAGTGTTCACAGCTTTAGTCTGCAGTGCTTTCCATTTGGCCAAAAAAAGACTTAATTCTTTGTCACAGGATTGCCTACTGCTACGTCCACCAATCACAGAGTGACTTCGAATGGCCAGTTCTTTTCTTTTGACCACGATGATGAATTTACGAATAATAACTAGATTTAAGAGTATAACATTAGTATTAATCTAATTACTTTAGACAATGTTTTATACAATTTATATTAATAAATCATCATATACCTTTGGCTCGAGAATCGGTTTTCCTATTTCCTTTGGAATCCTTCTTGAAACTCTAAGGAATAATCAAAAAGAAAAGTAAAATTTAATAAACAAACAGACAAAAAAATGTGCTTTAAAATTTTTCTAGTTACAACCTGTTATATACCCTACATACTCATAAATACGTTGGTCACTATTGTGAAGTGGTGAAAATATACCAAGTAGTCACCACGAGCAGTGGTTATCTTCTTCACACCCCTGGCAAGTATTGTATTTTGTTAATTTTATAATGATTTCCATTTCGTTTCCAACCTACGTTTTGCTTATTTTTCATTCAGTAATCTTTTGTTAGATAACAATACAACCCATAAACAAAAACTTTATTTATACAAAAAGCTCCTAGTTGATCTAGAAATTTACTAGCAGGACTAGTGGAAATTCCACAGAACGAAAAATATCAACAATTCAAACGAGAATGGATGATTTGCAATTTTATTATGTATAAATTATATTGTTGCCTTCGCAATAAATACAAAAATATACAATAACAATCTATATAATACTCAATACATATATAATTTGTTAGTATTTAATTCTACCAAAACTGCAAGATCAATATATAGTTGCATATAATATTCTATTGATAATAATATTTTTAAAATCAATAAATCTTCGGAGCTCTTTTTTTCTTTTTCCTTTTCAGTCTTCGACAAGACCTTGTTGGAACTTATCCGAACTTTAAAGCTAATCAGGTCTTCAGCAAAACAATATACAATAATTTGTTTACTCTGCTACTTAGTGAGGTTGGATGAAGTTAGCATAGGGCAATTCCATCAGAGTTGAAGAAACAACATCTATGTAGACTATCCTAAATGATTGAGGGTGAAAGAATATCCCACTTAGCTGTAGGGAGCATATGTGGATGAATGTAACGTGTAAGTGAATGGACGAATAAGCAGAATTATAGTTACTTGTAAAGAATGATAACACACCGAGGTAAAATATGTTTCAAATGTTTCAAACAAATTGCTCATTCGAGATTTATATGGTGTTTCAAATGATTATTAGATTATGAAATGATATCAATTTTAAATTGATATCATTTCATAATCTAATAATTTGACCAATTCTCATTCAAATGATCTTCAATTGTAACAGTATGTGTAGAAACAACTTTTCTGTGTTTGATTTTTTTTTCTTTTCAGATTTCGAAATACTATTCATTGGAAAAGAAAAAAACGCGTTTAAACATTAAATATAGAATTTCAAGTTGTTTCTACACATCCTGTTAAAATTTGAGGTCATTTGAATGAGAATTGGTCAAGTTATTTGATTACAAACAGATATCAATTTTTCTGAAATATCCAGTACATCTCAAATGATATCCATTTTTTAAAATACCCTGTACGAGGTGAGTCTGAAAAGTAACGGGAATGGTGTCACAAACAATTTATTTCAAAGCAATTAACATAGTACAAAATTTCTCCTTTAAAATACTCCTTCTCGAGTTTAATTCATTTTCCCATTCTTCTCTGCCATACTTCTATGCAATTCTAGAAGGATTCTTCTGGGATACCTCTCAGTTTCAACGTTACGTTCCTCTTAATGGCCTCCATGCATTTCAAAATGGGTCCCTGCAATGATTCCCTTGAGCTTAGGAAAAAGAAAAAAGGTCACATGGAACAACACATTAGGGGAAGAGAGAGGTTGTTCCTGTCCGGTGATATTCCTTTCGGTCAGAAAATGCCAGATGCTCAGGGTGTTGTGAGCAGGTGCATTGTCGTGGTGAAGCAGTCACAATTTGTCCTCTCACAACTTTTGTCTCTTCTTGCGCACTGAGCGAAGTATACACTGCTGAATCTCCGAGTAGACTTCTTGATTGATCGTCTAGCTTTGTGACAAAAGCCCGCAGTGAACGTTGCCCTTCACGTTTAAGAACGTGATCAGTATGATTTTGATTTTGTAGTTTTCTTCGGCCTCAGCAGCGTCAGAGACTTCCACTGACTACTTTGATGCTTGATTTCCTGGTTATACTAAAAAAAATCCAAGTCTCTTCATCAGTGATGACTCAACAAAGCAAGTCTGGTTCAGTTTTAAGACGCTCGATAATGTCCTGTCACCTCTGCACGCGGCGTTTTTTTTTTTATTATCATTCAGCAGTCTTGGCACCATTTTTGCATAGACTTTCTGCATGCCCAAATCTTTGGTGATAATCTTTCAAACACTGTCCTTTTTCCTCTCTGGCTGACTTGCGATTTTCGAACAGTCAACCGACGATCGCCAAACACCACCAACCCTACCCTACCCTAGTTCTGTTTTGTTGAATTCAAATGTAACAATATGTGTGCAAACAACTCAAAATTCTGTTTCATTTCTTTTTCTTTTCAAATATAGAAATACCATTCACTGGAAAAGAAAAAAGCATTTAAACATTAAACATAGAATTTTGAGTTGTTTCTACACATGCTGTTAAAATTTGGTTTACTATGCTACTTAGTGAGAAGAGATGACTTTCGTCATGTCCAAATAGATACATAACTTCTCTCTCACTTCATCCGGCACATAAACAGATCCCGCTCCTGGAATCATCTTTCATTTCCTCACGTCCCTTTTTGAACCCCTTGTGCCACTCAAAAACATGTGCGCGTTACATGGTCGTATTTCCATACACTTGATGAAACATTTCTAGTGCTTCTGATGGAGTTTTCCCCGACCAGACCAAATATTTCAGATTTATTCATTGCTCTATGTTCATCATTCGTTCCTTAGCATTTATAGTGGAACAACCTAAAAAAGAGGAGTTATAAACAAAAGCATGTAAAAAAAAAATGCAATCTTTGTAGAAAAGCTAAGATACTCCCAAAAAATCAAGTTAGATGATAACACAATCTACTTATTCCTCTTTCGCCCATAGCTCACACAGCACACCCAGACCGCGTATTACACAGTTTCCTTACATTTTTACCAAGGCTATTGTGTGCCTTTAAATTTATTCAAGAAAAAATAGTTTTGAATTTCCCATTTAATCAAATATGTAATTTATCTAACCCTACAATGTAATTATATACATTTTTTCCTCCACTTTGATAATTATGGGAATAACCAGTGAGGAATTAACTTGATTGATTCTATTTTATAAATTTCAAGCTGAACAGAGTATATCAATTACATAATGCTAATTAAATGAGAAACAATTTTGCTTAAATTGTTGAACATAGTTTGAAAAAAATGAACCACAAAACAATTTTTATTTAAAAGAAAGAAAGAAAAGAAACCAAAAAATAAGCCTGTATTTTTGAAGACTTTGCTTTTTGTGTTAAAATAAGGATTGAACACTTTGAAAATGATGAAACACACCGGCATATATATATATATATATATATATAGATGATGATGATGATGAAAAATAAATGGTAAAAGAGGATATACTAAAGACACTGATAACGGATTCATGTGATTTTATTATATCCACTTTTTTGATATATTTTTCATCTTCTTGTCAGATTTACCAAAAAAATCTACCTTTTCTCCATATGTATATATATATATTAAAATAAATAGGTCTGAAAATGAATTTGATTTTGTTATTTAGGTTGTTATTGTTTCATATACTTGTTCTCTACATCTGTTTTCTTCTGGGGATTGATAATGGCTTAGGTAGTCTTTGGATCCTGCCTTTACAATGAAGTTAGTTCTGATAGGATTATGATCGTTTTTAATTCCAGGATTTGTGTCTGTGAATATCCTGTTGGAGTTAATTGTCCGTGAAAACCTTTGGCCTCTGCAGATGTTTTTTTTTTATTTATGTATATACAAGTATGTACTTTGTGTGTGTGTGCGTGTACATTCGCATATGTACACATACATTCATGTATACAGATATATTTTCGAAGGTTGCAATTTCTCCCCCTTTCTTTCTTTCTCTCTCTCTCTCTCTCTCTCTCTCTCTCTCTCTCTCTCTCTCTCCATATACATACTTTCTCATGAATGTATACCTATATTTGCATATATGTTTTTTTCAATAGCATGGGTTGAGTTTGATATGTGCGAGAATGCATTTGGCTCAACAGATAAATACATTAAAGATTGTGTGTGTGTGTGTGTGTGTGTGTGTGTGCTTAGAGTTCGGTTTTGTTTACGTGTGTATTTGTGTGAAGTCAGACTCAGTTTAAAGCAGGTTTAAAATTATGAAGTTTCTAATTTTGAGTAAAGAGTAGTCAACAGTCTCGTATATTAGCATTATTTTAAACTTTCCATTGCAACATTTATAAAGGTGTCTTGATACATGAAGATTTTTATTTTCTGGTAATTTAATGTTGTTTTTATGTAAAGAGACTCTATTGTTTAGTGCTTGAGGAGAGTTTATGTATACCTTTTTACAGTTAGAGAATTTGATTATGTAGACTACATTTGAATTACAGCTTAAATTTTTATTTATTATAAATGTTATATATAGGTTAAAATGATTTTGTCACTTTTCTCAATATACGGTGTTAAAATTTTAGAATCAATTCAATATATGTATATGTATGTATATGCATATATATATATATATATATACGAGGTGCATACGATAAGTTTCCAGACTTTTTTCGTATGGACACTTTAACTCTAGTCCCCTTCGAAGTAATCTCCTCCGGCTGCAATGAACTTGTTGTACCGTTCCAACGACTTCTGGAAGGCTCCATGGAAGTCTTCTTGCGTGAGCGTGTCAATGACCTTCGTCACAGCCTCTTTCATCTCCTCAATTCTCTCATAATGACAGCATCTGAGCTTAGGGAATAAGCAAAAGTCACAGGGAGCAAGGTCTGGACTATAAGGAGGCTGAGCAACTGTATTGATGCCCATCTTGGTCAAATAGTCTGTAACAAGGATAGAGTTGTGGACTGGTGCATTGTCCTGGTGGAAATGCCACTGACCCGATTGGAAGAGTGCTGGCCTCTTCCGACGGAATCTCTTCTTGAACTCCCTTAAAACCTCAACATAGTAACCCTAACCCAAACCCTTTGGCCAATCAACTCTGGTGTATTGACTTCCTTACTCCTCCCACACCTCTCATCATCCCTCATAGACTCCCTGCCTTCCTTGAATCTCTTATGTCACTCAAAAACTGATGCTCGATTCATGCAAGATGGTCGAAAAGCAGTCTGAAGCATTCCATCCGTTTCTGTGGCATTCTTTCCAAGTTTAAAACAGAATTTTATTGCATATCCTTCTTCTAAAGTGTCCTCACGTCCAGATTGTATTTTTGAAATTCACCAGCTGAGACAATCAGGTTTCAGTAGAGTGTATTCCAATTCTTGCTGTAGCAGATCATTTGAACATGAAATCATAAAAATTGGTCAGTCATCTCATAAGATGTATAGTAATAACATAGTGAATTTTCAAGAGTCTACGACAATTTTAAATGCCCATACGAAAAAAGTCTGGAAACTTATCGTATGCACCTCCTATATATATATATATATATATATATATATTCATAAATGTATATATGTGTATATATTTGTATGTCTGCATGCATATATGTATGCATGTATGTATATATTTATGCATATACGTATGTTTCGGCGTAGTCGCTATTGAAAAGGGAGCCTTCGGGTAACCCTCGACTAAGGTCGCCAACTTTTCTTACTTTTTATATATACGTATACATATATGTGTATATATATTTATAGATATGTTTGTACAAATGTATGTGTATATATGTATATGAATGCATAAATACATATATGTACGTGTATATATATGTATAAATATATGGATATATATGTGTGTATACATATATGTATTTATGTGTGTATATACATGTGTGAATATATGTATTTATGTATATATTCTAGTATATATATATATATATATATATATATATGTGTGTGTGTGTACGTATATGTATGTACATACATAAATATGGGTTCTACGTGGAGAGCCGCAGATATCCGACATGTGAAAGCTGTGGCTAAAAATCCCCAGACCACACAGAGGAAGATTGTCCCAACAAAACCAAATTCTCAAATTGCCAAAAGAACCACCCTGTCTTTTCAAGAACTGGCAATATATACAAAAGAGAGAGGGAAATTATAGAGATAAAGTAGAGAAGGAATATAACGTGTAGAAGCAAGAAAAATAATGGAATTCTGAAGAAAAGATAACACCTACGTCCATATAAGATAGAAGGCGGGTCCAATCAGTAGCACCACCACCACCACCAACAACAACAACAGTAACAATCATCTTAATGAATACAGAACCCTTATCGAATAACTACTGCAACTAGGACCAAACGATCGGCCAAAATTCCAAGAACAATTAAAGAAACGACATTCAGTAGAAATCTGTCAAAAATAAATTAGACAAAAAGAATACACAACAAACGCCCACACTACTACCAAAAAATATCTCTAGAAAACTTCAAATGTCTAACTGAAACAAGTACTGTAAAGAATATTGTACAAATCGATCAACCCACCAATTCCCAAAATTGATAACTCAGGAAAAACTCGTATCACAAATTCAAAACCAAACAGCAAAGCAAACAATGAAAAACCAAAAGCCATTATGACTACCCCAGCCAAACTCGAACCTTTTTCTCCATCTTCATAGACTATCTAATAATTCATGGCGATTGTGATACTTGAACAGGTTGTTGGTGTTGCTAGGTGGCCAGGTAGTCAGCAGACGGCCGAAGAGTTAGACGTGTCGGATCGCAGTTGCAGGCTAGTCGACGTCCCGATGATTGATACGCGAGTTAACTGAGGATTGGTCGACAATAGCTTCGGACGAGTTGATGAAGTCGTTGTGGGTTCGTGTGGTGTCATCTGCTCGCAGACTGGTATCGTCAATGCGTAAGGTTAGCACTTCGTAGGCCAGGGAATACGGCTTGAGTTGTTAGTATTGCTGCACTGCTGGTGAAGTCATCGTTGGTCTAGCAGTGTCGTCCGCTTGCAAACCTCTGTTGTCTAAGCGTAACGCTAGCAGTTCGTAAGCTAGGGAATACAACTTGAACTGCTAGGTGTCGCTGCACTACTGGTGAACTCGCCGTGGGTCTGAGTGGCGTCGTCCACTCGCAGACCTGTGTCGTCAGAGCATAAGTCTAGCAGTTTGTAAGCCAGGGAATACGGCCTGAATTGCTAGGTGTCGGTGTATCGGGTTCGTTGGTTGGTCATCATCATCATCGACAGTGTCGCTCCGAACCATAGTTTACTTGCCCTGAAAAGGACAGTTGAGGTAATGTACTAACAAGTACCCAGATAAAGACAGTTAAAAATAGCTGGATCGCAGAGTTCACTGGGCTTCGCTAGGAAAATCAAGGTTGTGGTATCTATTCGTCTGGTCATCGAGAGGTCCTGAGAAAGGAATTGGCAAATCATTTTGCCTCAGGCTATGCACGCAAACCAACTAGCGATATTAATCATGAATGTGTTTCAAAACTCTCATGACAAATTTTATTAAGCAAAATTGTCCCAAAAGGATAAATGATGTATGAAACCCCCAAAATTGAAGGAATGGAGAGAAGAGCGATCATCGGCTGTTCATATTAGTCGTTACTCTAAAAAAGGTACTAGTTAGCCACTTTCACTGATCCAAACATACTGTTGGTGTAGCTATGTGGCCAGGAAGTCTGCAGACGTCCGAAGAGTTAGACGTGTCGGATCGCAGCGGCAGACTAGTCGACGTTCCGGTGGTTGATACGGCAGTTAATCGAGAATTGGTCAACGATATCTTCGGACGAGTTGATGAAGTCGACGTGGGTTCGAGCAATGTCGTCCTCTCGCAGACTAGTGTCGTCAGTGCGTAAAACTAGCGAATACGGTCTGAATTGATAGGCGTCGCTGTACTACATGTGAAGTCGTCGTGGGTCTGAATAATTACAGGCATTCGGTCCAACTATATAACATTTATCAACATACCACAATTACTATGTGTGATACCTATTCAAGTAAAATTCCTGGAAAAATTGTCTATATACAATGTAAAAACGTTATCTATCATGAAAGAAGAATTTCTTGATTAAAAAAGGGGAGATGGGTATAGAAAAAAAAAGAAAGAAAAACTAATTAAAAACTGTAAACCAATTTGGTTACCCCACCCCGTACTCTCATCTTGATCCCAGATTGCCGGCTGTTTTCTTGACCCGAGGACCAAAAACAAATCTGACAACGTCTACTTGGGAGTGGGTTAACGCTAAGTGTGAGGGCAAAAAATAAACGGGGAGGGGTGGAAAAAAGTAATGGTGAGGAATCGAATGGAATGTGAATCCAGAATGAAAAGCAAAGGGGGAGAGAGTACATGATTATGGAATGTGAGAATAAGGGTTACAAAAACTGAGATCGTCGGAATCCTTGAATTCTCACGAGAGGGCCAAGACACAATTTTACTGCTAAGGATTAGAAACTAACTTACTTGGGTTGGGGTCCCACAAGAAGACTCTGACCATTTGCAGCCATGAGCAGGAAGAAGAGGGAAGGATGACTCCAACGTTGCTCCCTTTCTTACGACTAGGAATGCAGCTTTCACCCATCTTATATTTAACATTGAATTTAAGCTGATGCTTAAAAAAACAGATCAGATCACAATGAGGAAAGATTACACCGTCATGCAATCCCTTCTGTTGCGTAGTCCAAATCACCAGTCGCGCTACGACCAGAATCATGAGAAACACTCTTCGTTTCACATCTGTCTACAGAGGATCAAAATTGTCCGTGACGTAACCAACGTCGAGCAGCACTATCTGGAATCGATGCAGGCTGTTATCTTTCCGGAGTAGTCCCAAAACAAACGGATCAACTTGCAGTGGTAGAAGGTGTGCTTGGCCGTTTCCTGTAATCCTCTGCCGCAACGGGGGCAATCTGGTATGTATGCCAAGCTCGCTTTGAAGGCCCAGTTGGCCATGAGTAATGCATTCCGAGCGAGTGTTATTGAGATAGCTCGTCCCTGACGCCTGATTCCATTAGGAGCGAATCACCGCAAGCTACTAGACAATTCAGATTACACCGGATTCTGGGCAAGAAAACCTTTCTTTGATTTCTGTTATATAATAAAACTGGTTATAATACGATCAAGAGAAATTAGTAAATAATACTTGCTATATGTGGCAGTGAGAAAATATCTCTGAAACGATTCATGGTCTTAGAAACTTGTCAGTTTGTTATGGAAAGTTCTGTTAGCTGATGACGTCATAATCATAATGCTTTGATGCTAAAGAATTCCGACGTGAATAGCAAGTGGCTACGATAATATAATCATATTTACCCAACCCCTCCGCTCGGGCAAGATATGACACAAGGTCAATTTTTAAGCGGAGTTTAACAGGTTTGAATTCAGAGTTTTCCTTCTCCTAGACTAGTTGCCTCACCAAGCCTGAAGAATCTAGTCTGCCCTACTATTTACCCATAGCTGGAGGGAGAATAATTGGATTCATACCTTTCCCAAGCGTATTAGTGCTATGTGAAATGCAATCAGTCTCGTCCAGGATTTGAACTCGTGTTGCCGTGTCCATTTCCTACGACGATAACCATTACAGCACGGGCACGATAATATATAAGTGTTGTCAGAGATACAAAATGTAATTGGAGTTCGACTGCAGTCATTTAGTTCGAGGAATTCGCCAGGTTCAGTTAGTCAAAGAAAATGACCGAGAGTCAGAGATACGCTCAGTCTCCTGGCGCCCCTAGATGTCTTTTATAGCAAAGCTGGTTGCTTCTCAACTAACTTAGAATACTTTTCTTTAATTTCTGTTGTATAATAAAACTGATCATTATACGACCAAGAGAAGGTTGCAAATATTACTTGCAATCCGTAGCAGTGAGAAAATACCCCCGAAAAGATTCATAAAATGAATGGTCTTAGAAATAGTTTTCAGTTTTGTTCGCTGACGATGTCGGTGATCGGGATGCACTGATACCTAAGATTATCCACGTGAGTAGCTAGTGGTTACGATAATATATATATATATATATATATATAAGTTGGCCTAACCGTAGACGAGTGTGACCTGAAGGCTCTCTTTTCAATAGCTACTACACCGAAGTGTAGGGGAGGGTGCTACTCTTTTCCCTGGATTGCTCCACTTACCCTAGATCCATACCTTATAATACTGAGTGTTAAGCAAAGAGGCATCAAGTACCATTTTTTGAGTCTTTGGTATGACTCGACCAGCGATTGAATCCCTGTCTCCCGGACCATTCGCGAACACTTGGTAAATATACAAGTACATAAGTCCCCCTCTTTCTCTCTCCTCTCTCTTTCTCTGGCTCAGTTTTTTCTCTTTTTTTTGGTTATGTTTTTCTTTATCGTTTACACGTCTCCCTTTTCTTCCGACTTTTTCACTCATTTTCTAATTTGCCTTTCTTTCTTTCTTTCTTTCTTTTCCTTCTCTCTTTCATTGTCCCAAGACACTAATAATAGTCCTTTAGAAGTAAGATTTATGTTTCCTTCATTCCTTTATATATAAAGCTGTAACCATTTTCTAAACAGAATACGAAACTATTTTAGAATAACTTGTTAAAATTCCCTAACTAATTCTTTTCTTCCACATCTGCAATTAATGAAATAATTAATTGAATACAGAACAGAGAAAACACATCAAATGAACAAATAGAATAAAAAGATTTAAAAAACATCTTAAAATCAAAATGTGGATAAAAAAGACATTGTGTTGCTTAGTGGTAGGGAAGATATTTAATCAACTCCTCCCCACTCATCAATTCGCTCTAACGGAAGGGCTTAGAATATGCTGGATGTACCCCCTGGAGAGGATGAAGACCCTCACCCCCACAAAAAGTGTTGTCCTTGGCATGACACTAAACTGCATTTGATGGTGAGATTCCACTTTTGGAGATCTGTGGAATGTTAAGTACTCCTTCATTACTCCCTGGTCCACTCTGACTCAGAGTATTAGAGTCTCGTGTATGGGTAAAATAGATGTATTCAAAAAACTATCCGTACCCGATAGGACTTGGTAAAAAACAAACTCTGAAGAAAAACTACACAAATATGTAAATATGATTAGCTTTCTCTAATCTTTTAGCATAAAATAACACTAGACGGGTTGACATACCATAAAAATCAATCAATCGATCAATCAATTAAATATTAATACTAGTATATCCGTGATATATTAACACTGAATAAACGGAAGAAAAGACAAGCTCATTTACACATAAATAAACACTTAATATACATGATATGCGAGCAAGTAGTTTGGAAAAGAATGTACAAACATGTTCCAACAGCTAGAAATATGCTCATATCATTCAATGAACAAGTAGTATGTAGAAGGGGGACAAAAACAGGAAATGGTATACTTGTTGATAGTAGAGAATAAAAATGGTTATGGCCATGTTGGTCCTATTGTTCAATTGCAGGACAGGAGGCAATGTCTCTACCTTTCAAAAACAGGCAAAAAGGGGACAAGAATGGATATCTAAACTTGTCCTGTGACAGCCCACGAGCCATCCAACAGACTCACCCATTCTCCAAGACAGACATTTACTGTCTCCATAGTAATAAATTCATTGAAATATTTTCTTATACATAAGTTTTAACTCAAATGTTAAAACTTTAAAGGCACGAAAAGTACATTTTTAATAAACTGTATCAATAAGATCGAAGTGGAAGGCTATAAACAATAAAAGATGTGCTCAAGGCAAAGCTGGACAAGAGCCTACGTGCCAATCTCTTCCATAGCACTGTTTTGCCTTTTATGTTATACGCAAGCGAAACTTGGGCTGCCTCAAAGAAAGTAGAACAGGGGCTGGTTTCGGCATTGAGGGTTGAATGAGCACATCCGAAACGAGATAATTTGAGAGCGGAGCAGAGTGAATGACGTGATCGTGGAGAACCGAAAGTAAAAATTCCACTGGGACAGACTCATCGCAAAGTTCATAAACAACAGGTGGACCTGTGCAGTAGTTCTGTGATATCCAAGAGACCGGAAACGACAAATCGGAAGACCTCCACAACAATGGGAAGACGAAATAGTCAAACGATTCAGTGCATTACCAGACATTGGCATGATGGTTAGAGTGTTCGCTAATGGCCCGGGAGACCTGGGGTCAATCCCAGGTCGAGTCATACCAAAGACTCAAAAAATGGTACTTGATGCCTCCTTGCTTAACACTCAGCATTATAAGGTATGGATCAAGGGTAAATTGAAGCAATCCAGGGAAAGGAGTAGTGCCCTCCCTACACCTTGGTGTAGTAGCTATCGAAAAGGGAGCCTTCGGGTCGCCCTCGACTAAGGTCGCCACTTTTGCTTACTTACGGAAGAAGAAGGCTGAGATGGAGAACGAAATGGAAGGGCATTGAGGCCAGCGATGTAGAAAATAGCTGACAACCTGACCAATTAAGGAAATAAAGGAAACGTCAACAAATGAAAGATATTTCAGTAAATACAAACATTTATGATTATAATCACCCTTGCCTGCCAAAGAGCATTGCTAATGACCGTTAGATGATATTGTCAAACCAATATATAAGAAAGGCGCCCAAAATTCTAAACTGCTATAATATCAAGTGCAACCTGCCTTGAAAGAGACCCGATCTTAGTCCCACTGGACACGAACTTTTCATCCCCAACAACGTCGTGTCGCATTGAACACAATACCATAGAATAATACACTTATTAAGTATGTTAATCTTTCCTCAAAACTTTCATTTCTCTTACACGTACATACACTAGGAAATTTCTTTATACAACTCTTTATGTATTTTGTATTCATTCTATTAAGTTTGCTCGGGTAATGAAATATATTGTCGCTCCGTTGTGAAATCTTTCTTTTTTCTTTCTTTCTTTCTTGGTATATCACTCTTCAACGGTTATTTCATACCAAAGCAATTTTTGTAGAAAAACAGTAGTGGTACTCTTCAACCCATAGTTGGAGAGATAAAGGTGTCCATATATTTACCAAGAGTATTACCAGGCCATTGGACTAATAAGTAGAGTGTTCGCA
This sequence comes from Sepioteuthis lessoniana, assembly GCA_963585895.1. Classification (NCBI taxonomy): domain Eukaryota; kingdom Metazoa; phylum Mollusca; class Cephalopoda; order Myopsida; family Loliginidae; genus Sepioteuthis; species Sepioteuthis lessoniana. Next base: position 28,522,523 of record OY757943.1, read on the forward strand.
AATAGTCCAGGAGACCAGGGTTCAATTCTAGGTCGAGTCATTTACGATTCTAAGGGATTAGAACGAATTTGTTAATTAAATGGATGAAAGGGTTGATTTTATAATAAGTTTTTTTTGTTAATACAGGGAATAAGTAGAGAAAATTCCTATATTTTTTATTTTTCTTATAATTCTATTTCCTATCTTATTTTTTTCCTTTGGACGACGTCCTGAGATTGAGGCATAGATTCGTTGAGTGGATCTTGTGATAAAAGCGGTAATGAAACCTGTGTGGCCTAGATGGGGAAAAGTTCAAATCAGGACCGGAGACGCCGTAAGTAGATTTTTCCCGTTTCAAGTGTCGTTTGTCTGACAAAAACCAGCAGGGCGACTAAGATTCATTTTTCGTACCTCTTAAAGAAACAACGACCAGCTGTGATTTGAAATTTCGGTTAACCTGGCAATTTACATATCATTATTCATGGGTGTACCCGGGGATTGTCGAGACCCCGCCCTCAATTTATATAAGCAGTGCGCAGTGCCAATTCATCAGTGGAGATCAGCTCAGAAGAGAGATCAAGAGAGACTGAGAAGGGGTCGGTGCAGAACCCATCCGAAAATGGAGGGTCAGTCCCAGAATTGCGGGTGAAGTCAGGATTAGTCCAGAACTGAGAGTTCGAAGCAAAAGTTCGGTGACCGGATGATTCTGTGAATTGTGCCTGATTCAATCATAACCAATAGTTAAACACGGACATTACGAACTCCCGATAATCAAGTCAACGAAAGCCGAGATAAGCAAATATTTTTTTTTAGATAACCAGGAAACGATAATTGTCCTCCTTATATCTTCAGTTTGATCTCCACCACATTTCGTGTGAACTTTTCCATCCTTTTGTATTCTACACATTTCTGTAAATACGTCTATAGCTAGATAAAGGTAATAGCTTTGAAAAAATTGTATTATACAAAAATCAAAAGCGTTGGTTTTCTTTTTTGTGTGTTTTTATGGACCGCGGCAGGAACTATTTTCTCCACAGACAGCGATTTTACTTCGGCGTGGATTCCAGCCAAATCAAGATCGACTCCCACAGTGGAAACGGTCTGAGGTAGCTAAAACACCGCTATTGAGATCAAAAATTCACAACGTGGCGAACAGTGGCAG